>JAZHRO010000024.1:115830000-116430000 GCA_037157565.1 Thalassia testudinum
GACCACCAAATACAGATCATACATGTGAATCTAGTGAGATTGTGAGCTCTAAGAAAAGAAAAAGAGAGAATGAATACAAAGGAATCAAAGGAGAGCATGGTTTTTCTCGTCTTTCTCTGAGTTGAGTTACTTAGTAATCCGGGAATCTAGATTCTGTAGTACTAGTCTCTATGTAGCACCAAGTGAGAATGAGCCACCAAATATATAATCCTTTACCTCAGAGATTCTCTACCTAAGCCTAAAGCCAGGGTGGAATTCGTAGAACATCTTGAATACCCCGAGGGAAGAAGTCCGCCTATCCCGCTAGAACTTTTACTAGGGGTCAAGTATAGGCTTTAGAGGTGAATCAGTCTTTCACTCGAATCTGTTGCAAAAGCTACATAGCTACACTTTCATGATTGTCTGGATTTCTAGAGCATAGGATGAAAACAAAAAGGAGAAAAATCTCTACGCATACACTTGATAAAATAATCAGACCCTTAGGAACCCTTATTGTAAATAATTTAGTCTTGCATTTGCTAGGGACTAGTAAGATTTAGGCATGGGGGTATGATTACGCAGCAATCATAGGTCTTAATTGACCTATATTAAGCTAGGACTTAGCATAAGTTAGGGTTATTCACGCATACATATGCATTATCTGCATCTTTACTGCTTTACTTTAGCTATGCATAAAATAATGTTATAATGTGCTGATTAAGTGCATTATGTCAATTGCAGGCAATAAACAGATCTGGAGTTGGATTGGAGCAGGATCTGAAGCTGGATCAGGAATAACGGGAGTTGTAGCAGAGCTGGAGCAGAAGGCTTAGTTTAGATATAGGAACAATAATGTAAGGGGGTTAAAAGTTTGCTATGCTATTAAGTAGGAACAAAGCAGTAAAATTTGAAGAGCTTAGGTCCATCCTAGCCCTAGGATAGCCTAGAGACTTCCCCAAGCCTTAGCCACCCTTTGATTAGGTCACAACACCCTAGGAAGCCTTAAAACCCTAGTTCGAACCCTCACCTGGACGTCCAAATAAGTTATAGGATGTCCAGGACCTCTAGCCATCGCTCGCACACCTTAAACCTACTTCTGCAGTGTTATTGGCCGTCCAGACACTTTGTCAGATGTCTAATTTCTGCAGAGTACCCAAAACAGAACCTTGATTTCCCCTTGACTCAAATTGGACATCCAGAATTGAAGTCTGGACTTCTGATTTTTGAGTATAAGTCATCTTATCCTATTATTGGACTTCTGATACTGGTCTCCAGTCCCTGTTTTGAGATTCAAGTCTTGATCTTGGATCTCTAGCTCCCTAGACCTAATCCCAACCCTGTAAGAACCTAAATAAAGGTGCCCTAACCCTAGTTTATCACCACTAGACCTACCTAAGGACCTAATTAGGTCCTCACCAAACCCAATTGACTTAGATCAAGTCAATTACCTTCACCTAAGTCAATTGGACTCATTGAGTCCAATTGAGCTTATATCTCAACCCACACAAGTTCAATTGGACTTAGTGAGAGTCCAATTGACCTAAACCCAACCTGATTGAGTTTTGTCACCCTCAATTAGGCTCACACTCATTCAATTAAACTTAGGTTAAGTTTAATTGCATTTTCACCTTAGCAATTAGGGCTTGTAACCTTAAAATCAAGACCTACACCTACACAAAACCCTTAGGACCTATCCTAAGCCACCTAGCCACATAGAGCGCCACCACACACACACACACCCATTCACACACACACTTCTCTAGAATTCTCTAGAGCTCTCTTGAGATAGCACCACCTCTTGGTTGCCAAATTTAGCAACCAAGAGGCATTCAAATTGAGATCCACAATTTTTGGATCTCAAAGACCACCTCCACCCTCATGTGGCTGGCCACTCTTGGACTCTCTCTAGAGAGTTCCACACCTATCTAGAGAGAACCCATTGGGTCTATAGAAAGACCCCATGGGCGGCCAAGTGCACCCATTCACATCCTTGGATTCCATTGGCACCACTCACGTCATTAGCTCCATACACGCCCACCTTCACCTAGATATCTACTCCACCTCCACGAGCTCACCACCATTATGGAGGACATCATGCAGGGATGTTGGATCAACCCTACCTCTCTCCAAGGGTCGGCCTAAGGTACATTGGCCGCCCCTCACTCTCCTCTTGACCATTCCAAGGCCATTGGGGGCCACCCCTAAATGCCCTTTTATTCTTCTAGATTTAATTCATGCTCTTCATAATTTTATTACTTTTATTACTACTTAATAGAGTAGTCTTCTCCCCCAATGATGCATGCGAAATCCCTCCATTGATTCTTGTATGCAATCATTTTCTTGTAGCTAGGTTTTATGTATGAGCTTTCCTCTAGATTCCTTGTGCAAACAACTCCCCAATGAATGAATGAAAATGCATTTATATATATATCACTTTATGTGTTTGAAATCACCACGAGCTTAATAATTATCGTATTTGCATGATTTAAGTGCCTGCTCTTTAACTGTCTATCCGTTATGCACCAGCATGTCATTTCCTGAGGATATTGAAAATCTACCAATAGATGCTTTCTCCATAAGTAGTCACCACCTCACTAGAATAGTGCACACAGAAACTCACACAT
Source organism: Thalassia testudinum (assembly GCA_037157565.1). Taxonomy (NCBI): domain Eukaryota; kingdom Viridiplantae; phylum Streptophyta; class Magnoliopsida; order Alismatales; family Hydrocharitaceae; genus Thalassia; species Thalassia testudinum. Next base: position 115,832,604 of record JAZHRO010000024.1, read on the forward strand.
TCACCTTCGTAATTTATTTGACGCATGCGCATGTGATCCGAGTTAATAATAGAAGTGGTGAAGTTTTAGTTAGGAGATTGGAAATCGGCGTGCATCTTTAAATGAAGTAGAGTAGTAAAAAGATCGATTTTAAAAGTGAAAGCAATGCCTCCCAGAGACGAACGACCGGGACTCAAGTCTCGTAATTTTTGTAAAACAATATCTTTGTTGGATCGTACTTTGCGACTATACTATGACACTTTTTTTCTATCAAATACGTGGTTTACGCATCCCAACACCATGTTTGACTAGTCAATTTACGTAAAGACCCAATTTAGGGTAAATATTTGACTAAGACCCCATTCTAGGTCAAAATCAATTCCAAGGGCCAAATTGAAGGTTCTAAACCTTAGAGAATATTTTTCAATGATTTTTAGAGGGTTTAGGTGAAGTTTATCCTAACCAAAACCTTGTTAAATCAAGTGGGTCTATTTTAAGGTTACAAGAAGTCATTTAATTTGCAGAATTCACATGAACCCTTTTCTGCTTGAACCAACCCACTTTTTATCTTGTTAAGACCATTTGACCTATGTTTAGCTCATGAGAAAACTCGTTGTTGTACTGCAATGGTAAAATTGTAGTTTTACCTCTTGTTTCCTACTTTTATCTTAGAATGGTTATTCAGTGAATTAGGACCTCCAGTTGGTTATGTAGGAGCTTTTCTTCTCTTCCTTGGGTCAAAATGAGCTAGTTAGGGCTCATAATGGTGTTCCCATCATACCCCCATGCCTAGCTTTTGGTAGTCCCTTAGCAAAATTTTAAGGTTTTAACTTTGGTTCTAGACCATGAGTTCCTTGATGTTCAGAAATTATGAAGAGTGCTTTTTTTTCTTTTTGATTAGGTTAGAATGCCGATAGTAGACCTAGAGGTACTTAAGTACCAACCAAGATCCGAACTTCACCAGCTCTAGCCTCAGTCCGCCGTAAAGGTTTTTAAGGCCCACAGGAACTATCCTAAGATTCGTTGGACTCCGTGGTTAAGCACCCGTGCTTGTAACATATTTTAGCCTTGGTTCAGTTTGCAGTGCATTTTTTGTAAGAGAGAGACAGAGGATTTTCTTTGTTTGGAGAGTTTTCTCTCTCTTTTCTTTTTTATTTCTAGCTTTGGATTGGCTTCTCAACATGGTCTATATCAGATTCCTCATCCCCATCATCAATCCTCGAAGGGTCCCTGGTGATTGATGCTTTATGATAGCACTACCCATGGCAACCCCCAGAACCTTGGCTTTCTATATTTCGAGATAATCCTGCCTATGGCATTTTGTTGCTAAATCCAGACCCTAGTAATCGACATTTCGTGATAATGCCGCCCATGGCATCTAAACCAGCACAGGGTGCTTACATGCCCCTAGTAGGATATGTAAATATCCTAGGAGACAAGCACCGAGGAGATGATATGTTATTGCACATCTTCGAGGGGAATTTCCTGCCTCTCCACGTCAAGAACTCGTCCAAATAAACTTGTGTTGATCGGCCGCTCCTAATCTAGGTGACTTTTTTAGAACACTTAAATGCTTTTGTGGGATTTTGATAATTATGCACACTGAACCAGACTGTGTGTGGATTGGGGTGCTTAGGCTATCGAATCCCACAAACCAGAAGTCAGTTAACAAGGCCGAATACTCCCTAAGCCTTAGACCTAATACTAAAGCTTCGAATTTTCCCCAACCTCTTTAGGACTATCCAGATCTTAGCGGATACTTGAATTTTTAAGCCTAGTAGTCTAGCCCAAGAGGCCTAAGATCAGCGTTCCTACTAATCTCTTTTGTGTCTCATTAGCACTTTTTTCCTTTCATTTTCTTTTTGTTATTACGATCTAGAACTTAGTGAATCCCTTAATTTCTTACTAATGCCTATCTCTTTCTTTTCTTTCCATTTTGTGCTCCTTTTTTGACATTTTTCACTTTTCCCCTTTTTCTCCTTATGATTTGTATAGCCTCAAAATTTTCTCTCCCCTAGAATTTTTTTGTTCTTTTTTAAGAATTTTTTCTTTTTTTTTTGTTTTTCTGTGATATGTGATTTTTTTGTTGAAACCTTTTCTTGTGAGATGAGTTTTCATGGTGTTTTGCACTTTCATACCCCCCATGCTTACGATTTGCAATGTCCCCATTGTAAATTAGGTGGGTTCGAGTTCAGCTTAGATCATTCATTAGAATAGGTTTTGGGTCGGCAAATGGGTCGAGGTGACTATTGCGAACGATTTCAAAACTCGGGTACGGGTACCTGAGGTAGGGTCGGCTGTTCTAATGGATAAACCCTAAAGTGCAATATGAATTCAGCGTAGGAATGTCAGGAAAGGTTTCAGGTTTTTCAAAAATGACGGGTTGTCTCTTGTTAAGCGCTGAGTTTTACGCCATCGGCTGGGCGCAATGAGCTTAAGGAGAATGGAGGGTAAAGGATAACTCAGCCAAATTTGTATCGGTCAAGTCAATGAACGGTTTGAGTCTCTGACCGTTCACAACGAAAGGTTCTGAATGTCGCTGAGTGGACTGATCTCGATGGTTCCATTTCCGAAGATTCATCAGACGAGGTAGGGTCCGATCCATTTTGATCGTAGTTTTCCTAGGAATAGTTTAAGCTTGGCATCAAAGAGTAGGACTTTTTAACCAGGGTGGAAGATCTTTCTGGATATGTGCTTGTCGTGAAAGGCCTTAACTCACTCTTTGTAAATTCACGAGTTCTCATACGCGTGGTGGTGTAATTCATCAATCTCGCTCATTTGAAGCTTTCTGTAGGTTCCTACCTTAGAAAGATCTAGGTTACAGTTCCATACTGCCGAATAGGCTTTGTGCTCCAATTCGACGAGGAGGTGACATGCCTTCCCATACACCAATCTGAAGGGAGACATACCTAATTGGGTTTTATGGGCGATCCTGTAAGCCCACAAAGCTTCTAAAAGTTGAGATGACCAGTCCTTCCTGTCAAGTCGAATAGTAACCTAGAGGATTTTCTTAATCTCCCGATTTGATAGCTTAGCTAGACCATTAGTTTGGGGGTGGTAAGGAGTAGAGATTCAGTGCGACACTCTGTATTTGGTCATTAGTGACTTGAACTGAGCATTAGTGAAATGGGTCCCTCCATCGGAGATTATAGCACGTGGAATCCCGAACTGTGAAAAGATGTTTTGATGAATGAATTTGATAACCACCTTATGATCATTGGTTTTGGTCGAAATGGCTTCGATCCATTTGGACACGTAGTCAACAGTGAGTAGAATGTACTCGAAGCCATCCGAAATAGGGAAGGATCCCATAAAATATATCCCCCACACGTCGAAGATTTCACATACAAGAATCGACTATAAGGGCATCATATCACGATGGCTCATGTTGCCTAAGGTCTGGCAACGAGTGCATGCCCTACAGTGATTGTATGCGTTTTTGAAAATCGTGGGCCAATAGAAGCTGCTTTGGAGGACTTTTGCTGCGATTTTATGACCTGAGAAATGTCCACTGCATGCCTGGTCATGGAAGAAGGACAATATGTCCTGAATTTCTGCTTCCATAACACATCGTCGAATGATTTGATCATCACCGATGCAGAAAAGATACGGGTCATCCCAGAAGTAATAGTTGGCATCGGAAAGCAATTTATCCTTCTTGGCCTTTGGCCAATTGGACGGGGTTTGATGTGATGCCAGGTAGTTTACTATATTAGCAAACCATGGAAGCCCTGTATTGATAGTCAAGAGGTGCTCATCAAGAAAATGTTCCGTGATGGTTCCGAAAGGGTCGATGATCTCAGAAGGAAGGCTGGACAATTGATCAGCTACCACCACATTTTGTTTTCCTACTTTGTCACGACTCTCGAGGTCAAACTCTTACAACAGCAAGATCCAACGGATTAGTCGAGGTTTCGCATCCTTCTTCGCAAGGAGATGCCTTACAGCAGTGTGATTCGAGTAAATGATAACACGGGAGCCTAGGAGATAAGATCTGAATTTTTCCAGGGCAAATACTATGGCTAGCAGCTCTTTCTCCGTGACTGTGTAGTTATGCTGAGCCTCATCAAGTGTTTTGCTAGCGTAGTAGATGACCACGGGTTTCCCGTCAATTTTCTGCCCAAGTACCTCTCCTATAGCAAAATCAGATGCATCGCAATGATCTCAAAGGGTTGAGACCAATCAGGGGACTGTAGGATCAAGGCTTGGGTAACTCGATCACGGAGGATTTCAAATGCTTGAGTGCATTCCTTGGAGATTTTGAAAGGCATATCCTTAGAAAGCAGAGTGGTCAGGGAGTGCATGATCTTTGAGAAATCAGGAATGAATCGACTGTAAAAATCGATGTGCCCCAGGAAAGATCGGATGTCCTTGATCGAGCTAGGCATAGAGAGTTTGGAAATCAAGTTCACCTTGGCTCGATCGACCTAGATGCCTTTTTCTAATATGAGATGTCCCAAGACAATTCCTTCAGGCACCATGAAATGGCTCTTTTACCAGGAAAGAACCAGATTCACATCAATGCACCACCTGAGGATTTGGACCAAGTGCAGGAGACAATCATCAAATGTTTCTCCGAATATTGAGAAGTCATCCATGAAGACTTCCAGGTAATCACCTACCATATCTGAGAATATGGCAAGCATGCACCGCTGAAAAGTAGCAGGTGCATTGCAGAGACTGAATGACATCCTTTGGAATGCGTATGTCTCGAAGGGACAGGTGAAATTGGTCTCTTCTTGGTCCTCAAGATGGATTGCCACTTGGTTATAATCGGAGTACCCATCCAAAAAGCAGAAGAACCTATTTCCCACTAGTTTCTTGAGGATCTGATCAATAAACGGTAGTGGGAAATGATCCTTCTTCTTAGAGGAATTGAGTCTTCTATAATCAATGCAGACTCTCCATGAGTTCACCACACGGGTCGATATGATTTCTCCAGTTTTAGTCGTGATCACGGTGAGTCCTGCCTTCTTAGACACAACCTGGATTGGACTCACCCACCGACTGTCGAAGATCGGGTAGATGATCCTTGCATTTAACCACTTGATGATCTCCTTTTTCATGACCTCCTGCAGATTAGGATTCAAATGTCTCTACGTTTCACGGGAAGGTCATGTGCCCTCTTCGGTATAGATATTGTGTGTGCAGTAAGAGGGGCTGATACCAGTTAAATCATTGAGAGTCCATCCAATGGCTCTACGATGTTGCTAAAGAATAGTAATCAGATGGGATTCCTGGTCAGGTGTGAGTCTGGAGTTGATAATCACAAGAAACGTCTGATTGGAACCCAAAAAGTCGTACTTCAGATGGTCAGGAAGAGGCTTGAGTTCTAGATGGGGTTATCAGCAGCAGCAGGCAGTTTGGGGTGTGTGTTAGGAGCAAGGGAAGGAGTTATGGGTGTATCTAGGTCAGGTTCGGACTCCTCTGATTGTGGGTTTTGATCCTCTTGTGGTTGATCGGAAGTAATCAAGCTGTCCTCAATATACAGTTCATCAACCACAGCCTTGATATCACATATTTGTTCTATAGCACCGCAATTAATCCCTTGTTGGGCCTTAAAGGTGTAAATCTTTAATGTTTGATTCCCGAACTTCAGTTCAATTCGGTCCTCCTCACAAATTATATTGGCCCTAGCAATGGTCAGAAAGGGTCTCCCTAGTATAATTGGTGATCCCTCGGGTTTTCTGGAGCATCCATGTCCAAGACTACAAAGTCCATCGGGAAATAGAAATCCCGCTTCCTAATGATGACATCCTTAATAACTCATTTTGGTGACTTAATAGATCGTTTAGCCAACTGTAATGTCACCTCTGTCGGTTTAAGCTTAGATTCCTTAAGGTGGTCAAGGAGGGATGTAGGTATTAGGTTTATGGAGGCTCCTAGAGCTAATAAAGCTCTGTAAAATTGGGTATCACCAATGGTACAGGAAATCAGGGGAGTACCTAGGTCTTTTGCCTTAGGTGGGAGTTTACTCAAAATTAGAGAGCTATTTTGCTCTGACAAGACGATTGGACTCCTACTTTTGGTTCGTGGCTTACGCTTCGGTGTACACACGTCTTTCAAAAATCGTGCATAAGCCAATATGTAGCGAATTGAATCCATCAAGGGGATGTTTATTTGGACCTATTCAAAGAGCTTGACCAGATCCTCCTTAGGAGCCACGAGTTTGTTTGTCCTCTTTCCCTTGGTCAAGGCCTCGGGAAATGGAACCTTGGATGATTCTTCTAGAACAGGTCTAGGCTCTTGATCAGGGATAGGGGTATCCTGGATAACTATCCTAGGGCTTGGGTTACTACTAGGCTGAAAGTGGCTTGGATAGGGTGGGTCTTGTGTTGCTTTGCCACTACGGGTTGTTATAGAATTTAGTCCTGCCTGGTTTTGGTTCGGAGTTGGTAAAATAGGTGGCTGCTGTTGAAATCCCGCATACGATGTCGAAGCTTCCATCCCATCAGGTGATGGAACAGAAGGGGCCTGATAAATCATGTGGGCCTGGCCCAGATTTGGGTTCATAATGCACCTCTGGTTCAACACGTTATTCGGATTCGGTAGAGGTTGCGAAGGGAGTGTGCCAGGTTGGCGAGAATTCACCATCTGGGCGAGTTGATTGTGAACCTCTGTGATCTCGTCCTTGTGCTATTTTTTCATAGCTACATTCGTCTTCTGAATGTCAGCTAGAGTTTGAACGATAGTGGTCATTTGATCTATTTGAGTTGGCCTGGATTGGTAGGTGTGGTCGGGCCAAGGCTGAGGCGACTGATATGGACAAGGAGCTTGTGGATGGGGTTGATATGGTTGTCTTTGATTCTGGTTATTTCTCGCCCACAGGAAGTTGGAATGATTCCGCCATCTAGGGTTATAGGTATTAGAGAATGGGTCATTCTGGATGGCGTTGAGGTCCTCGCAGGTCTGAGGAACCTCAAGAAAGTCAAAGTACGAGGGTTCAGAGTTCCCCCAACTAGAGTAGGTCGGATCAGAGTTTCCTTCGATCCTTGAGTCAGATGGGGGTGGATACAGGTCCATCCCCTAAGAAGATAGGTGATAGATGTTATGCACAGCTTCCCTCCCAAGAGGTGGCTGTGCAAACAGGTTTTGTGCATAGGTGGCTTGTTGTAGACGTCGAGTTAGCTCATCCACCTTCTTCTCGATGATAGAGACCTTGTCCAACCGACTGGCCATCAATTCCAAGTCGACGGATGCGGACAGGCCCTGCATCTCGTGTGCTCCCCTTGGATTCATCGATGCGCGGGCATTTGTCCGATCAAATAAGCCCATTGAGTCATTATTGATGGAGTTCTCACACATATTCTCAAAAATCTCCCACACAGTGTCTTCATGTTGACCCATGATATTTCCTCCCCAGGTTGCATTGACGAATAAGCAGATGTCTTCACGGAGCCCCTGGTAAAAAGACTGGACTTGTTCCCATTTAGGAACTCCGTGATGGGGGCACTTTTGCATGAGATCCAGGAAGCGGTCCCATGCTTCATGAAGAGGTTCTCCAGTTTGCTGGGTGAAGTGTGTGATCTGATGTCGTAAGGCATTCGTCCGACCAACTGGGAAGAACATTTTCAAGAATTCAGATTGTAGTTCAACCCATGTGTTGATCGGACGCATTTGAGTCTGATACCAGTGAGCTGCTTTGTCTATGAGAGAGAAGAAGAACATCTTCATGAGAAGAATATCCCGATTTTGGACATCTAATCCAAAGGTTTGGGCCAAATGTTTGAGTTTTTTAAAGTGCTGGAAGGGAGCCTCGGAATTAAGCCCATGAAACTTTGGAATAGCATGAATCATGTTGGGCTTGAGTTTAGAATCAGGACCTCCAGCTGGGATTTGGACTCGAGGTTCGATTGCCACCGTAGTGAGAATATAGTGAGCTCGCATCATAGGATGTTGCAGTGGGTTTACAAAGGCTTGAAATAAATCATTCAGGCGCTAGAGTTGGTTCTCAAGGTTATTCTCTTCTTCTATAGGTTGTGCCATGATGACGGAAGCAGAATTAGGTTCTGATGAATCAGAGGAGATGTCTATGTGGTGGGGTTGCTGCACAAACACGGACGTCGAGGCCTGGCCTCGACGGGAGTGAATCACTAAAGGAGGTCTTAAGGATGGTTTAAGGACCTCCTATCGAACATGCACTGATGGTTTGGACTAGAGTAGAATGTGCTGGACCCAATCAAGACACCCAAAAGTTTGGATGACTATAGAGGTTTAGGGCAGATGATACCCCTTAGTCAGAAAGCCATCCACTTGAGAAATACCTGAGCAGCCAGAGAGGGAAAATCTTGCAAAGACCCCTACATGGTAGAGCATCCCCACGAGTTATAGCGTTTCCCCCACCCGACCTCTCTTATCACTGATGTTCCAGGTAGACCGGAATGGGGACTTTGACCTCTTAAGTCTACAAATTTTATTTAAGAGTAAAGGTGCTTAAGATTCCACTTGAACTTTAGATGTATTGAGTGTAAAAGTGACCTAATTTCAAGGTTGGTTGACCCAACAAGGGGTCAACTTCACCTATTTGTCCTTTAAGAAATTTTAGGTCATTTCTTTTAGGATTCAAGTGAGATTAAGAGCCTGAATTTTAGGGTTTTCTTGAATAAGTCTCTTCAACCAAGGCTTGGGCACACCTCCTTTTGGGGAGTTGATTCTTGCTTATGAAGGTGTGTCTCTAAAACCCTAAATTGAAATCCTTAATTTGCCTCTAATTTTGGTCCAATTTAGTTGCCAAAATATGGTATCTAGGGCTCAATTAAGAAGGTGGTAGCCCTAGTTACCTTAAATGGGTGCACAAATCAGTATTTATTGTTGAAATCAAATCAGGAAACTTGGTGAATTAGCTAGAGATTGAAAGCAAGTAGCCCTAATAGATTTTATCTTACTTTTTCCTTTTCCGAATGAGGGCCTTAAGAGAAAGGGAATAATCAAAAATTACCTGCCCCAGGTGTGTTTGCTGTGTGGCCATCTTCCTTTGAATCTTTTCCCTTGAAACATTCACGACAAAAGAGATATATCAAGTTAGTACCAAATCAGTAATTGTAATCAAGATTTCTAAATCGCCCGTTGCTCCCCGGAAATGGCGCCAAAATGTTATCAAGGCAAAATCGGGTTTTAAAGTAAAGCGTTGTAATATAGTTGAAATCGCTTTGAAAACAAATAGATTTTATTACTCAAAGTTTAAGTTCGAGGTTGAACACAGGGAGCAAATTAGGGTTTAGAAATCTTGAGCACAACTTGAGAAATTAAATATAATATGCAATAAAAACCAGAGTTATAGTGCAAAAAAGATAAATGTAAACACAGAATATCAATGTATGTGAATAAGCACAAAAATTGGATGTCTGATTTGTGAATCAGACGTCTTAAAATATGGATGCTATAGTGCTTTTCTTTCTTCTCTTTTCTTCTCTGTTCTTCAGCTTCCATTCTTCTTCTTCTTTCTTTCTTTTCTTCTGATTTCATGCCTTAGCCTTTCTCAGCCTTCTTCTCTATCTCTGGCTCTAGTCTTCTTCTTCCTTCAGCTTCTTCTCCTTCCTTCTCTTTCTTTCTTTGTCTCTGGTGGCTTTGCCTCCAGTCCTTCCTTCTCTTTCTTTCTCTTCAACTCTTTTCTCTTCAACCTTGTCTTCTTCCACCTTATCTTCCTCTTTGGCCTCCTCCTTCTTCCTTGGCTTCAGCCCTTGGCTTCTTCTTCTTCTGCCTTTCCCTGCAAGAGCAAAACCTACCCCTACCCGTGCGTGCTCTCTTCTCCTCTTTCTCTCTTAGGTTTGCTGTACCAGAGCCACCGTCTCGAGTAATCAGGTCGGGTACGTGCCCGGGACCAGGCCCACCAAGGTGCGGTGGTGGGCGAGGTGTGCTAGGTCGGGTAAACGGGTCACATCAGGTCCACGAAGGCAAGGTCACAGACGAGGCGGGTGAAGGGTGAGTGGGACCTCACCTCGTGGTATTGAGGAGATAAAGCCAATGCAACTTTTCCTCTTATGTAGGTGTGGGTGGTCACTCTCTTCCGAGGTGGGTCTAAGTGTCCCACCTTCTGTTACGTGCATCTACAGCAGGGAACCTCATTCAATCGCGGCTGCTACTTCAACCTTTAGCACCAATTAGATGCCTAGAGTGTTCGCGGAAGTATTCTGCGCCACCTGGGACTATTGGCCTGGAGCGGGGGAACCTGAGGAGAGCTTGCAAGCAGTCTTCTTGCTATCGTCAATGGCGGCGACTCTCTGATAAATGCCAGTTTATCATCATTCTTATTTATTAAAACAAACATAGCTCTTAGCATGTTACTCCACAAACGGGTTTTTGGGCTTCGTTTAGGCATAAAATAGGTTAGGCATGCATTGCATTTTTTATTGTCTTTTTAATATGTTTTTGTGAGTGTTAGGGATGTACAGATATACATATCCCTAAAACCCTAGCACTCAAGAAGGCAAATGGTGAAGGAGAAGCCCAGACTAGCTGGAACTCAGCTTGATCCAGCTCACCACAGCTGGAACCTAGCAGACTTGAACTAGGGTTAGCTCATCCCAGCTCCATTCAGGTAATCTCAGCTGAATGGTAGCTCAAGAGAGTTCATCTTAGCTCACCCTAGCTCAAGTCAGCTCAGATCCAACTCAACTTAGCTGAGTCTAGCTCATCTCAGCTCCCACTAGTCCACAGGGAGCTCTAGCTAGCTCAGCTGAGTTGACAGGAGTTCACCCCAGCTCAGATCCATCTACATCCAGCTCCACTCAACTCCAGCCAGTTGAAGAAGAACTCATCCCAGCTCAGGAAGCTCAAGTCCAGCTCCCGGGGACTCAGCTTAGCTCAACTCAGTTAAGCTAAGCTACCTTAGCTGCCTCAACCAGCTTGATCCTCCCCGGGAGCACTAGACCTAGCTCACCTCAGCTCATTATGGTAGAAGCTAGCTCACTTTAGCTTGGCTTAGCAGCTAGCAAAGAACTAGCAAGCTAAGCCAACCTCTTCAGCAATAGCCAGCTCCAGTTTCAGCTCCAGACTTCTCCTCCTCAGCTCCTCCCTCCAAACCCTAGCTCCAACACCTTCTCCTCTACTCCTCCATTAGCTAAGCTAGCTTATCTTAGCTATGTTCCAGCTTCCTTGGCTTGTACCACCCCAAAAACCCACCTAACAACTCCACCCAACTAGCTCCACCTAAGCTCCACATAAGCTAACCTACTTGGCACCAACCTAGCCTACCCACCACCTCCAAAAGAAACCTAAAAGTGGCGCCAAAACCACCCTAACCACCCCCTTGATGGCACCACTTTTCCCTCCAAAATTCCCCTTCATCTCCACCACACAATTCCCCTTGAATCCATCTCCACCATCCACCTAACCCCCCTTCTAGAAGACCCTATGTTGGCACCAAAATGGTGGTGTCTCTCCACCACCAAAAGCCACCAACACCACCATAACCACCCCCTTTAACACCCCTTGGGTTGGCGCCACACACCCTTGGCCATAGAATCACCAACCACCTCCATCCTTCCATCCTAGCCCTCCATTTCAAGGCGCACCTTAACCCCCCATCCTACCCTATAAAAAGACCACTACCCACCACCATTCAAGACATCCTTGGCAAGAAAATTCACACTCATATTCCACCTAGAAGCCCACATCGAAGAGAGAAGAAGAAGAAGATTAAGGGGATATTCTGTCCCCTTGGTGCCTTCCCCTCTTCCCTTCTCTCTTGGGTCACGCCAGCCAAAGGAGAAGCCAGGCAAGGAAGATCTTTGGAGGAGATCTTGAAGGTGGTCCATGCCACCTTGGAGGAGTTTTTGAGGGTGGTGCACGCCCACCCCTTGGAGAGAGCAATGAAGGTGGTAGCTTCCACCTTGGAGGAGCTCTCAAGGAAGGAGAAGAAGGAGGCCCTCTTTTCAAGCCAAGCAGTAGCTAGGCTTGGAGAAAGAAGACTCCCTTCTTCACCAAATTTTGCAAGAGGATTAGTGTTTCTTTATTTACTTTTAAATTTCTTTAGTTCTAGTAGAAGCATTCCTTTACTTGTCCTTGAAAAGAACACTAATTCTAGTCAATTAAATTGCCTTCTTTTAGCTTTTTATTGCAATTGTTACTTTTGGCTCTAGCACTTGTTTTACCTCTTCTTCCTAATTACTCTAGGCCTCGACTTGCCTAGAGTGAGCTTAGGAAGAAGATATTTCTATATTTTAAATTTTAGTTAAGCAATTGTAGGTATTAGTACTTTCCGTTACAATTCGCATTTTGCCCTCATCTTTTCAAAACAAAAAAAAATTGCATATTTAAAATACCAAAAAGAAAGTTGAGATGTGCTTTTAGCAAGAGAATTGAATTTCAATTTTTTCCTACTTGGACGACCCTAGATACTCCCCTATCTAGGTTTATAAATTTAAAAGCGTATGCGAATTCGCGTGTTACAACGACCTTAAAAACCCGCTTTTATAAATCATGCATATTTCGCTGTCACTTTTTGGCGCCGTTGTCGGGGAGGTACGACTTTGCATTAGTTAATTTTCTCTTGCTTGAAGTGGATCTCATCCCCTTCTCTTTCTTTCTTTTGTGTGTGCAGGAATTATAGCGGGAAGACGAGAATTTGGAAGCGAGAGCTCAAAGATCCTTTTCTTCCCGTGAAATTCAGGTTGGTTCCTCTTTCTGGTCACATAATTAATTAAAACTACCAAAAACATATTAAACATGACTTTCAGGATCCCAGACAACTTGATTAAGTGGAGTGGGGCATTATAAAATCCAATGTTTGCTTGAATGCCTCTTTAGCACCACTCCATTGCAAGTATTGGTGTTCTATTTTTCAGGTCCAGATTTCTATCCAGACTTGAAAAAATCGATTTCTAACACCACAGGCCTCCTAAAATCGTACAATTTCATATAGTGATTCCCAATTAAGTTAGGAACATCTGTTCCAAATTTCAGATCAATTGGATTTGTATTTCATTTTTAAAAATTCTTGGACTGCAGAGGGGTCATACCCTCTAATCTTCCTATTTTCCTACTGTCCATGAATTTTTCGAATTTTTATACTAATCCAATTTTTGTGAAATTTAGGTTGCTGGAATCCTTGTGAAATTTTACACATCATATAAAATCACAAGAATTTTCTGAGGTCAGTGGGAATACTGAAAAGTCCAAAATACCCATAGGTATCATTTCTGGACTTTAACACCAGTACAATTAAAAAATTCAAAATAGTTATCAAACAAATTCCTAAAATCTTACAAAAATCTTTTTTGGAATCCTTGTTTGATTTTATTCAAAGTAGTAGTGTTGTTTGATTTGTTTGGACCACTACTTAATTCAGAAAGCCTAAAATTAATTTATTGTTTGGAATCCATTCCTTTCTCTTTCCAGGAGTTCCACTCCTAATTCCCCCGTAGGGTTCCATCCTTTTTACTCAAACATCCAGGTTTCACTTTCCAGTTTCACATTCTTACAATCCATGTTCTCAACCACGTTATTTATTCACAACAGGCAGCTGTTAATTCAAATTACAGGAAGCTTTATATCTCTTTCCATTTTCCAAGACTGCAGTATTATACATTCCACTAGTTTTCCCATCCTAGTATTCATGCCATATCCTAGGATCTATCATACAATCTAGTTTTCCAGCCCTAGGATTCATGCAACACCTAGGAGCTATCATTCCATCTATTTCTCATTCCTAGGATTCATGCAATGTCCTAGGTTCTATTTATGGTTCCATAATTTAACAGATTTTATTAATAACTTAAAGCCACTCTACCAGGTACAACGGGAGTAATGGGGGTGTGGTCAGAAATCCCGCGTGCCTCCGCAACCCCCGAGACTGCTACGGAACGGGGTCCTATCACAAGGATCAAACACAAGGAGTGTCTCAAAACAGTGTATAGCTACTGTAGATGGGTAGAGGAATTAATTCCGAAAAGAACGCAACTCGAATCGTGGAAAACGGAACCCGAACGGGCCCTAAACGGGTCGAAAACGATGAAACTGTGTAAAATCAGACGTCTAGAACTTCTTCCAGACGTCTTAAAAAAATGGATCAGAGAATTACCTTGTTCAGCGTGGTTTCCCAGACGTCCAGAAGTCTGCGGGGACATCTGGCCTAGCTCCCAGACATCCGATGGTCACCCCGGACGTCTGGAGGTCGCTCCCGCCGTCTGGTACTACAGCCAGACGTCTGATTCGCGTTGGATGGCGAATCACCGAGCCTGCACACACCCATCTCCCTCCCTCAGTATGGTTAGTCGACAAGAAGGAAGAAGAAGATGGAAAACTCACCTTTCAGACGTCTGGACAGTCTTCCAGACGTCGACCTCGCCGTCTGGCTGTCAGCACAGACGTCTGATTCTGGAAATTTTTCCAGAACCAGGGCGCGACTCGCCCTCCGCTCGCGACGCCGCCCACGTCGCACCTCATGAGCCTGCTGCTCGAGCCGCAGCAGGCCTCTCGCATCGTTCCGCGCCCGTTGCGCTTCCCACCGGCCGGCCCTGGCAGCCCCGGCGAGCTCACCCTCACGGCTGAGAACTGCTCTCGCACGCAGCACCCCCTCCGCGCTCACTGCGGCCGTCGCCGCCACAGCAACCCAGCGCCCGCTCTCGCGTTCGCTCACTGGAAGAAGAAGAGGAAAGGGGTGGAGGCGATGGAAGCGAGGGGAGGCGTGGTCTTTTTAAGGCCGCGCGAGGAGGAGAGAGAGGGAGCACGGTAGCGGCGTCTGCTGCCGCAGAGAGAAGAATAAGCGAATATGCGGTCTACGCGCTCAGGCACGCAAACGACCTGCGCGTGTCGAAAATAACTGATTTCCAGACGTCTGGAAACGATCCCAGACGACTGGTCAGACGTCTGGATGTGATCCCAGACGTCTGGTCCGACGTCTTGGCCACCTCCTAGACGTCTTAAAAGACGTCTGGGGCACGCGTTCGTAACAATATAACAAACTCAAAGGAAGTTTCATCCCCGAAACTTGCGCCAACTAGGGTGCGGGAAAAGATGTCCAATTAACCATAACAAACTCAAAGAGGAACGAAGCCGGTCCGAAAAGACATACCCGCGAAAAGCTCCGGGTACCGCTCCCGCATTTCCGCCTCAGGCTCCCAAGTAGCCTCCTCGTACTGCTGGCTCCTCCACAAAACCTTTACCAGGGGTACTTGCTTTCGTCTCAAACTGCGGACGGCTCGGTCTAGGATTTCCACTGGCCGCTCGGGGTAGGTCAGGTCGTCGCCCACCTCGACGCTCTCGTGACTCAGTACGTGACTGGAATCGGCTACGTACTTCTTGAGGTTGGACACGTGGAACACGTCGTGCACACCAGAAAGCTGCGGGGGAAGGGCAAGTCTGTAAGCAACGGGTCCAACCCGCTCCAGGACCTCAAAGGGCCCCACTAACCTCGGCGCGAGCTTCCCTCTCACCCCAAACCGCTGTAGGCCCTTCATGGGTGAAACACAAAGGAAGACGTGGTCCCCAACCTCAAACTGCACCTCTCTGCGTCTCCGATCCACGTAGCTCTTCTATCTACTCCTGACAGTGCGGAGTCGTCTGTGGATCTGCTCGACTACCTCCTGACTCTGCTGGATCAACCTGGGGCCAACCTCTCACTTGGTCCCCACCTCAACCCAACTCAAGGGTGCCGTACACTTCCGTCCGTACAGAGCCTCGTAGGGAGCCATGCCGATGCTCGAGTGATAACTGTTGTTGTATGCAAATTCTGCCAGGGGCAGGTGCTCCTCCCAAGAGCCCCTCCAGTCCAGTACACAGGCACGCAAAAGGTCCTCAAGTGTCTGTATCGTGCGCATCAGACTGTCCGTCCGTCTGGGGGTGGTAAGCCGTGCTAAACCTCAACCTCGTCCCCAAGGCCTGCTGAAACTTAGCCCAAAACTGGGACATAAAGCGGGTATCCCAGTCGGATACGATCTCCCGCGGAACTCCATGTAGTCGTACCACATCACGGATATACCTCTCTGCCAACTGTGCTGGTCCCAAAGTGACTCGGATCGGCAAGAATCGCGCCGTCTTCGTCAGTCTATCCACTATTACCCAGACTGCGTCGTGTCCCCGCTGGGTAACAGGTAAGCCCACCACCAAGTCCATGGTGATGCTCTCCCACTTCCACTTTGGCACTGGAAGCGGCTGGAGTGGCCCTATAGGCCTCTGATGCTCGGCTTTCACCTGATGGCTCACTAACCACTGCTGCACGAACTCACCCACATCCCGCTTCATCCGTCTCCAGCAAAACTTGCGTCTCAAGTCGTGGTACATTTTCGTGTTTCCGGGATGTATGGTGAATCTGGAACCGTGTGCCTCAGTCAGGAGCTCTCTCAACAGCTCCTCGTCTCTAGGAACGCACAACCGTCCCCTCAAGCGTAGCACCTGGTCTGTGAAAGAGAAATCCCCTGGGTCTCCTGACAGTACTCTATCGCTCAAAGACTGCAAGTACGGATCGACCATCTGTCCTGTGATGATGCGGTCTATCAGCTCTGGCCTAGTCTGCCGTGTCACCATCACAGCCCCACAGTACCCTCGTAACTCTAGAGGTCGCCAACTGCCCACCTCCTCCAAAAGGCTCCAACTCTGTAACTGTAGACTGGCCAAGCGTGCGGGCGCCTTACGGCTCAAGGCGTCAGCCACCACATTGGCCTTTCCCGGGTGGTAGGAGATGCTGCAGTCGTAGTCCTTTAGGAGCTCCAACCAACGTCTCTGTCTCATGTTGAGCTCCTTCTGGTCAAAAAGATATCTGAGGCTCTTGTGATCAGTAAAAAGTCTCGAAGGTCTCACCGTACAAGTAGTGCCTCCAGGTCTTCAGCGCGAAGACAACAGCTGCCAACTCTAGGTCGTGGGTAGGGTAGGTATGCTCATGGGGCTTCAGTTGCCGCGAAGCGTAAGCGACAACGTGACCCCTCTGCATGAGCACACCTCCTAACCCCTGCAAGGAGGCATCCGTGTACACAACGAACCCGCCACTACTGTCAGGGATGGTGAGCACGGGAGCCGAGGTCAACCTCTCCTTCAGCTCCAGAAAACACGCCTCACAGGCGTCTGTCCAAGCGAAAGGCACGTCCTTCCGGGTCAACTGTGTCATAGGATGCGTGATAAGCGTGGGTTTGACCGGGTTGTGTTATATCGTTGTAGTAAAGCCGGTTGTTACCAACGTTTTCATATAAAATTTTTTTACTCGGAAAAATAAAAGAGTTCCCGAGGTCGAACTCAGGGAGCAAGTTGTATTCTAGAGATATACAAGTTCTATTACAAAAATAAAGAGAGAGAGAGAGATGAAAATTTGGCTTCTTCTTCTTTTCTTCTTTCTTCCTCTTTGTCTTTGGTTCTTCCTGTTCTTCTTCTTCTTCTTCTTTTTCTTCTACTTTCTTCAGATCTTCCCCTCGTGCTCTTCTTCTTCTGTTCTTCCTTGTTTCCTTTCTTTCTTTTTCGTCAGATCGTCTTCTTCTTTTCTTGCTTCTTGCTTCTCTTCATTCCTTCTTCTTCTTTGTCTTCACCTGCCTTGACCTCTCTTTTTCTTCTTTCGCGATGGCCGTTGCTCTTCCTTCTTCTTCAGCGGGTCTTCTTCTTCTTTGGCTGCTGACCTTTCGTCGTCTGCCCCGGTGCTGAGACGACTTAACAATGCCTTCGCTACAGTGCAGCAGCTCCTTCTTCTTCAGCGGGTCTGCTTCTTCTTCGGCTGCTGACCTTTCGTCGTCTGCCCCGGTGCTGAGACGACTTAACAATGCCTTCGCTACAGTGCAGCAGCTCCTTCTTCTTCAGCGGGTCTGCTTCTTCTTCTTTGGCCTGCACACTTCAGAGTTTATTCGTCAAGGCAAAAACCTACTCTACCCCCCTCCCCCGCGTATCTCTCTCTCTGAAATCACTCATCGGAAGCTCTCCCAGAGCGCTACCGGGTAATCGGGTTCGGGTCAGGCCCGGGTCCAGGCCCACCGGCGTGCGTGGTGGGCGAGGAGTGCAGGTCAGTCTAATCGGGTCGGGCCAGGTCCGCGGAGCGTGGTCACGGACGAGGCCGAGTCGGGTCAGGTCGGGTGAGAGGGACCTCACCCCGTGGTAACTGAGGCAAACAGCATAAGGCAGTTTTTGCCTTTATGCGTCCGCGCGCCTTCGAGAGGTTCCGAGGTGGGACTAAATGTCCCACCCCAATTCTCTCACGCCTGCAGCAGGGATGGTGCTTCCAATTGCATCAGCTGTTGAGGCGCACAGCTCCAATTGAGGGCCAGGGTGTGTGCGCGAGACTCTTTCGCGCTGGCCGTGGCTTTTCAACCTGGGATATCTCGGCTTGGAGCAACCTTGAGCAGGCTTCGAGCTTCCTCACCAATGGCGGTCAAGGCCTGGAACCTGAAATCAATAGAACGGCCTCTCGGCCAAATCAGACAGGCGGGGGACCTTCGCCGTGGCACGGCGAAGGTGGTCAGGGGGTTTGCAGGGGGCGAGATGGAGCTGTCAGGTCGTCCTAGGTCAAACTGTGAGCGAGGGAGTGGGTGTGTTCGGTGGGTCTGCAGAGGGTGTTTGGTGGGAAGTGGAGGGGCGGAAGAGGATCAGGGTGAGGAGGCGGAGGTTCTGCGGTGGTCGGCGAGCCGTGTGGGTCGCTGAGGTGATGGGAGCGGCTCGCCGGAGGGTGGTCGGAGGCGGAGAGGATGAGGGTGAACAGGGTCGGTAGAGGGCTTAATTGACTAAATCGAAAGCGGGGAAAGAAAGAGGAGGAGAAGGGGAGTAAGTCTAACTTAACTGCAGGGACGAAGGGGGAGGAACAGGGCGACAGTCGTATCGACTGTCGCCGGAGAAGATGATGCTCAGAGAGAGGGGCGGCGACGAGCAGAGGGCTGGAGAGGCGCCAGCTGGGTGCGGCGTGGCGTGGGAAGAGCAGGGGAGGAGGTCTCTGCTGCTGGTATTGCGGCAGAGCGAAGAGGTGGAGGGGGAGGAAGTCGCCGGAGCTGGTGAGCGTCTGCCGGAGAAAGAAGAGAAGAAAGCTGGGGGTTTTCTCCGTCAGATCCAGGCTGCCTTCGTCGGTGGAGCGGCGGGGGGTATTTATAGGGTTGAAGCAGGGAGGAAGGCGGAGGGAGACGACGTGTCTCCCTCGCCGGAGAATGGTCGGAATACGAACCCATACCGTCCGTGCGTTCGCACGGCCGGTATGGGGGGCTACAATGACCATGGGGGTGCTCCTGCGACGGCTGACGACGCAGGGCACCCCCGGTACACTTGCCAGGTCCTCCACCTCACCCTGCGCGGCGCCATGCTCCGCGCAAGGTCGCCGGAGCATGGTGCTGGCAGGGTTTTGCAGGAGGGACCTGTTTGCAAAGAACGAAGGAGAGTTAGGGGCCAAAATGCGAGGGTTCAAAAGTTGAGGGCCAAAGAGTAAATATATGAGGACCAAAGTGTGAAGTCGGTCAAGGAGGTTTCTTCTTAGGCTCAAGTTTTTATACATGACTAATTAGGACCTAAGGAATCTGATGGTGAATTTTATTTTCATATTAAACCTTGTTTGACCGGTCAATTTGCGCAAAAACCCAAATTAAGTTATTAATTGGGCATGGTTCTCAATGTAGGTCAAAATGGGTTCTAAAGGCCAAATTGATGGTTCTAAACCCCAGAGATTATTTTTCTATGAATTTTAGAGGGTTTATTCTATTTTTATTTTGCCTCGAACCTTGTGAATTGAAGTGGGTTGTTTTAGGGTTACAGATTATCATTTGGTTCCTTGGAAGTGCTGTAGCCCTTGCTAGATCATCTCATCCCACTTTTATTCTTATTAAGCTGTTTTGACCTATGTTTGGGCCCTGAATTACCCTGTATGCAGATTATACTGGTAAAATTGCACTTTTACCCCTTATGACTTGTTTTCTTCTCAAACTCAGAATTCTCTGAGTTAAGCTTTTCCTTGAGATATGTAGGAGCTTTTATCCTTTGTATTGGGTCAAAATGAGCTAGTTATGGCTCATGATGAGGTTCTCATCAATGCGCAATCTGCGAAAATCCTCTGATGAATCATCTGTAGTAGCCTGCCAGTCCCAGGAAACTGCGAATCTCAGTGACTGAACGCGGTCTCTCCCACCTGAGCACTGCCTCGACCTTGGCTGGGTCCACCGCCAAGCCGTCTCCAGAGATCACATGACCCAAGAAGGTCACCTCCCTCAACCAGAACTCGCACTTGCTGTATTTGGCGTACAGCCGGCATCGTCTTAGAGTGTCCAAAACCATCCGCAAGTGCTGTCCGTGCTGCGTCCGATCTCTAGAATAGATGAGTACATCATCTATGAGAACCACCACGAACTGGTCCAAGTACGGTCTAAACACCCGGTTCATCAGGCCCATGAAAGCAGCGGGGGCATTGGTCAGCCCAAACGGCATGACCAAAAACTCGTAGTGTCTGTACCTGGTGCGGAAAGCTGTCTTGGAGACGTCGGTCTCCCTGATCCTCAACTGATGGTATCCAGACCTCAAGTCTATCTTGGAAAACACCGTGGCACCCCGCAACTGGTCGAACAAATCGTCGATCCTCGGCAGCGGATACCTGTTCTTGATGGTGACCCTATTCAGCTGTCGGTAGTCCACACAAAGACGTAGGGTCCCATCCTTCTTCTTCAGAAACAGTACCAGGGCTCCCCAAGGAGATGCACTGGGCCTCACAAAACCCTTCTCCAGAAGGTCCTGCAACTGAGACTTGAGCTCTCGCAGCTCAAGCGGTGCCATCCTGTATGGCGCGGTGGAGATGGGGCTGGTCCCTGGTACTAGTGAGATCTCAAACTCGATCTCACGCTTGGGCGGTAGTCCTGGTAACTCGTCTGGAAACACGTCAGGGTACTCTTTGACCACCGGGATGCTCTGGAAGTCTGCCACAGGGTTGGGCTCTGCCACCACACAAGCTAGGAAGCCCTCACACCCCTAGCTCAAAAGTCTCGCCGCCCGAAGTGCCGAAATGCACCTGAAACCTCCGTCCACTGGCTGTCCGTGAAACTCGAAAGAAGGCAACTCCGGAATGGAGAAGACAATCTTCCTCTCAAAACAGTCCACCAAGGCATGGTAAGCGAACAACCAATCCATCCCCAGAATCACTCCAAAGTCCTCCATCTATATCATAATCAGGTCAGCTGGCAGGCTATGTCCCCCGACGCTGACCTCGCAATCTGTGTACACCTCCTCAGCTACAAACAGCTGACCACTCGGACCTCTGATTATGAACGGATTCTCTAACAGTGTATAATGCTGGTCCAAACTAACTGCGAAACTGGCTGCGACAAACGAGTGCGTAGCGCCGGAATCGAAAAGCGTGTAAACGAGTTTGCCAGAAACTGAAACCATACCTGTTACCACCGATCCCGAAGCTCTGGCATCCCTGTGTGTTAGGGCGTTGATACGCCCCTCAGCTCTAGGCGCGGACGAAGCAGCCACACTCTGTGCCGGACGGGTAGGTGATGGCCAGTACCCTCCCCACTACTGCTGTCCTCCTCGCACCTGGGATCCGCGGCCTCCTGCGCGTCCTCCAGTGCTCTGTGCGGGAAGTATCTGCTGACCTCCTGCCCTAGACGGGCAGTCCCTCCTGATGTGGCCAGGCTGGCTGATGGAGGAACGTCGGTTTTCGTTGTTAATTCGTTGTAGTAAAGCCGGTTGTTACCAACGTTTCATATAAAAATTTTTTACTCGGAAAAATAAAAGAGTTCCCGAGGTCGAACTCAGGGAGCAAGTTGTATTCTAGAGATATACAAATTCTATTACAAAAATAAAGAGAGAGAGAGAGAGATGAAAAATTGGCTTCTGCTTCTTTTCTTCTTTCTTCCTCTTTGTCTTTGGTTCTTCCTGTTCTTCTTCTTCTTCTTCTGCTTTCTTCAGATTTTCCTCTTTCTTTTTGGTTCTTCCTATTCTTCTTCTTCTTCTTCTGCTTTCTTCAGATTTTCCCCTCGTGCTCTTCTTCTTCTGTTCTTCCTTGTTTCCTTTCTTTCTTTTTCTTCAGATCGTCTTCTTCTTTTCTTGCTTCTCGCTTCTTTTCATTTCTTCTTCTGCAATCGTGGTGCTTCTGCCTTCGGCTACTAAGTCTCCCTTCCTTCTTCTTCAGCCTGCCTTCTGTGTTGCTCTGGCTGCTGGCTGTCCGTCGTCTGGCCCGGTGCTTCGACGACTTAACTGAGCAGTTGCTACAGTGCAGCTGCTTCTTCTTCCGCAGTCCTTCACCTGTGCCTGCACGCTCAAGAGTTCATCAGAAGGCAAAAACCTACTCTACCCCCTTCCCCGCGTATCTCTCTCTCTCTGAAATCACTCTTCGGAAGCTCTCCCAGAGCGCTATCGGGTAATCGGGTTCGGGTCAGGCCCGGGTCCAGGCCCACCGGCGTGCGTGGTGGGCGAGGAGTGCAGGTCAGTCTAATCGGGTCGGGCCAGGTCCGCGGAGCGTGGTCACGGACGAGGCCGAGTCGGGTCGGGTCGGGTGAGAGGGACCTCACCCCGTGGTAACTGAGGCAAACAGCATACGGCAGTTTTTCAATTTATGTGTCCGCGCGCCTTTGAGAGATTCCGAGGTGGGACTAAATGTCCCACCCCAATTCTCTTACGCCTGCAGCAGGGATGATGCTCCCAATTGCGTCGGCTGTTGAGGCGTACAGCTCCAATCGAGGGCCAGGGTGTGTGCGTGAGTCTCTTCCGCGCTGGCCGTAGCTATTCAATCTGGGACATCTCGGCTTGGAGCAACCTCGAGCAGGCTTCGAGCTTCCTCGCCAATGGCGGCCAAGGCCTGGAACCTGAAACCAATGGCACGGCCTCTCGGCCGAATCAGACAGGCGGAGGACCTTCGCCGTGGCACGGCGAAGGTGGTCAGGGGGTCTGCAGGGGGTGTGATGGAGCTGTTAGGTCGTCCTAGGTCAGACTGTGAGCGAGGGAGTGGGTGTGTTCGGTGGGTCTGCAGAGGGTGTTTGGTGGGAAGTGGAGGGGCGGAAGAGGATCAGGGTGAGGAGGCGGAAGTTCTGCGGTGGTCGGCGAGCCGTGTGGGTCGCTGAGGTGATGGGAGCGGCTCGCCGGAGGGTGGTCGGAGGCGGAGAGGATGAGGGTGAACAGGGTCGGTAGAGGGCTTAATTGACTAAATCGAAAGCGGGGAAAGAAAGAGGAGGAGAAGGGGAGTAAGTCTAACTTAACTGCAGGGACGAAGGGGGAGGAACAGGGCGACAGTCGTATCGACTGTCGCCGGAGAAGATGATGCTCAGGGAGAGGGGCGGCGGCGAGCAGAAGGCTGGAGAGGCGCCAGCTGGGTGCGGCGTGGCGCGGGAAGAGCAGGGGAGGAGGTCTCTGCTGCTGGTAGTGCGGCAGAGCGAAGAGGTGGAGGGAGAGGAAGTCGCCGGAGCTGGTGAGCGTCTGCCGGAGAAAGAAGAGACGAAAGCTGGGGGTTTTCTCCGTCAGATCCAGGCTGCCTTGGTCGGTGGCGCGGCGGGGGGTATTTATAGGGTTGTAGCAGGGAGGAAGGCGGAGGGAGACGACGTGTCTCCCTCGCCGGAGCATGGTCGGAATTCGAACCCATACCGTCCGTGCGTTCGCACGGCCGGTATGGGGGGCTACAGTGACCATGGGGGTGCTCCTGCGACGGCTGACGACGCAGGGCACCCCCGGTACACTTGCCAGGTCCTCCACCTCACCCTGCGCGGCGCCATGCTCCGCGCAAGGTCGCCGGAGCATGGTGCTGGCAGGGTTTTGCAGGAGGGACCTGTTTGCAAAGAACGAAGGAGAGTTAGGGGCCTAAATGCGAGGGTTCAAAAGTTGAGGGCCAAAGAGTAAATATATGAGGACCAAAGTGTAAATTCGGTCAAGGAGGTTTCTTCTTAGGCTCAAGTTTTTATACATGACTAATTAGGACCTAAGGAATCTGATGGTGAATTTTATTTTCATATTAAACCTTGTTTGACCGGTCAATTTGCGCAAAAACCCAAATTAAGTTATTAATTGGGCATGGTTCTCAATGTAGGTCAAAATGGGTTCTAAAGGCCAAATTGAAGGTTCTAAACCCTAGAGATAATTTTTCTATGAATTTTAGAGGGTTTATTCTATTTTTACTTTGCCTCGAACCTTGTGAATTGAAGTGGGTTGTTTTAGGGTTACAGATTATCATTTGGTTCCTTGGAAGTGCTGTAGCCCTTGCTAGATCATCTCATCCCACTTTTATTCTTATTAAGCTGTTTTGACCTATGTTTGGGCCCTGAATTACCCTGTATGCAGATTATACTGGTAAAATTGCACTTTTACCCCTTATGACTTGTTTTCTTCTCAAACTCAGAATTCTCTGAGTTAAGCTTTTCCTTGAGATATGTAGGAGCTTTTATCCTTTGTATTGGGTCAAAATGAGCTAGTTATGGCTCATGATGAGGTTCTCATCATACCCCCATGCCTAGCTTTTGCTAGTCCCTTAGCAAAAAAAACTTAAGGTTTCAACCCTTGTTCTAGACCATGAAGTTTTCAATGGTTTTAGATAAGTGCTTTTTTTTTATTTGAGCATAGATTAGGTTAGAATGCTGACCATAGGCCTAAAAGATACTCTAGTACCAATCAAGATCCAAATCTGTCTAGCCTTAGCCTCAGTCTTTTAGCAAAGGTTTTTAAGGCCCACAAGAACTAACCTAAGGTTTATTGGACTTCGTGGTTAAAGCACCCGTGCTTGAAATGATTTTAGCCCTGGCTCAGTTCGCAGTGCGTTTTGTAAGAGAGAGAGATAGAAAGTTTTTTTCTGTTTGGAGAGTTTTCTCTCTCTTTTTTCTTTTTAGTTCTAGTCTAGGATTGGCTTTTCAACACGGTCTGTATCAGATTCCTTGCTCCCATCATCAATCCTCAAGGGTTCCTGGCGATCGATGCTTCGAGATAGCACCGCCCATGGCAACCCCCGGAACCCTGGCTATTGAGATTTCGAGATAATCCCATCCATGGTATTCCGTGGCCGAATCCAGACCCTGGCAATTGACATTTCGAGATAATGCCATCCATGGAATCTGAACCAGCAGAGTGCTTACATGCCCCCCGTAGGATATGTAAATATCCTAAGAGACAAGCACCGAGGAGATGATATTTTGTTACGCATCTTCGAGGGGATTTCCCGCCTCTCCGCGCTGGGAACTCGTCCAAATCAACTTGTGTTGATCGGCCATTCCTATTCTAGGTGTTCTTTTCAGATTTTTGCGACGCTTCTGCGTGATTCTGATTTTTATGCTTACTGAACCAGGCTGTGTGTGAGATTAGGGTGCTTAGGTTACTGAGTCCCGTAAACCAAAAATTAGTTAACGAGGCCGAATACTCCCTAAGCCTTAGACCTAATACTTCAGCTTTTCATTTTCCTCAACCTCTTGAGGAGTGTCCAGATCTTAATGAGTACTAAGAGTCTATTCAAGAATGCCTAAGGTTTGCATTCTTACTAATCTCATTGTGCACTTTTCAGTTATTTTCTTGAATGAGGTCTAGAACTTAGGTTAATTCCTTAGTTCCTTACTAATGACTATCAACTTTTCTTATAATTTTGTGCTCCTTTTTCATTTTGTTTCTTTTCTCCTTCACAAAATTTTCCTTCTCCTCTTTTCCTCTTATTCTTTTTCGAAAAATTTTTAATTTTTATGGTATTTTTGGCATATGTGAATTTTTTTGTTTGAAACCTTTTCTTACAAGTTTTTGCACTTTCCTACCCCCCCATGCCTAAGATTTGCAATGTCCTCATTGTAACCTAGGGGGTCTTAGTTCAGGGTGAACTTCGAGTGCTGAAAGGTGTCAGAACAAGTTTCAGGTTTTCAAAGAGAATGACGGGCTGCCTCCCGTTAAGCGCTGAGTTTTATGCCATCGGCTGGGCGCAATAAGCTCAAGGGGAAAGGAGGATATGAGATGCCTCAGCCAAATCAGTAGAAGTTACATCAATGAACGGCTTGAGTCTTTGACCATTCACGATGAAAGGTTCAGAATCGTGGCTGAGTGGACTGATTTCGATTGCTCCATTTCCAAAAACCTGTCGGACCAAATATGGTCCGACCCACTTAGATCTCAGTTTTCCTGGGAAGAGTTTGAGTCGGGCATCAAAGAGTAGGACCTTTTGACCAGGATGAAAGATCTTTCTCGAGATGTGTTTGTCGTGGAAGGCTTTGACCCGCTCCTTGTAGATTTGCGAGTTCTCGTACGCGTCTGTGCGTAATTCATCGATCTCGCTGATTTGGAGTTTTCTGTGGGTCCCAGCCTTAGAAAGATCTAGATTACAGTTCCGTACTGCCCAATAGGCTTTATGCTCCAGTTCGACGGGAAGGTGGCATGCCTTTCCGTACACCAATCTAAAGGGAGACATGCCCAATTGGGTCTTGTGGGCGGTCCTATAGGCCCACAATGCTTCCGGAAGTCGGGACGACCAGTCCTTCCTGTCAGGTCGAACAGTGACCTGTAGGATTTTCTTGATCTCCCGATTTGACAGCTCAACTAGACCATTAGTTTGGGGGTGGTAAGGAGTAGAGATTCGGTGAGACACCCCGTATTTGGTCATCAGTGACCTAAACTGAGCATTTGTGAAATGGGTCCCCCCATCAGAGATTATTGCACGAGGAATCCCGAACCTTGAGAAAATGTGTTGATGAATGAATTTGAGAACGATTTTGTGATCACAGGTTCGGGTCGGTATGGCTTCGATCCATTTGGACACGTAGTCCACAGCCAACAGAATGTATTCGAAACCATCCGAAACAGGAAAGGGGCCCATAAAATCAATCCCCCAAACATCAAAGATTTCGCATACTAGAATCGGTTGCATAGGCATCATGTCGCGATGGCTCATGTTGCCCAAAGTCTGGCAACGACTGCATGCCTTGTAATGACTGTATGCGTCTTTGAACAGTGTGGGCCAGTAAAAGCCGCACTGGAGGACTTTTGATGCGGTTTTATGCCCGGCAAAATGGCCACCGCATGCCTGGTCATGGCAGAAAGAGAGGATATTGTTGACTTCCCCTTCCGGGATACATCTCCGGATGATCTGATCGGCACCTATGCGGAAGAGGTACGGGTCTTCCCAAATGTAATACTTGGCATCGGAGCGTAATTTGTCTTTCTTGGCCTTCGGCCAATCGGACGGGGTCTGATGAGATGCCAAGTAATTTACAATATTAGCAAACCATGGAAGGCTAGTACCAATAGTCAGCAGGTGCTCATCGGGAAAATGCTCAGTGATGGGTCCGGAAGGGTCTATCATTTCAGAAGGAAGACGGGACAAGTGATCAGCTACCACGTTTTGTTTTCCCGCTTTATCGCGAATCTCGAGGTCAAATTCTTGCAACAGCAAGATCCATCGGATCAATCGAGGTTTCGCGTCCTTCTTTGCAAGGAGATGCCTCACAGCCGTGTGATCCGAGTATATGATGACATGGGAACCCAGAAGGTATGATCTGAATTTCTCTAGGGCAAATACTACAGCTAGCAGCTCTTTCTCAGTAACTGTATAGTTACGCTGAGCCTCATCGAGTGTTTTGCTGGCGTAGTAAATGACCACAGGTTTCTTGTCATTTTTCTGCCCCAAGACCGCTCCTACAGCGAAGTCGGATGCATCACACATGATCTCAAAGGGTTGAGACCAATCAGGGGACTGTAGGATCGGGGCTTGGGTGACTCGATCACGCAGGATTTCAAATGCTTGAGTGCATTCCTTGGAGATTTCGAAGGGAACATCCTTGGAGAGAAGAGTGGTCAGGGGGCGTGCGATTTTTGAAAAATCAGGGATAAATCGTCGATAAAAACCGACATGCCCTAAAAAGGATCGGATGTCCCTGATCGAGCTAGGCATAGGAAGGCGAGAAATCAGATTAACCTTAGCTCGATCCACTTGGATACCTTTCTCCGAAATTGAGTGTCCCAGGACAATTCCCTCAGGCACCATGAAATGGCTCTTTTCCCAGGAAAGAACCAAATTCACGTCGATGCACCGCCTGAGTATCTGGACCAAGTGCTGGAGGCAATCGTCGAATGATGCTCCGAAAACTGAAAAGTCATCCATGAAGACTTCCAGATAATCACCTACCATATCTGAGAATATGGCAAGCATGCATCGCTGAAAAGTAGCGGGTGCATTGCAAAGACCGAAAGGCATCCTTCGGAAAGCGTATGTTCCGAAGGGGCAGGTGAATGTGGTCTTTTCTTGGTCCTCAGGATGGATTGCCACCTGGTTATAACCGGAGTACCCGTCAAGAAAGCAGAAGAACCTATTTCCCGCTAGTTTTTCGAGAATTTGATCAATGAAGGGTAGTGGGAAATGATCCTTCTTCGTGGAGGAATTGAGTCGACGGTAATCTATACAGACTCTCCACGAGTTGGCTAATCGGGTAGGAATGATTTCTCCGGTCTCAGTCGTTATAGTGGTGAGTCCTGCCTTCTTAGGCACGACCTGAATTGGGCTCACCCAACGACTATCGGAGATCGGGTAGATGATCCCGGCATCTAACCACTTGATGATCTCCTTTTTCACGACCTCCTGCAGATTGGGATTTAAGCGTCTCTGCATTTCACGAGAAGGTCGTGTGCCCTCTTCTGAATAGATATGATGAGTACAATAAGAGGGACTTATTCCAGTCAAATCATCGAGGGTCCATCCGATGGCTCTGCGATGTTGCTGGAGGACAACAATCAGACGGGATTCCTGTTCAGGACTAAGGTTGGAATTGATGATCACAGGAAGGGTCTGATTAGAACCCAAAAAGATGTATTTCAAATGAGCAGGAAGGGGTTTCAGTTCGAGGATGGGGTTTTCAGCAGCAGCGGGTGGTTCAGTATAGATGTGAGGTTCAAGGGTGGGAGTTACTGGGTTGTTCACATCCGGATTGGACTCCTCTATTTGCGGGTCAAGATCCTTCTGTGGTTGATGAGGAATACTCAAGTCATTCTGGAGGTGTGATTCATCAACCAAAGTCTTGATGTCACAAATTTGCTCGATGACGCCGCAATTAATTCCTTGTTGGGCCTTAAATATATCAATTTTCAGTGTTTGATCTCCAAACTTAAGCTCTATTTGGCCCTCCTCACAGCTGATGTTGGCTCTAGCAGTAGCCAAGAAAGGTCTCCCTAGAATGATTGGTGTATCCCTAGGGTTCTCAGGTGCATCCATGTCTAAGACTATAAAGTCCACTGGAAAATAGAAATCCCGCACTCTTACGATAACATCCTCGAGAATCCCTTTTGGTGACTTTATAGATCGATCTGCTAACTGTAATGTCACCTCAGTTGGTTTCAGCTCAGATTCTTCCAGATGGTCAAGTAAGGATGTGGGTATCAGATTTATAGATGCACCTAAGTCTAACAATGCTCTGTCAAATTGGGTACCACCTATCTTACAGGAGATCAGGGGAGTTCCAGGATCTTTTGCCTTGGGTGGGAGTCTACTAAGGATTACAGAGCTGGCTTGCTCTGACAGAACAATTGGGCTCCCTCCCTTGGTTCGCGGCTTACGCTGGGGTGTACATATATTCTTTAGAAATCGTGCGTAAGCTGGTACGTGGCGGATTGCATCCATCAAGGGGATGTTTATGTGGACCTGCTCAAAGAGCTTGACCAGGTCCTCCTCAGGGGCCACGGGTTTGGTGGTCTTCTTTCCCTTGGTCAGGGCTTCGGGAAACGGGATCTTGGTTGGTTCCTCTAGGATAGGTCCTGGTTGTGGGTCTGGAACAGCGGTACCTTGGATAACTATCCTAGGGTCATGATTATCAGGCTGGGAGTGGTTTGGATAACGCGGGTCCTGAGTTGTCTTACCACTACGTGTTGTTACAGAATTTAATCCGGCCTGATTTTGGTTTGGATTTGGTAGGAGGGGTGGCTGCTGCTGAAATCCCGTACGAGAAGTAGAGGCTTCCATCTCGTCTGGAGATGGGGCAGTAGGGGCCTGATAAATCCAATGAGCGTGGCCTAAATTTGGATTCATAACGCGCTTCTGGGTTGGCACGTTATTTGGGTTAGGAAGGGGTTGGGAAGGGAGTGTGCCTGGCTGGCGAGAATTTGCCAACTGGGCCAGCTGAGTTTTAACTTCAGTAAGCTCGTCCTTGTGCTGTTTTTGAATGGCCGCATTCGATTTTTGAATGTCAGCCAGAGTCTGAAGGATTAAGGACATTTGATCTTGATTTGGCCCTGATGGATAAGTAGGGTTGGGCCGAGGCTGAGGCGGCTGGTAGTGATGAGAGGGCTGTGGGCGGGACTGAAAAGGTGGTCTTTGGGTTTGAGAATTTCCCGCCCACTGAAAATTTGGATGGTTTCGCCATCCAGGGTTGTAAGTGTTGGAGAATGGGTCGTTCTGGATGGCGTTGAGGTTCTCGCAGGTCTGAGGAACCTCCTGAGAATCAGGGAAAGGGGGAATGGAGTTCCCCCGGCTGGTGAAGAAAGGATCGGATGATCTTCCAGTCCAAGAATCAGATGGGGACGGATATGGATCCATCCCAGGGGAGGATTGGTGCAGGATGTTTTGCACAGTCTCCTGTGTGGAAGGAGGTTGTGCAAAGGAGTTACGCGCAGAGGTGGCTCGCTGCAAGTGCTGAGTCAGCTCATCCACCTTCTTTTCAATAATTGAGACCTTGTCCAGTCGACTGGCCATTAATTCCAGGTCGACCGATGCGGACAGGCCCTGCGTCTCATGTGCTCCCTTAAGATTCGTCGCTGCGCGGGTATTCGTCCTGTCGAATAATCCCATGGAGTCATTGTTGATGGAGTTCTCGCACATGTTTTCGAGAATCTCCCATACGGTGTCTTCATGTTGACCCATGATGTTTCCTCCGCAGGTTGCATTGACGAAAAGGCGGATGTCCTCACGGAGTCCCTGGTAAAAAGATTGGACTTGTTCCCATTTAGGAACTCCGTGATGGGGGCACTTCCTCATGAGATCCTGAAAACGATCCCATGCCTCATGGAGAGGTTCTCCTGATTGTTGAGTGAAGTGTGTAATCTGATGGCGCAAGGCGTTGGTCCGACCAACGGGAAAGAACTTTTTCAAAAACTCGGATTGAAGTTCTTCCCAAGTGTTGATCGGCCGGGTCTGAGTTTGATACCAATGGGCGGCCTTGTCCATAAGAGAAAAGGAGAACATCTTCATGAGAAGAATATCCCGATTTTGCGCATCTGATCCAAAAGTGTGGGCCAGATGCTTAAGCTGTTTGATGTGCTGGAAGGGATCTTCAGAATTAAGCCCATGGAATTTAGGTATAGCGTGAATCATGTTGGGCTTTAGTTCGGAATCAGGTCCTCCAAACGGGATTCTAACTCGAGGCTCAATTGCCACCGCAGCAGGATTGTAGTGGTCCCGCATCATAGGACGCTGTGGTGGGTGCACGAAGTTTTGGAAGAGGTCATTGAGTCGCTGGAGCTGGTGTTCCAGATTATTTTCTTCCTCAACTGGCTGAGCCATGATGGGGGAAGAAGAAGAACTTGGTTCTGAATCAGAAGAGAGAATAATGTGAGGGTGTTGCTGCACAAACACGGGCGTCGAGGCTTGGCCTTGACGGGAGTGAATTTCTAAAGGAGGTCTTAAGGGTGGTCTTAGAGACCTCCTTCCGTACATGCACAGTTGGGAGAGGTAAAGTTTAGAAGGTGATGGACCCAATCAAGACACCCAAAAATGTGTTGGGTGACTATAGAGGTGCGGGGCAGATGGACCCCTTGATCAGAAAGATCGTCCACCTGAGAATTACCTGGGCAGCCAGAGAGGGAGAGTCCCGCGAAGACCCCTACACGGTAGAGCGTCCCCACGGGTTACAGGGTTTCCCCCACCCGACCTCTCTTGTCACTGCGGTTCCAGGTAGACCAGAATGGGGATCTTGACCTCTTAAGTCTACCAATTTTAAGATCAGGGTGTTTAAGGTTTCACTTGAACTTTAGTCTTTTTAGGTGCAAAGAGTGACCTAATTTAAGGTTGGTTAACCCAAGGGGTCAACTTTACCTATTGTTTTCTTTAAGAGCTTTTAGGTCCTGTCTTTTAGGGTTCAAGTGTTTAGAGAGAGCCAATTGTTTAGGATTTTTCTTGTATAGGTATTTTCAGACAAGGGCTTGGGCACACTTCATTTGGTTTTCTCAATTCTTGAGTTAAGTAGTGTGTCTCTAAATCCCTAGTGTTGGATCCTAGGTTGGCTCTACTTGGTCCAGTTAATTCTTTGTTGGGTAATTAGGGCTCAAGCAAGAATGTGTTAGCCCTTAAATACCCTTGATAGTGTGCAGAAATAATGAGTTGAAAACATGCAACTTTTATGGTTACTAAATATGGAAGACAGGTTAGCCCTATATTGCTTGTTCTTTTCTTTTCTTCCTCTTTAGAGTGTAGGGGTTAATAGTGAGAGAAAAGATTTACCTGTCTTCGGAGTGGTTGTCGTGTGGTTGCTTGTCTTCTTGAGTTTCTGTAGCTGCATAAAAGAGAGGAGATTATCAGAAATTAAAAGATACAGGAATGTTTACCTCTAGAATAGCCGTTGCTCCCCGGCAGCGGCGCCAAAATGATGGAGGAACGTCGGTTTTCGTTGTTAATTCGTTGTAGTAAAGCCGGTTGTTACCAACGTTTCATATAAAAATTTTTTACTCGGAAAAATAAAAGAGTTCCCGAGGTCGAACTCAGGGAGCAAGTTGTATTCTAGAGATATACAAATTCTATTACAAAAATAAAGAGAGAGAGAGAGAGATGAAAAATTGGCTTCTGCTTCTTTTCTTCTTTCTTCCTCTTTGTCTTTGGTTCTTCCTGTTCTTCTTCTTCTTCTTCTGCTTTCTTCAGATTTTCCTCTTTCTTTTTGGTTCTTCCTATTCTTCTTCTTCTTCTTCTGCTTTCTTCAGATTTTCCCCTCGTGCTCTTCTTCTTCTGTTCTTCCTTGTTTCCTTTCTTTCTTTTTCTTCAGATCGTCTTCTTCTTTTCTTGCTTCTCGCTTCTTTTCATTTCTTCTTCTGCAATCGTGGTGCTTCTGCCTTCGGCTACTAAGTCTCCCTTCCTTCTTCTTCAGCCTGCCTTCTGTGTTGCTCTGGCTGCTGGCTGTCCGTCGTCTGGCCCGGTGCTTCGACGACTTAACTGAGCAGTTGCTACAGTGCAGCTGCTTCTTCTTCCGCAGTCCTTCACCTGTGCCTGCACGCTCAAGAGTTCATCAGAAGGCAAAAACCTACTCTACCCCCTTCCCCGCGTATCTCTCTCTCTCTGAAATCACTCTTCGGAAGCTCTCCCAGAGCGCTATCGGGTAATCGGGTTCGGGTCAGGCCCGGGTCCAGGCCCACCGGCGTGCGTGGTGGGCGAGGAGTGCAGGTCAGTCTAATCGGGTCGGGCCAGGTCCGCGGAGCGTGGTCACGGACGAGGCCGAGTCGGGTCGGGTCGGGTGAGAGGGACCTCACCCCGTGGTAACTGAGGCAAACAGCATACGGCAGTTTTTCAATTTATGTGTCCGCGCGCCTTTGAGAGATTCCGAGGTGGGACTAAATGTCCCACCCCAATTCTCTTACGCCTGCAGCAGGGATGATGCTCCCAATTGCGTCGGCTGTTGAGGCGTACAGCTCCAATCGAGGGCCAGGGTGTGTGCGTGAGTCTCTTCCGCGCTGGCCGTAGCTATTCAATCTGGGACATCTCGGCTTGGAGCAACCTCGAGCAGGCTTCGAGCTTCCTCGCCAATGGCGGCCAAGGCCTGGAACCTGAAACCAATGGCACGGCCTCTCGGCCGAATCAGACAGGCGGAGGACCTTCGCCGTGGCACGGCGAAGGTGGTCAGGGGGTCTGCAGGGGGTGTGATGGAGCTGTTAGGTCGTCCTAGGTCAGACTGTGAGCGAGGGAGTGGGTGTGTTCGGTGGGTCTGCAGAGGGTGTTTGGTGGGAAGTGGAGGGGCGGAAGAGGATCAGGGTGAGGAGGCGGAAGTTCTGCGGTGGTCGGCGAGCCGTGTGGGTCGCTGAGGTGATGGGAGCGGCTCGCCGGAGGGTGGTCGGAGGCGGAGAGGATGAGGGTGAACAGGGTCGGTAGAGGGCTTAATTGACTAAATCGAAAGCGGGGAAAGAAAGAGGAGGAGAAGGGGAGTAAGTCTAACTTAACTGCAGGGACGAAGGGGGAGGAACAGGGCGACAGTCGTATCGACTGTCGCCGGAGAAGATGATGCTCAGGGAGAGGGGCGGTGGCGAGCAGAAGGCTGGAGAGGCGCCAGCTGGGTGCGGCGTGGCGCGGGAAGAGCAGGGGAGGAGGTCTCTGCTGCTGGTAGTGCGGCAGAGCGAAGAGGTGGAGGGAGAGGAAGTCGCCGGAGCTGGTGAGCGTCTGCCGGAGAAAGAAGAGACGAAAGCTGGGGGTTTTCTCCGTCAGATCCAGGCTGCCTTGGTCGGTGGCGCGGCGGGGGGTATTTATAGGGTTGTAGCAGGGAGGAAGGCGGAGGGAGACGACGTGTCTCCCTCGCCGGAGCATGGTCGGAATTCGAACCCATACCGTCCGTGCGTTCGCACGGCCGGTATGGGGGGCTACAGTGACCATGGGGGTGCTCCTGCGACGGCTGACGACGCAGGGCACCCCCGGTACACTTGCCAGGTCCTCCACCTCACCCTGCGCGGCGCCATGCTCCGCGCAAGGTCGCCGGAGCATGGTGCTGGCAGGGTTTTGCAGGAGGGACCTGTTTGCAAAGAACGAAGGAGAGTTAGGGGCCTAAATGCGAGGGTTCAAAAGTTGAGGGCCAAAGAGTAAATATATGAGGACCAAAGTGTAAATTCGGTCAAGGAGGTTTCTTCTTAGGCTCAAGTTTTTATACATGACTAATTAGGACCTAAGGAATCTGATGGTGAATTTTATTTTCATATTAAACCTTGTTTGACCGGTCAATTTGCGCAAAAACCCAAATTAAGTTATTAATTGGGCATGGTTCTCAATGTAGGTCAAAATGGGTTCTAAAGGCCAAATTGAAGGTTCTAAACCCTAGAGATAATTTTTCTATGAATTTTAGAGGGTTTATTCTATTTTTACTTTGCCTCGAACCTTGTGAATTGAAGTGGGTTGTTTTAGGGTTACAGATTATCATTTGGTTCCTTGGAAGTGCTGTAGCCCTTGCTAGATCATCTCATCCCACTTTTATTCTTATTAAGCTGTTTTGACCTATGTTTGGGCCCTGAATTACCCTGTATGCAGATTATACTGGTAAAATTGCACTTTTACCCCTTATGACTTGTTTTCTTCTCAAACTCAGAATTCTCTGAGTTAAGCTTTTCCTTGAGATATGTAGGAGCTTTTATCCTTTGTATTGGGTCAAAATGAGCTAGTTATGGCTCATGATGAGGTTCTCATCACTGGCCACACTGGTAACAGAGGGGAACCCGACTCCCGCCCTCAGTGGGTCCCTGCTGTCGGCTAGACGGGGGTCCGGTGCTGGCGACTGGCCCTTGTCGAGGGCCCCCAAAGGCCACTGATGGCCCTGCAAAACGTGACAGCTCTCCTGCGGACGCCACGTGTCTCCTTTGAGTTCTCCTAACATGCCTAGTGTGACGGCGGAAATCTCGTTCCACCACCAACTCCCCTGTCGTACGCTCGGAAGGGGGAGGAGGGGGTGGCGATGTGGATGGAAGCTGAAATTCTTCACGAACCACCTCTCGAATTAGTTGGACGAGGTCCAGAGACGGTATGCTCAAGAGAAGAGGAGGGGTAGTATGTACTCCAAGCCCGACACATCTGTCCCTCGGGCCCCGACCTCGGCCGCGCCAGCGGCCCACCCTCCTAGTTCCACGACGAGGCATCTCCTACAAGGAGACGCGAAACAACGAAATACGTCAGTACGGAACAGTACCTAACGAAAACGTCTAAGAGCTCATGTCAAGAGATATGTTGTGGTGGCTACTCTAGTTATAGACATGTGAATTGGTTATTTTCCAGTCAGTTGATTCACTTCTCGGGACGACCTTGCTCTGATACCATCTTGTAACGACTCGGTTCCCGAGTCCCTACAAGACACGAGAACCGGACCGACTCAACTAATCCCAAGACCTAGTCGTCCAACGAGGAAGTAACCAAAAGAGCAGTAAAATAAACCACATTCAGCATGAATATAACTAACAGTAAGAAGGTACAGTAGTAAGGAAAGAAACTACCATAGTATGTACCACCACAACAGTAGAACAACATTCATAATATAATTTGAACTGCAGGTAAAGAAAGTACAGCGGAAACAGGAACTACTCACTACAACGTAACAAAAAGAGGTACAAGTGACAGTGGTAACTCTACTGGACCCTACTCGGCCCAGCGTCCTCTACAGTCGCTGACCCTGGCTGCTCAACACCTGGTCCTGAAAAAGGTAACGAGTGTAACACGTCAGCAAAACGCTGAGTAGAGTGGCAACTAAACTAAAGACAACAGTAGAGTGTACAGTAGCTGTTATGTTCGATTACTTTCTTTATTCACATCTTTCAATTGTCTCACTATTTCATTTATTCCTCAGAGAACGATCTTGATTGCAGTCCTTTCCAAAAAGTAGAAGTAGCACGTGCCCCCGTGGTGATCCTACCCTCAGTCAACCACCCCAAGGTCACTGACAGACGTAACGGTGACGACGGCACGCGCGATAAACGCACAGGTAGCTAACCCGTACTGGCACGCGGTCAGTCGTTTCCGTTAACGGGTGTGCCCAAAGCACAGCACGGAACCAGTCCAGGGCAGAGCCCTCTCAGTAACAGGGGTCCAACCCCTCCACAGTAACCAAACCGGGGCCTTGCCCCTCCACAGTCCGCGCACCCTCTCCTGACTACCCTGGTTTGCCCCAGTGGGCCTAAACAAGTCGGTGTAGGAGGCTAGCAGAACCCCGGGGCCCGTGGGGTAGCTAGTGCCCTCCTAACACTAGTAGCTCTCCTCGGTACTACGTATGCGAGGGCCAGCAAGTCGGTACAGAGTGGCCAGTCCTAACCCCGGGTCCCTGGGGCGGCTAGCTCCACTCTTCACTAAATAGGTACAGGTACTTCCCTTGGTACTACGTACCCAAGAGACAGTACACAACTACATCTCAGTTCCATTCCTTTCTCTTTCCAGAAGTTCCACTCCTAATTCCCCCGTAGGGTTCCATCCTTTTTACTCAAACATCCAGGTTTCACTTTCCAGTTTCACATTCTTACAATCCATGTTCTCAACCACGTTATTTATTCACAACAGGCAGCTGTTAATTCAAATTACAGGCAGCTTTATATCTCTTTCCATTTCCCAAGACTGCAGTATTATACATTCTACTAGTTTTCCCATCCAAGGATTCATGCCATATCCTAGGATCTATCATACAATCTAGTTTTCCAGCCCTAGGATTCATGCAACACCTAGGAGCTATCATTACATCTATTTCTCATTCCTAGGATTCAAGCAATGTCCTAGGTTCTATTTATGGTTCCATAATTTAATAGATTTTATTAATAACTTAAAGCCACTCTACCATGTACAACGGGAGTAATGGGGGCGTGGTCGGAAATCCCGCGTGCCTCCGCGACCCCCGAGACTGCTACGGAACGGGGTCCTATCACAAGGATCAAACACAAGGAGTGTCTCAAAACAGTGTATAGCTACTGTAGATGGGTAGAGGAATTAATTCCGAAAAGAACGCAACTCGAATCGCGGAAAACGGAACCCGAACAGGCCCTAAACGGGTCGAAAATGATGAAACTGTGTAAAATCAGACGTCTGGAACTTCTTCCAGACGTCTTAAAAAAATGGATCAGAGAATTACCTTGTTCAGCGTGGTTTCTTAGACGTCCAGAAGTCTGCGAGGACGTCTGGCCTAGCTCCCAGACGTCCGATGGTCACCCCGGACGTCTGGAGGTCGCTCCCGCCGTCTGGTACTACAGCCAAACGTCTTATTCGTGTTGGATGGCGAATCACCGATCCTGCGCACACCCATCTCCCTCCCTCAGTACGGTCAGTCGACAAGAAGGAAGAAGAAGACGGAAAACTCACCTTTCAGACGTCTGGACAGTCTTCCAGACGTCAACCTCGTCGTCTGGCTATCAGCACAGACGTCTGATTCTGGAAATTTTTCTAGAACCAGGGCGCGACTCGCCCTCCGCTCGCGACGTCGCCCGCGTCGCACCTCGTGCGCCTGCTGGTCGAGCCGCAACAGGCCTCCCATGTTGTTCCGTGCCCGTTGCACTTCCCACCGGCCGGCCCTGGCAGCCCCGGAGAGCTCACCCTCACGGCTGAGCGCCGCTCTCGCACGCAGCACCCCCTCCGCGCTCACTGCGGCCATCACCGCCGCAGCAGCCCCGTGCCCGCTCTCGCGGTCGCTCACTGGAAGAAGAAGAGGAAAGGGGTGGAGGCGACGGAAGAGAAGGGAGGCATGGCCTTTTTAAGGCCGCGCGAGGAGGAGAGAGAGGGAGCACGGCAGCGGCGTCTGCAACCGCAGAGAGAAGAATAAGAGAATATTCGGTCTGCACGCTCAGGCGCGCAGACGACCCGCGCGTGTCGAAAATAACTGATTTCCAGACGTCTGGAAACGATCCCAGACGTCTGGATGTGATCCCAGACGTTTGGTCCGACATCTGGGCCACCTCCCAGACGTCTTAAAAGACGTCTAGGGCACGCGTTCGTAACAAGTAGTCCCTTTGAATTAATGACAGATGCCTCAGATTTTGCTGTAGGGGCCGTTCTAGGGCAAAGAATTGGCAAGAAGCCCGTTGTGATCTATTATGCTACCAAAACCCTTGATGATGCACAACGAAATTACACGGTTACTGAAAATGAACTTCTTGCCATTGTATTTGCCTTAGAAAAATTTAGATCTTATCTGTTGGGGTCACATGTCACTGTTTATACCGACCACTCAACAATTAAATATTTGCTAACAAAGAAAGATGCGAAACCACACCTTATCCACTGGATTCTGCTACTCCAGGAATTTGACCTGGAAATCAAGGATAAGGCGGGATTGCACAATGTAGTGGCCGACCATCTCTCTCGTCTTATGACGAATGACATAATGACCCCGCCAGATCAGTTCCCCGATGAAAGCATTTAGATGCTACAACCCTCCCTTGGTTTGCGCCCATCGCAAACTACTTAGCAACAGAACAAATCCCTGCTGATTAGCCAAAAACAAAATGGGATAAGTTCTTTGCTGATATTAAATATTACTTTTGGGAGTAGCCCGACCTTTTCCGCATTTGTGCCGATCAAGTCATTCGACGATGTGTCCCTGATTCTAAAATCCATGATATCTTGACACATTGTCACTCAATGGCCTGTGGCGGACATTTTTCAGGCAAGAAAACTGCAGCCAAAATCGTTAATGCGGGATTTTATTGGCCCAGCTTGCACAAAGATGCTCATGACTTCGTTCGGTCCTGTGTGCGTTGCCAGAGCATCGACAACATGACTCAGAAGGATATGATGACCCATAATCCTATTTTAGAGGTTGAAATTTTTGATGTTTGGGGCATCGACTTCATGGGACCGTTCATCAACTCTGGTGGGTATTTATATATATTAGTCGCAGTCGACTATGTTTCTAAATGGATAGAAGCAATACCCACCCGCACTAGTGATCACCGTGTGGTTGTCGAATTTCTTAAGAAAAATATTTTCTCAAGATTCGGCATACCAAAAGCCATTATCAATGACGGAGGCTCACATTTCACCCACTCACAATTTTGTCACCTTCTTTCTAAATATGGGGTTAATCATAAAATTTCCACACCATATCACCCCCAAACAAATGGCCAGGCTGAAGTTTCTAACCGGGAAATTAAAAATATTTTACAAAAGACAGTTAGGCCCGACGGTAAAGATTGGTCCACCAAATTGGACGATGCTTAATGGGCCTACCGTACCGCTTTTAAAACTCTGCTTGGCATGTCTCCCTTCCGTCTGATTTTTGGGAAGGCATGCCATCTCCTGATAGAATTAGAACATAGGGATTTTTGGGTAATAAAATAACTCAATATGGATTTATCTGATGCCGGTAACCATAGAAAATTACAATTAACTGAATTGGAAGAATTACATAATTTTTCCTATGAAAATGCAAGGATTTATAAAGACCGAACAAAGAAATTTCACGATAAATATATTGTTCGGAAACACTTTGACGTTAATCAACGCGTTTGGCTTTTCGATGTGAGATTACGTCTTTTTCATGGAAAATTAAAATTTAAATGGACCGGCCCCTTTGTTGTCTATAAAACATATCCATACGGCGATGTTGACCTTTTTGATCCAAAAACTAATTCGACATTTCAAGTCAATGGCCAGTGTTTAAAGCCCTATTTTGACCATATGCCTAAAATTCCGTCTGAATCTTTTAATTTTACTGAGCCAGCCACCCTTGTTCACTAATGCACATCACGCCCGGCTAAATGGCGTAAAAGATAGCACTGGATGGGAGGTAACCCATCATTCTTGTCCTGCTTTCTTTTTTTTCTTTTCCAGGTTTTGATCATCCTAAACCCAACCATTCTTCACTAAGGTGATCCCTTTTCCCTCCTAATGCATGAGGACATGGCCTATCTTAAGCATGGGGGGGGGGCATTTTTTAATTTTGACGATCGATTTAGGATCTTCAAAACCTAAAAACATGCATTTTTCTTTAATTTATTTCCTGCTTGCATACCTAAAAAAAAAATGATGAAAAACCTTTTGAGGAAAAAAATTGAAATCGGGACTAAGGTCGAAAAATTTACTTTTGGTACAATGGGATTTAATCTTTAACAAACTAAGGATAAGGATGCGGATCTGATCATTAGAATTTCAGGGTCTATTTTAGACTAGATCAGATATCCTTCTTTAAAATTCCACCTGAACTCATGATAGTTTAGGTGACTTGATCCTATTTTGTAATGTGGAAAGTATTTGACTTAGCTTCTGACTCAAAAACTTGCATGTTTTGAGAAACTTCTTGTGTCACTCTTCACACACAAGCCAACACTTAAAAATAACAAAA
This sequence comes from Thalassia testudinum, assembly GCA_037157565.1. Classification (NCBI taxonomy): domain Eukaryota; kingdom Viridiplantae; phylum Streptophyta; class Magnoliopsida; order Alismatales; family Hydrocharitaceae; genus Thalassia; species Thalassia testudinum. The sequence continues at coordinate 115,873,376 of JAZHRO010000024.1, forward strand.
AATTTGAAAAACTCCCTTGTTTGGACTTAGTAAAAGTCTGAAGCAGATCATTGGTTTGAGTTCCCACCGCTGAGAAGGAGGAAAATGCCTCCTTTGAGGATGCGATGTCAACATGTTACCGCCTCGACGCTTCTCCATATCTATATTTCATATCTTTAGATGGAGCATTAAAGCGCATTTTAGCAGCTCAAGTGTCTTGGATGGTGCTCTACCTATAGTGTCAGAGCAAGAGCTTGAGTTTGCTTGGAGCACCCCTTTTCAACGCATCGTGTTTTGGGGTTGTGAGCTCCTGGGTGGTGTCATGGATAGTGCTATCCCGAAGTACTGGCGCCAGAGCCCCCTCGAGGAATGGTAACGAGAATGATGATCCTGACACATCTGTTATAAGACTAAGCTAAAAATAAGCATGGGGGAGAAAAAAAAAGTAATAATAAATAAATTAACATGCCCTTATAAATGTTGGCTTTTCACAAGCACAGACACAAGGTTTTAAAGGATTTTACAAGTTGTGAATCAGATTCTTGAGCCAGAAAAATCCTAAAAACAAACATTTCAAGTCATCTGAATTAACAAGGGGTCAGTTTGTGAATTTTCTGGAGGATATATTGATCCCGTTCTGTCTAATGGTTGAATCTAAAAATAAATCCCAATGTTTATCTTTAACAAATCCCGTACCTCCTGTGTTTTAATCTACCAAGGTCCCTTAATCTCTTTTTCTCCTCAAAAGTCGAAAAAATTAGATTTCCCAAAAATTTCGTTTTCCAAAAAATTAAAGTTTTGCTAAGAGACTAGCAAAAGATAAGCATGGGGGTGTGATAAACACCAGTTTATCATCATTCTTATGCATTAAAACAAACCTAGCTCTTAGGATTTTACTCCGCAAATGGGTTTTTGGGCTACATTTAGGCATAAAATAGGTTAGTCATGCATTGCATTTTTTATTATCTTTTTAATATGTTTTTGTGAGTGTTAGGGATGTACAGATATACAGATCCCTAAAACCCTAGCACTCAAGAAGGCAAATGGTGAAGGGGAAGCCCAGACTAGCTGGAACTCAGCTTGATCCAGCTCACCACAGCTGGAACCTAGCTCACTTGAACTAGGGTTAGCTCATCCCAACTCCATTCAGCTAATCTCAGCTAAATGGCAGCTCAAGAGAGTTCATCTTAGCTCACCCTAGCTCAAGTCAGCTCAGATCCAGCTCAACTTAGTAGAGACTAGCTCATCTCAACTCCCAATAGTCCATAGGGAGCTCTAGTTAGCTCAGCTAAGTTGACAGGAGTTCACCCCAGCTCAGATCCAGCTACATCTAGCTCCACTCAACTCTACCCAGTTGAAGAAGAACTCATCCTAGCTCAGGAAGCTCAAGACCAGCTCCTGGGGACTTAGCTTAGCTCAACTCAGTTGAGCTAAGCTACCTTAGCTGCCTCAACCAGCTTGATTCTTCCCGGGAGCACCAGACCTAGCTCACCTCAGCTCATTATGGTAGAAGCTAGCTTCTTTAGCTCGGCTTAGCAGCTAGCAAAGAACTAGTAAGCTAAGCCAGCTAGAGTAGCTCCATGCTAGCATCTTCAGCAGCAGCCAGCTCCAATTTCAACTCCAGACTTCTCCTCAGCTCCTCCCTCCAAACCCTAGCTCCAACACCTTCTCCTCTACTCCTCCATTAGCTATGCTAGCTTAGCTTAGCTTAGCTTAGCTATGCTCCAACTTCCTTAGCTTGTACCACCCCAAAAACCCACCTAACAACTCCACCCAACTAGCTCCACCTAAGCTCCACATAAGCTAACCTACTTGGCACCAACCTAGCCTACCCACCACCTCCAAAAGAAACCTAAAAGTGGCGCCAAAACCACCCTAACCACCCCCTTGATGGCACCACTTTTCCCTCCAAAATTCCCCTTCATCTCCACCACACAATTCCCCTTGAATCCATCTCCACCATCCACCTAACCCCCCTTCTAGAAGACCCTATGTTGGCACCAAAATGGTGGTGTCTCTCCACCACCAAAAGCCACCAACACCACCATAACCACCCCCTTTAACACCCCTTGGGTTGGCGCCACACACCCTTGGCCATAGAATCACCAACCACCTCCATCCTTCCATCCTAGCCCTCCATTTCAAGGCGCACCTTAACCCCCCATCCTACCCTATAAAAAGACCACTACCCACCACCATTCAAGACATCCTTGGCAAGAAAATTCACACTCATATTCCACCTAGAAGCCCACATCGAAGAGAGAAGAAGAAGAAGATTAAGGGGATATTCTGTCCCCTTGGTGCCTTCCCCTCTTCCCTTCTCTCTTGGGTCACGCCAGCCAAAGGAGAAGCCAGGCAAGGAAGATCTTTGGAGGAGATCTTGAAGGTGGTCCATGCCACCTTGGAGGAGTTTTTGAGGGTGGTGCACGCCCACCCCTTGGAGAGAGCAATGAAGGTGGTAGCTTCCACCTTGGAGGAGCTCTCAAGGAAGGAGAAGAAGGAGGCCCTCTTTTCAAGCCAAGCAGTAGCTAGGCTTGGAGAAAGAAGACTCCCTTCTTCACCAAATTTTGCAAGAGGATTAGTGTTTCTTTATTTACTTTTAAATTTCTTTAGTTCTAGTAGAAGCATTCCTTTACTTGTCCTTGAAAAGAACACTAATTCTAGTCAATTAAATTGCCTTCTTTTAGCTTTTTATTGCAATTGTTACTTTTGGCTCTAGCACTTGTTTTACCTCTTCTTCCTAATTACTCTAGGCCTCGACTTGCCTAGAGTGAGCTTAGGAAGAAGATATTTCTATATTTTAAATTTTAGTTAAGCAATTGTAGGTATTAGTACTTTCTGTTACAATTCGCATTTTGCCCTCATCTTTTCAAAACAAAAAAAAATTGCATATTTAAAATACCAAAAAGAAAGTTGAGATGTGCTTTTAGCAAGAGAATTGAATTTCAATTTTTGCCTCCTTGGACGACCCTAGATACTCCCCTATCTAGGTTTATAAATTTAAAAGTGTATGCGAATTCGCGTGTTACAACGACGTTAAAAACCTGCTTTTACAAATCACGCGCATTTCGCTATCACCCTCCGAACCTGTAATCACGCAAACGGCCTCGTGGCCACATCAGAATGCTTAAGAGGCTTCGCTGAGGCATGGTAAGTGTATTGCGAGGGTCGGCATGGCGTGGGACTGCCGGAGTGTGTGTGCCTAGGGCAACCTGTGGCTATGTGTGTGGGTGTGTTCGGGGGGGGGGTTTGGGTGCATGGCGCGGTGAGTGAAGCGAGGAGTTATGTTCAGTGAGGTGTTACAGATCTTATGGGATGGTTGGCAAGGCGGATGGAGGTGCGGAGCGACGGGGATGCCTCGCCGGAGGTCTGGCCGGTGGTGAAAGAGATGATGGTGGTGGAGTGCGTCGAAGGGTTTTTTGAGAGATAAGGAGGGGAAAAGAGAAGTAGAATGGAGAGGGAACTTATCTATGCGTAAAGAGATGAAGGGGGAGGGAGGATGCCAGCCGGCTCGTATTGCCGTCGCCGGAGATGAAGGCACTCGGTGGTGAGGACAGCGAGGACGAAGGGGCTGCAGAGGCATCGGCGGGTGCAGCGCGACGCGGATGAGTGAGAGGATGAGAAACCTACCACTGGTATCATGGCTAGGCGACAAGGGAGAGAGAGGGAAGTCACCGGAGCTTGATGAGCCATTGGCCGGAGGAGGAAGAGGCAAACCTGAGGGGTGTTTCCGGTCAATTTCAAGCTTGGGAGATGCGGGGTGATTTGGGTAAGCTTATATAGGCCTCTAAGGATGGATTTATGCTTGGAAGCCAAGCTTCCAAGCATGGCAAGTTCGATAGAGATGGAAACTTGAAGGAGGTCCGAATCTCTCATGCATTCGCATAAGAGATTGGGCACCAAATCGAGCCTCAAGTTAGGTTCATACTGGAGGAGATTTCTCAGAGAATCTCCCTTTCAATTTTGAAGGGGATTCTCTAAGAGATCAGGGAGATCTTGCCCTCGAAATCTCGCTGAAGTTGGATTCCCTCCGCTATAATGGTGGAGGGACCTAATTGCAAAGAACAAAGAATAATATAGGGGGGTTTTTGCAGTGGTTTTCGAAAGATAGGGGTAGAAATGTAATTAGGCTGACCTATTTGCAAAGTGGGTCAAGATGAATTCCCCTTAGGTCCAAATTTTGGTAGAAACCTAATTTGAACCTAAGGAATCCAGTGGTGAAGTTGGATTTTGTGTTTGACCACGTTTAACTGGACAATTTATGTAAAGACCCAATTTAGGGTAAATATTTGACTAAGAACACATTCTAGGTCAAAATCGATTCCAAGGGCCAAATTGAAGGTTCTGAACCCTAGAGAATATTTTTATATGATTTTTAGAGGGTTTAGGTGAATTTTATCCTGACCAGAACCTTGTTAAATCAAGTGGGTCTGTTTTAGGGTTATAAGAAGTCATTTAATTCCCAGAATTCACATGAACCCTTTTTTGTTTGAACCAACCCACCTTTTATCTTGTTAAGACCATTTGACCTGCGTTTAGCTCATGAGAAAACCCGTTGTTGTACTGAAATGGTAAAATTACTGTTTTACCCCTTGCTTCTTACTTTTATCTCATAATGGTTATTTAGTTAATTATGATCTCCAGTTGGTTACGTAGGAGCTTTTGTCCTCTTCTTTGGGTCAAAATGAGCTAGTTAGGGCTCATGATGGTGTTCCCATGAATCACAAAACCCTAAAACCTCAAAAAGAAATAAGATGAAGAGCAGATTTCAATGAAAATAAATATCGCCTGCCTGTGTTCAACTCAGGACTCCCTTGGAGTTTCGATTATATATTGTATTTGATAACGCATTTTGTGAGCTACAACGACAGGTTCTTGAAACCCTAATTTTTCTTTGCCAAAACCCGTTCATCATTTTGGGATTTCAACAAAAATAAACATCGTCTCCCTGTGTTCGACTCTAGACTCCCTTGGAGTTTCGATTATAAATTGTATTTGATAACACATGTTCAGAGCTACGACGACGGGTTCTTGAAACCCTGATTTTTCTTCACCAAAACCCATTCATCACTCAGCTAAACTTAGGATTCTCATTTCCATATCTATTTGAGCCTCAAAGTATCTGGTGGGCTACTTATCTTTTGATTCATATCCATCAACTCACTAGATTGATTGGGTTTGGGATACATCATCAGCTTGCTAATCTAAACAAGCACCTGGTTAAACCAACTAGGCTATTGATCAAGGTGCTTGTTCTACAAAACTCTTCTGATTTGACCACCCCTTCTCTTTGACCACCTTCTACTCGGTTGAAGGCATTGAATTTAGCATTTAACGAGAGGCAACCCATCATACCAAAAACTTGAGACCCTTCTAATTATCCTTTTGAGCTACAATCCTGCTGCATTGTTGAGTTCAACTTTAGAATAGTCGACTCCACCTTTGGTCACTGTATCAAAGCTTGAAATCATTCGCAATAGTCATCCCAACCCATTCACCCACCCTTGATCCTATTATAATCCTTGAACCAAACTAAATGTATACCCTCCTGGTTTACAATGAGGACATTGCAAAACTTAGGCATCGGGGGTGTTAAAGTGCAAACATTTGGAAATTCAATTCTCTGAGGGGTTCTCACAAAAAATATATTTATTCAAAAAATTAATAAAAAATAAAAAAATTGAAAAAGCAAAAAAGGAGAAAGGGGAGGAATTTTGAGAAATAATTGCAAATCATTCTCAAGGAGGAAAAGAGAGGAAATCTTTAAATGTCAAAAAGGAGCAAAAATCAAAAGTGATAGTCATTAGCACTTGATTATGGAATCTATTTAAGTTCTTGACCGAATAAAAAAAAAAAGTCCTAAAAAGAAAGAGACAAAGATACTAGCATGAGTGTTGATATTATGCCTCTTGGATCTATTTTAGGGTTTAAACACTCACGTATTTGTTAAGATTCGGATTAATCCTCAAGATTGTTGAGGAAAGTGCGAGGCTGATGTATTAAGTCTAAGGCTTAAGGATTATTCATCCTCGTTGCCTGCCCTTTGGTTTGCGGGAGTTGGTAACCTAAGCACCCAAAATCACATACTTAGTCTAATTCAATGTGCTTAATAAAGAAAAATCATGCCAAAAGTGTTTTGTTCTAAAATCCACCTTAAAGATCTAGCTTAGGAGTAGTTTGACAACACAAGTTGATTGGATGAGCTCCTGGCATGGAGAGGTGGGAAATTCCCCTCAAAGATAAGTAATAACATATCATCTCCTCGGTGCTTGTCTCCTAGGATATCTAAATATCCTTCCAGGGGCATGCAAGCACGTTGTGCTGGTTCAAGTGCCATGGGCAAGATTATCCCAAAATGTCGATTTCCAGGGCCTGAATTTAGCTATAGAACACCATAGGCGGCTGATTGTGCAATAATCATAGGACCTAATTCATCTAAATTAAGGTAGAGACTAGCTTAACATGGGCATTCTTCATGCATACACATCGTACTTTGCATCCTAGATGATTTATATATTTCATACATAATAATGTGATATTTGAGAGGCATTAATAATTGCAGGTAATTCAGGGTTGCATATGACCGATCCAACCTTATGGATTTGTTTGGAATGACGACGGGAGTCCAATGCTTCAAGAGCGCATCAGTTAGACTCCCGTAGCACCCTATGGAGTCTTCAGAAGAAGCAAGAGCCAAGGGGCAAGTTGAAGAATATTCAGACCTCAATTGACAAATCCAACTGCACAGATGGATCCAGATCGATGTTTGCAGTCCAACGGCGTAGAAATCAACTCAATCGAAGGCCTACATCATCAGATACAAGGAGAAGAAGATGGGCAGCCACGATGGTGCCACGTGGGGCCATCGCAGCCATCCCTCACCATGCCCCAATCTTGGAAGGAAAGCTGTGGGCTATTGGATCATCATCTAATGGCCGCGATGCATCCAGACCGACCACCTCCAGCCGCTTCATCAGATGAGGACACAATCTCGACTGTTGGATATCCATCCAATGACTGATCCATGTAGAGATTTGGAAACCGCAACAAATCGCGTGTGTAGCACAACAGAGAACACGCTTAACATTCAACGCGTGACGTGGATTTGAGTCGCGATGTGGGAGTCGGCCATGTGCAGATGAAATTCAACCACAGTATCTTCATCGTGGGGATCAAGTGTGGACGTGTGGTGGGCACGGGGGCGTCATATGAAGATGCACCACACGTGGGAGAGCGTACGTGGGCGAAGGAAGCGGGCTCTCTCAGACGTTGAAGCAGGCGGGAGCGGGCGAAGGCAGACACGCGGGCGAGCACTGGAGCGGGAGCGGGGCTGGATGCGGGTACTGGCCGGTTGTGGTGCGCCGGGTGACCGAATAAGTGAGAAGCTTACCGATCACCCCACTGTAGCCACAGTGTTCTGCAAACTGGCGTGAACAGTGGATACAGTGTATGGCTGAGCCACGCGACCGCTTGCTGCAGGTACTGTGAGTGCGGCCGGCTTGCGGCTGGCGCGCGCGGAAGAAGGTCTACGCTGATTGGTTGCGGGCGAAGAGAGAGCACGACAGGGCTCGCGGATAGGGAGGCAAGGGTGCTTGCAGGTGCACGTGGGTGCCTGTGTGCACTGCTGCCGCCTTGCTGCTACTGCTGTGGAGCTCGGCCGGCTGCTGCAGGGCATGCGGTAGCCGGTTGAGCTTCAAAGTTGAAGCTTTGCGGTCATGGATGAAGGTGCTTCAAACGACGAAACAAGGAAAGAGCCACCACGCCCACCGGCTCTTTGATGAGCTGGGTGGTGGTGGACTCACGGTGGTGGTTGTGCACCACCGTGAGGTGCTCCTATCCGCCGGGTGTGTCCTCTGAGGAGGAGGTCCTACGTATGGAGGGAGAGGGAGGAGATGGCCTGGTAGTGAGCTGCTGTGTGGGGTTTTGGCGTGGAGGACCAGGCTGGCTGCAAAGAAGAAACCGCCCTCTTTTTAAAGAAGAGGAGAGCATGCACAGCCATGCCCTGGCTGTGCATGGCTCATGCATGGCTCATGGCAGGGAGAGGTTGGGCATGCGACTGCAGGGCAAGGTGCGAAGTAGTCAAGCTTTGTAGCCGCGGGGAAGATTTCAAAAATTAAATAGAAATAAAAATAAAGATGGAAATTTTGCAAGGCAGCACTTGGAGAAAATGTAAATTGCAAGGCCAATTTAGTCACTCTCCTCCCCTCTCAATTAAATGCATGCATGCATATATTTTTACAAATGCGACTATGGAACCCTAATATGCACTGGTAATGCTAGGAAATAGCACAAGACGGCATAATTGCAGGTGTATTTTTGCGGTGCAATCATTCCCCCATGCCTATCTTTTGCTAGTCCCTAGCAAAACATTTTTTGTAATGTATTTAGAAATGATCTTTAAGTTGAAGATTTTCTTCTGAGGCAACATAGGTGTGTTTGTTGAATATTGTGAGAACCATTTGTAGAGAAGACTACTAGTACTTTAAGTCTCACATGACATAGATCATCTCTCGACTAACCAGCACTCTTGATATTTAAACCTTAAGTACGATTTCTAGGACCTAGGAGGTTTTTGCCATACCCAAGAGCTCAAGAGGTTATGGCTTGTGCTAAGTGAAGGATCAAGACTAACTAGAAGAACATTAAGACTCAAGCCTAGGGTTTCACGAATTTTTAAGTAATGGTTGGTCCCAGTTTCAACTCGTGTCTTCGGATTGACCCTTAAAAAGATGACAGAAAACTCAACTCCCATTTTCTAACATTTGTGGCTCAAAGAAGATAGTGTATTTGCTACATGCCCTGAAGAACTTCTTGTAGGGCAAAGACTTTACAGACATTTGTGAGATATACTGACTTATTTGCATCTTTTTTTTTTTTTTAACACACGTCAGTATATCTCTTACAACATTATTTAGAGGAGCACACTTTTTTTTTCTTTTTGGTGGGAGAGTTTCTTTTTTGTGGAAAGAGTCGCTCCTAAACACAAGACTAAAGCCTAGGATAAAATGTCTACATGCACGCACAGGTAAGGACTCCACCTTCCTTAATGAACACTAGGGTTGGATCTTATGTTCACCTAGTCTTTCTTGAATGTGTAGTGTGAACCAAGTTTACCTAAGCTCTCAAGTAGAAGCAAACCAACAGATCCTGTACTGGTGTCTTAGGTACAAGAATACGTCCTTGTTAGGAGAGATTCCGATCTATCTTGTCAATGCTCAAGTGAATTAAGCCGAGCCTGAGCAAATCAAGCTTCTGTGGCCTGGAAAGTCTTCAAAACAGCGGTTAAATATCCATAAACACTTATTGTATTTTTGTTTCAGCCTTCAGATCATTACTAAACACTATATATGTATATATATATATATATTTTTTTTTTTTCTTTTTCTTTTTCTTACATATTTATAAATAGGTGGAAACTGCATGATACCATAAAATACCCAGATCCTATGGATGCCTATCCACCCCCCATGCCAAACGATGCTATGTCCTCATATGCATGCAGGGAAAGGTAGAGAAAGGAAAAAAGATCGGGTAACGAGAGCTGAGGTTCAGGGTATATAGCAGGGTGGTAGGGTGGGTGGATGGTGGGTGGTGAAGTGAAAAGTGAAGTGATCATGACAGTGGCGTGAAAAGTGATGGTGGATGGTGAAAGGTATGGTATTTCATGGGATGAGAGTGTCCCAGGCAGGTCGGAGAACAAGTCAGGAAGAAGAAGTTGGCCCTCAGATTGGCCAAGAAGAGGGGCTTCTTGGATAGATGGATCCAAAAAGGAATAGCCCTAGTGAGAAGTATATGGGCTCAAGGTCCCAGTGTCGAGTTGCAAATCCACCTGACTTGGTGGGAAAGAAAGGGCAATCCGATCTTCAAGAGTGTGGACCGACGATGGGTAGCCCGGATATGACTCAGACCACGAGGTATGGGAAGTGGAGAAAACCTCGCCAGAAGTCTGGTCAAGAGAAGGTACGGAACAAGGGAGGGATGTGTTGGTCAGGCAATCGTCAATATTTTCAGGTAATCCACAGCAGTCAGAATAGGTCCCAATTGGTCTGATACACGCGCTGACGGCCATGTCCTCATCAGATGTGTCATCCTCGATGCAATCGCAATCAAAGTTCTTGGCTGCCTTGAAGATGTTAATCCTGAGCTTCTCAGATCCAATGGCAATCTCAATACAGCCCGACTTGCAGTCGATATGGGCACGGGCTGTGGCCAAGAAAGGTCGACCAAGGATGATCGGACAATCAGAAAGTGAGTTAGGAACTTCCATATCTAAAACAAGAAAGTTAACAGGAAAACAGAGACTGTTGACCCTAACCACCATGTCTTCCACCACACCCTTCGGGATTTTGACAGAACGATCTGCCAACTGTAACGTGACATGGGTGGGTTTCAGATTTCCCAAGGAAAATTTTTCGAGCAAGATGGTTGGTATAAGATTAATGGAAGATCCTAGATCAAGCAAGGCACGGCTAAAATTGCAACCTTGGATGCTGCAGGAAATGAGCGGTGTGCCCGGATCTTTCTGCTTTGGTGGTAGATTTGACAGTATAGCACAACTCGCATGAGGAGAGAGAACCATTGGATTCTTGGTTTTCTTTGACTATCGCCTGGGTGTTGTGTAGTCTTTGAAAAATCAGGCGACAGTAGGTATGTGGTCGATAGCCTCAAGCAAGGGTACCTTGATTTCTACATCCCTGAACAAATTAAGCAGGTTATCAAAGGCCTGCATATCTTTCTTTTTGCCTTTTGGCTCCCTCAGTACAGCCTCAGGGAATGGAACTGATTCTAGCACCAATTTGGGTGTATCGTCCTCTCGCGAATGCGGTGCGCATCCCGAATGAGAGGGTGATGAAGAAGATGGGCCAGGATCAGGTCGAGGTGGATCGATGGTTTACTTACCGCTCCTCGTAGTGATAGCATTAGACGATGCAGGTCCAGTGGGATCATATGGCGGAGGAGGGTTCATAATAGGGACATAAGAGTGCAGTGTTGCAGCGAGATTAGCCTGAAATTCCGGTGGAATGCTCGGAGCTTGCAGAATTTGATGAACCTGCCCCTGAGAAGGTTGTATCTGTGGTTGAGGACCATGGGGTACGAAATTTCGATGGTTTGGAACAGGTTGGGTGGGAAGAGTGCCTTGAGATCGAGTCGCCATACATAGTTGACTTATCTCAGCATTCTACTACGCCAATTGGTGCTGAAGAGAGGTCATGTTCTCTTCATGGTGCTTTGACATTTCCGTCATCATTCGCATCAATTTATCGAGGACTTGATGCGTGTTCAGTTTGTGGTACGCAAGGGCCTGATGGCGGATTTGCCATAGGATTAGACTGGGCCCTTGGGATGACGGGTGCGGACAGTTGCATTGGTCCACCCGTGGGGTTTTGGTGCTGTGGGTTGTTGGACCATGCAAAATTCGGATGATTTCGCCACCCTGGGTTATAAGTGGCAGAGAACGGGTTATGCCCCAGGGCGCAAGCGTCTTGTATGCCAGAAGACGTGTTTGGATGTAAATATGATCCCGAGCACATGGAGGCTTGGTCCTTCGTGTCAAAATAATGGCTTGCAGAAGCTAGATCCACATGACTTACCGAGTCGCTCGGCGCGACACTCGGTAAGGAAGGTCTTACGGGGTTTCTCGAGATAAGCCTGGTGTTGGAAGAATTTGGATTGTGACGAAGTGGTGAAGTGGGGGTGTTTGCCATAGAACGAGCGGGGTTGGCCAGACGCTTGTCCAGCTTGTGCACGACGGAGACTTCATCCAATTTTTGTGCAATAAGGCTGAGATCAGTGGATGAATGGGAGGGTCCCGTGCCAACTTCGTGGACATTTCGGGGTAGGCTGGTACGATTAAAGGCGACAATGGAAGCATTATTCATTGAGTTTTCGCTCATATTTTCAAATAATTCGAATGCTCCATTCTCGTCTTTATTCATAAAATTCCCTCCGCAGGAAGCATCTGCAATCTGCTTCAAAGTCTCATTTAGCCCGTAGTAGAAAATTTGGGCTATATGCCACTTAGGCAGACCGTGGTGTGGATACTTCCTAAGGAGGTCGTTATACCTCTCCCATGCCTCATGAAATTGTTCGCCGTTTTGTTGTGTAAATGAAGTGATAGCATGGCGAAGCGCATTGGTTCGCCCGATTGGGAAGAACTTCTTGAGAAACGCTGTTTGCATCTCTTCTCAACAGTGGATGGTTTTCCCAAGGGTGCATAACCACTGTGATGCTTTATCCCGCAATGAAAACGGGAACATTTTCATGAGGACTATAGGTAACCCGATATTTCTAGGTTTAACAGTTTCAGCCAATCGGGTTAGGTCTTCCAAGTGGAGAAAAGGATATTCACTTGCAAGACCATGGAAGTGAAAATTAATTAGGCCAATTATGTTAGGTTTCAGTTCAAAGTCTTCCCCGCCCATGGGGACCCGAATTTGTCCTATGGTCTCTGTAGCAGCGGGATTCTGATAGGTGCTAAGAGACCTAGGCTCCTCCCATTAGGGAGGGTTTTGCATTTCCTCCAATGTTTCCCGAATGGCTTCAATTTTCTCATTATACATTTCCATTTGGGCTTGGAGGCGGGTTATGGGATCTAAGGCTCCACCACCTGGTGGGTTCTGAGGGCGGTTTCCTCCCTCGAGATTTGGGGGTGGGCGTGTAGCCATGTTTGTGGAGGAGGAGGATGATTCGGCTTCTTTTCTAGATTTATCAGGCAATTCAATCAGTTCAGGGTTTTGTGACCTCCTCCCAAACATGCACTACCACAGGAAGAATTTGGGAGATGAGAAGGGAAAAGAGATGAGAGAAATGATGCCGCAAAGGTACACTTGATGACAAACCAATACAACCAAATTCCTAACCTCTACAGTGTGCCCTTAGACCTAAAGATCTAAGTTACCTGCTATCATGAACTACGGAACCGAATGCGAGCACCGCAGAACCACCGGGCCAAATTGAAAGGCCGTTTGCCCCAGTCTTAGACACCCGATAGCACGCGGGAACCCTCACCAGCACGTAGTCGCTACACGCAGGTAGTTAGACCTTCAATCCTAAGTAAGGGTCAAGTTGCTACCAGTTTTAGTTAGAGGTTTAGGATCAAGTGCTTTTGGAATGTGAAGGGCGTTGTTTACAGGTAATGCCCAAGTGATTGATTTTCAAAGTGTGTAAAACAAGCATGCAACGGGGAAATCTCCCTGAGTTGAAGTTTTAATTGGTGAATGGTTTTTAGAATTCAGACTTAAGTAGTATGGATTTTAGGATTTTGCTGAAATACCAATTCAACTAATCTCCGAATTTTTGAGAGAATACTAGTTTTCTTCTAAGCCCAACAAACCCTTCTTCAATGTCTATTGGTTAATGCATGCTAAAATGCAATGGGCTTCCCTAAATGGAGATTTCTATGTGTGGATGCACGAATCAGTTTTAGATTTATGTGAAAGGGAGCCAAAGCACTTCAATTCAAGTGCTTCCAATCACCAGAATGATTTCCACACAGGGCTCAACCAAAAGATGAAGAAAATCAATTTGTTGGGGTTGAATTATTCGGGATCAAATCTTGGGCAAGTTGAAAAGTCGTGGTGGGGTTGGAATCAACTCAATTCCAAGTCTCCCCACCAAAAAGTTGATCCCGAATTGCAGGTAAATGAGGCAAAGAGGGGTGGCAATCAATCTTTTTATTTGCCTCAAAGAATACTTAACACGGCGAAAAATTCAAGAATCAAGATTCTTGGATTTTCGCTATGTGAAGTAGGGCAGGAAATCCTGGGGCGGTGGGAGTAAAGGCAATCAATCAAACAAGTGAATTTTAATCCACTTGCCCCAAGAGATCCCAAGAAGTTTTTCTAGTTTTTTTTTTTAGTTTTTAGCTTTTTTTTTATTAGGGTAACAAGTTAACCTAGGTTGCTAAGAAAGAAAGACCTACTTGTGCAGCAACGTGTGCGGTGTCGGTGTCTTCACACTCTCGTTCCCGCCTTGGACCTGTCCACGTCTCTGACTTCGTCTGCCTACCTTCTCCTTGCAATAGGTTTACCTACATACCAAAAACAGAGACACCCGTGAAGAGAGAAGAGAAAAAATGAAAGGAATGGAATAGAAACTTACTTGAAGGCGCACCTCCCCAGCAACAGCGCTAGAAAAGGATGGTGGTCAGACCCGGTTAGGTTGTTAATATGTTGATTTTATCATTGAAGTGTGTATAGTGGCTAACCTAAAACGAGCCTAACCATCTCTTTACAAAATATATATATATATTTTTTTTTTTACCTGGCCTACTTGATTTTATCATGGTCTCTTTTAGGCCCAGGGTCAAACTCAGGGAAGTGGGGTTACAAGTCAAGTTTCTACACCTTTCCTACAACGAATCTCTTCCATTCGTTTATTGTGTTTTTAGTGTTTTTCTATTTAGATTTTTTTCTGATAATCTTTATCCTTGAGGCACACCCTCAAAATTAGGTTCTTGGCTTTGAGCCAAATTAGGGTTCCAAGACGAGTCTTGCTATTCGCAAGACAGAGTACCTGCAAGTCAAAGATTATCTTTTCTCTTTTATATATTTTTTTATGTTTTTATGGGCATGCAAGAGAAATAGAAATAAAGTAAATATAGTATAGACATATATGTATGTACTATATATGTATAAAGGGGTGGGGGTGGAGGCGGAGATGGAGTGTAGCACGGTGTCGAGTTGGTCGTTGTCTAGAAAGACACAACCAATAGGATGAGGTGCTGCATGGAGTGTAAGATGGATTGATGGAAGATGAGTGTAACACGCTTTTTGTATGCGTGTATCGGGGAAATCAGCAACTGGTGCAGATATTCCCGCGATACCACGTATGGTAAGTAATGTGAAACTATATATATATGTATATATGTAAATATATCTATATGTATATATATGTATATGGTTATAAATATATAGGTATATATATGTAGTTATATTATATATATATGTGTATACGGATATATATATATATGTATATATATAGGTATGTAAATATATGTATAGATAGATATATGTATATGTATATGTATGTATATGTAATTATATAGATGTATATATATATGTATGTATATGTATATGTATATAGTAATATATGTAAATATAGATATATGTAGCTAGACATGTATATATATGTATATATAGTTATATAGATATATATGTATATATGTATGTATATATATATATATATATATATAAATATGTATAAGTAGGTGTGTATATATGTATATATATATATTTGTTTCAATACTTATACTTAGTTATATAGGTAATAATATATATATAGATATATGTGTATATATATATATATGTATACAAATATATGTATATATGTAAGTATATATGTGTATATATATATATATAAGTATATATATATATATATATAGACTAATACGTAGTTATATATGTACTAATATATGTATAGATATATGTATATATATCTGTGTGTGTGTATAAGTATATGTATATATGTAAATATATATGTATATATACATATATATAAGTATATAGATATATGTATATATATGTATACTAGCACTTAGTTTTATAAATACTGCTATATATATAGATATAAGTATATATATATATACTTATATCTATATATATAGCAGTATTATAAATATATGTATATATATCAATATATATATGTATACGTATATATATATATATATGTATGTATATGTATATAATAGTGTATAGGTGTGTGTGTGTCTGTACGAAAGTGTGAGTGTAGGTGTGTAAGTGTCGGTAAAGAGAGTGAGAGAGTGCTGTGAGAGAGAGAGAGAGAGAGAGGGCACCGCTAGAGTGGAAAGGCGCTTTTTAAGTCGTCTGCAAGCGCGTGCGCACGTGCAGGCGCACAGGCACGCAAAGAGACGCGCTCTGGAGGGCAATGGGCGTGGAGAGGAAGGAAGCCACAGCGCACCGCGCTGCGTGAAGAGTCGAGTGTGGGTTGGCAGACGAGGGTGCTGGAGTGGGCAGGCATACGCGGGCGAAGGAAGCGGGCACTCACAGACGCTGAAGCGGGCGGGTGCGGGCGAAGGCAAACACGCGGGCGGGCACTGGAGCGGGCGTGGGGCTGGACGCGGGCGCGTGCACTAGCCGATTGTGGCGTGTCGAGTGACCGAATAAGTGAGAAGCTTACCAGTCTCCACACTGTAGCCACAGTGTTCCGCAGACTAGCGTGAAGAGTGGCTACAGTGTATGGTCGAGCCGCTCGATCGCTTGCAGCAGGTGCTGTGAGTGCGGGTGGCTTGCGGCTGGCACGCACGGGTTGGTGTGCGAAAGAAGGTCTGCGTCGGCTGGTTGCGGGCGGAAGAGAGAGCGCGACAGGACACGCGAAGAGGGAGGCAAGGGTGCCTGCTGGCGCGTGCGAGTGCCTGCGTGCGCTGCTGCCACCTTGCTACTACTGCTGTGGAGCTCGGTCGGCTGCTACAGGGCATGCGGTGGCCGATTGAGCTTCAAAGCTGAAGCTTTGTGGTCATGGTTGAAGGTGCTTCAAACGATGAAACAAGGAAAGAGCCACCACCTCCACCGGCTCTTTGATGAGCTGGGCAGTGGTGGACTCACGGTGGTGGTTGTGCACCACCGTGAGGTGCTCCTGTCCGCTGGGTGTCTCCTTTGAGGAGGAGGTCCTGCATATGGAGGGAGAGGGAGGAGGTCCTGCATATGGAGGGAGAGGGAGGAGATGGCCTAGAAGTGAGCTACTGTGTGGGGTTTTGGCGTGGAGGACCAGGCTAGCAGCAAAGAAGAAACCGCCCTCTTTTTAAAGAAGAGGAGAGCATGCACAGCCATGCCCTGGCTGTGCATGGCTCATGCATGGCTCATGGCAGGGAGAGGCTGGGCATGCGGCTGCAGGGCAAGGTGCGAAGAAGAAGTCAAGCTTTGCAGCCGCAGGGAAGATTTCAAAAATCAAATATAAATAAAAATAAAGATGGAAATTTTGCGAGGTAGCACTTGGAGAAAATGTAAATTGCGAGGCCATTTTATTCACTCTCCTCCCCTCTCAATTAAATGCATGCATGCATGTATTTTTACAAATGCGACTATGGAACCCTAATATGCACTGGTAATGCTAAGAAATAGCACAAGACGACATAATTGCAGGTGTATTTTTGCGGTGCAATCAACTCCAGACCAAGAACACCAACTGATTTCCATTCTGCAAGCATATAGGGCAGCTATCGAGTGCAGCATTGCTGATCTCCGCGGGATTCACCCATCATATTGCACTCACCATATCTACACTGATGAAGGGGTGAGACCATCGAGACAACCTCAGAGATGCCTAAATCAAAATATGTTGGAGGTTTTCAAGAAGGAGATCATTAAATGGCTAGACGCGGGTATTATCTATCCAATCTCTGATAGCCAGTGGGTGAGTCCCATTCAAATTGTGCCCAACAAGGCGGGACTCACCGTGATAAAAAATGAATTGGGCGAATCCATCTCGACCTGCACCACGACTTCTTGGTAGGTTTGCATTGATTACAGGAAACTAAACTCAGCTACCAAAAAGGATCATTTTCCTTTACCCTTTATAGATCAGATTTTAGAATGGTTGGCCGGGCATAGTTTCTTCTACTTTCTGGATGGGTACTTCGGGTACAATCAAGTAGCGATCAACTTGGAAGATCAAGACAAGATGACTTTTACGTGTCCCTTTGGAACATTCGCTTTTAAGCAGATGCCTTTCAGCCTCTGCAATGCACCAGCTAGTTTTTATTGATGCATGATGGCCATCTTTTCAGACATGATCGGGGACTACGTGGAAGTGTTTGGTCGCACAGGTTTCACAAGTTAGAAATCAAGGTTACAAGTAACCCATCGTCGTAGTTGCAAAACTCATGATCAAATAAAATTTATACCGAGACTCCAAGGGAGTCCTAGGTCCAACACAGGGAGGCGACGTTTTACTTTAACTGAAATGCGCACTTTGTTTTGTTTGTTTTTGGCATTTTAGGGTTTTGTTATTTTTTTGTATTTTTGAAAGAAGACAAGTAGAATAAATCACAAGAGATATAGAACAAATCTGATATATATATCACTCGAATGTCAATTGCAATAAACTATGAAAGCATAAAAAGAGAGGGGGTGAGAAGAAATCTCCCGGAGCAGCTATTCGGTGAGACGACGGTGCCTGCTGGAAGCTCGAACAAAGGAGGTGAGGAGTGAGACAATGAGGGTGAGATGCAGGAAGACGTCAGGTAGAGAAAAGCTTCGGCGTAGCTTCGGAGTGGAGGTGAGAAGGCGGAGATGATCTACTACTGAAATGGAGGTGGGAGGACGGCTCCAAGGTGACCTATGAATGGGGATGGGAAGTTGGAGGAATATTTGGTGGGGTAGAGGTTCTCTATACTAATAGGCACCTTGGGAGCTTGAGAGCAGACTCTAATAGAGTGTTGGTAGGCTTGCTAGAGCTCGAGAGTAGGTGGGAGTAGAGTAGGTAGAGATGGCTTGGAAGGGAGAGGCTGTAGGTCCTTTTATAGTGGAGAAGATGCAAAAATAGGTATGGGACCATTAGTGACCTCCAGGCCATCACTGGAAGTGTCGCCGTAGGCATCTCATGGCCGCTCATGCCCACTCATGATCATAGCTAGCTTTGCTGGCGTGCGAAGAATTAGTGACGACTGTAAGCATCACTGTAGATCCAGCTCATGCATTGTTGTAGGCTAGCACCAATCGAGCATGCGCCCATGTTGTCACCGTGCTGGCACGATGCATGCTCACGCACTGGCGCTACGCTGTGCACATGCATGCCTCTGTGCGCGTGCGTGCACTCGTGCTGCTGTATGCGTGAGGTGGTGCATGCATGCGCATGGGTAGCCTAGGTTACACCATGTGGCGCAATCTGGGTCGTCCATCTTCTTTTCGTTGTAAGGGTTTCTATAGAGGTCGGATTGAGTCTATTTTCACTCCGTTAGGCTGCAATCGTCGAACTAAATCCATTCGTGTGGTCAGATTTGTCATTTGAAGCTCTAAATTATGTCACCTAGTCCATTGGCCATTGATCTTCCTCGGATTGCATATGGTGCTACGGGACTCCGATCGATGCGATTTTGGAGGCTTTGGACTCCGATCGTCATCTTGATTAGATCCGTACGATCGGATCATCAATCCGAGGCTCCAAAATAAATATCCTTCTCTCCTGACCACAAAAAGGATGCAATTAACCTACATTATATACAACTACTCTAAATGCAGAATGATGCATGCTATGCAATATTTATAACATGAAATGCAAATCTAAGCCTAGGAACATTCATGAATAGGCATTTTACCCTCAATAAATGTGTTTAAATCATACCCCCATGCCTATCTTTTGCTAGTCCTTAGCAAAATTAAACTATATGCTATGTATAAAAGCAGAAGTAGGATTAGATTGCTTAGGACTAACTCATTTTTTAACAATAAAAAATTCAACTAAGGTCCTAAACTACGAAGACTCAACAGTACTGGGGTGTCTGCCAGAATGTAGATCACCCAAGTCCTCGCCTTATTTGAAAAGGGAAGATACATTTTTTTTTCTTCTTTTCTAATTTTTTTGTACTTTTGGAGTTTAAGAGTTTCGAGATAACTTTTTACAGCTACCCGACCCGCCTAAGACTCGAAAAGGACTCTAAGTGCTAAGCATCTTGTGAAAATAGTGAAAGACTCACTAAGAGGCCATTGAAACGGACTTCGGGTTTCTGCGACCTTAGGTGATCTTGCCTAAAGGTTTATCTTTTCGATTGGTAGCTTTCTCCCTACTTTTATTTACGGGGTCAACACAAGGGTGAACCCAGTGTATATCTCCTCGGTTTATTCTACTTCCCCTCTTCTTCCATAAATGTTTTGGGAATTATTGTGCATTTTTTTGTGAGCTAGGTTTTGGACAATCGGCCAATGGGCTGTTACCCACAGCAACTTGCCAGCCATACTCATGCAGTGAAGTGTGGTTTTATTTATTTTTTTATTTTTTCTCCTTTTTCTACATATATATTTTTTTCTTTTTCTTTTACTTTTTTTTTAAAGTAGGCAGCTTCCCTGATCTAAGATTTACCTAAAGCCAGTACAACGAAAATGGTCTTGTGACTGGGCTCTAGACAACCTGCCGATGAGTTGTTACCATCGACAACTTGCCAGCCATACCACCCTAGATAGTTCATTAGCTACCTAATTTCCAAAGAAACCGCTGAAAAGTGAGTCAGTGCAAAAACAAGTGTGTAGATGCTTAGGCTTAAAGTCCCTCCAAATCAGAGAGCGGGTTGATAAGTCGCATACTTATCATCCCAATTTATTTACCAACTTAAAATTAATTTTAATTGGCAAGGACTCAAGAATAAGTCCACATTCGAGTGGATACCCGAGCTAATTAAGCCCGAAGACCTAAAGAGTCTAAGTGTTTAGGTCCTCTTGTATCATTTCCTAAAGTTAATAACTTCCAAATGCCTAAGTTCTCTTCTAACTCTTCTTTTTTTTATCTTTTTGAATTTTCAAATTTTTTTTAAAAAAAGAATCAAATAACAGGAAATTACTATTACAACTGACAAAAAGGTTATAAAATATGTCCACCCCCCCATGCTTAGCTATTGCAATGTCCTCATTGTGAAAAATAAAAGCATGCAGAAGAGTGGAAGTGGAAGAATAGCACCTGGTTTCCGTGAGACTCTGGTCAGCTTGGAATAGTCTTTACATGTGCTGAATTTAGTGCCTTCAGCTAAGCGAGGTTCTCAATAAAAAATAACTAAACATTGAGGCCATAACAACACAGTTTCTGGGCCCCTAAGTATGGGTCTCGAAGAGTGAAAATGGGCTTGCCAAAGAGATGAACAATGAAAGTGGCAAGCTGGTGGTGCAAGGAGAGCCCAAATGGTCTCCAATAGGAGTTTTGTTTATTTATTACAGAGGAAGTGTGGTTGGGTATAGAATTTGTGTAATGGTTGGGTGAAAAAGGACGATGAGGGTTTTGTGTTGTGCTGGGGATTTGTGGGTACTCTAGAATACCTAATGTTTGAAGAGTTTTTCCCTAATGTTCAATTTCATCCTCATACTCTAGGTTCTTAAACCAACCATCCTGATCCTCAGAATTCCCACCCACAAGTTGGACCTCAAACTATAAGCATTCAAGATAAGGATGTTGTTGGGTTTTATCTTGATCATGTGAATCATCCAACAAATTTTTGATTTCATGTATATCTTCCTCATCCTGCGTTGCTACAATTGGTCGCATTTTTGTTTTGTCCTCAATTATTTCCGCAATCGTGTGATCTTCTTCCTGAGTTTGGGTTGAGTTGGCCATTAAAAGGTTGTCAAAGGTATGTATGGCTATTACTTCCTCTACTCTAACAAGCTCCTCCATCGAACCACACTTAATTTTATTCTTCTTTGAGACCTTAAAAATATTGAATCGATTTGTCTTATCCCCTGAGGCCATTTCTATATTTCCCGATTCACAATCAATCCTTGCCTTGGCAGTAGCCAGGAAAGGTCTTCCCAAAATAATCGGGGTGTGGTCGACCTGTTTTGGGGTTTCCATGTCTAGGACCATGAAATCAGCAAGGTAATGCAAATCATTAACCTTGACTAAAACATCCTCCAAAATACCCCTTGGTTTTATAATGGATCTATCGGCTAACTGCAAGGTTATGTCATGTGTTTTAGCTAGCCTAGACCCAATTCCAAGTGCAGTGAGGTTGGATCACATTAATGGAAGCACCCAAGTTGAGGAGGGCCTGGTCAGAGGTAATGTTTCTTATTGTGCAGGAAATCAGTGGGGCTCCCGAGTCCTACTTCTTAGGAGGTTGCTTGTTTAGGATCAGTGTGCTTGTGTTATCAGACAAAACTACTCTCCTATTATTTTCAGATTTCTCTCTACACCTTTCTTTATATGCATTCGGTAAACCTATGGCATAGACGGGGATTGATCCGATAGCCGCAATGAGTAAAATGATTGTCAATTTGAAATCCTGAAGTAAGGACATCCTTTCCTCCAATTTCTCCTCCAACTTTTTCTGTTTGCCCATACAACAACATACTCCCGAATCAGACTCTGATGTTTTGTTGATCACATTCTTAGATAGGAGTTTGGAATTGTGCTGTGGGGCCTAATGGGGTTGACATGGGGTTGGGTAGGTCCCTTGTGTCTACTACCACTCTTTAAGGTGATGGTGTCTGTCGTGGCAAAATGCTGTTGGTTAGTGCCTTGAGGAGCGTTGGGCAAAACAGGAGGCTCCCAATTGATTATGGTAGGAACTTGGTTCACTCTGGGTGGGGCAGGGGTAGCCTGATAGATAGCATGAGCTTGAGCATGTGACTCCTCATCATTACCAAACCCTTGAGGCCCAGTGCCTCGGTTCTGTACATTCCTTGGGTTTGGTATAGATTGTGATGGTAGAGATCCAGGTTGTCAGCTGTTTGTACTAAGTCCGGATTGCAAGGTGTCCAACGAAGTTTTCATCTGTTGCATGAGCTAGAGCATTGACCCTTGCATTTCTACCATTTTTAGGTTCAAGTATGCCTGCTCGGCGGGTTGTTGAGCATTCCACATGGGCTGATTAACCTAATTCAGGTGCAACTGAGTGTATACATGACCCTAACCCATTGATTTTTGCAGTACATAGTTGTTGGGTCGATATTGGGTCTACTGCCCTTGATCTTTCCAAGAGAAGTTAGGATGATTTTTCCAACCAGAATTATAGGAATTTGAATAAGGGTTGGACCTAACATTCTCTTGCACAGCATGAACATCCTCATAAGATGAGGATGAAGAAAGATCAAAAAGACTAGGATCAAAGGCCCCAGTTTGGAACCCAAAAGATTTTGAGAAGAGTTGGCTTGAGGGTCGAGCCAGCTCCAGTTGGTTCACAAACTCCTGTTGTTGAACGTTACGAATTGCTACGCTAACGTGTTCGGTTTTAAAAAAAAATTGCCGTTGTAGTTTGAAAGAGAAGAACTCGTGTTCAACAAATAAAATTTATACCAAAATTGAAATTTCGGGTCAAACACAGGGAGGTAGACGTTTGATTTAAAAATTCACGTTTGTTTTTATTTGTCACGAGGTAATTCAATTTAAAACTATCTAACTATTTACAATAAATAGAAGAGAGAGAGAGTAAGAGAGAGAGAGAGAGAATATTACAAATAGAAATCAAAATGAGATGTAGAATAAACATAGAATTTCATCATTAGAACGATTATTTATTACACTAGAAAGCGGAAAAATGATTACACTAGAAAGCAATAAATTTACTCTAGAAAGCATTAAAGAATGGAGGGAGAAATGTCCTCCTCGACGATCGCTTGGAGGACAAGCAGAACTACTCTAGAAAGTAGTAAATCTATACTAGAAAGCAGTAAAAAGAATAGGGAGAGAGATATCCTCCTCGACGGTCGCTTGGAGGATGAGCCAGATGGGACGATGCCTGGACGAAGGAGGACAAAGCAGGATGAAGGAGGACGAAGCAGAAGAATGGGAATGAGGCAGCACGTCGTCTTCGTCGCGGGATCCACTTCCGAAGGGGGACGAAAATTGGACTTTATCTCGCGAGAAGCATCCCAGGTGTGGGACAAGCTTCTCTTGTGCTTTGGAGAGGTAGAGAAGAGAAGGAAGGGATGAGAATTTTGTGTGGAGGGGGTCTCCTTTTATAGTTGTAAGGAGTGGGGGCAAATTGGTCATTACATCTTTAAACATTAAATAAGGGGTCTTTAGTGATGGATAAAACCGTCGCTAAAGCCCCAACATGGGCGTAGTGGGCGTTGGACGTGCATGCCCGCTTGTTTGCTCACGCCTAATGCTCGCCACACATACAGCCATCCACAGTCGTCCAATCGTGAGATCGAATGGCCCAAATCGCGCCTTAGCCCGCCCTCAACGAGCGTCCGCCCGCGTGCGATGCTGCGTAAGGCACGAGCGTGCGATAGCACGTCGACACTATTGAGCGCGAACGGCTGCCTGATCATGATCCGACGCTCGCCCGCGCCCTTCACATGCTCGTTGCAGCTCGAACCCGCGTCTTGTGAACGCGCAGCGCCTCGCGACCACTGTGCTACGCGAAGGATTGTGTCGCACGGACGATTTCAGGCTCATGCGTTCACAACCGTTGGATCGAGATCCAACGGCGGAGAGGGGTGAATGCGGGGGCTTCAGCGGTTGCGTGCGGGCGATTGGGAGGCTGAGATGGTGCCACGTGGCACCATCTTGGCCATCCATCTTCTGGATGTTGTAGATGGTGCCACGGGTGTCGAATTGACTTGATTTTTGCGTCGTTAGGCTGCGATCGTCGATCAGAATCCATCCATGCAATCAAATTTGTCATTTGAAGTGTGGATTTACACCATCTTGGCCCTTGATCTTCTAGGGTTCCCCGGTCACTATCAGATGCTACCGATGCCTGATTAGGGCGATCTTGGAGTCGTTGAACACCAATAGTTGCCCTGATCACATCCGTACGATTGGATCTTCGATTCGAGGCCTCGATAAAAGGTTTTCCCTGTCCAAGCACATAAAAGGAGATAATTAACCTCCATTTTATTCAAACTACTCTAAATGCAAGATGATGCATGTTATGCAATATTTATATCATGCAATGCAATCCTATGCTTAAGAACATGCATAAATAGACATCTTAAGTAGTGTAAATGTGTTTACATCACCAGTCTCGTAGGAGCTTGCGAAGAATGGAATCCCGATCCTTCGGATTGAGTGGATCTAAAAAAATTAGAGTTTCTGAACATCCACTCTTCCATTCGTTTAGCAACTAGATCCATCTTATCTAATGTATTACAGGTCAATTCCATACCATATGAGAATCTTGGACCTCATTAACATTTGATCTAGTTTGTTGGGATCGGTTGAAGGTTTCCATGGAGGTGTGGTTTAAACAATTTTTTCTCATTTCCTCAAATAAATCATATGCGCTATCTATGTCTTTGTTGAGGAAATTGCCTCCGCAAGAAGCATCCACATGATTACGGAGTTGATCATTCAACCCGTGATAAAAAATCTGCACAAGTTGCTATTTATGCACCTCGTGGTGTGGACACTTCCGGAACAGATACTAGAATCTCTCCAGGCCTCATGAAACGATTCCCCCTGCCGCTGGGCAAAAGTGGTAATTGCCCGTCGCAACGCATTGGTTCGTCCAACTGGGAAGTTCTTCAGGAAGGCCAATTTCAAAGCTGTCCAGGTAGCAATCAGTCTTCCAATGGTATGATACCAATGTGCGGCCTTATCCCTGGGTGAATGAGGGAAAAGCCTCATGAGCATTTGTTCTTCGTCCACATTCCACGATTTGGTGGTCTTAACCAGTGATGTACACACATTTACACTACTTAAGATGTCTATTTATGCAAGTTCTTAAGCATAGGATTGCATTGCATGCTATAATAGTGCATAGAATGCATCATCTTGCATTTAGAGTAGTTTGAATAAAATGGAGGTTAATTGTCTCCTTTTATGTGCTTGGACAGGGCAAACTTTTTATCAGGGCCTCGGATCGAAGATCCAACCGTACAGATGTGATCAGGGCGACGATAGGAGTTCAACGACTCCAAGTTCGCCCTAAT
This sequence comes from Thalassia testudinum, assembly GCA_037157565.1. Lineage (NCBI taxonomy): Eukaryota > Viridiplantae > Streptophyta > Magnoliopsida > Alismatales > Hydrocharitaceae > Thalassia > Thalassia testudinum. The sequence continues at coordinate 115,898,893 of JAZHRO010000024.1, forward strand.
CAGGCATCTGTAGCATCTGATAGTGACCGAGGAACCCTAGAAGATCAAGGGCCAATATGTTGTAAATCCACACCTCAAATGACAAATCTGACCTCACGGATGGATTCGGATCGACGATCGCAACCTAACGACGTAAAAATCGAGTCAATCCGACACCCGTGGCACCATCTACAACATCCAGAAGATGGACGGCCAAGATGGCACCACGTGGCACCACCACAGCCATCCAACCGGCCCCCAACACCGCCGCACCTTCTCTTCTTCAATCAGAGCGTCGCTTCACAGCCGTTGGATCAAGATCCAACTGTTGTGGATGCGGTGCCTTGATTACGTCCGCGCGACCATTTCGCTCCGCAGCGCAGTGGATGAGGATGTTATCGTGAGCAGCAGACGCGCGATCGAATCGTACGAGAGGGCAAGCGACGCGGAATCGCACGAGTGGGAGAGCGTCAGATCTTGATTAGGCGACTGCGAGCACTCAATAGCGCCCACGTGCTATCGCACACCCGTGCCTCACGCGGCATCGCACGTGGGCGGGCGCGCGTTGAGGAGGGGGGAAGGCGCATCATAAGCCGTCCGATCTCGCGTTCAGACAGCTGAGATTCAGTGAACGTGCGGCATGCATTAAGCGCACGTGGAAGCCAGCAGCCGCGCGGTCAACACCCACTACGCCCATGATGGGGCTTTAGCGAAGGTTTTATCCGTCACTAAAGACCCCTTATTTAATGTTTTAAAGATGTAATGTCCAATTTGCCCCCACTCCTTGCAACTATAAAAGGAGACCCCCTCCACACAAAATTCTCATCCCTTCCTCTTCTCTATCACTCCAAAGCTCAGGAGAAGCTTGTCCCACACCCGGGATGCTCCTCGCGAGATCAAGTCCAAATTTTTGTCCCCGTTCAGAAGTGGATCCCGTGTCGACGACGATGTGCTGCCCCGTTCCCGTTCTTCTACTTCGTCCTCCTTCATCCAGGCGTCGTCTCGTCCGGCTCGTCCTCCAAGCGATCGTCGAGGAGGATAACTTCTCTCTCCCATTCTTCTTTATAGCTTTCTAGTGTAGAATTTTCCTGCTTTCTAGTGTAGCTGATTTCCCGCTTTCTAGTGTAATTCTTATTTGATTTTATTGTATAAATATTTTGAAATATTGAATGCATGTTCTCTCTCTCTCTTCCTTTTAGTCTGATAGCTTCATTGTAATTACATCACCTCGCTTTTCAAGAAAAATTCTAAAAAAAATATAATTGCGAATATTGATAGACATAGCCTCCCTGTGTTCGACCTGAAATTTCAATTTCAGTGTAAATTTTATTTGTTGAACACGAATTCTTCGCTTTTAAGCTACAACGACAAGGTTTTAAAACCAAACACATTAGCGTAGCAATTCATTCGTTCAACATTTTAGCGTCGTTGCCAAGGAGGCAACGATTTCCGACCTTGTTTTCGCATTTCTTGCACTTTATTGTTTTCTAACTTGCTTTCTCTTGTGTCTATTGTTTTGCAGAAACCTCCATCAGGGAATCATCAAGCGGTAGACTGGAGTAAAGTGCAGTTGAAGACAACTGTAAGTGCTCCCCATTCTTCCCCCCTCCATAGATTTCATTCGCCACATTAAATCCAAATTCCAATTAACCTAGGTGTTTGCATAAATCCTAGGAATAGTTTGGTTGTTTGGATTCTCAGTCACATTTATTCCACCCTCATTTATATATAAAAGAAAATAACAAAAAGATAATCTTGTGGGGTAATTTTCAACAAACACACACAACGTACACCCACATTCAAGGCACTTAATCAAATTGATTTGTTTCTACACAACCGAGTTCTAATCTGTGGAGTAGAAATCATTCTAGGTTAGCTATCTTTGAGTGCCTAACTTAGTGGTGCATTTGTGGCCAATTGTTTGAGTTGTTTGGGCCACACCACTCTATTTAAAATCAACTCATCAAGCAGCTCCTCCTTAGGGTTTTCAATCTAGGTCTATTCCAGGCACTCCACTTTCTTTCTGGTTTTAAAGGAAAACAATCTTCACCCGTGTTTTACAACTTGGTTTGCCTAAAAACTTGATTGCAATCCACCTAATTTGAAACCCTAAAAGCTACTTACGCAAGATTTGAACATTAAAATTCACCCATCACAAATAATCTTGCTTGAAAACCTTGGTTGTGTATGCACTTACACAAATCTCAATCAATCATTAAGGGCACAACCCATTTTAAGGGCCCATCACATTCCATAAGCATCACAATCCCAGGCCTTAATAAAATTGAGTAGACGTTGGCCTTAAGATCTGATTCGCTCTTCATAGCCTAGTCTGAGATTGTTTTTGATTAACCTACTTGTACTGATTAATCTGATGTCTAGCTAGGGGAGTAGCGTCAAACTACCGCGGCTGGGGGGTACACTAGGAACCGAAGGCAAAAGCCGAAGGAAGAACCTTCTTCCCAGTTCCTCCTTCTAACTAGTTGGATTAAACAGATGCAAGTAGAGTAAATCATTTACAGTCTTAAGGCGGGTTTTGGGAGTCAGTAGATCCTTAGGCTACCCCACTTAAGGACAACCTTATTTTGTTGTGCTGTAGGGTCCCTATCCCCAGTCCTTCCGACCTTCTCCTAGTTTATGCTGGGAAGACGGTCATTGAATCTCTGATTGGAAGGACCATTAGAACATTCTAGGAGGCGCAAATTGGATGTTGGTCAAATTGATCCCATGGCCGACTAACAGCCTCCTCTGCTTGGAAATCCACAGGAAGAATTTCGAAGGCAGCTGGAACAAATGCAGAGAATGCAAGAATGGTTCCAGAGAATGTAGGGCGCTCAACCCTTGAAGGATTTTTATGACCCTTCAAACTATGGGGAACGTCCCAGTGTCCAGATTCCAGCCGGTGACGTAGAAATCAAGCCCCAGGTGTTAAGCATGATTAAACATTATCATGGGCTTGGCTCCGAAGATCCGTTTCAGCACTTGGACGAATTGACCACTTTGGTTCAGACCACCAAGGCACGAAACGTAAACGAGGAGCAAATGATCATGAGACTCTTCCGCACTCTCTTAGGGATAAGGCCACGCATTGGTATAGGATAATAGGAAGACCAATTACAACTTAGAATGAGTTGAAATCGGCCTTTCTGAAGAAATTCTTCCTAGTGGGACGTACCAATGCTTTTAGATAGGCAATCACTACCTTTACCCAGCGGCCAGGGGAGCAGTTTCATGTGGCATGAGAGCGATTCCAGGACTTATTGCGGAGGTGTCCACACCACGAGGTGCCGAAATGGCAACTCGTGCAGATCTTCTATCATGGGTTGACTGAGCAACTCAGAAATCATGTGGATGCTTCTTGCGGAGGCAATTTCCTCAATAAAGATGCAGATAGTGCTCATGATTTATTTGAGGAAATGAGTGAGAATTCAATCAATCATGCCTCCATGGATACTTTTAACCTGTCCCAGCAGCCCAGATCAAATGTCAATGAAGTCCATGACTCTCATTCATTTGATATGGAATTGATTTGTAACAAATTTGATAAGGTGGACTTGGTTGCTAAGAGAATGGAAGAGTGGATGGCTGGCAATTCTATGAACAGCTCTCGATCCACTCAATCCCAAAATTTGGGATTCCATTCCTTACGAGCTCCTTCTGGACGGGAGTTCGTAAATCAACTCGATGCGGCTCAACCTGTGAGTCAGCATTTTTCGGAACCCCACGGGTTCCAAACTGGGGCCTTTGATCCCAGTTTTTCTGATCCTTCCCTTTCTTTCTCTACATCCTCACCCTATGAGGATGTATGTGCCGTACAAGAGAATGTTAGATCCAACCCCTACTCAAATGCCTATAATCCAAGTTGGAGAAACCACCCTAACTTCTCCTGGAAAAATCTGGGGCAACAGACCCAATTCTAACTTGGCAACTATGCTCTGCAACGACCAATGGGTCAGGGTCAAGTATATACTCAGTTGCCTCCGAATCAGGTCAATCAGCCATCTTGGAATGCCCGTCAACCCGCAGGACAGGCTGATTTGAATCATCGAATGGTAGAGATGAAAGGATCTATGCTCCAGCTCATGCAGCAAATGAAAAACTCGCTGGACAACTTGCAGTCTGGGCTCATTGCTAACTCTCGTCAACCTGAGTCTCTACCATCCCTACCTGTACCCAACCCACGAAATATTATAAATTAGGGCAACCAAGCCCATGGGTACAGAAATCAAAGGGACCCACACGCACATGCTCAGGTGGTTGAGCAGGGTTCCTCGTCCTCTTCTTCTTATTTTGCAAATCAACAATTCATGGTTAATCAAGCCCCTCCAATCTTTCCTAACCCTCCCCAAGACCCAAATTCTTATGCATCTACAAATTCTGTCACTTTGAGGAGTGGTAAGAAGACTCAGGATCCACAACCACACTATTCTGATCTTTTGAATCTTGAAGAACCTGAGGAGAGAGAGGAGAATCCTAAAGGAGAAATCAAGGCTCAGGAACCTGATTCCAAGGATCTGACTCATGTTCCTTTTCCTGAAGCCTTAACCAAATCAAAGAAGTCTGTTGATAGCAATGAGGAGCTTCTGAATCTATTTAAGAATGTTGAGATCAATATCCCGCTCCTTGATGCTATCAAGCACATACCAGCTTATGCAAGATTCTTAAAGGAATTATGTACACAAAAGCGTAAGTCGAGAGAATTTGTTCTGAGGAAGGTGGTACTCTCCGAGCAGGCTAGTTCTGTTATCCTGCACTACCTCCCTCAAAAAAAGAGAGATCCTGATGCTCCATTGATTTCTTGTATTATCGGAGATTACACATTTGATAGAGCACTTTTGGATCTAGGTGCATCCATCAACCTAATTCCAACTCCTCTTTATGAGAAGTTTGGGTTAGGTGAACTTCGGCCAACTTTAGTAACGCTACAGTTAACGGACCGCTCAGTCACAAACCCACGAGGCGTTATTGAAGATGTTATAGTTAAGGTCAAGGATTTCTATTTTTCTGTAGATTTCCTTGTCCTTGACATGGATGTACCTGCTAATCTAAGGAACACGCCCATCATTCTGGGGCATCCATTCCTGGCTACCACTAAGGCCAACATTAATTGTGAAAGCGGTATCATGGAAATCACCTTTGGGGACCAACGAATGAAATTGGATATTTTTAAAGCGATCAACAAATTTGAGGATTGTGGATTTATTGAGGAACTTGATGAGGATAATGATAACATTGAAACTTGTTTGATGGTTTCTTCAATCGGAAGTTCCTCTTTGGATGATGAATTTTACTTGCAACCCTCTATGGCTGACCTGCCATCTTCGGAAGAGGTTATTGATTTTGTTCACTCACAACCTCTTCCTCTTGTTGAATCTTTAGCATCTACCCTACCATCAATCATCAACCTACCCCAGCTTGAATTGAAACCACTGCCTGAGAATTTGAAATATCAATTTCTAGGACCTCAGAAGATGCTCCCTGTGATTATCAGTGCTAAATTGACAAAGGAGAAAGAGAATAAATTGATCAAGGTCCTAAATGAACATAAGGAGGCAATTGGTTGGACCATTCATGACCTCAAGGGGATCGAACCATCTTACTATAATCATAGAATATTTTTGGAAGATGGATCCCGCCCTTCTCGCTAGATGCAGAGGAGATTGAATCCAAATATGCGAGAAGTGGTCAAAAAGGAAATCAAGTGGCTCGATGAAGGAATTATTTATCCAATCTCTGATAGTCCCTGGGTAAGTCCCGTATATATTGTTCCAAAGAAAGCCGAGATTATCGTTGTGACAAATGAGCGAGGAGAATCTGTCACAACTCGTTCAGCTTCCTCTTGGAGGGTTTGTATTGATTACAGGAAGCTGAACACAGCCACTAAAAAGGATCATTTTCCCCTACCCTTCATCAATCAAATCTTGGAAAAATTAGCCGGGCAAAAGTACTTCTATTTTCTTGATGGCTACTCGGGATACAACCAAGTTCCTATTCATCTCGAGGATCAGGAAAAAACTACTTTCACCTGTCCCTACGGAACCTTTGCTTTTCCTAGGATGCCTTTTGGGTTATGCAATGCACCTACGACTTGTCAAAGGTGTATCCTAGACATATTTTCTGACATGGTGGGAGAGTTTATGGAAGTCTTCATGGATGATTTCTTTATTTTCGGAGAATCATTTGACTCTTGTTTGGCTAATCTGGAAATGATTCTTAAGCGATGTATCAAAGCATGATTGGTCCTTAGCTGGGAAAAGAGTTATTTCATGACCCAAGAAGGCATCATTTTGGGTCATGTAATCTCTGAACGAGGAATTGAAGTGGATAAAGCTAAGGTTGATGCTATCGCTAAACTTCCGCCTCCCACATTTGTTAAACAAATCCGATCATTTCTTGGCCATGTGGCATTTTATCAAAGATTCATCAAGGATTTCTCGAAGGTTGCTCGTCCTTTGAGCAATCTTCTTGCCAAAGAAACGCCGTTTGTTTTTGACGAATCATGCCGAAAGGCATTTGATTTCCTGAAAATGGCAGTCACCTATGCTCCAATTTTGCAACCACCAATTTGGACATCCCCTTTTGAGATCATGACCGACGCTTCTAATTACGCGATCGGGGCTATCCTGGGTCAAAAAAATTGATAGAAAGCCCTCTGTCATCTACTACGCTAGTAAAACTCTGGATGAAGCCCAGAGGAATTACACTGTTACTGAAAAGGAATTACTAGTTGTAGTGTTTGCTTTGAAAAAATTCAGGGCTTATCTCTTAGGATCTCATGTTATCATCTATACTGACCACTCGGCCTTGAGACATCTCTTGGCCAAAAAGGATGCTAATCCTTGGCTTATTCGTTGCATTCTTCTTCAAGAATTTGATCTTGAAATCAAGGATAAAACCAGGGTACAAAATGTGGTAGCGGTCATTTGTCCAGACTCCTAGGTGATTCTTCTTGTCCGAACATTCCGATTGCTGACACTTTTCTGGACGAAACTATTCTTACAGTTTTAGGTGTCCACACCCCATGGTTTGCTGACATTGTTAACTATTTGGCCGTTGGTCAAATCCCCCAGGATTGGACCAAGTAACAACAGGATAGACTCAAATCTGAGGCCAAATACTACATCTGGGAGGACCCTGAATTGTATCGCATCGGCTCTGATCAGATTATTCGCCGATGTATACTGGAGAATGAATTCAATAGTATACTCGAGTTCTGCCATGCATCTGGGTGTGGTGGACATTTCTCTGGGAAAAAGATGGCTGCAAAATTCTTGCAATCTGGCTTCTATTGGCCGTCTTTATTCAAAGATGCCCAAAATTTCTCAAGGTTATGTTCTCGATATCAGGCACTCGGGAGCATAACTAAGAGAGACATGATGCCCCTAAACCCTATTCTTCCCGTCGAAATTTTTGATGTTTAGGGCATCGATGTCATGGGACCCTTTATCCCTTCATTTGGACATCGGTACATTCTTGTTGCTGTTGATTATGTGTCCAAATGGATTGAGGTGATTCCCACCCGAACCAATGACCACAAGGTGGTCATCAATTTTGTCAAGAAAAATATCTTCAGTAGGTTCGGGATTCCGAGGGCTATCATCAGTGATGGTAGCACTCACTTTACTAATGCCCAATTCCAGAATTTAATGGCCAAATATGGGGTTAATCACTGAATTTCCACACCTTACCATCCGTAGACGAATGGACAAGCCGAGATCTCCAATCAAGAGATCAAGAACATTCTGCAAAAAATGGTTAGGCCTGATCGCAAGGATTAGACTCAAAAGCTTCAGGACGCTCTTTGGGCATACCGTACGGCGTATAAAGCACCCATCGGCATGTCTACATTCCATTTGGTGTATGGAAAGGCTTGCCATCTACTTGTAGAGATTGAACACAGGGCATTCTGGGCGATCAAACAATGCAATTTAGATCTGAATTTAGCTGGGAAGACCAGGAAACTCCAACTATCTGAGTTGGAGGAGCTTAGAAATGATGCTTATGAGAATGCCAAGATCTACAAGGCTCAAACCAAAGCTCTACATGATCAACTGATTTCCTGCAAGAGCTTTGAGCCAAACCAGAAGGTCTGGTTATTCGATTCTAAACTTAAGCTCTTTCCTAGCAAACTTAGATCTAAATGGAATGGCGCATTCATAATTGACTAGATTTTTCCAAATGGAGCCATTCAGATTTTTGACCCAAAGACGGGTAACACATTTAAAGTCAACAGTCAACGTCTGAAGCCTGTTATTGACCATATTCTTCCAGAACCCGTCTCAGACACAGTTGCTCTAGCCATTTTGTGACTTCTTTAGCTAGACTTCGCCTAGCTGACAGCATTAAACTCAGCAGTTGTATATATGACACAAGGCTGATACGAGCTTCATATTCAGGTGACATCTTTCATATTCTACCCTTTCTTTCATGTCTCTTTTTCAATGAGGACATTGCATCAGCTAGGCATGGGGGGTGGATTCATTTTTGAATCATTTGGTCAGCTTTGTGAAATTCATGTAAGTTGTTTTTCTCTTCTTATTTATACATAAAAAAAATCAAAATTAGGAAGGATTAGTTGGACATTAGGACTTTTCAATCTTAGGAAACTTTACATTAGGATCTGAACACAAAGACCCTTCAGGTCTTTGGACTTAATTAGCCTGTGTATCCACTAAAATGTGGATTTATCATTCGAGTCCTCGCCATCTTAATTTTATCGCAATTGGAATAAATAAGTTTGGGTGATAAGTACACGACTTATCAACCCATCCTCTGATTTGAGGGAATTTTTGAGTTTTAAGCATCTACACACTTTCTTTGCACTGACTCTTTGTTCGACATTTCTAACGAAAATTGGGTAGCTAATGAACCTTCTAGGGTGATATGGCTGGCAAGTTATCGTAGGTAACAGCCCATAGGCAGGTTGTCCAGAGCCCAGTCACTGGACCTTTCTCTTTTTGCTGCCTTTAGGTAAATCTTAGACAAGGGAAGCCAACTATTTAAAAAAAAAATCAAAAAGAAAAGGAGAAAAGAAAAAAAAAAGAAATAAACCACACTTCCCACATGATTATGGCTGGCAAGTTGTCAGTGGTAACAGCTCATCGACCGGTTGTCCAGAATCTAGCTCAATAAACTCACTGAAAATTCCCAAAACACTTAGGAAGAAGCGGAGAAGTAGAATACACCGGGGAGATATACACTGGATTCACCCTTGTGTTGACCCCGTAAGAAAAAATTAATAATAATAATAGGGAGAAAGCTACCAGTTGTAAAGATACACTTTTAGGCAGAATTCTTTTTAGGTCACCTAGAGGCGTAGAAATCTGAAGTCCATTTTAATTGCCGGTCAACGAGTCTATCACATTCACAATAAGATGCTTAGAAATTAGAGTTCTCATTAAATCTTGGGGGAGTTGAATGGCCGTAGAAAGTCACTCTTAAACCCTAAAACTTGAAAATCAAAAAAAAAAAATTAGAAAAAAGGAAAAAGAGAAAAAGAAATTTTTCTTTGAATAAGGCGAGGGCTTGAGGCGGTCTGCATTTTGGCAGATACTTGGGCACTGTTGTGTCTTTGAAAGTTCAGATCCTAAGTATACAGTTTCTTAATGATTGAAAATAACTCATGCCTAAATAATCCAACCTAATTCTTTTATAAATAGCAGATAGTTTTTGCTAGGGACTAGCAAAAGATAGGCATGGGGGTATGATGTAAACACAATTACACTACTTAAGATGTCTATTTATGCATGTTCTTAAGCATAAGATTGCGTTGCATGCTATAAATAGTGCATAACATGCAACATCTTGCATTTAGAGTAGTTTCAATAAAATGGAGGTTAATTGTCTCCTTTTATGCGCTTGGATAGGGTAAACTTTTTATCAGGGCCTCGGATCGAAGATCCAACCGTACAGATGTGATCAGGGAGACGATAGGAGTTCAACGACTCCAAGATCGCCCTAATCAAGCATCTGTAGATCTGATAGTGATCAGGGAACCCTAGAAGATCAAGGGCCAATATGGTGTAAATCCACACTTCAAACGACAAATTCAACTGCATGGATGGATTCGGATCGACGATCGCAGCCTAACGATGCAAAAATCAAGTCAATCCGACACCTGTGGCACCATCTACAACATCGAGAAGATGGACGGCCAAGATGGCGCCATGTGGCACCATCTCAGCCATCCAATCGGCCCCCAGCACCACCGCACCTTCTCTTCTTCAATCAGAGCGTTGCTTCACAGCTATTGGATCAAGATCCAACAGTTGTGGATGCGGCACCTTGATTACATCCACGCAACCATTTGCGCTCTACAGCGCAGTGAACGAGGATGTTATTGTGAGCAGTCGACGTGCGATCGAATCGTGCGAGAGGTCGAGCGGCGCGGAATTGCGCGAGCGGGCGAGCATCAGATCTTGATCATGCGGCTGCGAGCACTCAATAGCTCCCACGCGCTATCGCACGCCCACGCCTCATACAGCATCACACGCGGGTGGGCGCGCGTTGAGGAGTGGGGAAGGCGCATCGTAAGCCGTCCGATCTCGCAATCGGATGGCTGAGATTCAGCGAATGTACGACATGTGTTAAGCGCGCGTGGAAGCCAGTAGCCGCCCGGGCAATGCCCACTATGCCCACGATGGGGCTTTAGCGAAGGTTTTATCTGTCACTAAAGACCCCTTATTTAATGTTTTAAAGATGTAATGTCCAATTTGCCCCCACTCCTTGCAACTATAAAAGAAGACCGCCTCCGCACGAAATTCTCATCCCTTCCTTCTCTTCTCTACCTCTCCAAAGCTCAAGAGAAGCTTGTCCCACACCCGAGATGCTCCTCGTGAGATAAAGTCCAAATTTTTGTCCCCGTTCGGAAGTGGATCTCGCTACGACGATGACATGCTGCCTCATTCCCGTTCTTCTACTTCATCCTTCTTCGTCCTGCTCTGTCCTCCTTCATCCAGGCATCGTCCCATCCGGCTCATCCTCCAAGCGATCGTCGAGGAGGATAACTTCTCTCTCCCATTCTTCTTTACAACTTTCTAGTGTAGAATTTTCCTGCTTTCTAGTGTAGCTGATTTCTCGCTTTCTAGTGTAATTCTTATTTGGTTTTATTGTATAAACATTTTGAAATATTGAATGCATGTTCTCTCTCTCTCTCTCTTCCTTTTAGTCTGATAGCTTCATTGTAATTACATCGTCTCGCTTTTCAAGAAAAATTCTAAAAAAAATATAATTGCGAATATAGATCGACGTAGCCTCCCTGTGTTCGACCCAGAATTTCAATTTCGGTATAAATTTTATTTGTTGAACACAAATTCTTCGCTTTCAAGCTACAATGACAAGGTTTTAAAATAAAACACGTTAGCGTAGCAATTCGTTCGTTCAACAACCAGAGTGATCAGTTCCTCCAAATGTTAGAATGGGTCCTCTAAGCCAATCCCGTGAAAGTGTTTAATTAGACTCAAAACCTGGGGCTTGATCTCAACATCTCCGGTGGGAATCACAACATCGATATGATCCTCATAATTTGAAGGATCATAAAAATCCTTCAAGGGCCAAGTGCCCTGACCATTCATTCACTGGAACCATTGTTGCATCTGCTGCAATTCTTCTAACTGTCTTTGAATCAGCTCCTGCTGGTTCGAGGGCGAAGGAGGTGGTTTTTGATCATCCATGGGATCTGCTTGGCTAAAGCTCAACCTTTGCCTCCGGGAATGGTCTAAAGGTCCTTCCAATCTAGGGTTCAAAGACCTCCTTCCAAGCATACATTGAAAGGAAGTCGAAAGGATGGGGAGGAGAAGGGACCCTGTAGAACAAAAATACAAGCTTGTCCTTAGGTTGGGTAGCCTAAAGGTCTACAGACTCTCAAAATCCATCCTAAGACTTTGGACAATTTACTCTACTTATGTCTAGGCAATCCAACTAGTTAGAAGGAGGGACTAGGGAGAAGGTTCTTCCTTTGGCTTACGCCTCCGGTTCCTAGTGTACCCCCTAACCACAGTCATTTGGTGCTACTTGATGAGACACTCATCATGATCTCTAATTACCCCTAATTAACTAGTCTTCCTAGTTAATTAGCTAAGGTTATGAATATATAAGGGTTAATTATAAAATAAGGGATATTTAGTCAAGGACCTTAAAATAAGTTAAAAATGACATTTTATCATTCAATTAACATTATTAATAATTTATATAATAATTGGTCTCGAAATCCTATTAATCATTCTCTTAATTAATAAGATAAGTAACTTAAATATAATGTATACCTAAGTATATAATAACTTAAGTGATTTTACTTAATCAAATAAATTAACCTAAAAAGGTCCAAAATATAAATTCAAGGTGTAAACGTAATATTTACCTTATTTACTAACATATATAAAAAGTTGAAAAAGATCTAAATTAAAATAAACCTTCAAAACCTGAGTTTACATTTTGGTCCTTAAAATTCATTACAATCAGGTCCTTATTTCTCACATAGGTCCTTAAGTTTTATTTCATTTAAGTCCCTCTTCGTCTTCTTCTTCTTCTTCAACCGAATGAACGGCTGGCGGCAGAGAGTCACCCTACCGCGCAATTACCGCCCTGCCGACATCATCCTTCTTTGTCCAAGCTCTTGCAGCTTGCGCTCACCACCTCCACTTCATCCACCGGTCTGGATTAATCGGGAATCCTATTTTTAGTAGGAGATAACCTCATCGTCATCGAAGACGACGCCGGAGGTTAAGCTCCTCGAGCTCCTTCTTCGACCAGACCCCGCCATTCTCTTCGCCGCCAACTGGTATAAATACCCCCTCACACCTCGAATTTTACTCAAGTTGGTTCCCTTCCCTCTTCTAACACTGTAGCCGACTTCGATAGGCTATTCATCCAAAACTCTGGCGACTTTTCATTCCACATTCTGACTTCCTCCATTCATCTTGATCAGCCGAGGAGATCCGCCGTGGTCTTTTGCGTCTCTGACACATGCATCGACCCAAGGAATCCTCCGCTCCACCTCAAATCCGCCTGCCGGAGATCTTTCTTCCACCCTCTGATTTCGTCGTCTGCTATGAACCTTTGGCAGAACCCTATTGACCGCTTCGTCCAGGTAACAGTAGATTAGGAGTAGGAGTAGGAGTAGGCTAGCTTAGTTAGTTTAGGTAGTTAGATTAAAGTTAATGTCAGATTTTAGTTTCATCTTCTCCGACTCCGGCGAGTTCCTTGAGCTCGCCAGAGCTTTAATCTTGTCTTTTTAACTCACTGTACGCCTTCCTTTATCTTCCATAATCACTTCTAAATCACTTGATCGTTTAATTGATCACCTAATCACCTAATTCATATTTCACCTCCACCGACTACTATCACTGTCCATGGTGATGGTAATCAACTTAATTTCACCTTCATAGGGTTCTTCATCATCTATTCACCACTTATAAACCCTAATCGACACTATAATACATATTAATATCACATATAAATAAAATGCCCAAATCTTAATTAAGTTCCTGAGTTCGCTGTCAATGGCGGCTCAAGAGCAGTTTGTTCTCAACGATTTTGTGCGGATTTAAAGCGTATTACGTTGTAGTATAACCGACAAAACGTTTAAACAAATATAAAGAATTTTATTACTCGAACAACTAGAGTATCCGAGGTCGAACACGGGGAGCAATCTCAGTACTTTGTAAAACCAAAGAATACAACTGTTAAATGCAAATATAATTGATTCAAAGAGAGAATTTCAAAAGGTTTGTGAAAAAAAAGTAGAATTGGACGTCTGATTTCTGTATCAGACGTCTTAAATGTGATCTCTCTTTCTCTCTTCTTCTCCTTTCTGCTTATGTATCTTCCTTCTTCTCCTGCCTTGCCTTTTCTCTTTTCTTCTTTTTCTCGGCGAAGACTTCTCCTTTCACTGCTACACAGCCTCTTCTTTCTTCTCTTCCTGTTCTTCAGCTGCTAAGTGTTCGCTGCCTCGGTCACTTCTTCCTTCCTGCACACACCACACAGTAGCAAAAACCTACCCCCGTCCCTCTACCCAAGCGTCTCTCTTTTTCTCAAGCAGTTCACTCAAGCACGCTCTCCCAGAGCCACACGGGTAGTCGGGTCGGATTCGCACCCGGGACCAAGCGCACTAGCAAGTGGTGATGCGCGAGGAGTGCGTAGGTTTAGGTCGGGTTGGATCCGCCAGATCCGCGACGTCAAGCCGCGGACGAGGCATGTGGTGGCAGTGAGGGACCTCACCCCTGTGCTTACGGAGGCAGTAAGAAGAAAACACAAAAATAATTTATATGATACCTGAGTTTTGCAATCCCACGATGTGGGACTATCTGGTCGGTCTTGCCTTCATGCGCGCCCGCAAAGCTTTCGTCACTCGATTGCCCAAGCTGATGGCACCTCTGTGCGACTGGCTGGCCCCGTTCGCTTCATGACCTTCACGAGAGTCTGCTGCACCTGCAGCCTGGGAAGCCTGATGCCCGAAACTGCTCCAAGCTCCCTGCTGCTTCGGCTGTTAATGGCAGCAGGAGCGTACACCTGACATCCAACAGAACGGCCTATTGGCCCAATCAGAATAGCTGGAAACCTTCGCCGTAGCACGGCGAAGGCGGTGGGTGATGCTGCAGGTTGCAGGTCGGCCTAGGCGTGCGTGCCTAGGTCAACCTGTGGCCGGAGATGGTGGGTTGGTCTGGGGGTGCTTGTGGAGGTCTGGAGTGGCAATGATTGGGTGGAATGGGTTCCTGGTGGTGAGGCGAAGCTCACGAGGGCGTTGGCCAGCCATGTGGAGGGGCGGAGTGGTGTGGGCAGCTCGCCGGAGGGCGGTCGGAGGCGAGAACGATGGAGGTGGTTAGGTACTGTCGAGAGGTAATCAAGTAAAATAGTAGGGGGAAAAGCGAGAGGAGAGGATGGAGAATGTATCTGGGGTTGTCTGGAAGGAAGGGAGGCGGTGGAGAGGATGGCTCGTAACTGCCGTCGTCGGGGAAGAAAGACCCTGAGGGAGGAAGCGGCGACGAAGATGAGGTCAGGAGCACGTGCGCGGGGTACAGCGCGACGCGGGAGGAAGAGGCGGAGAGGACTCCGCTACTGGTATGGCAGCAGAGCGACGAGAAGGAGGGGAGGAGGTCACCGGAGCTTGCGGGTCCTTTGGCCGAAGATGGGAGAGAGGGAATTTGGAGGGGATCTCCGTCAAAATCAAGCTTGGGTCCTGCGGCAGGGTCTGGGGGGTGTTTTATAGGTGCTGGCCACTCCTATCAGCGCGTGGAGACGCGCAATTAGGTCTGCCGGCTCGCCGGAGTTGGAAGGAAGGTGGATACCCAAATCTCTCGTGCGTTCGCACGAGAGATTGGGTTCACACTAGCGATTGTAATTGGCTTTAGAAGGAAGGGAATTCCTCAGAGAATCCCCCTTCCATTTCTGGGAGGGAATCTCTGAGGGATTAGAGAGCAATCCCTCTCTGAACCTTGCCGGAGCTCGATTTTGCCCTAACAATGGCGGCAGGACCGGATTGCAAAGCGGGTGAAGAACTTGGGGGGCTCTTTGCAAGGATATTCAAAAGATAGGGACCTTTTTATGATTTGGGTGTACTAAATTGAAAAGTAGGTCAAGATGACCTCCCCTTAGGTCCAAATTTTGGTATAAACCTAATTTGGACCTAAGGAATCTAATGGAGAAGTTGGATTTCAGGTTTGACCTCGTTTGACTAGACATTTTGCGTAAAAACCCAAATTATTTAATTGAGGAGCTAGGACCCTAATCTAGGTCAGACTAGGTTCCAAAGGCCAAATTAAGTGTTCTAAATCCTAGAGGATGTTTTTCCATGATTTTTAGAGGGTTTACTCGATTTTTATCTTGACCGGAACCTTGTTAATTTAAGCGGGTCTGTTTTAGGGTTACCAAGTGTCATTTAATTCTTAGATTGCACATAAACCCATTTCTGATTGACTCAACCCTCTTTTTATCTTATTTGGACCATTTGACCTATGTTTTGCTTATGAGAAATCCCGTTTATATACTGCAATGGTAAAATTACAGTTTTAACCTTTATTTCATGTTTTCTTCTCAGAGCACTTGTTGCTTCAGTTAAGCCTTCTTCTAGGTTATGTAGGAGCTTTTATCTTCTTTATTGGGTCAAAATGGGCTAGTTATGGCTCATGATAAGGCTCTCACCACAGTTCAAATCATAAATTAAATATATACTTATGAATATAAACATCTGTTGACTTGTTGTAACCTCTCAATTGAGTGCTTAAACAAGTCCTGAGCTTAATTCAAATGAGACTTTTAAAGAAATGAATTCACTGTCAAATCTTACATTTAAAGAAATAATGAGGAATTAAATGTGATACTGAGGTTCCATTAAACCTCAAGATCCTTTCTTAATCAAAGATGGTAAGTTTAATCAATCTGTGCATACTTTTTACATTTTCTGGACTCACCGGAGCTCCGGCGAGCTCCAGCGAGCCAAAATTGTGTTTCAGCCTAAGAAACTTGTTGAGAAGCTCCAGAATGATATTAAATGGATCACTGATTGTTTTAAGAATGTTTCTTTGAGGATTTAACCATTGGAGTTGTAGATATGAACTTCATCTTCCCCAACTCCGGCAGAGTTGGAGAAGTCTATTAGTTAGGTTTAAGTTGATTTTAAGGAACTCAGAAGCTTCAGTGCAATGCACTGAAGCTGTTCATGACCTCATTCCACTGTAACAACCTTCCATTGTCTATGTCGAACAAACATATTTTGAACCTCAGGCGGCGAGCCTGAAACCCTAGAAATGTTGGTTAGAACACCTACCTGAAGATCTGAATAAGTTTCTAATGTCGAGGAGACTCTAATGGAGGCTTTAATTTCTTGGGAGAAGGCTTTGAACGGAAAGTCAACTTTTTGTGCCTCCACAGTCAAACTGAGTCTGCTAATGGAGTTCTGAGCTCGAATTGAGGTATTGAGGAGTGTAAACTGTTTCTGAGAATTTGTCGAATGGTTTGAGAGAGAATAAAGTGAGCTCAGATGATTTATTTAGTGAGAATTTGAATATTTTCAATTTGGGTTACTTTCGAATCCAAACCAA
Source organism: Thalassia testudinum (assembly GCA_037157565.1). Lineage (NCBI taxonomy): Eukaryota > Viridiplantae > Streptophyta > Magnoliopsida > Alismatales > Hydrocharitaceae > Thalassia > Thalassia testudinum. Next base: position 115,915,908 of record JAZHRO010000024.1, read on the forward strand.
TAGGAGAAGCATTTTGTTGAAATTTGAACATGAATCCTGCCCAGATGAGTTAACTATAACCCTTAGAATTAGTTTAAATCAATTAGAAGCATTCTTAAGTGTCTGTTTACCTATTTTAAGTCAGAAAATTCAAACTCTTAAGCTTTCAGAGAAGCTTCAACCTTATGTACATTGTCTGAAGGTCTTGAGAGCCTAAAGACTACTCTAACAGATGCGGAATCACATGTATAACTTGTACAGACCTTTAAATAAAAGAGAAAAGTCCATCTGAGGACTCTGTAGATATAATTTCACTTCCAGGCATTTAAATAACCCGTAGGAAACCCTGATTTTACTTTTTAAATTGAAGAGGAAAACATCTTCAAAACCTTAAATTGACCCTACAATTGCGTAGATCTATCTTAAAGCTTTCTAACAAACTTGAAATCACTCGATTTAGAGCTCTGGGTAGAAAGTTATGATCATTTGAAGTTGGGTATGGAAGGGGTTATGTTAGTCCCACATTGCAAGTTTCTGAGCGTGCGCATGGTAATAAAAGCAATTTGTTGTACGCCCTTTTCAGTCGTCAGTGCTCGGTGCACCGGTTACCGATCAGATTCTATCTGAGCATGTGCATGTGTGTGTGTGTGCGGGCTTGTGTGCCTGCGGGTGTGCACCCTTGGGGGCGTAAGCGAATGTGCCCTGGGAGGGCGAGAGGCCTGGGAGGCCGAGTTGAGCCAGAATGGCTCGAGACTATGAACCAATATGAAATGAACCGAAATCGAACCTAATTGAGATTAGGCGAGGATCGAGTAGGGTCTGGTCCCACCCTGGTCTCAGGGTGCTATGTATCCTCGAAAGGACCTCGCCACAAATAAAATAAATTTTGGTTAAAAAAAGTAAAAAGACCCAGTTCAGTTAAAGGATAAGGTTAAGCTAAGTGTTGAAAGCTAAGGTCAAGTGAAGAGCTGAAGCTAAGGAAAGAAAGAACATGCACGAAAGGAACTAAGAGAACAGGCACTAAAGGAAGAAAAGAAGGTAGGAGAAGGCAAGAACAAAAGAAGAAAGGTACGAAAGACCTCAAGATAGAAAAGAAGAGAAAGAACAAGAGAAGAAGATGAGAGGCTGAAGAAAATAAATGAAGGATATTATTTTTCTTGAATCATTACTTTTTGTTTTAATTGTAAAAAGGCATGTTTTAATGGAACAAGTTTTATTGTCGTAATTGCTTACATCAGTTTGACTAGTAGAAGTAGGTTAATCATGAATAACCTCAGTTTGGATCCCGTAGAGTGAACCAATCCTTAAGGCCAATGGCTACTCAATTTTAGTTAGGCTTGGGACAATAGTGCTTTTGGAATGTGATGGGCCATTAATGGGTTGTGCCCTTAATGATTTGTTTGAGAATGTGTGAATGTGCACAACTAAGAGGTTTTCAAGTGAGATTATTAATGATGAGGTGAATTTTAGGGTTCGAATCTTGCTTAGTAGCTTTTAGGATTGAAATACTAGGTATATTCAATCAAGTTTTGTGAGGCAATCCAAGTTTATTTTTGAAAGCATGTGTTCAAGTATTTTCCTTTAGAAATCAAGAAAAATATGGAGTTCCTGGCTTGACCTAGTTATTGAATCCTATGGGGTAGCTACAAAATGAACCTCTTTTAGATTAACTGGTACGACCCAAACAATTCAATCAATCGGCTCAAATGCATCACCGATTAAGGCACACAAAAAAGGTGATTAACCTAATATGATTTCTACTCCTTTATGTGTTGAATTCACGTATCGGGTCCACAGGTCAGAACCCTGGTTGAGTAGATGAAAATCAAGTTAGGTTATGTGCCTTTGATGTGGGTGTATAAAGTGTGTAAATTGATTCGTCTCACAGAAAATATCTTTTTATTTTTTTTTATAAGATGTGGGTGAGATGGGTGAAGGTGGCAAACAAGACAAACAAAGTCTATCCTTGGGTTTATGCAAACACCTAAGTAGATTAGGTCTTGGTTATGATTGTGGCGAAATGAACTAATGGGGGGGAATGTAGGGAACACTTACAAAACACTCTACCCACACTTTACTTCGGTCTACCACACTTGGATATCCATGCTAGGGCACCTGCAAGACAGTAGATCAAATACAAGCGGGGTTAGTGCTATGTAAATGCAAAGAAGCGCAGAAAATAATAAAGTAAATTCTGTTGCCTCCCTGGCAACGACGCCAAAATGATCGCACAGGTTTCGCGAGTTAGAAATCAGGGTTACAAGTAACTCGACGTCGTAGTTGCAAAACTCGTGATCAAATAAAATTTATACCGAAACTCCAAAGGAGTCCCGGGTCGAACACAGGGAGGCGATGTTTTACTTTAACTAAAATCTGCGCTTCATTTTGTTTGTTTTTGGTATTTTAGGGTTTTGTTATTTTTTTTGTATTTTTGAAAGAAGACAAGTAGAATGAATCACAGGAGATATGGAACAAATCTGATATATATATATCACTCCAATGTCAATTACAATAAACTATGAAAGCATAAAAAGAGAGGGGGGTGAGAAGAAATCTCTCGAAAAGGCTGTTCGATGAGATGACGGCACCAGGCAGAAGCTCGGACGAAGGAGGTGAGGAGCAGAATGACGAAGGTGAGATGCAGGAGGACGTCGGGTAGAGGAAAGCTTCGGCGTGGCTTAGGAACAGAGGTGAGAAGGCAGAGATGATCTACTACTAGAATGGAGGTGGGAGGATGGCGCCAATGCGACCTATGAATGGGGATGGGAAGTTGGAGGAGTATTTGGTGGGGCAGAGGTTCACTATACTAATAGGCGCCTTGGGAGCTTGAGAGCAAGCTCTAACAGAGCATTGGTAGGCTTGCTAGTTGGGAGTAGGTGGGAGTATAGTAGGTAGAGATGGCTTGGAAGGGAGGGGGTGTAGATCCTTTTATAGTGGAGGAGAAGAGGCAAAAATAGGTACGGGACCTTTAATGACCTCCAGGCCATCATTGGAAGTGTCACTATTGGCAGCTCATGCCCTCTCACGCCCACAACTGGCTTTGTTGGTGCACGAAGAATTAGCGACTGCTGTAAGCATTGTTGTAGATCCAGCTTATGCGTCATTGTAGGCTGGAACCAACCGAGAACGCACCCACACTGCTGCTGCGCTGGTGCGTGCTTCGCGCACGTGCATGCTCACACGCTAGCATTGCACTGTGCGCACATGTGCCTCCATGCACACGATCGCACCTGCACTGCTGTGTGCGTGCGGTGGCGCGTGCATGCTCATGGGTGGCCTGGGCTGCACCACATGGCACAATCTGAGCCATCTATCTTCTTTTCGTTGTAAGGGCTGCTACAGAGGTCGGATTGAGTTGATTTTCATGCCTTTAGGCTGCAATCGTCGACCCGAATCCATCGGTGTGGTTGGATTTGTTATTTGAAGCTTCAAATTATGTCACCTAATCCCTTGGCCATTGATCTTCCTTGGACTACATATGGTGCTACGGGACTCCGATCGAGGCGATTTCAGAGGCTTTGGACTCCGATCGTCATCTTGATCAGATCTGTATGGTCAGATCATCAATCCGAGGATCCAAAATAAATATCCTTCCCTCCTGACCACAAAAAGGATGCAATTAACCTACATTATATACAAGTACTCTAAATGCAGAATGATGCATTCTATGCAATATTTATAACATGAAATGCAAATCTAAGCCTAGGAACATGCATGGATAGGCATTTTACCCTCAATAAATGTGTTTACATCAGTGTTCATGGATGACTTCTCCGTGTTTGGAGATGATTTTTCGTCTTGTCTTGATAACCTTACAAAGATCCAGAGGAGATGTATAGAAGTTAACCTAGTACTTTCATGGGAGAAAAGCCATTTTATGGTGAGGGATGGCATCGTACTAGGTCACAGGATCTCCTTTAATGGACTCAAGGTCATTCGAGCTATGTCCAAAATCATTTCGTGATTACCTCCGCCTAGCTCAGTTAGGCAAATTAGATCATTCTTAGGGCATGTCAGATTTTATCGAAGATTCATTCAAGATTTCTCGAAAATTGCTCATCCATTAACAAATCTTCTTGTAATCGACACTCCCTTTGATTTTGACTCCTTGTGTCTCAGCGCTTTCGAGTCCTTGCAAAGCGCTGTTTCAAGTGCACCTATTCTCCAACCTCCCGATTGGTCTCTCGACTTCAAGATGATGTGTGACACCTTCGACTTCGCTGCTGAAGCGATTCAAGGCCAGCGACGGGAGTGCCATCCATTCGTAATATACTATGCTAGAAAAATGCTAAATGAGGCTCAGTGTAACTATACAGTCACTGAGAAAGAATTGCTAGCTATGGCATTCGGACTGGAGAAATTCAAGTCATACTTTCTCGGGTCCAAAGTTATCATCTACACTGACCATTCTGCCCTCCGGCATATGTTGGCAAAGAAGGATGCCAAACCTCACCTTATCAGATGGATCCTTCTTTTGCAAGAGTTTGATGTCGAAATCTGTGACAACACCGGAGCCCATATTGTTGTGGCGGACCACAAGTCTTAGCTAGACCCAGCCTATATTCTGTACTCCTCACCGATATCAGACCGATTTTCAGATGAGTCTTAGTTGTCTATTAACTTTGTTGAGTATCCTTGGTATGCTGATATAGCAAACTATCTCATCACAGGAAGGCTACCTGCGGGATTATCCAAGGGTCAAAAACTCAAATTTATATTAGAGGCTAAATTCTATTTTTGGGATGACCCACTACTCTTTCTCATTGGGGCTGATCAGATTATCTGTAGATGCATCCCTGATTTGGAAATCTCTAGTGTCCTATCCTTCTGCCATAGCGATGCTTGTGGGGGTCATTTCTCGAGCCAAAAGATCACTGCAAAGATTTTGCAGTCGGGATTGTTTTGGCCATCCATTTTTAGAGATAGACAAGTTTGCCAAGTGCTGTAAGCAATGCCAATTGGTCGGTTCTATGACCCAGAGAGACATGATTCCTCTCAAATCCATTCTCGTCGTAGAAGTGTTCGACGTCTGGGGCATCAACTTTATGGGCCCCTTCCCAAACTCGCATGGCTTTGAGTACATACTCCTCGTAGTAGACTATGTCTCAAAGTGGGTAGAAGCTATTTCGGCAAGACGAGCTAATCATAAGACTATTATATCCTTCGTCTGGGAATTCATTCTTGCGAGATTCGGAGTTCCCCGTGCCCTGATAAGCGATGGGGGTAGTCACTTCATCCATGCCCATTTCAGGTCATTATTGAAGAAATACGGGGTGCACCACCGCATTGCTACCCCGTATCATCCACAGACCAATGGGTAGGCTAAAGTATCAAACCGTCAAATCAAGCTTATCCTTCAAAAGATGGTTAGACCTGATAGGAAGATTGGTTCGATCGGTTGATTGATGCACTATGGGCATATTGGACCACGTACAAGGCCCCGCTCGAAATGTCGCTATACCGCATGGTGTATGGAAAGGTCTGTCACCTTCCTAGGGAGCTGGAGCACCTTGCCTTTTGGGCAATGCAAAAGTGTAATTTTAACCTCAAGGTCGGAGGTTATGAAAGGAAGCTACAGCTCAGTGAGTTAGAGGAGATTAGGCGGGAAGCTTACAAGAATGCAAAAATATACAAAGACAAGACAAAGGCTTTCCATGATCGACACATCCGGAGGAAGGAGGTCTCACCTAACCAACAGGTCTGGTTGTTTGACTGCCGACTCAAATTCTTTTCGAGAAAGCTCAAGTCCAAGTGGATTGGGTCGTTTCTGGTGGTCCACCCATATCCTAATGAGGCAGTCCAAATTAAAGACCCGAAATCTGGGCATGTTTTCACAGTTAATGGCCAGCACCTCAAACCATTTTTTGCCTAGGAACTGCCTCCTACTGATGAAAAAATACATCTTCTCGAGGATGTGTGACTGACGAGTTACCTAGCTCGAGGCGTTAAACTCAGCACATATACATATATACATACCATTTATACATGTCATATTTCATTTTCACATATTGTTTTGCATGTTGTGTATGGCATTGCAATGATGGCATGAGCTGAACGACAACTCAGAAGCAGTTCCAGGTGATTTCTATCCACATACACCCTGCCTTATTCCAATTTCTTTTATTCAAGCATGAGGACATGCAAACACTTATGCATGGGGGGGTAGTTCATAAAAACTGAAATTTTTTTGCCAACAAGTGGGGGGACTAAATCGTTTTATCAAGAGGTTTTATCAAAGAGTTATTCTTTAACAGATTCCTAAGCTCAGAATCTAGTATAACCTCACACCTGCATATAGAATTTGCAATGGATCCACTGTGAAAATCGATAGGCATCTCTAGTTTGTCGAGAAGAAGCATTGCTTCTCCTGAACCCTTGGATAGCAATCAAGGAGTCAGGTGAACCATTTTCTAGTAGATCCACCAAAAGATGTGTGAGATGAGAGTAGAGTGTATACTGGTGCTCTAAGGCTAGTGTAAGGAATCTTTAATTCTGGATAATTGAATAATACTCGAAGTTGGGCATAGTTTTCGCTCTGAGTTCTTGCATACTAATTCTGTAAGAAATTCTGTAAGAGAGACACCAAATAAGGCAAAAACACAGAGAGCGGGTTCTGATAAAACTAGGACTAAGGTGGATGGTCACGACCATCCTCTGCGGAATCCTCGGCTGAAGGCAGGTACTGATGTCAAGGTCAAAAATACACCATTCTATCTGTTCCCTACCTGGTGTCGAGAGTAGGCACTTCCACCAAATAAGGCACTGTTGAACATTACGAATGGCTATGCTAACGTGTTTGGTTTTGGAAAACCTGTCGCTGTAGTTTGAAAGTGAAGAATTCGTGTTCAACAAATAAAATTTATACTAAAAAGAATTCCGAGTCGAACACAGGGAGGCTACGTTGATCTATATTCGCAATTATATTTTTTTAGGATTTTTGATAAGCAAGGCGATATAATTACAATGGAGCTATCAGACCAAAAGAAAGAGAGAGAGAGAGAGAAAGAGAACATGCATTCAATATTTCAACTGTTTATACAATCAAACTAAATAAAAGTTACACTAGAAAGTGGGAAATCAATTACACTATAAAGCAGGAAAAATTCTACACTAGAAAAGCTGTAAATAAGAATGGGAGAGAGAAGTTATCCTCCTCGACGATTGCTTAGAGGACGAGCCAGACGGGACGACGCCTAGATGAAGGAGAACGAAGCAGAACGAAGGAGGACGAAGCAGAAGAACAGGAACGGAGCAGCACGCCGTCGTCGTCGCGGGATCCACTTCCGAAGGGGAACAAAAATTTGGACTTTATCTCGTGAGAAGCATCCCGGGTGTGAGACAAGCTTCTCTTGAGCTTTAGAGGGGTAGAGAAGAGAAGGAAGGGATGAGAATTTCGTATGGAGGGGGTCTCCTTTTATAGTTGCAAGGAGTGGGGGAAAAATGGATATTACAACTTCAAAATAATAAATGAGGGGTCTTTAGTGACAGATAAATCCGTCACTAAAGCCCCAACATGGGCGTAGCTTCCATGCCCACGCGCGCCGCTTCAGCTGCCCGCTCGCTCAACGCCATCGCACGTTCATTGATTCTCAGCCATCCGATCACGAGATCGGACGGCTTAAGATGCATCTCTGCCTGTTGCGTTGCGTGCCCGCCCGCGTGCGATTGCACGTCCATGCCGCGCATTCAATCACGCGTGAATGCTATCTGGCGTGCGCGGCCGTCCGATCGCGATCCAACGCCCGCCCGCACCCAATCGCCCACGCCTCCAGCCCTCTGCTGCGGCTCGAACCCACGCCCGCTGGTTGCGTAAGCGCGCTCGACCGCTGCGCTACAGGGTGCGGATGGTCGAGCGGATGCTTTTAAGCGTGGCTGACCACAGCCATTGGATCAAGATCCAACGGCTGAGAGCGAGCAGGTGCGGGATCTTCAGAGGTTGCATGCGGCCGTTTGGGCGGTCGAGATGGCACCACGTGGTGCCATCTTGGCCGTCCATCTTCTGGAAGTTGTAGATGGTGCCACGGATGTCGGATTGACTCAATTTTTGTGTCGTTGGGCTGCAATCGTCGATCCAAATTCATCCGTCTGGTCAAATTTGTCATTTGAAGTGTGGATTTACACCATCCTGTCCCTTGATCTTCTAGGGTTCCCCGATCACTATTTGATGCTACGGATGTCTGATTAGGGCGATCTTGGAGTCGTTGAACTCCAATCGTCACCCTGATCACATCCATATGGTTGGATCTTTGATCCGAGGCCCCGATAAAATGTTTTCCCTGTCCAAGCACATAAAAGGAGACAATTAACCTGCATTTTATTCAAACTACTCTAAATGCAAGATGATGCATGTTATGCAATATTTATATCATGAAATGCAATCCTATGCTTAAGAACTTGCAAAAATAGACATTTTAAGTAGTGTAAATGTATTTACATCAGGCACTCGAGATCCTCTTGGTCATCCCCAAAAATCCCAAATAATTCCTGATGAATAAATGTACGTATGTCATGTTGCATTGTGGCATTATGTTGGTAACAACATTGTGCCAGTAGATATGAAAAAATAAGTATACAAAAGAGGTATTTGCTTGAAAAAGAAAAAAAGTGTTATGTTAAGAAGTTTGAGCTATGTAAGTCAAAGTGTTTTGAGGCAAAAACACCTACCATCCCCACAAACCACCAAAAACAGGCTTAACCTATTTTTTCTATATTTTTGACCGCCTGGATACAAGCTGAGGGGTATGACTTAGTCGTAGGGTTATTAGAACCTAATTAAAGTGTGATGCCATGAAAGACCACCAAATACAGTTGCAATTCTAGTAAGATGTGAGCTCAGGAAGAAAATGAAAAAGAAAAAAAAAGAGAGAAAGAGAGAAAAGAAAATGTACAAATGATTAAAGATAGCACAGTTTTCCAGCCTGTCTCTAAGTTAATTTATTCAATAATCTAGAAATATAGATTCTGAAATAATAGTCTCTATGTAGCACTAGAAGAGAGTGAGCCACCAAATACAAATCTAGTTAACTCAGATGTCTTCTACCTAAGCCAAAAGCTGGGGCTAAAATCAGAGAATAGTTTATATACCGGAGAGAAGAGGTTTTGCTGATCCCAATAGAATTTTACTATGGGTTAAGTACAAGCTTTAAATGTACATCGACTCTTCGCTTGGATCCGTTGCAGAAGCTACAACATTACATATTCATGGTTATCAGGATTCTAAATTTTTGGATGAAATAAGAAGAAATAAACCTTTAGTTAAACTCTTGATAGCATTTAGTCTTGCACTTGATAGGGACTAGCAAGATTTACGCATGGGGGTATGATTGCGTAGCAATCATAGGCCCTAATTCGCCTGAATTAAGGTAGAACCTAGCATAACTTGGGCATTCTGCATGCATACACATCGTACTTTGCATCCTAGATGATTTATATGTCTTATACATAATAATGTGCTATTTGAGAGGTATTAATAATTGCAAGTAATTCAAGGCTGCAGATGACCGATCCAACCTTATGGATCTATTTGGAATGACGATGGGAGTCCAACGCTTCCAAGAGTGCATCAATCAGACTCCCGTAGCACCCTAGGGAGTCCACAGAAGAATCAAGAGAGAAGGGGAAAGTTGAAGAATATTCAAACCTTAGATGACAAATCCAACCACACTGATGGATCCAGATCAATGTTCGCAGTACAACGGTGTAGAAATCAACTCAATTGGAGACCTACTTCATCAGATACAAGGAGAAGAAGATGGATGACCATGATGGTGCCACGTGGTGTCATCGCAGCCACCCCTCATCGTGCCCCAATCTTGGAAGGAAAGCCATAGGCCATTGGATCATCATCCAATGACCACGATGCATCCACGCCACCTGCCTCTAGCCGCTTCATCAGATGATGATGCGATCTCGGCCGTTGGATATCCATCCAACAGTTGAGAATGGTCGTGCGAAGATTTGGAAACCGCAACAAACCACACGTGTAGCACAACCGAAGGATTTTCATTGGGTGAATCAGGTGCGGATGCGTGGTGGGCGCAGGAGCATCAAATGAAGACACACATGATGACACACGCCTTAGAAATCAAGAGGGTGCGGTGCACGCTCTTTAAGTCATTCGATCGATAGATCAAATGACTGAGAGGGCTTAGGAGTTGAGGCACAGATTGAGGCCATGCGACGAGCGTGCGGAGGCAGTAGCGAGCAGCGGGCAAGCGGAGGCCATCAGATGCAGATCCAAGGGTGCACATTATGCCACGTGTCAGCACAAGATTAAACCGTGAATGGAAGAAAGGTTTGGAAGGCTTAATCAAGATAGTTGATTTACTGATCAATGGATCTGATTAATCTAAAGCTTTTGCACAGAATTAAGGGCTCCAATGCCCTAAATACCCTTCACAAAAGCTATAAAAAGAGGCCTAAGGGTTCCCTTTGAATTCATTCCACAGTTTTCTTCTTCCTCCTCCTTCTACAACTCCTCTCCCTTCTTCTTCTTCCCGTCTTCTTTGCCTCCGTCTCTACATCTCCATTAGAAGCATCTGTTGGGCCACCCCGACGGATCATTGCTGCTCTTCCCAACCTCTCAAGAAGGCCACCACGAACCACCCATGGTACCCTTGTTCTACTGCATAAATAGTTTATGTTTATGTTAGAATTTGTTTAGTTAGATGCATGTAATTGATATATACTAAGATATTTTGTCTATGCCATTTAGTAATTATATTTGGAATAAACGCATGAAATCAAAAGTGCTTCATGCCTCCCTATGATCAATCGGGACTCACCAGTTCTGTTAATTTATTTGTCGAGACGTATTTCACACTATACTACAACACATTTATCTTTCACGTAATCTTCACCCCGAATAGCAGCACTATCCCAAAGTGTTGAAAGCCAGGAGTTCTGGGGGTTGCCATGGACGGTGCTATCCCGAAGCATCGAAAGCTAGGGACCCTTTGATGATTGATGGTGGAGACAAGGAATCCGATACAAATCATGTTTAGGGCCAATTCGAGGTTGGATCTAGGGAAATCTAAAATGAAAAGAGAGAGAAAACCTTTCAAATGAAAAATATACTTCTATCCCTCTCTCCTAAGAAAAAATACACTAGCAAACTAAAGCTAGACATGCTACATTCTACACACAGGTGCTTTAATCACTGGGTTCAACGAACCTCTGGTAGTTTTTGCAGGCCTTAGAAACCTTCGTGGCAGACTCAAGCTGAAGCTAGTCAGGCCTGGATTTTGATTGATACTTGAGTATCTCTAGGCCTACTATTAGCATTCTGACCTATTTTCTAAAGAGTGAAACAAATCAGGAATCTAAACTTCAATTCGTGGTCAAGAACTCTGGTTCTTTCCATAAGATTTTGCTAAGGGATTAACAAAAGTTAGGCAAGAGGGTATGATGATAACATCATCATGATCCATAACTATCTTTAATTAGTCAAGATTAATTGATAAATGCTCCTACATAATCATTGTAGAGTCGTAATTCATTAAATATCCATTCTGAGAAGAGTGCAACAAATTAGGGTTAATTCTACAGTTTTAACAACACATTATGAATTTAGAATAATAACAGGGTTTCCTAGTGGTTAATCTAAGGTCTAATGCTCATTAAAGTCTAACAAGAGGATCCACACAGATAAAAACAGGTTTTCACGCACTTCGAGAACTAATTCATAACCTAAAACCCTAATTTTAGACCCGCTTAAATAACAGAGGTTCTGGTCAAGATAAAATCCATATAAACCTTCTAAAATTCATATAACATTATTCCATTAAATTTGGTATCCTTAATTTGACCATTAGAACCCATTTTAACCTTAAATAGAGTCTAAGATAAAGAGTTGCCCTAATTTGGCTTTCTACGCAAATTACCCAGTCAAACTTAGTCAAAACTGAAATCAACTTCACCATCAGATTTCTTGGGTCTAAATTAGGTTTGTATCAAAATTTGGGCCTGATCCGAGATCATCTTGACCTAGTTTGCATTTTAGTCCAGTCAAACTCTTTCTCTCTCACTTAGCCCCTCAACTTTGAATTATTTGCATATTGGTCCCCAACATTCTCTTCATTCTTTTCAGTTAGGTCCCTTCCGCCATTGGTGTGAACAGAAGCTCCACCGTTGAATTCGAGCAAGGATTTCTCGCTCGATTCTCAATCAAACACTCCGATAATTGAAAGGGAGATTCCTTAAAAAATTCCCTTCCAAATAAACTCGGCCATGGACCTTGATTCCTTCCCAATCTCCCATGCGAATGCATTGAAGATGTGGGAATCCCGTGTGCGCGAAATCCTTGAAGCTTGAAAGCTTCTTTCCAAGCTTAGAACTCCTCTCTAAGGCCTATAAAAGGACACAGGACAAGAATTTGCTCTTCCTTAGGTTGGTTTGGCCGCACTTCTTCACCAAAAACCTCTCCCTCTGGCCTCCTCCAACCAGCACTAGCGATGTCCTCTCCCTCGACTTCCTCTCGCGCTGCCACATACCATATGCAGCAGGATTGCCTTCCTCTCCTTCGTTTGCTCTTCGCAAGACCAACGAGGAGCTCTCATACCCTCTTTTCTTGTCGTTCCACCATCAAAGACATTCTCTTCCATGGCATTGGCCAATCACAACCGGTGCCCTCCTGCCCCTTTCAACCAATAAACTTAGGTTTCCTCACTTCCTTTTCCCCTCTACTCTCTTTCCCTGTCCTTAAACTCTTGTTTCAATCATCATGCACGCCTCTCCCTCTCCTTCTTCCCCACGTCGACGTACCTCTGACTTAGCCTCCCCGATGTCATACACCACCAAACACACCGGTTCCACCTTCAGAATCTCCAGCTCACCTCATCACACAAAACTCCTCACTCAATTCCACAAAAAACCCACTCCAATGGTCCACCGAAAACACCCCTCACCGTTCACCCCTTTCGCCTCCGTCCGGCTACCACAGGCCATAACTAACCACGAAATCGCCACCACCACCTTTTCCATCACTTGGCGATTCTTTTAAGGTGTTTTATGTGGCTATGAGGCCTTATCTCATGTTTCAGGAATCAGCCGCCCTCCGCCACCGCCTTCATCACCTTCGATGACATTCCCTGTTCTCCGGCCGCAATCCCCCTCAACTTCACTTCCAGGTTGTGCGCAACAGCTCCAAGTGCATTCCCAAGCCCTCAATTGGACACCACGACCGCAACTTCACACTCAATTGGAGGCCTTTCCTCCAGCAGCTACACGCGAGGGAAGGAGGGGCCAATAGTCCCACCTCATGAAGGGAAGGATGCCTGCACACACATATATTATTTTTGCGAAGTGAACTATTCACCCAAGACACTTAGGGGTCAAGTCCCTTATCACCCCCTTACACCCGATAACCCACCTACTTACCCCTCTCTTGCAACACCACGGCCGCAAGCTTGGTCACTGTACATGACCCGATAACCCGTACTCGGATCTGATTATGCCTGGGTCTTAAGAAAGGAGGAGGAGGATTTGTGAGAGAGAGGGAGAGAGGTTTGCTATGTGCACCTCTACCTTGTGCTGAAAAGAAAGAAAGCCCTATGCAATACTTAGTCGCTGAAGGAAATTGGTTTCCTTGTGCTGTGAAGGAGAGAAGCCTTGTGGAGAAGAAGGCTTTGACAGAGAAAGGAGAATAAGAAGGCCTTTGAACAAGAAGGAAAGATTCTAAAGGAGGATGGAATCTCTGAGAATAAGAAGAAGAAAGAAGAATGCTTTTTGAAAGCCTTGTGCTCGTGCTTACATAAGTCATCTGATCTAATTGATGACTGCTCAGTTGCATTATTTAAGTACTATAGTTAAAATTGATTGAAATTGAATATGAGATATGTGCTTAATTTAGATAAATAATTGGTGATTCAAATCACCATTATTTTATCTTTTCTACTCTTTTTATTTCATCAACATTTAAGTTACACTCTGACAAATTGTATATCTCTATTGTGCTCACTAATTCTGAATGAGATTAATGTATGAATTCCCTTGTGATCGACCTCGGACTCTTCTTTGATTCTAAGTTATAAATTTAATTATTTTCGAGCGATTGAGGCTTTGTTATAATGAAATGACTTAAAACTCCTTAATAGCCCATTAAACAACTCTTCACCTACTCGTGCGAGGAGAGGGAGACACGGCTGGTTGTGCCATGCTTGGAGGAGGTCGGCATGGTCATGAGCTATGCGTGGGTGGTGACGGTGTCAATGAAGGCAACCGGAGGCAACCAGACGGCAACTTGAAGGCCACCAGTAGTGGGTCTCTCCATAGGTGAGAGGGGGCTACCGTTAGTGATTTTGATGGCCTGGTGGGGTTCATGGAGTCGAGATGAGCATGGGGGAGTCAACAATGCAAAGAATAGAGGTCAGAGGTGGTGGCTGCATGTGGAGATGACCGACCGGTGATGGGTTCTTCTCCGTTGACAAAGTTTAAAGATGATGGAGAAGAAGACGGTGTGTGGCATGCGGTCTATTTGTGCGTGCGAAGAAGTGTGGCCGACATTGACCTGTGTCGGCATGTGCACACGAGATCGCTCATGCACTGGCTGCTTGGCTGCAGGAGCGTGCACGGGAGCGGTGGTGCTGGGTAATTACGAGGTCTTTTCGCTTTGCAAATGATATCAGAAAAATATGTCGTCGCAATATGTAATGTGGTAGAAAAACCTCGATCAAAGTTACTAAAATACTTAAATAATACCACACTTCAGGTCGTATCCATAGGGAGACATAGAACCAATAAGATCACCAATAATCATGTTCAAGAAAAATAAATTGCCATTGATATCCATGCATCATGGGAGGAAAGAAAACAAAATACATTAACTAATAATTCCAATCCTTCAATATTGTCACAAATAACCAAGAACAGAAGGGCCTCCCACAAATTTCCCGTAATTAAATAATCAAGATCAAAATCCCATTCTTTGGCAATGGCAATCAATGTAATTTTTAATTAAGCCAAAAATAGGGGATTTGCTACCATGGAGGAGGAGAGGACGCACGTGGAGGAGGAGAGGACGGTCGGCCTTGTCGTGCTCGGAGGAGGTTGGCGTTGCCGAGAGCTTCGCGTCAGAGGTTGCCCTGAGGAAAACGATGACCAGTGGCGGCTGGTCGGTGGGAAGGATGGCCAGCGATGGTGATGGCTCGTCGGCGGTCGTGGCTGCTGTTTGCATGTCTAGAGGCATGGTCGAGCTCATGGGGTCGAGGAGAGCTCAACGAGGGTGACGACGCGGAGAATGGTGGCGCAGAGAGGTGGCTGTGTGTGGGGCGTAACCGACGGTGTTGGGTTCCTCCGTGGTTGTTTGGAGGTTGAAGATGAAGAAGGAGAGCAAGGGGCGCAACCGTCCACTTGCTGGAGATGGAGGAAGGCTGCAGAGTAGGTGCATGAGGAGATAAGGTGGTGGTGGTGCTCAGGACCTACGCACGAGGAGGAAGGTTGCAGGGCCAGCGCATGAGGGGCTGCGTGCGCGGCTGGCCACGCTACTGTCGGTGGTGCTGCGCCTGTTGCGCACGCGAGTGGCTGCGCGTGGTAGGCACCGAGGAGAGCGATGAGTGGTCGGCACGGTGGGGGAAAGGCACACAGTTGTAGTGAGGAGGACGTGGCGTCGAGGAGCGTGCTATCACCACACTCTCATCGAGAGGAAGTACGGTTACGATTGGAGGGCTCGCAGTGGCGGAGTCTTAGGCACGCGGTAGAGGTTGCTAGAGTGCAGTTGTGGGGAACTCGCGGTCGTGGTTAGGGAGAAGTCATGGTGTCGACGGTGGAGGCTCACGGTGGCAAAGAAGGCACACGGTGAAGGTGGCTACTTGCAGGGAGGAGAGGTGGAGAAGGAGAGCTTCTTCCCCATGGAGGGGAGATGGCATTCCTACGCCCTTTTTTTCCTATTATATAAAGAAAGAGAGAAAGAATTAGAGAGGGAGTCACAAAAGGAAAGAGTCAAAGAGAAAAGGAAAGTATTTTATGTTACCAAATAGAGAGGAGAGAATTGAGGGAGAGATAGATTCATGAGAGAAATTAAAAAGCAAATAAGGGAATGTGCTTGAATCATTGAGAGACATATAAGGATGCCTCTAAAAATTTATTCCCTTGCTATATTTTGCTAGAACAAAATCCCACATATCTCAAGGCAAGCTTTGATGTGATACCCTTGCCTTTTAAAGTGAATAATTAATCCTCCCATATAAAGATTAATGCAATTAATACATGAAATGATAAATCTAAAACTCACATCATTTTATCAATACTAAACATGCTGTACATTAAATTCTCATCCCAATAATACTGTACTTAAGCACTAAATTAGTCCACTAAAATGGACCTATCACTGGGCTGCATGTAGGTGGAGCCGAGGCGGTGCATAGTCGCATGTGGTGAACGCACGTGATGGGCTGCCATGTACGAGGGTGCACGCAGTTGTGGGCTGAGGGTGCGCAGCTGTAGGTGCGTTGGGCAGGTGGCTGCAGTGGGCATGGAGGTGGTGACTACATGTGGAGATGACTGGTCGGTGAGTCCAAGAGGAGTCGCGGTAGCTGTATCGGACGTGGTGGCGACGTCGCGGTGGTGGTTGTCATCGTGGTTGTGGGAGAGACACGATGATGAGGTCGAGGTAGAGTTATCGCAGTTGCGGGTGTCAATGCTGTCACCACAAACTACAGTGATGGAATTGGCAAGGACATGGGCGAGACGCGGTGGTGGTTGTGCATCGCTAGTGGTTCATGGTGGTCGATGGTCTATTGGCACGTGGAGGAGAAGATGAAGGTGTCCAGCAAGTTTTCCTTCTATGGGGAGGAAGATGGATTTTCTTGTCTTGCCGTCCTGCCTAGTTATAAAGAGAGAAAAGAGAGAGAGAATCAGCAAGAGAGTTTTGAGAGAGAGATTTGAGGGAGAGAGAAAGGAAGGCATGATCGATATTTTATGTGACCAAAAGAGGAAAGAGATAGGTTGAAGGAAATGCCACTAATTTGAGAGGCATATGTGGATCCAAAAATTGATTTTCTTGCTATTTTTTGCTAGAACAAAATCCCGACATTATGGTGTCTTAAATTGAGATTTAATGTGAAGCCCTTGCCTCTAAAGTGAATAATTAATCCCTCCATACAAAGATTAATGCAATTAATGCATTACATGATAAATCTAAAGCTCACATAATTTTGTCAATAACATGAATGCTTTAAATTAATCTATTCTTCCAATAACAATATTCTTAGTCTCTAATTTGTCCACTAAAGTGGACCTATCACCCCTTACCCCGCGCCAATTGATATTAAACTGTTCGATCGCAATCGAACAATTGAGAAGTGGGTGCAATGAGCACCATCCAGCCATGCACGTAGTACGTGGATGATAATGTAAGCAATCACGCACGGTCATGCCTGATCGTATTCTCGTGATCCGTGTGATTTGAAGCGCACCGCTTCGCTCAATTTTGGCCCTCCGATGGTGATCCACAGCGCACATCCCATGGTGAGCATGCGATGATAATTGTACGTGTGCAGATGACAGCAAGTCGGTGAGCTGGGATACAACAACACTTACAGCTGGACTACAGCGATGTCAGCACTATCACTGATTGGTCCATGCTTATTTTAGAACCTCTTATCCACTTTAAAAAGGCCTACAACCCTCCATGCAAGGGATATCTATTCCTATCATCCACCAAGCACGATCCAGCAAGCCTTGGAGTTGCCGAGCGACGATGAAAGCCTATCCACCACCATGGCTGTCTTGACACTTCAATTGTCACATTTAGCTACTTGTTCTCTTTAGTTTAGTGCTCATATTTCCTAAAGCTTTCATTTAGCATTGTAGTTTAAAATAATCTCATCTATTCAATATATTGATTTTGCCATCTTGTGCTATATTATGCATAATTAGAGATATTTGCTCTACTTCAAGTTTCTAAACTAATACTCTCTCTCACTCTCTCTCAGCAAGCAAATGAAAGAAAATATCCTGTGACATTAAGCAATTAAGTGATCCTATTCCGCACCTCTTTGTGTACAACATTCGTACTCATATCTTCATATTTCTCTTTAAAATTGACATCATAAATGCTTGCTACAATGGATGAATTTTCTAAACATGTTTTCCAACGTTAGTATTCATCATCTTTGTCTACCCTTTGGTTTGTGGGACTTGGTAACCTAGGCATCCACCTCTCGCATACTGGTCAGGTTCAATAAGCTTAATGAAGAATAATTGCCAAAAAGTATTCTGTTCTAAAAAAGAAAATAGTTTCTCAATGATCTAACTTAGGAGTAGCTCGAAAACACAAGTTGATTAGATGAGTTCCCACCACTGAGAGGAGTAAATACTCTCCATGAAGATGTGTTATAACATATCGTCTCCTCGACGCTTGTTGTTAACAAGGCGAGATCGTGGTTTTAAAAGATGTTCATCGTAGTATAAATGACATCGCCGCGAAAGCAAATAAGAATTTATTACCCGAAAACCTAGGTATCTAAGGTCGAACACAGGGAGGAAATTGGTATTTAAAAACTAAGATCACAACTCACAATTTAATAAAAGGCAATGTCCAATCCAATCAAAATTATGAAGTAAAAATGAGGTCAATGTATAGATAAATTCAAAAATAATGGACGCGTGATGTAAAATCAGACGTCTTAAGTCGTTGCTACTACAGTGCAAGGCTTTCTCTATTCTTCTCCTTTTGATTTTTGACTTTAGCTTCTTTCTCTCTTCTTTCTGTCTTCCTCTGCGGCCACTCTTCTTCTTTCTTCTTTTATTCTTTGGCTTTCTTCCTTGACTCTTCTTTTTGTCTTCTCCTCTTCTTCTTCCTTTTTTGGCTTGCCTTTCCTTTGCTACAGTGCCATCTCTTTCCTTTGGCTTCTGCCTCTTCTCCTTCCTCTGCTTGGCTGCAAGTCTGCTTCCTTCTCCTTCCTTCCTTAGCTACTCTTGCTTTCTCTTCTTCTTTTCTTCTGCCTCTGCCCTTGGCTTTCATCTTCAGCTGCTCCTCTTCTTCCTTCAGCCCTTAAGCTTTGGTCTTTACTTTTCCTTCTTAGCTTCCTTAACTTCCCTACGGCTGCACCTTCAGCCTCCTTTTCTTTCTTCCCTGCACATGCACACGAGAGAAAAACCAACCCCTACCCTCCCCCGCGTCTCTCTCAATTTCACTCTTAGGTTCGCTCTCCCAAAGCTGGGTAATCGGGTCAGGTTTTGCGTGCCCGGGTCCAGGCGCACTGGCGTGGGTGGTGCACGAGGAGTGTAGGGTATACGGGTCGGGTACCAGGTCCACGTGGGTGTGTGTCGCGGACGAGGCGGGGGCGTGGGCGAGGGACCTAACCCAGTGCCACTTGAGGCGATGAGAAAGAAACAAAAATTCAATAAATATCACTCACCTGCGTTGATCATTTTCAAGGTGGGACTAAATTCCCACCCGCTTTTGCTTGTGCCTGTAGGAAGAAGGTTCGTGCAATTGGAGCAGCTAGGTGCTTTG
Organism: Thalassia testudinum; assembly: GCA_037157565.1. Classification (NCBI taxonomy): domain Eukaryota; kingdom Viridiplantae; phylum Streptophyta; class Magnoliopsida; order Alismatales; family Hydrocharitaceae; genus Thalassia; species Thalassia testudinum. Next base: position 115,935,343 of record JAZHRO010000024.1, read on the forward strand.
CTACGCTAATTGCCTAGGGGTGTGCACACACGAGACCGACTCACGCCTTCTGGATGTGGGAGCCTAGAGCGCTGGAGCCTAGAGCAACCTTGCAATCTCCTTCTCATCGTCGCTAATGGTAGTGGAGGTGTGAACCTGAAGTGCACACTCACGGCCTCGCGGCCTTGTCAAACAACTTGGGAAGCTTCGCCGTGTCATGGCGAAGGTGAGACGGGGGTTGGTTGGCCGCAGGATGGCCTAGGCATGCGTGCCTAGGTCGCTCTATGGTCGTAAAGGTGCATGTGTTGGGTGAGGGTGTAGGGCGTGTGTGGCGGTTGGTGAAGGGGCGGAAAAAGATTAGTGAGTGATGATGAAGGTGATGAGGTAGGTGGCGAAGTGTCTGGAGTGGGGGAGTGACGGATTCGCCTCGCCTGTGGTCTGCCGGAGATTAGGGAGACGAAGGTGAACAGTGGCTATCAAGGGGCATTTTATGAAATTGAATGAGGGAAAATGAAGAGTGGGGGGAGAGGAACTTATCTACGTGTAGCTGGACGAAGGGGAGGCAGAGGGGATGAGTAGCGCATATGTGCCGTCATCAAGGAAGAAGGCCCTAAGGTGAGGATGACGGCGACGAGGAAAGGGTCGGAGAGGCGTGCGCGGGTACGGTGCAACGTGGAAGAGCGAGACGAAGATAACTCTGCCACTGGTATGGTGGCAAAGCGACTAGAGGAGGGAGGAGGGATCACCAGAGCTTGCGGGCGGTTGGCCGGAGATGAGGAAGGAGGAAATTTGGGGGAATTCTCAGGCTAATTCAAGCTTAGAAGATGCGGCAAGGACCGGGGGTCCTTTTATAGCTGCTGACTGAGCCCTTTGTGCTTGGAAGGCAAGCCTCCAAGTGCAAAGATCTCACCGGAGATGGAAGGTGTGCAAGACACCCAAATCTCTCAAGCATTCGCATGAGAGATTTGGTGTAAATCTGATCTTGGGATCTTGTTCAGACGGTGGAGAAATCCTCAGGGAATCTCCCTTCCAAATCTGGGAGATCTCTAATATCCTCCTCAAATCCTCGCTGAAGTGGGATTCCTCCACTGTAATGGTGGAGGGACCTGAATGCAAAGAGTGGCGAGTTAGATAGGGGGGTCTGTGCAAGGGTTTTCAAAAGTTAGGGGCTAGAATGTAATTGGGTGGACTATTTTGTAAAGTAGGTCAAGATGACCTTCCCTTAGGCCCAAATTTTGGTACAAACCTAATTTGGACCTAAGAAATCTAATGGTGAAGTTGAATTTTAGGTTGACCATGTTTTACTAGATATTTTGCACAAAAGCCCAAATTAGGTCAAATACTGAGCTAGGACCTTTATCTTGGTCAAAATAGGTTTCAAGTGCCAAATTGAAGGTTATAAACCCTAGGGGATATTTTTCCATGAATTTTAGAGGGTTTAGTTAATTTTTGTCCTGACCAAAACCTTGTGAAATTGAGTAGGTTTGTTTTAGGGTTGTAGAATGTCATTTAATTCTTAAATCTCACAATTACCCTTTTCTGACTAAACCATCCCACTTTTCCTCTTATTGAGTCCAATTGACCTATGTTTAGCCCCTGAGAAATTCCGTTGATGTACTGCAATGGTAAAATTACAGTTTTATCCTTTTAGTTCATGTTTTCTTCCCAGAACAGTAATCCCTTGAATTAGGCCTTCCTTTAGGTTATGTAGGAGCTTTTGTTCACTTTCTCATGTCAACATGAGCTAGTTAAGGCTCATGATGAGGTTCTCATCACTTGTCTCCTAGGATATTTAAATATCCTACCAAGGGTATGTAAGCACCTTATTTTGTTCAGGTGCCCTAGGTGACATTATCCCGAAATGTCGATTGCTAGGGCATGGATTAGCTACAGAATACCATGGGTAGGACTATCATGAAGTGTCGATAGGTAGGGTTATGGGGGTTGCCATGGGTAGCACTTCACGAAGAATTGATTGCCAGAGACCCTTCGAGGACTGATGATGGAGACAAGGAATCTGATACAAACCATATTAAGGGACAATCTAATGTTGGATTAGGGGAATCATAAGAAAATTACAAAAGAGAAAATCTCAAAAATATCTCTCCGTCTATTATGAAAAATACATAGGCAAGTTGAACCTGGACCTTGTTGTACGAACACACGGGTGCTTTAACCGTTGGGGTCAATGGACCTTTGGGCAAATTCTGGGGCCTTAGAAACCTATGTTGCAGACCCAAGGAGAGGCTGGTCACATTCGTATCTTGGTCGGTACTTGAGTACCTTAAGGCCTATAGTTGGTATTTCGAACAAGTCTCTAGATGTATGGCATGATAAGGCATCCTGACAATAAATTCTGGCATAGAGATTTAGTCTGTTCCATAGAATTTTGCTATGGACTAGTAAAAGTTAGGCATGGGGGTATGATGGTAACACCATCATCTATTAAAGCTAGCCTAATTTGGCCAAATTCCAAGAACACATGCTCCTTAATAAGCAGAAGAAGGGCGTAATTCAGTTCTATGTTGAATTTGAGAAGAAAAAGGAAATTGAGTTAATTCTACTATTTTAACGCATAATCACAAATGCATATTAACTAAGGGGTGAATCAGTGACTAATTTAAGGTCAAATGAACTTAAATTCTTGAGAAGTGTGCTCAAACTGACTAAATCAGGGTTTTCTGAGAATTGAAGATTAATTCAATAATAAAAACCCTAATTACAGCCTCACTTCAATTGAAAGGGTTTTGGTGGAAATAAATGTAATCTAAACCTTCTAAAAATCATTGAAAAATATTTTATGAGGTTTAGAACATTCAGTTTTACAAAATGAACCCAATTTGACCAAAAATAGAGACCAAGGTAGGAAATCGATACATTTTCAATTAAAATGTAAATTGACCAATAAAACTTCATCAAATTCAAAATTGAGTCACCATTAGATTCCTTAGATCCAAATTAGGTTACCCTAAAAACTTGACACCTATTTTACCCCATCTTCATGGACTTTGCATTTAGTTCCTTTAGTGAGATCATGACGATGTCACCATCATCTTCAACCTCCAGCAAGCAAGAAGTTGTCCGCAGCCACAACTTCAGGAGAAGATTTTGCGCAATCTATGTGTTGAAATCCTACCAAACATGGTGGATCAATCCACCTTTCATAGCTCTTCCAAATCGAGTCATTTCTAACTCCTACTTTCATTTTTAAAGGTTGTGAGAAGCAGACGAAATCGCCCCAATCTAGCAACCCATCTTCAACATCGTCGCAACCAATCACCACCACCACCACTTTCACCCACCTCAAGTGGAGCTCCCTGACCGCTTGCCCAAGGTCGACGGCCATTGTTATGCTGATACCACATCAGCCACCACCACCCCCATCTCCAATGACATCAGCCATCCCCAACCAACCTCAAGCCTCTAAGCTTCACGAGAAGCCTTCCAAGCTCGCGCAGAATCTTTTGAGATCCCCAACAGGGAGTTTCAACATCCAAGGAGATCCATCCATCACCAAGGGACCCGCCATCTTCCATGATGCCAATTGACATCGTTCACCATCCTCGTACTCGACAAGCCTATACAAGGAGCTTTTTGGGGCTTCAAGGAAGCCACATGGCATGTCCAAGCATTAAAAGAAGCTTTGAAGCCCTCCAGCACTCTCGCCAGTGAAGCCTATGCATTCCTTCAATGTGGAAGATGAAGTTGATGTAAACACATCTATCTAGGTTAAAATTCCTATTCATGCATGTTCCTAGGCTTAGATTTGCATTTCATGTTATAAATATTGCATAGCATGCATCATTCTGCATTTAGAGTAGTTGTATATATTTTGGGTTAATTAGGTCCTTTTTATGGTCAGGAGAGAAGAAGACTTATTTCAGGGCCTCGAATGGATGATCAAACCATATGAATCTGCTCAAGACGATGATCAGAGTCTAACACCTCCGAAATCGTCTAGATCAGAGTCCCATAGCATCACATGATGTCCGAAGAAGATCAACGGCCAAGGGGGCAATGCGACATCCATATGGGTTTCGGATGGAAAATCCGACCACATGGATGGATCTAGAACAACGATCGCAGTCTAACAATGCGAGAATCATCTCGATCTAAGCACCGTGGCACACTCTACAAAAGAAAGAAGAATGGACAGATGGCGCCATGTGGCTTCATCTAGGCTACCCAACATCGGCCAATAACGCTCATTCCCACCTATCCATTATCTGTGACTTTCATTCCCAGCCATTGGATCTTGATCTAATGGCTGAGAAGCCACTGCACTGCATGCCTCTTTGCGACGCAAGGGAGAGCCCAACACAGTGGTAAAGCTCTCTCTGCGGATCAAGGGGCATGGGTTTAAGACCCGCGGATCCCCCAAATCAAAAATTGGAGGCACGCACAGCACCAGCCACAGTGCCAACACAACGCAAGCACGCACGCATGCGTGCGCGATCAAAGGCACGTTATGCACGGACCAGCTGAGGGCATGAGCGGGTGCATGCTTGGTTGGTGCCAGCCTTCAGCACGCTTACAGCTGACGCTAATTGTTCGCATGCCAGCAAGGCCAGTTGTGCGCATGAGCGGGCGTGAGCTGCCTATAGCAACACTTACAGTGACGACATGGAGGTTGCTAATGGTCCCATACCTATTCTAGACTCTTCTCATCCACTATATAAGGACCTACACCATAGCACTTCCAAGCCATCTCTACCTACTCTACTTCCACCAACTCCTAAGCTCTAGCAAGCTTACCAATGCTCTGTTAGAGCTTGCTCTCAAGCTCCCAAGGCACCTATTAGTGTAACGAAACTCTACCCCACCAAATACTCCTCCAACTTCCCATCTTCATTCATAGGTTGCCTTGGAGCTGTCCTTCCACCTCCATCTAAAGCTACGCTGAAGATTTCCTCTACCTGACGTCCTCCCACTTCTCACCTCCATTGTCCTGCTTCCCAACTCCATCCAAGCTTCCGCCAGGCGTCGTCGTCTCTCCAAACAACTGTTTCGAGAGATTTCTTCTCACCTCCCCCTCTTTTTATGTTTTCTAGATTATTGTAATTGACATTCATGTAATATATCATATTCGACTCTATCTCTCTCTTATGATTGCTTGTCATTTTATTTCAAAAGAAAAAAAATAACAAAACACAAAACACCAAAAAGAAACAAATCAAAGTACGGTTTTCATACAAAGTAAACGTTGCCTCCCTGTGTTTGACCCAGGACTCCCTTAGAGTTTCAGTATAAATTATATTTGATTACGAGTTTTGCAACTACGATGATGGGTTACTCATAACCCTGATTTGAAACATGCAAAACCTGTGCGATCATTTTGGAGTCGTGGTCGGGGAGGGAATGGAATTTACTTTATTATTTTCAGTGCTTCTTTGCATTTACATAGCACTAACCCAGCTTATCTCTGATCTATTGTCCTGTACGTACCCTAGCATGGAGATCCAAGTGTGGTAGACCGGAGTAAAGTTCAAGTGGAATGCTTTGTTAGTGTCCCCCACTTCCCCACCCACTAGTTCATTTCACCACACTAATAACTCAAACCCAAATCAACTTAGGTGCTTTTTATAAACCCTAGGATAGATTTGGTTGTTTGTTTGCCACCTCCACTCATCTCACCCCTGCATATATAAAAAGAAGAAGAAAAAAATATACTCTTCTCATGTGGGATTTATTGAAAGCTACACACTTAAGACCCACAACTTCTCTTCCTAAAGGCGCACAATTACATCGATTCAACCACTTAACTGGGATCTGACTGTGGACCCAGTACACTTAACTCAACACACAAATAAGTGAGTAGAAATCTGATTAGGTTAAGAATTTTTTGTGTGCCTTAATCAAGTGGTGCAATAGGCCAATTGCTTGAACTGTTTAGGCTGCAACACTCAATCTAAAATCGATCCATCAAGTACCTTGCCACTTAGGATTGATTCTTAGGGCTAAACCAAGCACTCCATATTATTTTTTATTTTTAAAGGAACATATCATCACCTGTGTTTTCAAAACTTGGAGTGTTCTACTAAAACTTCATTGAACCAACCTAAGAATTAAACCCTAAAATCTACTAAACAAGGTTAAACCCTAAAAGACACATCAACAAATAACCTTGTTTGCAAACCATGGTTGTGCACACACACAAATTTTAACTGATCATTAAGGGCAAAACCCATCCTAAGGGCCCATCACATTCCAAGAGCACGATCATCCCAAGCCTAACTAAAACTGAGTAGACGTTGGCCTTAAGGATTGATTCACTCTTCAGGGCTCAGACTGAGATTTTTTTCGATTAATCTGCTTCTATTTGTCCATCTGATGTCTAACTAGGGGAGTAGTGTCAAACGACCGCAGCTGGTTGGTACACTAGGAACCAGAGGCGTAAGCTAAAGGAAGAACCTTCTCCCCAGTCCCTCCTTCTAACTGGTTGGATTGACCAGATAAAAGTAGACCAAATCATTTATAAACTCAGGACGGGTCCTCAAAGTCTGTAGATCTTTAGGCTACCCACATAAGGACAGGTTTGGTTTATTGTACTGCAGGGCACCTTTTCTCTTCTCTATTTTCCCTCCTTTTCTACCATGTACCCTTCCACATCCTACACACATTTCACATCCTATCCTCCTACCACCACTTATCCCTAAGATGATTACTATCCCGACTTTACTTGTAATTACCCATCCACTAGCTGAGATAACTTTGATTGGGGATACGAATTTGGACCTCAGTGTCCAAGGCCTAACCCTGAACAACAAGACTATGATTACTATCCTTCCCAAACCTACAATGATTATGGATCTCTATCCTTTGAGGATAAAACCAACCCGATCTACAATCAGGAAGGATATGCTGAATAACACCTACCCTCCCCAGTATTCCATTGAAAATAGATCATCACCATTCTTTGAACAACCCGAGATGACCTACTATCAGGGAGGAACCCGAGAACCTCGACATCTTAACTCCCCTAAATTTAACCCAAAACTACCTAAACCTGAACCGAACCAGTCGGTTCAAGTGAACCAGATCCAGGATAGGGTGTTGGCTAATTTCTGGAATACTATAAAATCTTTAGAAGCTCAGCCAACACCATGCACTGAAGCACTAGAGCTTATGATCAAAATGATTGATGAACTTAATAGTTCTCTATTGGATTTGCTCCAAAGTGTTAAGGATAGGGACCTGGGTGAGTTTCTTCTTGGGAAATTGTCGAGGTTGAGGATGAAATTTGTGGTTGCCCTAGTCAAATCTTAGGATGATTCTCAAGATGAACCCCCTTCAAGAAAGCCAATGTCTGAACCCGCTCAAGCGCCTGTTGGGGGAATACATATTCTAAGATTGGAGATGAGCAGATTAGTCTAGAGCAACCCTTGAAGGATGAACTGATTGATTCAACCAATTAATTCACCCGAGATCCCCAAGCCAGGAAATGAAGAAAAATGTGTCTCCTTGGATCATGAAATGATATATGATTTTGAGACATATATAAATGAGGATCATCAATTCTTTGACTATGAGGGTAAAGAATCTTTAGGTGAAGTCTCACTTGAGCAAGAGGAAAATGATTTTAGTGAGACAAACGAGCCTGAGGAATCTGATGAACCATTTGACAGCCTGATAATAGAGGAATTTGATTTGGCTAGGGTAAACTTGGAGGATCTGAATCTGGATTATTCAATCAGTGATCCCATTCCTCATCCACACCTCGAAGAACTAACTTCTGAGATCATTGTGCCCAAGTCAATTTTGATTTAGCCACAATTGTTGGACTTCAGTACTTTAGATGGGGTGTACAATGATTTGGAGGTCCCAAAAACATTGATTTCGAAGGATAGGAAGTTGGAATTAAAAATTTGGGAGGTTAATTCTGAGGGAACTTTGATTTTGGATCTAATGGTACCTATGGACTTGAAACCATCTACTTTCTACCAAGACCCTTATGATATCTTTCACGTGCAACCTAAGCTCAAAATAATTGATTATTTTTCTGAGCTGAACGTTAAGTGGACAGCCGAACCTATTGAACCATCTTTACCCATTGTTCGACACATTGGTCTTGGGTTGCACAACACAAAACCACAGGCCCGGTCTCACAAACACAATAATCTTAGGTTCTAGGTTATTTTCATCCAGAACTTTAAGACCACTCGACCCTGGGGCATGGGTCTGCCCCATATTATAGTCCACGTCTGTGGACATCTTCTACTGGCAGGTCGGAGGATTAATCTTTTGATTTTGATTCTGACCCGTACTTGTGAATTCTCAATTTCTTCCTTGTATGTATTTTATGCCTAGCTGAAGGCATTAAATTTAGCATGTGTTTATATTTCACGTTCTCTACGAAGCTAACCAGATTTCTCATGATGTTCAAGTGATATTTTATTTACTCTGCCCTTTCCATGTCTTTGTGTTTACAATGAGGACATTGCATCATTTAGGCATGGGGGGGTGGATAATCAATCCCTGAGATCATTTTGTTAACTCCGTAGAATTTCTTTTAGTTTCTTATAAAAAAAATTTCAAAAAGATAAAAAAGAAAAGAATTAGGAGAAGAGAACTTAGGCATTTATAAGTTATTAAGTTTAGAAATGATACGATAAGACCTAAACATGACTCTTTAGGTCTTCGGGCTAAATTAGCCTGGGTGTCCACTCAAATGTGGACTTAATCTCGAGTCGTCGCCAATTAAAATTTATTTTAATTTGGTAAATAAATTGGGATGATAAGTATGCGGCTTATCAACCTGCCCTCTGATTTGGGGGAACTTTAAGCCTAAGCATCTACACATTTTTTTTGCACTGACTCACTTTTCGATGATTTCTTCAGAAATTGGGTAGCTAGTGAACTATCTAGGGTGGTATGGCTGGCAAGTTATCGGTGGTAACAGCTCATCGGCCGATTGTCCAGAGACTAGTCACAAGACCATTTTCTTTGTAATGCCTTTAGGTAAATCTTAGATCAGGGAAGCCACCTACTTAGTAAAAAAGAGAAAAAAAAGAAACACCCAAAAAAAAGAGAAAAAAAAAGAAAAAGGAGAAAATTAAGAAAAAATAGAAAAAAACTAAAACCACACTTCACTGCCTGAGTATAGCTGGCAAGTTGTCGTGGGTAATAGCCCATCGGCTGGTTGTCTAGAGCCCAGCTCACAAAAATGCACAATAATTCCAAAAACACTTAGGGAAGAAGCAGGGACATAGAATAAACCAAGGAGATATACACTGGGTTTGCCCTTATGTTGACCCCATAAATAAATAAAGTAGGGAGAAAGCTACCGTTCGAAAAGGTAAACCTCTAGGCAAGGTTACCTAGGGTCGTAGAAACCCGAAGTCTGTTTTACCGACCGCTTAGTGAGTTTTTCACTCTTTTCACTAGATGCTTAACACTTAGAGTCCTTTTTGAGTCTTGGGTGGGTCGGGTAGCCATAAAAAGTTATCCCGGAACTCTCAAAGTATAAAATAATTAGAAAAGAAGAAATAAAAGAAAAAAAAAAGTGTATCTTCCCTTTTCAAATAAGGTAAGGACTTGGTCAGTTTGCATTCTGGCAGACATCCGGGTACTGTTGAGTTTTCGTTGTTTAGGACCTTAGTTGAAATTTTCTATTATTAAAAAATGACTTAGGCCTCAGTGATCTAATCCTAATTCTGCTTTTATAAATAGAATGTAGTTTAATTTTGCAATGGGCTAGCAAAAGACAAGCATGGGGGTATGATGTAAACACATCTATTTAGGCTAAAATGCCTATTCATGCATGCTCCTAGGCTTAGATTTGCATTTCATGTTATAATATTGCATAGCATGCATCATTCTGCATTTAGAGTAGTTGTATATATTTTGTGTTAATTAGGTCCTTTTTATGGTCAGGAGAGAAGAAGATTTATTTTAGGGCCTCAGATGGATGATTGGATTATACCAATCTGATCAAGACAATGATTGGAGTCTAACACCTCCAAAATCGTCTAGATCAGAGTCCCATAGCATCATATGATGTTCAAGGAAGATCAACGGCCAGGGGGGCATTGCAACATCCAAATAGGTTTCAAATGGAAAATCTGACCGTACAGATGGATTCGGAGCGACGATCGCAGTCCGACAATGTGGGCATCATCTAGATCTAAGCACCATGGCACCCTCTACAAAAGAAAGAAGAATGGACGGGCTATATGGTGCCATCTAGACCACCCAACATCGGCCAGCAATGCCTGCTCCCACCTCTCCATCATCTGTGACTTTCATTCCCAACCGTTGGATCTTGATCTAATGGCTGAGAAGCCTCCGCACCACACGCCTCTTTGTGATGCAAAGGAGAGCCTAGTGTAGTGGTTAAGCGCTCTCTGCGGATCAAGGGGTGCGAATTCGAGACCCACGGACCCCCCAAATCAAAAATTGGAGGCGCGCACAGCACCAACAGCTACTCCAGTGCAGCGCAAGCATGCATGCCTGCAGGCACGCGTACAGCCAGTGCAATGCCAGCTCACGAGCGCATGCGCGCGACTATAGGCGTGTGACGCGCGGACAAACTAAGGGCATGAGCAGGCACGTGTTTGGTTGGCGCCAACCTTCAAAGACACCCTAGCAGACATTCAGCGACTTTTACAGCCGTCGCTAATTGTTCACATTCCAGTAAGGCCAGCTGCATGTGTGAGCAGGCATGAGCTGCCTACAGCAACGCTTACAGTGACGCCCTGGAGGTCGTTAATGGTCCCACACCTATTCTAGCCTCTTCTCATCCACTATATAAGGACCTACACCCCCTCCCTTCCAAGCCATCTCTACCTACTCTATTCCCGCTTACTCCCAGGCTCTAGCAAGCCTACCAACGCTCTATTAGAGTTTACTCTCAAGCTCCCAAGGTGCCTATTAGTGTAACGAAACTCTGCCCCACCAAGTAATCCTCCAACTTCCTATCTCCATTCATAGGTCGCCTTGGAGCTGTCCTCCCACCACCATTCTAGTAACAGATCATCTCCGCCTTTTAACCCTTATTCTGGAGCTACGCTGAAGCTTTCCTCTACCCAACATCCTCCCGCTTCTCACCTCCGTCTTCCTGTTTCCCAACTCCTTCATTTGAGCTTCCACCAAGCACCGTCGTCTCATCGAATAGCCACTTCGGGAGATTTCTTCTCACCTCCCCCTCTTTTTATATTTCCTAGATTATTGTAATTGACATTCATGCAATATATCATATTCGATTCTATCTCCCTCTTGTGATTGCTTGTCATTTTATTTCAAAAACAAAAAAATAACAATACCACAAAACACCACAAAGAAATAAATTCAAGCGCAGTTTCATACAAAGTAAACGTCGCCTCCCTGTGTTCGACCTAGGACTTCCTTGGAGTTTCGGTATAAAATATATTTGATTATGAGTTTTGCAACTATGATGATAGGTTACTCGTAACCCCGATTTCAAACACGCAAAACCCATGCGATCAGAAGCTAAGCCTTCAATTGTTGTTAGGGGGTTGTTGGAGAAGAAACTAAATTTATAGGGACCCAGGTGCAGAACCCAAGGACTGATTTGCAAATCTAGGAATTAATTGATATTCTGATAGTTTGGATTCATTTATTATATTGCTTGTGATTACTTTGATCAAACAATAGTCATATAGATTTTTTAGTACTTAGTTTATTGTTGATTGATTATTCTTGATCAAATTAAGCATTAAGTGATTGAGATGCAATTTCTTTTTGGGTTGAATTTGTTGGTGCAAGAGCACCTTGATCGTTGATTTTGATGATTACAAAACACTTGATATTTAACATTTGCATTGACTTTGAGTTTTCAGGAATAATGCAAATGGATTCAAGTCTAAAGGAGTTCAAGCTCGCATCCATGCGAGAGTGGAGGAGCTTGATGGAGGAGATCGAGCTTCACTTCAAGTTAGTGCTCTAAGATTTATGAAGATGAAAAATAGGAGTTAGATTTATTTTGAATGTCCATCTTGTTCATGTATTTGTCTCTTTATGTTCTTTGCTTTTTATTTCTTAAATGATTGTTAAAGAGCCCCAAAGTAACACACCATAGTCCTAGGATCACTTACACAGTCCTATGATACTTAGACAATCTTTGACAAACTCATAAAATCAATATAGAAACCAGACAGCCTAATCAGATGTCCAATTTGGACATCAGAAGCCTGATCATGATTGTTAAGACGTCTGACCTTTTTCCCAGATGTCCAAAACACTTAGGCTGGAAAGCTACTCTCTATCTACCACCTTCAAATGTCCAGCCCATAGTCTAAATGACTTACAAGACGTCTTAGGACCTTGTCAGACATCTAAGAATTGGACTGTTGGACTGTCAGACCATTATCTTAGAAGATTAATTCTTAATCATACTTACATGTGCTTTCAGACATCCGTAGAGCATCCTAGACGTCTTATAAATAGACGTTAGGCTAAGATCTGACTCAAATCACTTTTGTCAGACAACATACCCGTTTAAGCCTCAGGAAATCAATTCCCCTAGGGAATCCTCTTTCCATATGTCCAAACACATTACCAGACGTCCAACCTCTCGTCTGTGCAACTAACTCTAGATCCACGTTTCAATCTTGTGAAAATCGGAAGAAACCCATCTTAGAGTTGATGTCTAATAATCATCCCAAATGTCTTATGATTGATCTGTTAGACGTCTGTCTAGATCCAACCCAGTCCAAGAACATCAATCCTTCTAGAGTAGACGTCTGACCTTCAGATCAGACGAAGACTCAGATGTCTGACATTAGATCTAAACATCTGATAACCTTGTCAGAATCATAAATGATCCTGATTTTGTTGAGATTTTGGCTTGATCGCTTGTGATTTATTTTCAACGGTTACAAGAGGCTTCTAAGGCCTTCCAAAGCCTTCTTAGGACCTTTATAATAATAGGAGCACCCTTCCTAAGCCTAATACACCAAGTAATACTACTTCCACTTATACTGTGTCCAAAAGAAGAGATAAAGAGGTGCTCTTGCCCTCAAAGCTTCTACTCAAGAGTGTCGTTGCTCTACACAATCACGCCTACGCGCTTCCTATTAAAGGGAGGTTTCTTGCCTATAGTAGCATAGCCTTATATTCACTTTGTGCCTCTATAGGTATTTGTTTTTCCTTTTGTTTTGGTTGGGTATTCACTTTGCAATTTCTCGTCTCCTTCACTAAACAAAATACTCCTCATGGAGAGAAGGGTTTGAGGTGTACTACCATCGTGTAAGTAGTGTGGTTGTAAGAGGTTAAGTCACCCTTGTTTAAGTGACTTGGTTAGTGGATTTGATCAACTAGGTCAATCAGAAAATTCTAAGTCAAGAGGCTTACGTGGTGGTTTTTACCTAGGTTTGGGTTTCCACCAAAAAATCCTGCGTGCTTATGAGATTGCTTTTTGTGCGATTGCTTACATATTATTTCTACATCTTATTTTCATACCGCACATCTCACCCCCTCCATCTAGGGAATTACAGAATTAACTGTAGGAGCTAGCATTATATTTTTGAACAAGATGTGGAGTTTAGAGAATCAAATTAATCGTATCTAGTTCCCGAGCTTTAAAATCTGAATAGTTGTTTTCGCGTATTCTATTACTTCCAGCGAATGACCTCAGACTCAAAATTCAAGATGTAAATTTAAGTGTTGATTCGCTTTAGTCGCTATACTATGACGCATTTCTTAAACCCGACTTTGGCGCGTTAACACTAGCAGTAGTGTTCACCTTGGAAAGGTTTAGACCTTATCTACTTGGATCTCATGTGATTATTTTTACTAACCATGCATGCTGCATTAGTCAAGTGCCAAGATGTGGCTGGATGAATTGTCATTATCATTTTATTGAATAAATCTGGACAACTACTGTGAACAATAATGGTCCTTTCTCTTTGTCAAAAAACCCATGTTGCATTAAGGCATCTAATGGCTAAGAAGAATGCAAAACCCCGCTTAATCAGATGGATCCTTCTACTTCAGGAATTTGATCTCGAGATTCGAGACAAATCCGGTGCCCAAATGTGGTAGCAGACCATCTCTCCCAAATCCTTGTAGAAAATCTGACTCCTGAATTCTTTGATTACTTCCCTAATGAGACTATCTTGACTATCTGTACACCACCCTATTTTACAAACATTGTTAATTACTTGGCAATTGGTAAAATATCCTCTGATTGGCCTAAGCAGAGGTGGGATAATTGATTTCTGATGGCAAGTATTACTTTTGGGAAGAGCCTAAACTATACCGAATTTGTGTAGACCAGATCATCCACCATTGTGTTCTAGACATTGAGTTCACAAGCATGCTTGAATTCTGCCATAATACTGCTTGTGGAGGTCACTTCAATGGAAGAAGACGACAGCTAAATTGCTTCAAAGTGGGTTATATTGGCCATCTTTATTCCGTGATTCTTATAATTTCTATCAATCATGTACCAGATGCCAAACCTTAGATAACATGACCAAAAAAGACTTGATGCCCCTAAACCCAATTCTTGAAGTTGAAATCTTCAATGTTTAGGACATTGATTTTATGGGACATTTTACTAATTTATTTGGGTACATGTATATACTGGTTGTAGTCAATTATCTATCCAAGTGGATTGAGTCATTCCAACTCAAACTAATGACCATAAAGTGGTCATGGATTTTGTGAAGCGATATATCTTTAGCCAGTTCAGGGTTCCTAAAGCCTTAATCAGTGATGATGGGTCTCATTTTACTCATAATCAATTCAGAACCCTTTCGACTAAGTATGGAGTAACTCATAAAATCTCTACTCCATACCATCCACAGACTAATAGACAAGCTAAAATCTTTAATCGGGAAATTAAGAAAACTCTTCGAAAGATGGTCCACCCGGATCGAAAGGATTGGTCCACAAAATTAGATGACTGGTTGCACAACAACCGTAGGTCCTAATTTTCCTGAATTAAGCCAGAACCTAGCTTAACATGGGCATTCTACATGCATACGCATCATATTTTGTATCGTAATTGATTTATATGTTTTATGCATTTTACTGTGCTATTTGAGAGGTATTACTCATTGTAGGTAATTCGGGGCTGCGGATGACCGATCCAACCATATGGATCTGTTTAGAACGACGAAGGCAGTCCAACGCTTCTAAGATCGCATCAATCAAACTCCCGTAGCACCCTAGGGAGTCACAAAAGAGCAAGAGCCAAGGAGCAAATAGAAGAAGATCTAAACCTCAGATGATAAATCCAATCGCACGGATGGATCCGGATCAACGATCACAATCCAACAGCTCAAAAATAAACTTGATCGGAGGCCTATAACACTATCTATGAAGAAGAGAAGATGGATGGCCATGATGGTGCCACGTGGCACCACCGTAGCCGCCCCTCGCCTTGCCCCCAACTTCTGAAGGCAACTTCCCGCCCACTATGGGCCATTCGATCATCATCCAATGGCCACAGAGGCGCCACATCACCCTACCTCTCAATGTCATTAAGGAAGATTAAGCCTCAGCCATTGGATTTCCATCCAACGGCTGAGGGCAGCTGCACACGAAATGGAACTGCAACAACTCACATGCGTAGTGCAGTGGAAAAGTATGCTTAATAACCATGCATGATGCAGGTTCGAGTCGCAATGTGGGAGTTGGTCATGTGCGGAATAAATTCGACCGTAGGATCTTCATCGGGCGATGGAGGCGCAGACGTGTGGCGGGTGCGGGGATTGATGAGTCCATTTTAATGGACTAGTGTTACACCTAAGTAACTTTAATCTTACCTTTTAGGTTTGTTAATAACTACATTAAGTTATAGAATGTTTGCATGCATCATGATTTAAGTTTACATCTATTTTATAACATTCTATAACTTAATATGTAATGATTTTTTATTTTTATGTGCAGGAATGATATTTAGAAAGAACAAGGAGGGGAGGATAAATTTCCCCAACAAACAACTGGCGGCATATTTTTTCCCCCATCCTCCAGCCACCCTCAACAGCCGCTGGCCAAAAATAGCAAAGGGATTTGAAAATCCCTTAACTCACGCACGCAGGGGGAGGAGATAAAGAGGTTGGGAAAACTTGGATAGCGGGCATCTTCTTCCTCTCGCTTGTGAGGATCCACCACCACCGTGGAGAGGGCTGACCCTGTGAACCAAGCATGCACTGAAGTCACCCTTCCAACCTGCAGCCGCCCCTCCCACGCCCCGCAAGCGCAGTCCTCTTACTGTAGGCGCACCCGCACAGCGCCTCCACCTTGCACGCCCGGCATCGCCTGCAGGCTTGTTCAGGCGCATCGCCCTACCCGCGTCGCTCCAGCTCCCGCAGGCATTTCCCCCTCTCCAGCGCCAGACCCACATCCCACCTGCTAGGCCCGCGCCCCTTTAGCGCCCACCGCAGCGCACCCCCCCTCTCCAACGCCATCACCACTGTAGCACGCCCCCTCCTCCGACGCCCTTCACCGTAGGTGCTGCACTGCTCACCACAAGCATGCCACCAACGCTCCCGCCTGCTGGGCACCCTCGCCACCCGCGCTTCCTCCTGCAGCGTGCCCTCACCACCAGTGCTCCCACCGTAGGCGCTGCAGGTGCTCACCGCTCATGCGTGCCCTCTGCAGACCGCCCTTGCGCCTTCTGCCCTGCAGGTGCTCCCACGCTAAGTGCATGCAGGGGCCCAAGCCAGCAGTCGCCTGCAAGCACAGCGCCTCCCTGCAAGAAGCAAAGGCCATGCCTTGCGCGCACGTCCAGCGTGCAGCCAGCCGCGTGGCTGCAGCAGCGGCCATCCTCCTCCAACAGGCCGACGGCCATCCTCCTCCATCCGACTGCTGCCGGCCACCACCGACCGCCTCGTCACCGCCGTTGCGTAGCCCTCGTCGAGGTGCACCTCCCCACCGACTCTCGCGGCCAACCGCTCACGGCCGCACACGCAAGGAGGAGAGAGGAGAATTCCACTGTTTTTGTCTCCATTAATAGTTACATTCAATGCCATTGCCAATTTTATATTAATATTTTATTCAGGCCACATTGCATTGATGCACTCAGACTTTCCTGAAATTATTTTACTTGTGTTATGTGCATGATTCTACCTTGAATTTCAAATAAGAATTGCATGAAAGTTGAATTTACATGATAAGCCATTACACATGCATCATACACATGCTTTTGGAGCTTAATTCCTGATGTGAAAACTACATAAATACCCCTAAACCTTTAAGGAAATTGCAAGCTTCATTTAAAATATCATATGCCTTGCATTAAAGTTGCAGAAGAGTCTGTGAACTGTGTATTCCTTGACTCGTGAATTTATTGGTCTATTCCTCCCTGTGGATACGACATCCTTTATTGTGGTTTAAATTCATATCTATGTTAATTTTTGATTGAGAGATTTCTACCACATTAATTGCAATGACATATTCTTCTATTGCTATCATAAGCAAGCGAAAATCTCTCCGTCAGGGATGTCAGATGAGTACGCACGTGATGACGTACAACCAAACGCACGTGCACGCAAAGTAGGAATTTCAAAGGCGGTGCACATGCTCTTTTAAGCCATCTGATCAAGAGATCGGATAGTGGAGATGGTGTGAGGAGTTAAGGCGCGATTGATGAGCATGCGGTGCGCACGAAAGAAGAAATGGCGAGCGTGGGAGAGTAGGGGTTGTGCGATCAGGATCCAAGGGCACAAGTTGCACCACGTGTCAGCATCAGAGAGCGTCTGTGAATGGAGAAGGATTTGGAGGTTATTTTTAGGCCTAATCAGGTCCGCTGATCTCTCGATCAACGGATCTGATCAACCTAAGGCTATTGCACGAAATTAAGGGCTCCAATGCCCTAAATACCCTTCACAACAACTATAAAAAGAGGCCTAAGGGTCCCCTTTGAAGGCATCAAAGAGAATTTTCTTCGTCCTCCTCCTACAACTCCTCTATCTTCTTCTTCTTGTCTTCTCCACCTCCGTCTCTGCATCTTTTTCTGAAGTGTCCGTTGAGCCACCTCGGCAGATCGTTGCTGCTATCCTCAACCTCAACAGAAGTCCACCACGGACAACCCATGGTGCCTGATTGCACCGCAAAAATACGCCTGCAATTGTGCCATCTTGTGCTATTTCCTAACATTACTAATGCATAATTAGGTCTACATAGTTGCATTGTAAAAATACATGCATGCATGCATTTAATTGAGAAGGGAGGAGAATGAAATAAGTGGCCTTGCATTTTACATTTTTCTTCAAGTGCTACTTCGCAATATTCCCATCTTTATTTTTATTTCCATTAGTTTTGGAAATCTCTTCCCGCGGCTGCACCTTTCTTCCTCGCGCCATCTCTTCCTTGCAGCTGCCCTTCCCTGCGACTGCCATTCCCTTCATGAGTCATGCATGGCCATGCCTTCTTCTCCTATAAAAAGCCACAACTCCATCCTTTGGAGGAAGCCTAGTCCTAGCTGAAGAAACAACCTAGCAGCATACCTTCTCCTTCCAGGCCGCCACCATCCTCTCCTCCATTCCCCTCCATACGTCGGCCCTCCTTGAAGACACCCGGTGGGCAGGAACCCTCACTGTGGTGCACACCACCACAATGAGACCACCACCGCCTAGCTCTTCAAAGACCTGGTGGGCGTGGCAGATTTCTTCACTATTTTTTTTTTTATTCCAGCCATTCCAGCCATTGGAGCTGCTGTTTCAAGCGTGCAGCTCAAAGCTTCGCTCACGGTAGCAGCAGCGACAAGGCAGCAGCAACAGCAGCCCCAACCCCAGCCCCTGTCGCGTCGCTTGCAGGCGCCTTCTCCCTCCGCGTGCGCCTGCATGCCTTCTCCGCCTCCGCTTTCTCCGCTTTGTCGTACGCCCTGTCATCCGCAATCGGCCACTGCACGTCACTGCAGCGGCCAGCCAAGCACCCCAGCAGCACCCGCAGACCTCCACGTGCCCTATCGTGCCCCTTCGCTCGCGACCCAACCCCCCTCCGCGCGCTCTGTCGCGAGGTTCCGCCCGCAAGGCACCAACCGACGCCACTCCGCTGCACGCGTCGAGCCGGCCTCACTCACAGCACCGCCCATTGCCGGTCGCGCGGCGCGGACGACCACTGTAGCCACTGTTCACGCGAGTCTGCGCGACACTGTGGCTACAGTGGGGTGACCGGTGAGCTTCTCACTTTACTGGTCACCCGGCGCGCCGCGACCGCCGTTCGCCTGTGTGCGCGCTTGCCCGCGCGTCTTCGCCCGCGTCGCCCGCACACGCCCGCGCGTCTACCAGCCCTCTCCCAGAGCCTGCATTGCCCGCTCCCTTCACGTGCGCCTACCTTCGCCCGCGCTAGCCTAAGCGCAATGATGTGCGCTGCGGGTTCCTCTCCGCTCTCCACTCCCGTGCGCTCCTCTCTATGCAGACGCGCCTGCACGTGCGCAGGCATGAACCTCCAGACGGCCCGGTGAATCTGCAGATGACTTAACTTCCAGCCATCTCTCCCGCTCTCTCTCTCTCTCTCTCTCTCTCACAACACTCACAGCACTCTCTACACCGACGCACACACACACCAACACTAACACTTCCACACACCCACACACACATATACAATATTATAAACATATATATATATATATGTATACTTATATATTGATATATATATACATATATTTATATAATATATATATACATATATATATACTTATATTTATACATATAGTAGTATCTATATACTTATGTATTAGTATACATACATATATATTTATACATATATCTATACATATATTAGTACTTATATAACTATGTATTAGTCTATACATATACATATATATATATATATCTATCTAATTATATATATATACACATATATATACTGATATATATTTACATATATTTATACACACACATATATATAAATATACATATATCTATATATATACTATTATAAGTATAGATACATATATATATCTATATATATACATATATACACACCTACTTATATATACATACATATATACATATATATACATATCTAGATACATATACATATATTATTATATATATATATATATATACATATACATCTATATAGTATTATATGCATACATACATTTATATATATATACATCTATACATATATTTATCTATAACTATATATACATACATATATATATACATATATCTATCTATACATATAGCTACATATATCTATATATATATATATATTACTATATACTTATACATACATATATATATACCTATATATTTATAACCATATATATATATATATACATATAGACATATTTACATATATACATATATAAATTTTTTCACATTATTTACCATACGCTGTATCGTAGGAATATCTGCACTAGTTACTAATATTCCCCGATACACGGGTACAAAAAGAGTGTTCGCATACATCTTCCACCATCCATCCCATACTCCACGTGGCACCTAGTCCTATTGGTTGCATCTCTCTAGACGACAACCGACTCGACACCGTGCTACAGTCCATCTCCGCCTCCACCCCCACCCCTTTATATACATAATATATACATATATATATACTGTATTTACTTTATTTCTGTTTCGCTTTCCTGTTAGTAAAAGGATAAAAATATATATATAAAAGAGAAAAGATAATCTTTGACTTGCAGGTACCCCATCTTGCGAATAGCAAGACTCGTTTTGGAACTCTGTTTTGGCTCAAAGCCAAGAACCCAATTTTTGAGGGTGTGCCTCAAGGACAAAGATTACCAGAAAAAAATCTAAATAAGAAAAACACCAAAAACACAATAAACAAACGGAAGAGACTCGTTGTAGGAAAGGCGTAGAAACTCGACTTGTAACCCCACTTCCCTGAGTTTGACCCTAGGACTAAAAGTGACAAGATAAAAACTAAGTAGGCCAGGTAAAAAAAAAAAATTGTAAAGAGATGGTTAGGTCCAATTTAGGTTAACCACTATACACACTTCAACGATAAAATCATCATATTAACAACCTATTCGGACTCGACACCACATCTTTTCTGGTGCCGTTGTCGAGGAAGTGCGCCTTCAAGTAAGTTTCTATTCAATTCCTTTCAATTTTTCCCTTCTCTCTTCTCGGGTATCTCTGCTTTTGGTGTGCAGGTGAACCTGGTGCAAGGAGAAGGAAGGCAGACGAAGTCGAAGACGTGAGCAGATCCAAGGCAGGATGAGAGTGTGAAGACGCCAACTCTGCATTGGAGCTTCGCACACGTTGCCAAACAAGTAGGTTTTCTTTTCTTAGCAACTAGGCTTAACTTGTCACCTTAATAATAATAATAAAAAAAAAGCCAAAAAAATTAGAAAACTTCTTTGGATCTCTTGGGGTAAGTGGATTAAAATTCACATATTTGATTGATTGTCTCACTCCCACCGCCCCAGGATTTCTCGCCTTACTTCACATAGCAAAAATCCAAGAATCTTGATTCTTGAATTTTTCCCGTGTGAAGTATTCTTTGAGGCAAACATAAAGGGATTGATTACACCCATCTTTTGCCTCACTTATCTACAATTCGGGATCACCTTTTTGGTGGGGAGACTTGGAATTAAGTTGATTCCAACCCCACCACGACTTTTCAACTTGCATAAGATTCGATCCCGAATACTTCAACCCCAACAATTTGATTTTCTTTATCTTTTGGTTGAAGCCTTGTGTGTGGAAATCATTTCTGGTGATTGGGAGCACTTGAATTGAAGTGCTTTGGCTCCCTTTCACACTGATATAAAACTGACTCGTGCATCCACACATAGAAATCTCTATTTAGGGTAGCCCATTGCATTTTAGCATGCATTAACCAACTGATATTGAAGAAGGGTTTGTTGGGCTTAGAAAGAAAACCTGTATTCTCACAAAAACCCGGAGATTGGTTGAATTGGTAATTCAGTAAAATCCTAAAATCCATACTACTTAAGGCTGAACTCTAAAACCATTCACCAATTAAGAACTTCAATTCGGGGAGATTTCCCCGTTGCATGCTTGTTTTACACACTCTCTTAAAATCAAGCACTTGGACATTACCTGTAAACAACGCCCATCAGATTCCAAAAGCACTTGACCCTAAGCCTCTAACTAAAACTGGTAGTAACTTCACCCTTCTTAAGGATTGGGGGTCTAACAACCTGCGTGTAGCGGCTACATGCTAGTGAGAGTTCCCGCGTGCTATCGGGTGTCTAAGATTGGGGCAAACGGCCTTTCAATCTGGCCCGGTGGTTCCGCGGTGCTCGCATTCGATTCCGTAGTCCGTGATAGTAGGTAACTTAGATCTTTAGGTCTAAGGGCACACTGTAGAGGTTAGGAATTTGATTGTATTGATTTGTCATCAAGTGTACCTTTGCGGCGTCATTTCTCTCATCTCTTTTGCCTTCTCATCTCCCCAAATCTTCCTACGGTAGTGCATGTTTGGGAGGAGGTCACAAAACCCTGAACTGATTGAATTGCCTGATAAATTTAGAAAAGGAGCCGAATCATCCTCCTCCTCCACAAACATGGCAAACACCCCCACCTCACCACTTCGTCACAATTCCAAATTTTCCAACACCAGGCTTATCCCAAGAAACCTTGTAAGACCTTCCTTACCGAGTGTCGTGCCTAGCGACTCGGTAAGTCATGAGGATCTAGCTTTTGCAAGCCAGTATTTCGACACGGAGGACCAAGCCTCCATTTGCTCGGATGCATACTTACATGCGGACGCGTCTTCTGGCATAGAAGATGCTTGCGCCTTGGAGAACAACCTGTTCTCTGCCACATATAACCCAAGGTGGCGCAATCATCCAAATTTTGCATGGTCCAACAACCCGCAGCACCAAAACCCCGCAGGTGGACCAATGCGACCGTCCGCACCCATCATCCAAAGGGCCCAGTCTAATCCTATGACGAATCCGCCATCAGGCCCTTGCGTACTGCAAACAAAACACGCATCAAGTCCTCTTGATAAATTGATGCGAATGATGACAGAAATGTCAAAGCGCCATAAAGAGAACATGACCTCTCTTCAGCACCATGTGGTGCAGCAAAATGCTGAGATCAGTCAACTACGCATGGCGACTTGATCTCAGGGCACTCTTCCCGCCCAACCTGTTCCAGACCGGCGAAACTTTGTACCCTGTGGCCCGCAACCACAGGTACAACCTTCTCAGGGATAGGTTCATCAAATTCTGCAAGCTCCGAGCCTTCCACCGGGATTTCAGGCTAATCCCGCTGCAGCACCACACTCTTATGATAATTGCGATTGCATCAAGGATGACACGTCTAACGAGGACATGACCGTTAGTGCATGTATCGGACTAATTGGGACCTATTTAGACTGTTGTGGATTACCTGTAAACACTGAAGACTGCCTGATCAACACATATTGTGACGTTCCCCCATCCCTCCCTATTCCCATTCCTTCTCCTGGCCAGACTTCTGATGAGGTTTTCTCCGCTTCCCATACCTCGTGGTCTGAGTCATATCCGAGCTACTCATCGCCAGTCCACACTCTTGAGGACCAGATTGCCCCTTTCTTTCCCACCAAATCAGGCGGATTTGTAATTCCACACTGAGACCTTGAGCCCACATCTTACTCACTGGGGCTATTCCTTTTTGGATCCATCTATCCAAAAAGCCCCTCTTCTTGGCCAATCTGAGGGCCAACTTCTTCCCGACTTGTTCTCTGATTCGCCTGGGACACTCTCATCCCATGAAATGCCAGACCTTTCACCATCCACCATCACTTTTCACGCCACTATCACACTCTTCACTTCACCACCCACCATCCACCACCCTACCACCTTGCTGTATACCCTGCACTTCAGCTCTCGCTACCCAATCTTTCATCCTTTCTCTACCCTTCCCTGCATGCATATGAGGACATAGCATTGTTTGGCATGGGGGGGTGGATAGGCATCCATAGGATCTGGGTATTTTATGGTATCATGCAGTTTCCACCTATTTATAAATATGCAAGAAAAAGAAAAAGAAAAAATATATATATAATAATAAATGGTGTTTAGTAATGATCTAAAAGCTGAAACAAAAATATAATAAGTGTTTATGGATATTCAACCTCTGTTTTGAAGACTTTCCAAGCCACAGAAGCTTGATTCACTCAGGCTCGGCTTAATTCACTTGAGCATTGACAAGATAGATTGGAATCTCTCCTAACTAAGGACATATTCTTCTACCTGAGACACCAGTACAGGATCCGTTGGTTTGCTTTTACTTGAGAGCTTAAGTAAACTTGGTTCACACTACACATATCAGGAAAGAACAAGTGAACATAAGATCCAACCCTAGTGTTCATTAGGGAAGGTGGAGTCCTTACCTGTGCGCGCAGGTAGACTTTTTATCCCAGGCTTTAGTCTTGTGTTTAGGAGCGACTCTTTCCACCAAAAAGAAACCCACCCACGAAAAAGAAAAGTGTGCTCCTCCAAATGAAGTTGTAAGAGATATACTGACACGTGTTTCTAAAAATAAAAAAAAATTGCAAATAAGTTAGTATATCTCACAAATGTCTGTAAAGTCTTCGCCCTACAAGAAGTTCTTCAGGGCAGGTTACAAATACCTTGTTTTCCTTTGAGCCACAAAAATCACAAAATGGGAGTTGAGTTTTTCATCATCTTCTTAAGGGTCAATCCGAAAACACGAGCTGAAACTGGGACCAACCTGTACTTAAAGATTCGTGAAACCCTGGGCTTGAGTCTTAATGTTCATCTGGTCAATCTTGATCCTTCACTAACCACAAGCCATAATCTCTTGAGCTCTCGAGTATGGCAAAAACCTCCTGGATCCTGGAAATCATACTTAAGGTTTAAATATCAAGAGTCCTGGTTAGTCGAGAGATGATCTATGTCATGTGAGACTTATAGTACTGGTAGTCTTCTCTACAATTGGTTCTCACAATATCCAACAATAAACACACCTATATCGCCTCAGAAGAAAATCTTCAGCTTAAGATCATTTCTAAATACTGTTTTGCTAGGGACTAGCAAAAGATAGGCATGGGGGTATGATTGCACCGCAAAAATACGCCTGCATTTTTGCCATCTTGTGCTATTTCCTAGCATTACTAATGCATAATTAGGTCTCCATAGTTGCATTGTAAAAATACAAGCATGCATGCATTTAATTGAGAAGGGAGGAGAATGAAATAAGTGTCCTTGCATTTTACATTTTTCTTCAAGTGCTACTTCGCAATATTCCCATCTTTATTTTTATTTCCATTAGTTTTGGAAACTCTTCCCGTGGCTGCACCTTTCTTCCTCGCGCCATCTCTTCCCTACAGCTGCCCTTCCCTACGGCTGCCTCTCCCTACCAGCCCTTCCCTGCGGCTGCCATTCCATGCATGAGCCATGCATGGCCATGCCTTCTTCTCCTATAAAAAGCCACGGCTCCATCCTTTGGAGGAAGCCTGGTCCCAGCTGAAGAAACAACCCAGCAGCACACCTCCTTCCAGGCCGCCACCGTCCTCTCCTCCATTCCCCTCCATACGCTGGCCCTCCTCGGAGACACTTGGCGGGCAGGAGCCCTCACTGTGGTGCACACCACCACAGTGAGACCACCACCGCCCAGCTCTTCAAAGAGCCGATGGGCGTGGTGGCTTTCTTCACGGTTTTTTTTTTATTCCAGCCATTCCAGCCATTGGAGCTGCTGCTTCAAGCGTGCAGCTCAAAGCTTCGCTCACGGCAGCAGCAGCGTCAAGGAAGCAGCAGCAGCAGCAGCCCCAGCCCCTGCCGCACGCACCTGCAGGTGCCTTCACACTCCGCACGTGCCTACGTGCCTTCTCCGCCTCTGCTTTCTCCGCTCTGTTGCACGCCCTGTCGCCCGCAATCGACCACCGCATGTCACTATAGCGATTGGCCAAGCACCCCAGCAGCACCCAAAGACCTCCGCGCACCCTGTCGCGCCCCTTCGCTCGCAACCCAACCCTCCTCCGCGCGCTCTGTAGCAAGGTTCCGCCTGCAAGCCACCAGCCGACGCCACTCCACCACGCGTGCCAAGCCGGCCTCACTCACAACACCGCCCACTGCCGGTCGTGCGGCACGAACGACCACTATAGCCACTGTTCACGCGAGTCTGTGCAACACTATGGCTACAATGGGGTGACCGGTGAGCTTCTCACTTTACCGGTCACCCGACGCGCCGCGACTGCTGTTCGCCCGTGCGCGCACCTGCCCTTGCGTCTCCACCTGCGTCGCCCACACACGCCCGCGCGTCTGCCAGCCCTCTCCCAATGACTGCATCGCCCACTCCCTTCACGTGTGCCTGCCTTCGCCCGCGCCAGCCTGAGCGCAGTGCTGTGAGCTGCGAGTTCCTCTCTGCTCTCCACTCCCGCGTGCTCCTCACTGCGTAAACGCGCCTACGCGTGCGCGGGCGTGAACCTCCAGACGGCGTGGTGAATCTGCAGACGACTTAACCTCCAGCCATCTCTCCCGCTCTCTCTCTCTCACTCACTCACTCTCACAACACTCACAACACTCTCCACACTGACGCACACACACACCTACACTAACACTTCCACACACCCACACACACATATACACTATTATAAACATATATATATATACGTATTTTTATATATTGATATATATATATACATATATTTATATAATATATATATATATACATATATATATATATATATTCTTATATTTATACATATAGTAGTATCTATATACTTATGTATTAGTATACATACATATATATATATACATATATCTATATACTTATATATATATATATATATTTATACATATATCTATACATATATTAGTACTTATATAACTATGTATTAGTCTATACATATACATATATATATATATATACAAATATATATACTGATATATATACATATATTTATACACATATATATATATAAATATACATATATCTATATATATACTATTATAAGTATAGATACATATATAAATATATATATATATACACATATACATCTATATAGTATTATATGCATACATACATTTATATATATATACATCTATACATATATTTATCTATAACTATATATACATACATATATATATACATATATCTATCTATACATATAGCTACATATATCTATATATACATATATTACTATATACTTATACATACATATATATATACCTATATATTTATAACCATATATATATATATATACATATAGACATATTTACATATATACATATATATATTTTCACATTATTTACCATACGCTGTATTGCGGGAATATCTGCACCAGTTGCTGATATTTCCTGATACACGCGTACAGAAAGCGTGTTCGCATACATCTTCCACCATCCATCCCATACTCCACGCGGCACCTAGTCCTGTTGGTTGCACCTCTCTAGACGACGACCGACTAGACACCATGCTACACTCCATCTTCGCCTCCACCCCCACCCCTTTATATACATAATATATACATATATATATACTGTATTTACTTTATTTCTATTTCTCTTTCTTGTTAGTAAAAAGATAAAAAAATATATATAAAAGGAAAAGATAATCTTTGACTTGCAGGTACCCCATCTTGCGAGTAGCAAGACTCGTTTTGGAACTCTGTTTTGGCTCAAAGCCAAGAACCTAATTTTTGAGGGTCTGCCTGAAGGACAAAGATTACCAGAAAAAAATCTAAATAAGAAAACACCATAAACACAATAAATGAATGGAAGAGACTCGTTGTAGGAAAGGCGTAGAAACTTGACTTGTAACCCCACTTCCCTGAGTTCGACCCTAGGCCTAAAAGTGACAAGATAAAAACCAAGTAGGCCAGGTAAAAAAAAGAAAAAATTTGTAAAGAGATGGTTAGGTCTGATTTAGGTTAACCACTATACACACTTCAACGATAAAATCATCATATTAACAACCTATCCAGACTCGACACCAGTGCCCTTGTTTTGCTACATAGATAGTTTATGTTCATGCTTAAAATTTGTTTAGTTATAATTACATGTATGCAATTCATGTTCAAACTCCTTGATATATATATTATGTTTTATTGTCTATGCTATTTAGTAATTAGATTTAGAACAAGATCATGAAATCAAAAGCATTTTCTGCCTCCCTGAGATTGACCGGGACTCACCAGTTTCGTTAATTTATTTGTCTAGACGTATTTCACGTTATACTACAATGCATTTTTCTTTTACGATATCTACACCTTGAACAATGACACTCTCTGGGCCTACCGAATTGCATAGAAAACCCTGATTGGAATGTCTCCATTCCATTTGGTCTATGGAAAGTCATGTCATTTACCTATGGAATTGGAACATAAAGCTTATTGGGCCGTTAGGGCTTTTAACCTAAATCTTGATCAATATGGATGATAAGGAAAACTCCAATTGACTGAATTGCACGAAATCTGTAATGGTGCTTATGATAGCGTAACGATATATATGAATAGGACAAAAGCTTTACATGACAAGTATATGTCCCAAAAAAGCTTTGTCCTTAATCAGAAGGTGTGGCTTTTTAATGTTCGCTTGAAGCACTTTCCGGGAAAATTGAGATCTAAATGGAGGAGTCCTTTCATTGTAAAAAAGATTTATCCTCATGGAGCAGTATTAATTATAGACCCCAAGGCTAGACAAGAGATTAAGGTCAATGGTCGGAGGCTGAAGCCTTATATTACTCAGTATCCTAATTCTATTCCTGATAATCACATTAACCTCCTAGAATTGTCTTAGAGTTGAATTGAGTCTAGCTAATGACATAAAACTTAGTGCTGGCTAGAAGGCAACCCAATAGTCTGTACAGGTATTGAGATTTTTATTTTTTTAAGCTAACTTGGATCGACAAGCTCAGTCAGTTGATATCCCCTCTTTTTGGTTATTGCATTTAGATTATTCTGCATACATTCCAACGAGGACATTGTAGTAAATAGGCATAGGGGGTGGACATTGCATGTCTTATTTTGATACGTCAGCTAATCCTATCAGTATTCCTATATATAGTATTCATTTGAAAAAAAAAGTGTTTGTTGACGAGGCTAGATAGTGGTTTTAAAGAGATGTTACGTTGTAGTATAGACGAAATTGCCTCGAAAACAAATAAGAATTTATTACTCAAAAACCTAAGTATCCGAGGTCAAACACAGGGAGCAAAAGGAATTTATTCACTAATCTCAATAATGTAATTGAACACCTAGAGTTACTCAAAACTTAATTCAGAATATAAATGCAAGAATTTAAGAGTCAAAATTATAGCAAAAATAGAAGAATTGGACGTCGGATTCTATAATCAGACGTCTTAAAAAGATATCTCTCTTTAAGCTCTTATTTCCTTCTCCTTCTTGTGTCTTCTCTTTTCTACTTTTTTTCTCTTTTCTTCTTTGTCTTTCTTTCTCTTTAGTTCTGCTCTTTCTTATGTTCCTCTATCTTTAGCCATTTCCTTAGCTTTCCTCTGACTTTCTCTTCTTCTCTTTGGCCTTGCCTTTCTTCCTTCTCTTTCTTCTCCTACACATGCAGAAGCAAAACCTATCTCGTACCCTCCCCACATCTCTCTCTCTATTTCTCTCTTAGGTACGCTCTCCCAGAGCCGGGTAATCGGGTCGGGTATTGCGTGCCCAGGTCCAGACGCACCGACGTGGTGTAGTGTGTAAGGAGTGCTAGGTCTAAGTAATCGGGTCGGGTGCCAAGTTCGCGAGGACAGGGGTCGCGGACGAGGCATGGGCGCGTGTGGGCGAGGGACCCCACCCTTGTGTACTGGAGGTGATGAGCTAAGAGCACAAATTCAATTTAAGGTGCTCTCCGTGCTTCTGAGTTCATGAGGTGGGACTAAATGTCCCACCTGCTTCTGCGCTTGCATCCGCAGGAGACTTTCTTCAATTGCCATAGCCTCGGTCACCTACTAAGCCAATTGCTTGGCTGTGTGGGTTCGCGACACCAATCCGCTTCACCTGGGACTCTGATGCTTGAAGCACGAGACCTGGAGCGCTACTGCAAGCTCCTTGCTCCATGCATCAATGGCAAAATGGGAGCCTAACCTAAAGCACACAAGTATGGCCTTGCGGCCCCATTAAAACACCTAAGGAGCTTCACCGTGTCTTGGCGAAGGTGAGACGGTGGGTGGTAGGCCACAAGGTGCCTAGGCATGCGTGCCTAGGTCACCCTGTGGCCGTGCCTATGGGTTTGGTCGGGGGATGTTTAGGGAGGTGATGGTGGACGATGGATGGGCAGAAGGTGATCAGTGGACGTTGGTGGAGATGGTGAGGTGTCAGGCAAGGTGTGTGGAGGTGCAGAGCGGTGGAAGTGCCTTGCCGGTGGGCAGCCGGAGATGGAGAAGATGGCAGTGGATAGTGGTTACGAGGGGTCAAAAGTGGAAATAGAAAGAGGGGAATTGAAGAGGGGATAGAGAGGAGTAATTCTGACCTAGCTAAGTGGACGAAGGTGGAGAGGAGGTGGCTAGCTGTACCTACTGTCGCTGGAGAAGATGGTGTCCAGTGCAGGGAGAGTGGCGACGACGAAGGGGCTAGTGGCACATGCGCGGGTGTTGCACGATGCGGAGGAAGATGGTGAAGGCAGCTCTGCCACTAGTAGTGTGGCAGAGCAACGAGAAAGAGGAGGGAGGCTCGTCGGAGCTCGTTGGACCCTTGACCAGAGGAGAAGAAGATGAAATTGGGGTGATTCTCCAGCCAAGTCGAGTTGAAGAGATGCAGTCAGAGGTGGTTGTGGTTTTATAGTTACTGGCAGGGGTTCTTATGCTTGGAAGACAAGCTTCCAAATACAAGAGACCTCACTAGAGATCGAAATATCTAGATACCCAAATCTCTCGTGCGTTCACATGAGAGATTGGGTGCGAATCAGAGATTGCAATCAATCTCAGATGGAAGGGAATTCCTCAAAGAATCTCCCTTCCAAATCTGGGAGATCTTTGAGGGATCAGGGAGTAATCCCCCTCCATTCCTCGCTGGAGTAGGATTCTTCCCCATTAATGGTAGAGGGACCTAACTGTAAGCATGGTGAGGAAGTTAGGGGGGTCCATGCAGTAGTTTTCAAAAGTTAGGGGCCAGAATGTAATTAGGTGTACTATTCTGCAAAGTAGGTCAAAATGACCTCCCCGTAGGTCCAAATTTTGGTACAAACCTAATTTGGACCAAAGGAATCCAATGGTGAAGTTGGATTTTAGGTTTGACCATGTTTGGTTAGACATTTTGCACAAAAACCCAAATTATGTTAAATACTGAGAGAGGACCCCAATCTAGGTCAAAATAGGTTCCAAAGGCCAAATTGAAGGTTCTAAATCCTAGGGGATATTTTTCCATGAATTTTAGAGGTCTTAGTTGATTTTGATCCTGACCAGAACCTTGTTGAATTAAGCGAGTTTATTTTAGGGTTACAGAATGTCATTTAATTCTTGGATTGCACAATAACCCATTTTTGACTGAACCAACCCACTCTTTATCTTATTCAGACCATTTGACCTATGTTTTTCCTCTGAGAAATCCCGTTTATGTACTTCAATGGTATAAATTGTAGTTTTAACCTTTGTTTCATGTTTTCTTCTCAGAACATTAATTCCTTGAATTAGGTCCTTCTTCAGGTTATGTAGGAGCTCTTATTCTCTTTCTTAGGTCAAAATGAGCTAGTTAGGGCTCATGATGAGGCTCTCATCAGTGTTTTAATGTAGTTCTTAAGATTCAAGCTAGGTAAAGTCAAGAGTTCTCGATTTTGAGAATTTACTGACCATAGGAAATAAGAAACAAAGTCTTTCTGCCTAGACTCCTCAGGTCTTTTTAGACTTTATTTTATTGAGTATTTACCTAAACCTGGATTGGTTTTCCCGAGACTTTGAAAGGAGTCTGAAAAAGCTAGAAGTATTAAGTTAAAGGGGCAATGAGTGAATGACTTACCATTCCACCCTATGCTTTGGATAGTCTTGGAGTTCCAAGGATCTTCACTTCCACATTACACTGACTCATCCTTTGGCAATTTTGTTGAGTCTTTAGTGGTCAATAAGATTTAGTCTTAGGGCTTGCATATCCAAAGGACCTTATCGTGTTTCTAGCTCTTAGGACTATTTCTATTTGTAGGGGAAAGCATATAGAATGGATGAAGGAGAGCCACTCACTTAGAAAAATGATTTGGAGTAATATATATATATTAAGCCAAAAAAATTAGAAGAAAAATATATACAAAAAAAGATTTATATTCCACCAAATAAAAGCATCTCACTACATATGGATGTTAATCCTTTCCATTTTCAAATAAAAACACCTTGCTACAAATGGGTGTTTATCCTATAAAAAAATAAAGAAAGAAAAAAATATGGAGAAAAAAATTAGGAATAAGTGACCTAGAGGTCCAGCTGGGGAGATATACATCTAGTGTGCTGACCTTGGGATAGAAAAGTGTTGACGAGAAAGTTGTCAGTTCCTAGTATGGCCTAACGGAAGACAGGCTGTCTCAAAAAGAGCATAGAAATATTCTAAGTCTTACTGAATACTAGGAATCAACTTAGTTGTCCGTTTGACAAGTCACATAAAAATCACACTTAAGATGTTTGTTTCTCGCATTCGATTCAAATCTTGAGTGGGTCAACTTAGTCAGAGAAAGTCACTTTGGCGACCCTGGTCTAATGGCTAATAAGATTTCTGATTTGATTTGGGAGGTTCAAATTTGAGTCAATACTTTAGAACCGTTGAGTCTTTGCTATTAAGGATTTATCCGCAATTACCTTTCATTAGTGAAAAATCTTATTGAGATTTTTTATTTGAACTAGCTCGATTCCTTGACAACACCTTCATAAATAAATAATAATAAAAAACTACGCTTTACTTTTGGAAATAAAGAAAACACACGTATTGTGATCCTTGCATGATTTCCGTAGGTTTTTCGCATGTTGATTTCACATGTTAATTTTGCTAGGGACTAACAAAAGATAGGAATGGGGGTGTGATAACAGCCTAATTTATTACCCTAATTGGCTTAATCTAGGCCTAACTCCTTAATAAAATCATGCATTATGTTTATAAATACTGCATTTAGAGCATGCATGCATATTTAAGCTTTCTATTTATTTTATGAATAATTATCTAATTTTAGTCTTTCATGAATAATGTAGGTAAAGGACTTAGAATAATCTAGAGCATTGAAGAATAAAAGCTGGATAGGTAAAGAAGCTATAGCGGAGCTATAAGATGGTTGAAGAGTAAAGCTAAAATAAAGAAGGAATGAAGACACAAGAATAGAGAAGGAAAGAGAGGGACTAGGATAACCTTGCCCTATCCTTAAAACACTAGGAAAACCTTATCCCAATACCTATCCCTAAACCAGCTCAAAACTAGATATTTGAGCTTAGAAGCTAAAAACATGGATAACATTATTCATGTACGTATCCACCCTATCCATAGACCTATCCTACTATCCATAACCCTAGTCCACCTATCCTATACCCAATCCCAAACCTAGAAACCTATTTAGATCCATACCATACCTAATTGATTCAATTTGAGTCAATTAGGCTAGCCACTAATCAATTGGGTCCATGGGATCTGATTGGACTAAACCTATGTTCATTGGACTCGATTGTGACTAATCATGCCTGACCTAAACCTATTAGACCTAGCCACATCTAATTAGGTGCAATATAACCTAATTGGATGCAACCAACTCTGATTAGGTTCAGTTGGAAACTAATTTGGACAACCTAATTAGACTCAATAAGTCTAATTGGATCAGTAAGTCTAATTGGACCTAACCCAAATCCAATTAATTGGGTGTACTTCCACCTAATTTCGTTCACCCTTATCTAGATTAGGTCACCATAGATCCAATTAGGTCCACATCCACACCACTTAGTTTACTTAGACCTAATTTAGAGCCAAACCTAACATAGGTTGAACCAACCCAAGCCCACTTAGATCCACAACCTAGGCCAACAAAATCCATGCACACACACCCATACACATGTTCACGCACACACACACACACAAACACACCCACGCACACTTTACAAAGACCCTATGCAAGAGGTTTTATCCTCTTGGTAGCTGGCCAACATGAGAAAGATCTTATCTCTTTGATCATTCTTATGGAAAGAACAAAAGAGATAAGATCTTTTGATAACAAAGACCTAATGTACACCCTTGATCCTAGCATCTAAGGCCCTCCTCCTACACCCATAATCAACCACCTATGGCTTCCTTGGGAAGCCATATGGACGGACAACTAGACACACACATTCACCCTTGGATCATTATCCAATGGTGAACCACTCCCTTGAATTGCTAGCCTATACCTAACCCTTAGATCTAGATCCTACAACCCTCATTAAACCTACAATCCTATAAAAACACTTAGCCTCTACCACTTAGAAAAAAACATGAGCCTTAGTATAATTTAGTCTACCATAGTCTACACCATCCACCTCTCTCTAACTTCAGGCTCTCTAATCTTCTTCTTCTTTCCCTTGGTGCCCTAGATCTGAAGCTCCACAAGAAGTTTCGCACAAGCATCCCTCAAGTAGCTCCTCTCTCTCTCTCTCTCTCTTTCGACTCTTTATTTAGTTTATTTGCTTTGATTCATACTTGTAATCTTGCTAGAGATTTCATTTGTAAGACTCTCCTCAAGATTGCAGTAAGAATTCAGGATTCATTTGATATCTGTGTCTCATTTGATATTTGTGTTCTGTCGTGCCATATAATAATTATGAAAGGTTTAAGATATTGATTGCCTCGCTGTGTTCGACCCAAACTCCTTGTAGTCAGTATTAAAATTTTAATTGAACGCTTTATTTATGCACTACAATGATCGCATATATTTTAATCATGTAGATTTGGTGAGCATCAACTAGCTCTAGGGGTCGGGAAGTACTAACCATCCTTTTTTATTTAAAAGAGGTTTTGGTTAGTTTGCCAAATTCACAAGAATCACAAAGTTTTCTTTTCTTGAAATTGATTTTTGGCAATCCTTTGACTAGCTCATGTTTCACAAGTCTACTTATGTTTTTTATGTGAACATGTTCTAATCTTTTGTGCCAGAGTATTGCCTCATCATCAAATGCGACTAGGCATTCAAAGCTGTCACATTTGTTGAAGTCAACAATATAGATATCTTTGTATCTGTGACCTTTAAACAGTGTCTGTTTAGTTTGTTTGTCTTAGATATTTTGAACCCATTTGAAGTGAAACTAATTTTATAACCTTTTTCATAGATTTGACTTACACTAAGCAGATTGTGTTTAAATCCTTTAACTAGATGAACATTATTAAAGGAGGTAGAGGAGTTACCAACTTGGCCAGTACCAATAATACAACCCTTGTGGTTGTTCCCAAATGTTACTATTCCACCTTCCTTGCAATCGAGTTCTAGGATCAAGTCTTTTCCTGTCATGTGCTTTGAACAACCACTGTCCATGATCCATCTTCTTTTTCCTTGGTCTTATCGTTCGTGCAACTTTATGAGGACCAGCATCATGAGATCTTTAAATTGGCTTGAGGCTTCCATTGGATTCATGGTAAATCCACCCTTTATAATCTACTTGTTCTTTATGACCTACAAAACAAGGTTTCAAGATTTGATTTGGCACCCATTTTCTTTTGGGTGCACATTTGTTAGTTTGATTTTCCTTTTGAGGCAAACTATTTTTCTCAACCTTTTGGCTAGAGTTAGAGCTAGAGGCTTCATGATCTTTTTTAGGTTTATATCCTAATCCAAATCTTGTGGTAGTCTGGGTCTGTGTTCTTGGCAATTTTGCAAGATTACGGCTACCTTTGGTGGACTTAGCTAAATCATTAACAAGAGTAGTAGATTTCTCTTTAAGCTTATTTACATCTAGCTTTAAGGTACCTATATGAGCTCTAAGTGCACTAATTTCAAGAGATAGCTCATGATTTTTATGAAGCAAATTTATTTTTTAGTGCAATTTCATCATTTAGAGTTTCTGCTAATTTTTTGTTCTCAGTTTTAAGTGATTTGGCTAGATCATGCATTTCATAAAAGGCTTCTAAGACCTCATCAGGTGTAAAGGAGGTTACCTCATCTTTTAGAGCCATGAGTTCCATAAGTGCTTCTTCGCTGAAAGTTTCTTCTTCTAAGCTTGACTCGGAATCATCCCATGTCACTTGAAGAGCTTTCTTGTTTCTATCTCTCTTTAAGGGTTTCTTAGTCTTCTTCCTTTCCAACTTTTTAAGAAGCGAACAATCCTTTCAAATATGTCCCTTGCTTTTGCAGTTGTAGCAGATAACAATATCTTCCTTTGATTCTTCCTTCTTTCTCTAGCTCCTCTTGCTTTTCAAGAACTTTTTGAATTTCTTGGAGAGGAAAGCACTGTCATCTTTGTCTTCGCTACTTAATTGATTTGAGTATTCGTTCTTCCTTGTCCCTTCTCTTTCATTCTCTTTTATGTGCTGAAGTTGAACTTCATAGGCCATAAGATTGCTGATCAGATCATCCAACTGTAGTGTGGATAAGTCCTTGGATTCTTGGATGGTGGTAGTCTTCATCTCCTAATCATTGGTGAGGGATTGAAGGATTTTTCTCACCAGGGCCTCATTTTTTATGTTCTGTTCAAGATTCCTTAAAGAGTTTATAATATCTGTGAATCTAGTGTACATCACTTTTATTGTCTCTCCTTTCTTCATTTTGAATAACTCATACTTTTGAGTTAACAGATTGACACTTCTCCTTCACCTTGGAAGTTCCTTGAGTGACTCCCAATGTGCTCCAGATTTTGTAAGTTGTTTTGCACATAGATACTCTATTGAATTCTTGTTTAGAGAGCTTGCAAAATATTGTGTTCATATCCTTAACGTTGTAGGTGGCCATCCTCTTCTGATATGTTGTTATTGCTACTCCTTTCAGCTCTAGGCATGTATACTTTGAGGCAATTACATCCCAAACCTCAAAGTCTATGGATTACAAAAACATCTGCATTCTAGTTTTTCAATACCTGTAAGTTGTGTCGTC
The DNA here is from genome assembly GCA_037157565.1 of Thalassia testudinum. Classification (NCBI taxonomy): domain Eukaryota; kingdom Viridiplantae; phylum Streptophyta; class Magnoliopsida; order Alismatales; family Hydrocharitaceae; genus Thalassia; species Thalassia testudinum. The sequence continues at coordinate 115,972,148 of JAZHRO010000024.1, forward strand.
AAAGAGTGGTGAATGAGCTGTAAATTGCCTCTCGATGCATGTGTCAGTAGAGGACTTTGACATCTTTTGGATGAACAAGGCTCAGATACCAATTGAGAAGGCCTATGGATCTATAGGCTATAGTACACGAGAGGGGTGACTAGCATAGATGAAAATATAAAAATAATTTAACCAAAGCAATTACAATCTCTTGAATTAGGATGTCACAATCTCTTACAATGACCCCCCTCTTTTAATACTTGAAGAGAGGCACAACAACGGGTCCCCCAAAATAATTTGGGACCCAAATCAAAACGGCAGAAGAAAATATAATACAATATAATCCTAAGGAACCTCAATGAAAATTCAAATTAATGTTTTTTGTAGAGGCTTTTGAGTAGAGTGCTTTGAAAAGCGTAGTAGGAGTGTAGAAGCACTTTAGAGGAGCATGGGTGCACTTTTTCTAATAGATTTTGCTTTTAGTTGTGTGTAGAAAAAAGCTGCCAAGGACCTTTATTTATACCTGAAATTTAGCCAAAAAAGGAAGTTGTTTAAACATAGTTGGTTGATTGTAGAGTAATCATAGGCCCTAATTCGCCTGAATTAAGTCGGAGTCTAGCTTAACATGGGCATTCTACATGCATACACATCGTATTTTGCATCGTAAGTGATTTATACGTTTTATGCATTTTACTGTGCTATTTTAGAGGTATTACTCATTGTAGGTAATTCAGGGTTGTGGATGACTGATCCAACCTTATGGATCTGTTTAGAACGACGACGGGAGTCCAACGCTTCCAAGATCGCATCAATCAGAGCCCCGTAGCACCCTAGGGAGTCCGTAGAAGAGAAAGAGCCAAGGGGCAAATTGAAGAATATCCAAACCTCATATGAAAAATTCAACTGCACAGATGAATCCGGATCGATGTTCGCAATGCAATGGCACAAAAATCAACTCAATCGAAGGCCTACATCATTAGATACAAGGAGAAGATGGATGGTCATGATGGCACCACGTGGCGCTATCATAGTCGCCCCCTCACCATGCCCTAGCCTCTGAAGATCATCCTTCGCGTGTTGTAGGCCATTGGATCCCCATCCAACGCCCACAAGCGTGCCATGCTACTTGCCTCCAACTGCTTCATCGAGCAAGGATGAGATCTTGACAGTTCGATCTCCATCCAACGGCTGAGAACGAACGTGCAGAGATTGGAAACTCAACACAAACGCATCCACAGCACGTTGGTTAGCTCTTTCGTGCCTAAGCAACCGGCACAGGTTCGAGGAGTGCCTAACGTGAAATCAGGGAAGGCATTGAGCACATGCGGGATTGACCATAGGATCTTCATCAAGTGATGACAAGGGCTACTGCGTGGCACATGAAGATGCGAGGGAGCGAGGAGATGCACGTGATGACACACACTTTAGGATTCAAGAGTGCATGGGCATGAATCTAAGCCGTTCGATCATACGATCGAATGGTAGAAGATCGAGCACTAAAACGAGGCATGCAGTGTGCACGAAAGAGGAAATGGTGAGCACGAGAGAGCCGCGACTATGCGATGAAGATCCAAGGGCAGACAAAGTGCCACGTGTCGGCTCCAGATTAAATCCGAAAATGAAGAAGGATTTGGAGGACTTAATCAAGATCGTTGATCTCCCAATCAACAGATCTAATCAACCTAAGGCTATTGCACGAAATTAAGGGCTCCAATGCCCTAAATACCCTTCAAAAAAATTATAAAAAGAGGCTTAAGGGTCCCCTTTGAAGGCATTCAATGAAATTTCTTCTTCCTCCTTCTACAACTCTACCTTCTTCTTCTTCCCATCTTCTCTGCCTCCGTCTCTGCATCTTCGTCCGAAGAGTTCGTTGAGCCACCTTAGCAGATCGTTGCTGCTATCCTCAACCCTCCAGAAGGCCACCACGGATCACCTGTGGTGCCCTTGTTCTATTACAACAGTAGTTTTGTTATTTTATGTTTTATTCAAATTCATGTGTCCAATTCATGTTCAATCTCTCCTTGTGATATAAATATTGTGATTGATTGTTCCTTCCACTTAGTCTTTATATTTGAAACAAACGCATGAAATTAAAAGCACTTTCTACCTCCCTGTGATTGACTAGGACTCACCAGTTCCATTAATTTAGTTGTCGAGATGCATTTCTCACTATACTACAAGGCATTTGTCGTTTATGCAATCTATGCCCCAAACAAAGTGCTGCCATTGCCGGGGAGGCATGGAAACTTTTGATTTCATCTCTAACATAGTATTTTTATGTGCAGGTTGAACCACACGAAGCGGCGAACAAGGTAAAGCAGGCGCTACGAAAATCAGGTGCACACATTCTTGTTAGAAACTCGGCCAGAAATTGATTACCATCTTTAAAATTCTCCAAAATTTTTGAATTTTGGACTGGAACTAAATCTTCAAATTATCTTTCCAACGCTACCTTTCTTAGAAAGAAATTCCTTCTGTGAAATTTTTAAAAATTCATGGAGTACATACGAGTCAGATTGCTTGAAAATAGAACTTTTGTGAAATTTAGAAATCAATTCTGACCAAGATACAAGTAGGATTTACTCATGATTTGTGGGGTTTGAAAGATAACCAAATTAGCTTTCATTATCATTTTTTACAAATTTGGAGCATATTTGATATTGTTTCCAACAGAGAAACCAACATGGGGTCTAAATCCCAGATTTGACCCCTGGTTTGTTAAAAATTTATAACTACTTATTGGAAATAGTAAAAATTTTGGAAAAAATACTCTCTATAAAGCTTATTGGAAAAGAAATCTTCTTGCCAAGTTTTAAATCATTTGGATTCCATCTTGCTTGAGAGTATACATTTGAATCGTGGTCTTCAATTTGAAAATAAAACTTAGAAATGCATGAGCCAATAGGACCACATAGACTAACTTGGACTCCAATGAACCCAAGAGTTAGTCTGTGAAGCGAGTCACTTGGTGGACCTCCCATCATATACTAAATTGAAGAAACAGGTTAAAATTCTTGAAAATATATAAAATAACCTGCCTTTGGCTTGAAACTACTAGGTAGTTTCAATCTCTCTTACAAAACTTGGTGTCTAAGCCTGCGGGGTAGCATCAAATGACCACGGCTAAGGGTAACGGAACTGGAGACGAAAGCTGAAGGAAGAACCTACCTCGTAGTCCCCTCGTAACCAGCCTGGCTAGGTTAGTCTGAGAGGAGGGAATTCCTTGCAGTAGGTCTCTTGCCAAATTTTAAAAAAAATCCAGTCATTTGATCTAAAGGACCACTCTAGTTAATAAGGCCTTAGCCTTGTTTTGGTTGACTACATTGATAAACGCCAGTTTATCATCATTCTTATGCATTAAAACAAACCTAGCTCATAGGATTTTACTCCGCAAACGGGTTTTTGGGCTACATTTAGGCATAAATTAGGTTAGGCATGCATTGCATTTTTTATTATCATTTTAATATGTTTTTGAGAGTGTTAGGGATGTACAGATATACAGATCCCTAAAACCCTAGCACTCAAGAAGGCAAATGGTGAAGGAGAAGCCCAAACTAGCTGGAACTCAGCTTGATCAAGCTCACCACAGCTGGAACCTAGCTCACTTGAACTAGGGTTAGCTCATCCCAGCTCCATTCAGCTAATCTCAGCTGAATGGCAGCTCAAGAGAGTTCATCTTAGCTCACCCTAGCTCAAGTCAGCTCAGATCCAGCTCAACTTAGCTAAGTCTAGCTCATCTCAGCTCCCACTAGTCCACAGGGAGCTCTAGCTAGCTCAGCTGAGTTGACAGGAGTTCACCGCAGCTCAGATCCAGCTACATCCAGCTCCACTCAACTCCAGCCAGCTGAAGAAGAACTCATCCCAGCTCAGGAAGCTCAAGTCTAGCACCTGGGGACTTAGCTCAACTCAGTTGAGCTAAGCTACCATAGCTGCCTCAACCAGCTTGATTCTCCCTGGGAGCACCAGACCTAGCTCACCTCAGCTCATTATTCTAGAAGCTAGCTTACTTTAGCTTGGCTTAGCAAATAGCAAAGAACTAGTAAGCTAAGCCAGCTAGAGTAGCCCCATGCCAGCCTCTTCGGCAGCAGCCAGCTCCAGCTCCAGCTCCAGACTTCTCCTCCTCAGCTCTTCCCTCCAAACCCTAGCTCCAACACCTTCTCCTCTACTCCACCTTTATCTAAGCTAGCTTAGCTTAGCTTAGCTTAGCTAGCAACCAGCTCCTTGGCCATCCACCACCTTCAAATTCAACCCTATCTAGCTCCATCAACTAAGCTCACCTAAGTTAGCTATCCTACTCCAAGTTGGCGCCACCACCATCACACCCCTTCACCCCATCACCACTACCAAAAGCCACCTATTTTCCCTCCAAAATAACCTTCTAGAACCCTTCCCTTTTGGCACCAACTTTCCCTCCAAAATTCCCTTCATCTCCACCATACACCTCTCCTTAAATCCATCTCCACCATCCACCTAACCCCCCTTCTAGAAGACCCTAGGATGACGCCAAAACGGTGGTGTCTCTCCACCACCAAAGGCAACCAACACCACCATAACCACCCCCTTAACACCCCTTGAGTTGGAGCCAATTGCCCTTAGCCTTAGGATCCCCAACCACCTCCATCTCTCCATCTTAGCCCTCCATTCCAAGAGTGACCTTAGCCCCCTTCCTACTCTATATAAACCCACCACCTACCACCATTTTAGATCATCCTCCATTAGTGTATTTTGATACCTATACCACCTACACCTACGGCCAAGAAGAAGGAGTAGAGAAGGAGATTAAAGGGGCACATCACCAGCCCTTTGGTGCCTTCTTCTCCCCACTCTCTTCAACTTGGGCCATGCCAAGGAGGAGGACTCTTCCACTTCAAGGAGGATGGCCAGGAAAAGGAGAAGGACCTAGGGTGGACGTCCACCCTTGGAGAGAAGCTTAGGGCACGCCCCCTTAGGGCTTGCCTTGGAGGACATCACCTTGGTGGAGCACAGCAAGGAAGGAGTTGAAGGATTCTTTTCAAGCTTGGGAGCTACCAAACTTGGAGCAAGAAGCCCTCTTCTTCACCATCTATCTAGAGGATTTGTGTTTGCTTTTCTTTATTTTAATTTTTCTAGTAGTAGAAGCATTCCTCTACTAGGCTTTTTTTTGTAAAACACTTTTCATCAATATAGTTGCCTTCTTTGCAATTTTCTATTTTGCATTTCTACTTGCTTTGTTTTTAGCATTCTTCACTCCCTCTCCCTAATTATTCTAGGCCTCCACTTGCCTAGAGTGAGCTTAGGGAGAGGTTCTACTTGCCACTTAGAAGTAGTATTTTAAATTTGAAGTGTAAATCACCTTCCCGCCACCATTTCGCATGTTGTCTTAATTCAAAAATTAAAAAAATGATATATTGAAAAAATACCAAAAAGAAAGTTGAGATTAGTATTCCAAGCAAGAGAATCACTTTTGCAAACATTTGACCTCCTTGGACGACCCTAGATACTCCCCTATCTAGGAATATAAATTTAAGAGTTGATCGGTTTTACGCGTTACAACGACCTAATTAACAAACCGTGTAAAATCGCTATCATACATCAACCCTTTGAGTTGGTGTATGTAAGGAAGAAGGTCATTAGGACATAAACTTGTGGGACATTGGGAGCCGAGCCTAAGGCGACAAAGGTGATTCTCACTCGACCTTTCTTCCCAACCTTCTTCCACTCAATTAGTTGAGATGACTAATCCCGATCCTTGAGTTGGTCAGGACCCTGAGAATCAGGACCCAATGGCTCATCTAGAAGCCAGGGTCGAGGAAACGGAACAGAAATATGATTAGAGCATCGACAACATTCTCACAACACTTGACAAGATGCACCATCCACTACGCGGAGAACACCTGTGGGACTTCTACAATCCGACGACAACAATTATAGCACCTCAGGTCTGGATTCCTGTAGGTGAAGATGCATTCGAGTTGAAGTTGAATATCATAAGTCTAATTCAAACTCATTTCCATGGAAACTCAAATGAGGATCTCTTCTAGCACATCGAAGATCTGAGTTGAATTCCAGAGTCGATCTGACCCAAGAATGTAGATATAGGAACTGTTCTCATGAAGCTTTTTCCTTTTTCTCTCAAGGATAAAGTTGCTTATTGGTTCAAGACTATTGGGAAGCCAATTGGAGACTAGGAGGAATTACATTGCGAATTCCTCCGAAAGTTCTTCCCGATTGGTCGAACAAATGCTATGAGGCACACGATCACGACCTTTACCCAAGGCCTTGGAGAGAAGCTGCATGATGCATGGGATAGATTCCACTATCTTCTCAGGAAGTGCCCACACCATGGTGTACCCAAATGGCACCTCGCTCATGTCTTTTACCATGGGTTGGATGACACACATCAGTATCTAGCTGATGCATTTAGCGGTGGGAATTTCCTCGCAAAGGATGTGAACAGTGCAATTGAACTGTTTGAGTCCTTAGTAGAGAACTCAATGAATGTCGCATCAATGAACCAGTTCCAACGACCTGGACAGCAACGAGTCAGTGTCCATGAAGCTCAAGTCGAGTCTGCCCGAGTTGACATGGACATTATCACCAAAAGGCTGGATAAGGTGGATCTGCTCGATAAGAAGCTCGATGAATTAATATGAGCGAGATCTGGAACTTCTGGCCGCACTGCTCCATCTTACTCTTCTCAAGCATCCTGAGCCCCCTCTGCTCATACATATCTGCTCACTCAAGTTGTTTTCTCTCCATCTCTGTGGGATCCTGCATACCAGGAACCCATGAACAATGTTGATCTGGCACCGAACAATCAAGGTCACGCACCACATAACGATGCAAGTATGTATTCTTTTGATGAATTTACATCTGAGACGTCTTCGGCCTATGAAGATGTCAATGCTATTCAGGGTTACAGGCGTAACAACCCGTATTCTGAGACATATAACCATAGTTGGCGCCAGCATCCCAATTTCTCCTAGTCTGGTGTTGAACGTATACTAATCGCTACGCTAACGTGTTCAATTTTGGAAAACCTGTCGTTGCAGTTCGAAAGCAAAGAATTCGTGTTCAATAAATAAAATTTATACCGAAATTAAAATTCCGGGTCGAACACAGGGAGGCGGACGTTTGATTTAAAAACTACGCGTTTCTTTTTATTTTTCACGGAATAATTCAATTTAAAACTATCTAATTATTTACAATAAATAGAAGAGAGAGAGAGTAAGAGAGAAAGAGAATATTACACAGAGAAATCAAAATGAGATGTAGAATAAACAAGGAATTTTTCATTAAGGAGATTGTTCATTTCACTCTTACAACTACAAAGCATAAAACAATTACTCTATAAAGCGATAAATTTACTCTAGAAAGCATTAAAAGATTGGAGGGAGAAATGTCCTCCTCGACGATTGCTTGGAGGATGAACAAAACTGCACTAGAAAGCAGTAAATCTATACTAGAAAGCAGTAAAAAGAATAGGGAGTGAGAAATCCTCCTCGACGGTTGCTTGGAGGACGAGCCAGACGGGACGATGCCTGGACGAAGGAGAACGAAGCAGGACGAAGGAGGACGAAGCAGAAGAACAGGAACGAAGCAGCACGCCGTCGTCGTCGTGGGATCCACTTTCGAAGGGGAACGAAAATTGGACTTTATCTCGCGAGAAGCATCCCGGGTGTGGGACAAGCTTCTCTTGAGCTTTGGAGGGGTAGAGAGGAGGAAGGGATGAGAATTTCGTATGGAGGGGGTCTCCTTTTATAGTTACAAGGAGTGGGGGCAAAATGGACATTACAACTTCAAAATAATAAATGAGGGGTCTTTAGTGACGGATAAATCTGCCACAAAGCCCCCAACGTGGGTGTAGCTTCCGCGCCCACGCGCGCTGCTTCAGCTGCCCGCGCACTCAACTCCATTGCACGTTCATTGATTCTCAGCCGTCCGATCACTAGATCGGACGGCTTAAGATCCATCTCCGCCCGCTGCGCTGCGTGCCCGCCCGCGTGCGATCGCTCGTCCATGCCGCGCGTGTAATAGCACGTCGACGCTACCGGGCGCGCGCAGCCGTTGGATCTCCATCTGACGCTCCACGTGCCTCAATTGCCCGTGCCTTCCAGCCCCTCGCTGCAGCTCGAACTCGCGCCCGCCGCTCGCGAAAGCATGCTCGATCGCTGCGCTATGGGGTGCGGATGGTCGAGCGGACGCTTTTAGGCGCGGTTGACCATAACCGTTGGATCAAGATCCAACGGCGGAGAGCGAGCAGGTGCGGGGCCTTCGTAGAATGCGTGCGGCCGTTTTGGCAGTCGAGATGGCGCCATGTGGCACCATCTTGGCCGTCCATCTTCTGGAAGTTGTAGATGGTGCCATAGATGTTGGATTGACTCAATTTTTGCGTCGTTGGGCTGTGATCGTTGATCCAAATTCATCCGTGCAGTCAAATTTGTCATCTGAAGTGTGGATTTTCACCATCCTGGCCCTTGATCATCTAGGGTTCCCTGGTCACTATCTGATGCTACGGATGCCTGATTAGGGCGATCTTGGAGTCGTTGAACTCCAATCGCCGCCCTGATCACATCCATACGGTTGGATCTTTGATCCGAGGTCCCGATAAAATATTTGCCCTGTCCAAGCACATAAAAGGAGACAATTAACCTCCATTTTATTCAAACTACTCTAAATGCAAGATGATGCATGTTATGCCATATTTATATCATGAAATGCAATCCTATGCTTAAGAACATGCATAAATAGACATTTTAAGTAGTGTAAATGTGTTTGCATCATACCCCCATGCCTATCTTTTGCTATTCCCTAGCAAAAACTATATGCTATTTATAAAAGAATTAGGTTGGATTATTTGGACCTGAGTTATTTTCAATCATTAAGAAATTGTTTACTTAGGAACTGAACTTTCAAAGACACAACAGTGCCCGGGTATCAGCCAAAATGCAGACCACCTCAAGCCCTCGCCTTATTCAAAGAAAATTTTCTTTTCTCTTTTTACTCTTTTCTAATTTTTTTTTTATTTTCAAATTTTAGGGTTTAAGAGTGGCTTTCTACGGCCATTCAACTCACCCAAGATTTGATGAGAACCCTAAGTTTTAAGCATCTTATTGTGATTGTGATAGACTCGTTGACCATCAATTAAAATAGACTTCGAATTTCTACGCCTCTAGGTGACCTCAAAAAAGACTTCTGCCTAAAGGTGTATCTTTACAACCGGTAGCTTTCTCCCTACTTTTATTTTTTACGGGGTCAACACAAGGGTGAATCCAGTGTATATCTCCCCGGTTTATTCTACTTCTCCGCTTCTTCCTAAGTGTTTAGGGAAATTTTAGTGCATTTACTGAGCTGGGTTCTGGACAACCGGTCGATGAGCTGTTACCACCGACAACTTGTCAGCCATTCTCGTGCGGCGAAGTGTGGCTTATTTCTTTTTTTTTTTTGTTCTTTTCTCCTTTTCTTTTCTTTTTTTTTTTAAGTAGGTGGCTTCCCTGGCTAAGATTTACCTAAGGGTAGGAAAAAGAGAAAGGTCCAGTGACTGGGCTCTGGACAACCTACCTATGGGTTGTTACCCACAATAACTTGCCAGCCATATCACCCTAGAAGGTTCATTAGCTACCCAAATTCCGTTAGAATTGCCAAACAACGAGTCAGTGCAAAGGAAGTGTGTAGATGCTTAAAACTCAGAAATTCCCTCAAATCAGAGGGTGGGTTGATAAGTCGTGTACTTATCACCCAAACTTATTTATTCCAATTATAATAGAATTAAGATGGCGAGGACTCAATGACAAATCCACATTTTAGTGGATACATGGGCTAATTAAGTCCAAAGACCTGAAGGGTCTTTGTGTTCAAATCATAATGTAGTATTTCCTAAAATTGAAAATTTTCTTAAACCCAAATTCTCTTTCCTAATTTCGAATTTTTTTTTTTATGAAAGAAAATAAAACAAATCTACGGAGTTGACAAATGAATTCAGAGATGAATATCCACCCCCCCATGCCTATCCAATGCAACGTCCTCATTGTATTAAAAAGACATAAAACAGAGTGGAAAAGCATAGAAAGCACCTGAATTGTGTGAATGTCAGGTCCGCTCCGAGATGAAAACGAAAAAAAACTGTATATGTGCTAAGTTTAGTGCCTTCAACTAGGCACACTATACAAAGAAAAGAAATGAAAAATTCACAAGTGCATGTCAGAATTAAAATAAACAGAAGAATCCTCCGACCTGTCAACAGAGGTCCACAGATGTGGACCAGATTGTGGTGCAGACCCACACCCCATAATCGAGAATATCTTTGGTTCTGGATAAAAATTACCCAAAACCTAAAATCAGAATGCAAGCGGGGTCGAGCCTGCGATTTATGAGGATGCAACCCAAGACCAAAAAGTCATGTTATAGAGAATTGAAGCTCAAAAGGATAATCATTGAATGTGTGCTTGAGTTTGACATCCTCGAAACAAATGTCGTAAGGATTCTGATTTGATGGTTTCAGCTTAAAAGGAACCCTTCGACATAATCTACCATTTCCTCCAAAATTAACCTCCCAAATCAGAACTTCCCAACTCCTATCCTCCTCATTCAGCATATCAAATTCCAGGACCTCTTGAATATTCATCACCCCGTCTGAAATCTCCAAGTCTAAATGATGTGGCAGAATCAAAATTGACTTGGGTCTAATTATCTCAGAATTAGAATCATCAATAAGCGCAACAGGGTGTAACTGATAATCAGGGCATTGAATTGATTCCTCCAGAAAATGCAATTCTGGATCCGTAATGTGTGCCCTAATAAGATCAGTTTCCTCAATTATTGGGCTATCAAATGATCTATCATATTCCTCAGGCCCAATCGTCTCACAGAAATCATGTTCAGAAAACTCGCGTGAGACTTTGCAACTTGAATCTTCACCAACAAAGAAATCAGGATCCGTACCAATGTATGTCCCAAAATCATTTGTCACTTTTTGTTCCAAGGAGACATACGTTTCCTTGTAACCCGACTTAGGGAACTCAGGTGAAGAAATCATATCATCCTTAATTGATTGCTTTAATTCAATCTGGTCAGCCTCATAACACGTGTCCCCCCAACAAGTGCCTGAGCGGGTTCTGTCATTGGCTTTCCTGAAGAGGGTTCATCCTGGGAATTATTCCAAGATTGAATCAAAGCAACCATGAATCTCATCCTCAATTTCGCTAATTTCCCAAGTAGAAACTCACCCGGGTTCTTATCCTTAACATCCTGGAGCCAATCCAACAAAGACTTGTTCAAATCATCAATCATTTCAATCAGGGTCTCCAATCTCTAAATTCAAGGTATTGGCTGAACTTCTAAAGATTGAATGATATTCCTCAAGTTAGCCAGAACCTTATCTTGAACCTAGTTAACCTGAACCAAATGAGTTGGTTCAGGGTTGGGCGGGTTTGGGCTCAATGCAGGGGAATTAATGAATTGAGATTCGTTATACCCTTCCTGATAATAGGTCATTTCAGATTGTTGAAAAGATGGTGATGACCTAAAGGTAGTGAAATCAGAGGATGGGTAAGGATTGGTGTATCCTTCTTGATTGTAGATCGTATTAGGCTGTTCATGAAAGGAAGACGATCTATAATCGATGTAGCTCTGAGAAGGATAGAAATCAGAATCAAAGTGTTCAGGGTTAGACCCTAAACACGGGGGTCCCGAATTGTATCCCCAATCCGAATTATCCCAACTAACTAATGGTTGATTATAGCACGAGTTGGGATAATCGTCATGTTGAGGATAATTCACAACAGGAGGGAAAGAGCGGGAATGCGTGAAATATGTGGAAGGATTTATGAGACAAGGGAGGAAGAAAGGTGCCCTGCAATACAAACAATCAAACCTGTCCTTAAATGGGTTAGCCTACAGACCTACAGACTCCCAAAACCCGTCTTGAGATAAAGGAACGATTTGATCTACTTCTGTCTGTTCAATCCAACCAGTTAGAAGGAGGGACTGGGGAGAAGGTTCTTCCTTCAGCTTGCACCTCCGGTTCCTAGTGTAGCCCCCAGCCACGATCGTTTGACTCTACTCCCCTAGCTAGACATCAGATTGAACAGTAGAAACAGACTAATCGAAAATAATCTCGTTCTGAGTTCTAAAGAATGAGTTCAATCGTTAAGACCAACGTCTACTCTGTTTTATTTAGGGCTAGGTTTGAATGTGCTTTGGAATGTGATGGGCCCTTTAAATGGGTTGTGCCCTTAATGATTGATTGATTTGTGTGTGCGTGCACAACCATTGGTTTTCAAGCAAGATTGTTTTTGATGTGGTGAATTTTAAGGTTCAAATCTTTCTTAGTAGCTTTTAGGATTCAACTTTAGGCATTTTCAAACAAGTTTCATTGGCACACCAAGTTTTACAAGCACGGGTGAAGATGTTTTCTTTAAAGCTTAAAAAAAATGTGGAGTGCTTGGTAAATCCCTAAGAGTTGAACCTAATTGGCAGCTACTTGATGAGTTTATTTTATTTGAAGTGGTGCGGCCCAAATGACTCAAACAATTGGCCTGATGCACCACTTAATTAGGCACACAAATATGGTTAACCTAGAATGATTTCTACTCTTTTATGTGTTGCTTTGTGTGTACCAGTCCCATAAATCAGAACCCGGTTGAGTAGAAACAAATCAATTAGGTTAAGTGCCTTTGAATGTGGGTGTATGCTGTGTTTATTGAAAATTACCCCACAAAATTATCTTTTTGTTTTTTTTTTTTTTTAAATGAAGGCGGAATGAATGTGAGTGAGAATCCAAACAACCAAACTATTCCTAGGATTTATGCAAACACCTAGGTTAATTGGAATTTGGATTCAATGTGGCGAATGAAATCTATGGAGGGGGAAAGAATGGGGGATAACTTACAAAACCTTCCACAGCACTTTACTCCAATCTACCGCTTTTGCTCATCTCAAAAGAGTACCTGCAATGACAATAAGAAAGGAGAAAAGTGAAGTAAATGATTTGTAAGTTACAAAACGCGAAGAGAAATCAAAGATCGTCGCCTCCCCGGCAACGGCGCCAAAATGTTGAACGTATACGAATCTCTACGCTAACGTGTTCGGTTTTGGAAAACCTATCGTTGTAGTTCGAAAGCAAAGAATTCGTGTTCAACAAATAAAATTTATATCGAAATTAAAATTCCGGGTCGAACACAGGGAGGCGGATGTTTGATTTAAAAACTACGCGTTTCTTTTTATTTGTCACGGAATAATTCAATTTAAAACTATCTAATTATTTACAATAAATAGAAGAGAGAGAGAGTAAGAGAGAAAGAGAATATTACACAGAGAAATCAAAATGAGATGTAGAATAAACAAGGAATTTTTCATTAAGGAGATTGTTCATTTCCTCTTACAACTACAAAGCATAAAACAATTACTCTAGAAAGTGATAAATTTACTCTAGAAAGCATTAAAAGAATGGAGGGAGAAATGTCCTCCTTGACGATTGCCTGGAGGACGAACAAAACTACACTAGAAAGCAGTAAATCTATACTAGAAAGCAGTAAAAAGAATAGGGAGTGAGAAATCCTCCTCGACGGTTGCTTGGAGGATGAGCCAAACGGGACGACACCTGGACGAAGGAGAACGAAGTAGGACGAAGGAGGATGAAGCAGAAGAACAGGAACGAAGCAGCACGCCGTCGTCGTCGCGGGATCCACTTCCGAAGGGGAACGAAAATTGGACTTTATCTCGCGAGAAGCATCCCGGGTGTGGGACAAGCTTCTCTTGAGCTTTGGAGGGGTAGAAAGGAGGAAGGGATGAGAATTTCGTATGGAGGGGGTCTCCTTTTATAGTTGCAAGGAGTGGGGGCAAAATGGACATTACAACTTCAAAATAATAAATGAGGGGTCATTAGTGACGGATAAATCCGTCACTAAAGCCTCCAACGTGGACGTAGCTTCTGCGTCCACGCGCGCCGCTTCAGCTGCCCACGTGCTCAACGCCATCACACATTCATTGATTCTCAGCCGTCCGATCGCGAGATCGGACGGCTTAAGATGCATCTCCGCCCGCTGCGCTGCGCGCCCGCCCGCGTGTGATCGCGCGTCCATGACGCGCGTGTAATAACGCGTCAGTGCTATCGGGCGCGCACAGCCGTTGGATCTCCATCTGACGCTCCACGCACCTCAATTGCCCGCGCCTTCCAGCCCCTCGCTGCGGCTCGAACTCGTGCCCGCCGCTCGCGAAATCGCACTCGACCGCTGCACTATGGGGCGCGGATGGTCGAGCAGACGCTTTTAGGCACTGCCGACCATAGCGGTTGGATCAAGATCCAACAACGGAGAGCGAGCGGGTGCGAGGCCTTCGTAGAATGCGTGCGGCCGTTTGGGCAGTCGAGATGGCACCACGTGGCGCCATCTTGGTCGTCCATCTTCTGGAAGTTGTAGATGGTGCCACGGATGTCAGATTACTCGATTTTTGCGTCGTTGGGCTGTGATCGTCGATCTGAATTCATCCGTGCAGTCAGATTTGTCATCTGAGGTGTGGATTTTCACCATCCTGGCCCTTGATCTTCTAGGGTTCCCCGATCACTATCTGATGCTACGGATGCCTGATTAGGGCGATCTTGGAGTCGTTGAACTCCAATCGCCACCCTAATCACATCCATACGGTTGGATCTTTGATTCGAGGTCCCGATAAAATATTTGCCCTGTCCAAGCACATAAAAGGAGACAATTAACCTCCATTTATTCAAACTACTCTAAATGAAAGATGATGCATGTTATGCCATATTTATATCATGAAATGCAATCCTATGCTTAAGAACATGCATAAATAGACATTTTAAGTAGTGTAAATGTGTTTACATCATCTGGTAACCCACAGAAACTGAGTCAAGCTCTACACTACCAAACTAGACAATACAGGAATGCGTAGAACACATATCCTAAGCAGCAGCCATTCCCGTCTCAGCAGCAACAAATTCGTTCTATTTATCAGCTGCTGCACCAAGTTGCCAACTATCCTCCAAAGCAGGCTGACCCTTTGGAGTCTCTGAAGGAGGAATTGCAGGCATCAATTCGGAAATATACTCATGACAACCTGTAAATAATGAAGGCAATGGCTTACCAAATTCAAAGCAAACAAAACACGCAAACTAGATGATGCAAGAGCATAGGTCACAGGGAGCTTTGCCCTCCCAACCTTTCCTAAACCCGAGATATGTGTAGAATCAGGGCACCCTACGTAGATTCCAAGCACCACAGGGGCAGGCACATGCTGTTCTGCAAGCACCTCCCGTACCACCTGGTTATGGGCTCGATCAGCCACCTCTCTTGCCAAACCCTGTGTATTTAGGTCAACCCGCTCCTCTGCCCCTTAATGAACAACACGCCGATGCAAAAGCTGTCACCTTAAGGAGCGGAAAGAGTACATAGGACTCGCTACCTAGGCAAGTGGGTAATGATTTTTCCTACTCTCTACCGCAAGATGGCCCACAACCCCCTTCCTCGCATAGGCCATCTTCATTAGATAAAGGAAAGAGGCCCCTAGACCCTGAGATTCCTATCTCTTTTCCCACGGCTCTAACGCAAGATTTAGCACGGAAAAAGGATATGCGGAATTTCGAGGACCTGAAATCTATGTTCAAGGAAGTTCACATTCAGGTTCCTCTCCTCAAAGAAATAGATCACATACCTGTTGTTGCTAGGCTCTTCAAGGACTACTATACTTCGAAGTGACAGCAAAAAATTGGACGACAGGCGGTATTATCTGAGGAAGCCAGCACTGTTATCTTAGCTGACTTACCACATAAAAAGAAGGACCCGGTCACACCACTAATTTCCTGCTTTTAGCAGGATTTCCCTTTTGATAGGGCCCTTCTTGACTTGGGGTCGCCCATCAACCTAACTCCTACCGCAGTATTTGATCGATTTTGATTCAGGGAGTTAGAGCCTACCTTGGTTACCATACAGTTGGCTGACCGATCAGTGAAAATGCCGAGGGGGGTGGTTGAAAATGTGATCGTGAAAGCCCAAGGATTTTGCTTTCCAACGGACGTTTTTGTTCTTGATATGGAGGTTCCTCCTAATCTTCGTGATGCACTAATTATTCTAGGTCACTGGTTCTTGGCAACTACCTGCACGAACATCGACTGTGCATCAGGATGCATGAAGATTGCCCTAGGGAACGAAAAGCTTAGAATGGACATTTTTAGGGCATCAAAAAACTTTGATTATGATCTAATCGAGGAAGATAGTGAAGATGAAGATTTGGCTTTCTGTAGGAACATTGGGCTCCTCTGCAGCGATCCAATGGCTCATTCATCTTCACTATCAGGGGTCGTAGATCATGATCCACACGAGACTAAGACTAATGACATACGCATTTCATCCCATGGATCTAGTTGTCATGGGTGTTCATCTGCTTCCAACACCCCTGATCCTGACTATCCTGTCCTATCTATCACCGATATCTTAAGAAAGCATTAGATGACCACTGCAGATAGATTTTCCATTAGTCAGGATCAGCAGATTTCCACTATTGCTTCCTCTCCTCCTTTGCATAAACCCTCTCCCCACCCTCTGCTACTAGAGTTACAACCCTTACCTGATTCGCTCAAGTACGTGTTTCTGGGAGAAAGTGAGACGTATCCCGTGATTATCAATGCTCACTTGACTACACACCAGGAACACCAATTGATCTCCATTTTGCAAGCACATAGGACTGCTATTGGGTGGGGCATTGCTGATCTCCACGGGATTCACCCCTCATATTGCACTCACCATATCTACCCTGATGAATGGATGAGACCATCTAGACAACCTCAGAGGCATCTAAATCTAAATATGTCAGAGGTTGTCAAGAAGGAGATCATTAAATGACTAGACATGAGCATTTTATATCCAATTTCCGATAGCCAGTGGGTGAGTCCCATTCAGATTGTGCCCAAAAAGGTAGGACTCACCGTGATAAAAAATGAAATGGGTGAATCCATCCCGACCCGCACCATGACTTCTTGGCGGGTCTACATTGATTATAGGAAGCTAAACTCGGCTACCAAAAAGGATCATTTTCCTTTACCCTTTATTTATCAGATTTTAGAATGGTTGGCTAGGCATAGTTTCTTCTGCTTTCTGGATGGATACTTTGGGTACAATCAAGTAGCGATCAACCTGGAAGATCAAGACAAGACGACTTTTACATGTCCCTTCAGAACATTCGCTTTTAAGCAAATGCCCTTTGGCCTCTGTAACGCACCAGCTACTTTTCAGCGATGCATGATGGCCATCTTTTCAGACATGATCGAGGACTGCGTAGAAGTGTTCATGGATGACTTCTCCTTATTTGGAGATGATTTTTCATCTTGTCTTGATAACCTCACAAAGATCCTGAAGAGGTGTATAGAAGTTAACCTAGTACTTTCATGGGAAAGAAGCCATTTTATGGTGAGGGATGGCATCGTACTAGGCCACATGATCTCCTCTAATGGACTCGAGGTCGACCGAGCTAAGTCCAAAATCATTTCACGATTACCTCCGCCTAGCTCAATCAGGCAAATCAGATCGTTCTTAAGGCATGTTGGATTTTACCGAAGATTCATTCAAGATTTCCGAAAAATTGCTCGTCCATTAACAAATCTTCTAGTAACCAACACTCCCTTTGTTTTCGACTCCTCATGTCTTAGCACTTTCGAGACCTTACGAAGTGTTATTTCAAGTGCACCTATTCTTTAACCTCCCGACTGGTCTCTCGACTTCGAGATGATGTGATGCCTCCAACTTCGCTGTCGGAGCCATTCTTGGTCAGTGTTGGGAGTGCCATCCATTCGTAATATACTATGCTAGCAATACGCTGAACGAGGCTCAACGTCACTATAGAGTCACTGAGAGAGAATTGCTAGTTGTGGTAGTCGGGTTGGAGAAATTCAGGTCATACTTACTCAGGCCCAGAGTTATTATCTACACTGACCATTCCGCCCTCCGGCATTTGTTGGCAAAGAAGGACGCCAAACCCTGCCTTATCAGATGGATCCTTCTTTTGCAGGAGTTTGATGTCGAGATCCATGACAATGCCAGTGCACATAATGTTATGGCGGATCACTTGTCTCGAATAGACCCATACTATATTCTGTACTCCTTGCTGATATCAGATCGATTTGTAGATCAGTCTCTGCTGTCTATTAACTCTGTTGAGTTTCATAGTATGCCGATATCGTGAACTATCTCGTCGTAAGCAGGCCACCTGCAGGATTATCCAAGGATTAAAAACTCAAATTTATTCAGAGGCTAAATTCTATTTTTCGGACGATCCATTGCTCTTCCACATTGGGGCTGATTAGATCATTCGTAGATGCATCCCTAATTTGGAAATCTCTAGTGTGCTATCCTTCTACCACACGGATGCTTGCGAGGGTCATTTCTCAGGCCGAAAGACTGCTGCAAAGATTTGCAATCAAGATTTTTCTGGCCAACCATTTTCAGAGATACACACGTGTTTGCCAAATGCTGTAAGCAATGCCAGTCAGTCGGTTCTATGACCTGGAGAGACATGATGTCTCTCCAATCTATTCTCGTCATAGAAGTATTCGATGATGGAGGCGTGTTTCGCGAATTAAAATCAGGGTTTGGAAGACCCATCGTCATAGCTCGCAAAATGCATCTATTAGATAAAATTTATAACCAAAACTCGAAAAGTGAGTCCCAAGTCAAACACAGGGAGGCGAATATTTGGTTTTATAAAAATCCGTGCTTCGCTTTATTTCTTTTTGTCATTTTTATCTTTTCTAATTTTTTTGGTATTTTAATAGGGCAAGAGATCAGGTTGATCAATTCTAGCTAATATACTTGCAAAAATATAAGAGAGAGAGGGAGAAAGAGAGAGAGAGAAACAATCATCTATTCATAAGCAAGTGTTTGTTACAACTACGAAAGTGGAAAAATCTATACTATGAAAGCGAAAAAGATAGAAAGGGGTGAGAGAAATCCCCCTTGACGGTCGCTCGAAGGATGACTTACTTCGAAGTTTCCTGGAGGAAGGTGGTGAGGAGCGAGATGAAGGAGGACGTAGCCGGAGGACAAAGGATGGGGCAGGACAACGTTGTAGGGAGGATCTTCTTCCCGAAGGGTGGTGAGAAGACAACCACGGGATGCTCCACGAATAAGGATGAGGGGTGGGAAAACTATTTTGTTTTCTACTCTAGAGGAGCATCCTAGGCTTGGGACAAGCTCTCTCTAGAGCCTTGGAGGTGGTGAGAGGAAGAAAGGAAGAGATGAAGAAAAATGGGAGGGGTAGAGCTCCTTTTATAGAGGGGGAAAGAATCAAATTCGTATACAGAACATTTAGTGACGGTCAAAAATATCACTAAAGATCTGTCGCAAACATTGCTGAAGGTAGCCCACGTGCCCACCTACCGCTGCACTGGCGAGCACTCCGCACGCCTGTGTCACGCAAGCCCCCACAGGCACTACCGCTGCGCGTGCGTGCGCAAGGGCGGCTTGGGTTGCGCCACATGGCGTAATCTGGGTCTTCCATCTTCTTTCTACTGTAGGGGCTGCTACAGAGGTTAGATTCAGTTGATTTTCATGCCGTTAGGCTACGATCATCGACTTGAATCCATTCGCGTGATTAGATTTGTCATTTGAAGCTCTGAATTACATCACCTAATCCCTTGGCTGTTGATCTTCCTCAAACTGCATATGGTGCTACGGGACTCTGATCAAGGCAATTTCGGAGACGTTAGACTCCGATCGTCATCCTGATCAGATCCTTACGGTCAAATTGTCAATCCAAGGCTCTGAAATAAATCTCCTTCTCTCTTAACCACAAAAAGGATGCAATTAACCTAAAATATACACAAATACCCTAAATGTAGAATGATGCATGCTATGTAATATTTATAATATGGAATGCAAATATAAGCCTTGGAACATGCATAAATAGGCATTTTAACCTAAATAGATGTGTCTACATCATACCCCCATGCCTATGTTTTGCTAGTCTCTAGAAAAATTAAACTACATGCTTTGTTTAAAAATAAAATTTGGATTAGATCACTTAGCCGTAAGTTGTTTATTAACAATAGAAAATTTCAACTAAGGTCCCAAACAACAAAAACTCAAAAGTATCCGGGTGTCTGCCAGAATGCAGACCACCCAAGTCCTCACCTTCTTTAAAAAGGGAAGATACATTTTTTTTTTCTTCTTTTATTATTTTTTTGGACTTTTAGAGTTTGAGAGTGTCGAGATAACGTTTTATGGCTACCCGACCTGCTTAAGACTTGAAAAGGACTCTAAGTGCTAAGCATCTAGTGGAAAGAGTGAAAGACTCACTAGGCGGCCGTTAAAATGGACTTCAGGTTTCTATGACCCTAGGTGACCTTGCCTAAAGGTTTATCTTTTCGAACGGTAGCTTTCTCCCTACAGTTATTTATGGGGTCAACACAAGGGCGAATCTAGTGTATATCTCCCCGATTTATTCTACTTCCTCGCTTCTTCCCTAAGTGTTTTGGGAATTATTGTGCATTTTTATGAGCTGGGCTCTGGACAACCATCCAATGGGCGGTTACCCATGATAACTTGCCAGCCATACTCGTGCGGTGAAGTGTGGTTTTGTTTATTTTTTTATTTTCTCCTTTTTCTATTTTTTTCTTCTTTTTTTTCTCCTTTTTCTTTTAAAGTGGCTTCCCTGATATAAGATTTACCTAAAGGCAGTACAAAGAAAATGGTCATGTGGCTGGGCTCTGGACAACCGGTCGACGAGTTGTTACCACCGACAACTTGCCAGCCATACCACCCTAGATAGTTCATTAGCTACCCAATTTCCAAAGAAATCGCCAAAAAGTGAGTCAGTGCAGAAAGTGTGTAGATGCTTAGACTTAAAATCCCCTCAAATCAGAGGGCGGGTTGATAAGTCACATACTTATCATCCCAAATTATTTACCGAATTAAAATAAGATTGACTTGGCTAGGACACAAGACTAAGTCCACATATGAGTGGACACCCAGGCTAATTAACCTTGAAGACCTGAAGAGTCTAAGTGTTTAGGTCCTATCGTATCGTTTCCTAAAGCTAATAGCTTCCAAAAGTCTAAGTTATCTTCTCTTAATTTTTTTTTAAAGAAAAAAAAAAGAAATTCTATGGAGTTAACAAAATGATTTCAGGATTAAGTATCCACCCCCCATGCCTAAATGATGCAATGTCCTCATTGTAAAAACAAAGACATGAAAAGGGTGGAGTAAACAGAATATCACCTGAATTTCATGACAACCCGTCAGCTCCGTAGAGAGAAGAGAGTATACACACGCGCTAAGTTTAATGCCTTCAGCTAGGCATAATATACATACAAAGAAAAAATTAGGAATTCACAGGTACAGGTCAAAATCAAAACAAAAATATTGATCACAAGACCTACTAGTAGGTGTCCACAAATGTGGACCAGATTATGGTGTAGACCCATGCCCTAGGGTTAGGTGGTTTAAGGTTCTGGATGAAAATCACCTAGAACCGAAGATTGTTAAACTTGCAGGGTCGGGCCTGTGGTTTTGTGGTGTGCAACCCAAAACCAAAGTGTCAGACAATGGGTTGATCTGATTCATTAAAGTCGGGTGTCCACTTATAGTTCAACTCAAGAAGATAGTCAGTTATTCCAGGCTTGGGTCACATGTGAAAGATATCATAAGGGTCCTAATAGAAGGTAGGTGATTTTAGGTCAACAGGCACCCATAGATCCAAAATCAAAGTTCCCTCAAAATTAGCTTCCCAGATTTTTAATTCCAACTTCCTATCCTCCGAAATTAATGTTTTTGAGACCTCTAAATCGTTGTACACCCCATCTAAAGTAACCAAGTCTAATAATTGTGGCTGAATCAGGATTGACATGGGCATAATAATTTCTAAATCAAAATCAACCCCTTTCAGGTGTGGTTTAGGAATGGGGCTATTGATTGAATCATCAAGATTCAGATCTTTCAGGTTAACCCCAACAGAATCAGAATCTTCAATAGTCGGGCTATCAAATGATTTATCAGATTCCTCAAGCCCATTTGTCTCACTAAAATCATTTTCCTTAAGTTCAAGTGAGACTTCACTAAGAGATTCCTCACCCTCAGAATCAAAGAATCCATGATCCTCATTTATATATGTCTCAAAATCATATGTCATTTCATGGTCCGTGGAGACATATTTTTCGTCATTCCCTAGCTCTGGGATCTCAGGTGAGAAACTCGATTCATCCTCAAAGGGTTACTTTAGACCAACCTGGTTATCTCCAATCTCAGTATATGTATCCCCCCTAATAGGTGCCTGAGCGGGTTCAGACATTGGCTCTCTTGAAGGGGGTTCATGTTGAGAATCATCCCAAGATTTGACTAGGGCAACCACAAATTTCATCCTCAACATCGACAATTTCCCAAGAAGAAACTCACCCAGGTTCCTATCCCTAACACTATGGAGCAAATCCAATAAAGAGCTATTCAGCTCATCAATCATTTTTAGTCCCACCTCAGAAAGTCAGGAGTGTGGTTAGTTAAATTGAATTTGTGTTTTCATCTGGTCGCCTCAAGTACACAAGGTGAGGTCCCCTCGCCAATGCTCACCCGCCTCGTCCGTGACCCACACCTCCGCAGACCAGGCTGACTGACCCGTTTAACCCCGCACTCCTCGCGCACACCCACACCAGTGTGCCTGGATCCGGGTGCACATAACCCGACCCGATTACTCGGCTGGCTCTGAGAGAACGAACCCAAGAGAGAAATAGAGAAAAAGTGTACGCGAGAAGGGTAGGGGATAGGTTTTGCTCTTCGCTGGGCAGGGAAAGAAGGAAGGAAGGAAGCCAAGGGCAGGAGCTGCTAAGGAAAAAAGAAGTGCTAAAGGCTGAAGGCAAGGAAAGCAAGGGCTGAAAGCAGAAGGAAGAAGGAAGGAGAAGGTGCAACCAAGCAGAGAAGGAAGAAGAAGAAAAGCAAAGACAAAGCTGAAGGCAGCAAGGAAGAAGAAGCCCAGAGCTAAAGTTAGAGAAGAAGGAAGGAGAAATCAAGGCTGAAGAAGGAAGCTGACGAAGAAAGCCAAGGCCAAGGGAAAGAGAAGGCACTGTAGCAGAGGAGGCGCGACTGAAGAAGAAAGGCAAGGCTAAGGCAGAGGAAAGGAAGAATAAGAAGAAAGGAGAAATCAAGGAAGAAGAAAAGAAGACCAAAGATAGAGAAGAAGAGAAAGAGGAGCCAAGGCAAGCACGTAGAGGAAGAGAAGGATCAAGGAGAAAAGAGAAGAAAGAAGAAAGAGGAAAAGATAAGGCAGAGAAGAAGAAGAGAAAGAGAAGAGAAGATCAAAAGAAGAATCAAATATTTTGACCTCTGATTCAATGTCTATTTTATTGCTATATTTTAATATTCATAAACTCTTGCATTATATTCTTAATTAGATTTTGAGTAGATTTACGTGTTCAAATTACATTGATTGAGATTTGTTAAGACCCATGCCATCAAAGTTCTTTAAGACGTCTGAGACTTGGGCCAGACGTCTGTACAGAGGTAACAGAAACTACTCACAACAACAGAAAGAAAAGTACAGTGGGTACTACACAAGTAACACTACTGGGCTCTACTAGGCCCACCGCCCTCTTTAGCCACTGACTCAGGCTGCTCAACACCTGATCCTGGAAAGGTAACAAAGGTGACACGTCAGCGAAACACTGAGTATAGTGGCAATTAAAAGCTAAGAAACAGTAACGTAGACAGTAGTTGTTATATTTTTAATTTTTCTTTATATTTTCCATTTACTCGTTATCGAATTATCCCTAAGATTATTATTTTGATCTTGAATGTTCCACGTGGGAACGATCTTGATTGCATTCTTTTCCGAAAAGTAGAAGTAGCACGTGGTGCTCTCCTGGCTGGGAGAGTCCCCCGTGGTGGTCCTACCTTAAGTCAACCACCCTAAGGTCGCTGACAGACGTAACGGTGACTACAGCACGCGTGATAAACGCACGGGTAGCTACCCCGCTGTTTGCACCTCAAAACACGCCTGTAATAATGCCTTCTTGTGCTATTTTCTAGCATTAACATTGCATAATAGGATCCTGTAATCGCATTTGTAAAAATGCTTGCAGGCATGCATTTAATCAAGAGAAGAAGAGGAGTGAAACAATGGCTTGCATAGTTACATTTTATCCCAAGTGCCTCCTTACAAATTCCAACTCTTTTTATTTTTTTTCTCTCTTGATTTCTTCTTTCTTCTTCCCGCGGCTGCACTTCTTCCCGCAGCAGCTGCATGCATTTACTCCACGTCACTTCTCCCTGCCAACGCCGCTCCCTACAGCTGCAACTCCCGCACCCTCTCCCTGCTGCAGCCGGCATACCACTCTCTCCTCTATAAGAAGCTGCAGCTTCTTCCTCACGAGAGAGGCTGCTGAAAAAAACAAAAAAAACCCGCAGCCACCTCTTCCACCGTCTTCCCCTCCCATACGTCGGCCCTCCGTCGAGGAGGCACCCGGCGAGCAGGAGAACCCACTGTGGTGCTCACCACCACAGTGGGAACACCACCGCCCAGCTCTTCAATGAGCCGGTGGGCGTGGTGTCTTCTTTTCTTTTCGTTTTCGTCTCCACGCCATTGCTGCCACTTCAAGCTCCGAAGCTTGAAGCAGCAGTAGCAGCAGCCAAACCGCGGCGGCGGCAGCAGCAGTAGACCTCCTCGCCTCCTTCGCGACCTTCCCCGCAGGCGCTCAGCCCTCCGCGCGCGCCTGCAGGGCACTCTCCGTTCAGTTCTCCGCTCTGACGCCTCCGCCGTTGCACCGACAACCGGCCGCTGCGTGCACTGCAGCGGCTGGCCAACCGTCGTCCCGCTCCCCTACCAACCTCTGCAACCCTCCGCGACCGACTGCAGACTCCCCGCTGCCCTCTCCGAGCACGCCATCGCCCGCTCTCCTTCCTCGCACCCGGCCTGCAGACGCCTCACCTTCTCCGCGCGAAGACGCGCCTGCATCCGCGACCATCAGACGTCGGGTGCCTTCTGCAGACGACTTAACCCGCGGCTCTCTCCTGCGTCCGTCCGCTCCCGCCCGCTCTCTCTTCTGCTCTCTGTCTTTTTTTTTCTCTCTCTTTCTCTCTCTTTTTTTTTTCACTTACTCACAGCAACACACACACACACCTTCACCGACGCACACACACCTTTACTCACACATACGCACACCCACACACACACACTTATAGTAACATACATATATATACAATATATATACATATATATAGCTACTTATATATATCTATATACTTATACATATATATATCTATATACTTATACATATATATATATATATACATATATACTTATATACATATATATATATATATATATATATACATCTATATAGTATTATATATATATACTTATATACATATATACATAGCTATATACATATATACATACATATATATATATACATATACACCTATATATATATATACATATATATCTATACATATATACCTATACATATATATATATATATATATATATTTACTTATATATATGTATATATACTTTCACGTTATTTACTATACGCTGTATCGCGGGAATATCTGCACCAGTTGCTGATATTCTCCGATACTCGCGTACAAAAAAGCGTGGACACATTCATCATCCATCCTCCATCCACACTCCACGCGGCACATAGTCATGTTGGTTGCATCTTTCTAGACGACTACCGACTCGACACGGTGCTACACTCCATCGCCACCCCCACCCTCACCCCTTTATATATATACTACATATAAATATATATCTATAGCTATTATATTTACTTTCTGTCTGTTAGCTTCCTTCTTAGTAAAAAGATAAAAAAATACATAAAAGAGAAAAGATAATCTTTGACTTGCAGGTACTTCGTCTTGCGAGTAGCAAGACCCGTTTTTGACCCTGTTTTGGCTCAAAGCCAAGAACCCATTTTTGAGGGTGTGCCTCAAGGACAAGGATTACTAGAAAAAAATCTAAATAAGAAAAAAAAACAAAAAAACAGAATAAACGAACGAAAGAGACGCTTTTTAAGGAAAACGTAGAAACTCGACTTAAACCCCACTTCCCTGAGTTCAACCCTGGGCCTAAAAGTGACAAGATAAAATCAATTAGGCCAGGTTAAAAATTTTGTAAAGAGATGGTTAGGTCCGAATTAGGTTAATCACTATACACATTTCAACGATGAAATCCCCATATTAACAACCTATCCGGGCCGACCCATCACACTTTTCTGGCGCCGTTGCCGGGGAAGTGCGCCTTCGAGTAAGTTTCTATCCAAATCCTTTCAATTTTTCTCTTCCCTCTTCACGGGTATTGTTGTTTTTGGTGTGCAGGTGAACTTGGTGGAAGGAGAAGGAAAGCAGACGAAGTCGGAAGCGAGGGAAGATCCAAGGCGGGAACGAGAGCGTGAAGACGCCGACACCGCATTGGAGCTTCGCACACATTACCCAAAAAGTAGGTTTTCCTTTCTTACCAAACTAGGATTAACTTGCCACCTCAATAAAAGAATAAAAAAAATAAATAAATAAAAACTAGAAAAATTTCTTGGGATTTCTTAGGGCAAGTGGATTAAAATTCACTTGTTTGATTGGTTGTCTTCACTCCCACTGCCCCAGGATTTCCCGCCACACTTCGCATAGTGAAAATCCGAGAATCTTGATTCTTGGATTTTTCGCCGTGGGAAGTATTCTTTGAGGCAAAGAAAAAGATTGCTTGCATCCCTCTTTTGCCTCGCTTATCTTTAATTCAGGATCACATTTTTGGTGGGGAGACTTGGAATTGAGTTAATTCCAACCTCACCACAACTTTTCAACTTGCCTGTGATTCGATCCTGAATACTTCAACACCAACAACTTTATTTTCTTTATCTGTTGGTTGAGCCTTGTGTGGACATTCTTCTTGGTGATTAGGAGCACTTGAATTTAAGTGCCTTGGCTTCCTTTCACATTGATATAAAACTGATTCGTGCATCCACACTTAGAAATCTCCATTTAGGGTAGCCCATTGCATTTTAGCATGCATTAACTAACTGATAATTGAAGAAGGGTTTCTTGGGTTTTAGAAGGAAAACCTGTATTTTTGCAAAAACCCGAAGATTGGTTGAATTGGTAATTCAGCAAAATCGTAAAATCCATACTACTTAAGGCTGAACTCTAAAAAAATCATTCACCAATAAAAACTTCAATTCGGGGAAATTTCCCCGTTGCATGCTTGTTTTACACACTCTGAAAATCAATCACTTGGGCATTACCCGTAAACAACGCCCTTCACATTCCAAAAGCACTTGACCCTAAGCCTCTAATTAAAACTGGTAGTAACTTGACCCTTTTTAAGGATTGGAGGTCTAACTACCTGCGTGTAGCGGCTACGTGCTAGTGAGAGTTCCCGCGTGCTATCGGGTGTCTAAGACTGGGGCAAACGGCCTTTCAATCTGTGGCCCGGTGGTTCCGCGGTGCTCGCATTCGGTTCCGTAGTTCGTGATAGTAGGTAACTTAGATCTTTAGGTCTAAGGGCACACTGTAGAGGTTAGGAACTTGACTGTATTGATTTGTAATCAAGTGTACCTTTGCGGCGTCATTTCTCTCATCCCTTTTCCCTTCTCATCTCCCCAATTCTTCCTGCGGTAGTGCATGTTTGGGAGGAGGTCACAAAACCCTGAACTATTTGAATTGACTGATAAATCTAGAAAACAAGTCGAATCCTCCTCCTCCACAAACATGGCTGCACGCCCACCCCCAAATCCCGAGGGAGGAAACCGCCCTCAGAACCCACCAGGTGGTGGAGCCTTAGATCCCATAACCCGCCTCCAAGCCCAAATGGAAATATATAATGAGTAAATCGAAGCCATTCGGGAAACATTGGAGGAAATGTAGAACCCTCCCAAATGGGAGGAGCCTAGGTCTCTTAGCTCTTATCAGAATCCCGCTGCTACAGAGACCATAGGACAAATTCGGGTCCCCATGGGCGGGGACGACTTTGAATTAAAACCAAACATAATTGGCCTAATCAATTTTCACTTTCATGGTCTTGCAAGTGAAGACCCATTTCTCCACTTGGAAGACCTAACCCGACTTGCTGAAACCGTTAAACCAAGAAATGTCGGGTTATCTATAGTCCTCATGAAGATGTTCCCGTTTTCATTACGGGATAAAGCGTCGCAATGGTTACGCACCCTTGGGAGAACCATCCACTCTTGGGAAGAGATGCGAACAGCGTTTCTCAAGAAGTTCTTCCCAATCGGGCGAACCAATGCGCTTCGCCGTGCTATCACTTCATTTACGCAACAAAACGGCGAACAATTTCATGAGGCATGGGAGAGGTATAACGACCTCCTCAGGAAGTGTCCGCACCACGGTCTGCCTAAGTGGCATATAGCCCAGATTTTCTACTACGGGCTAAATGAGACTTTGAAGCAAATTGCAGACGCTTCCTGCGGAGGGAACTTTATGAATAAAGACGAGAATGGAGCATTCGAGCTGTTTGAAAATATGAGTGAAAACTCGATGAACAATGCTTCCATTGTCGCCTTTAATCGTACCAGCCAGCCCCGAAATGTCCACGAAGTTGACACGGGACCCTCCCATTCATCCACTGATCTAAGCCTTATTGCACAAAAACTGGATGAAGTCTCCGTCGTGCACAAGAAGCTGGACGAGCTTCTGGCCAACCCCGCCCGATCTATGGCAAACACCACCTCTTCACCACTTCGTCACAATCCAAGTTCTTCTAATACCAGGCTTATCCCGAGAAACCCCGTTAGACCTTCCTTACCGAGTGTCGCGCCAAGCAACTCAGTAAGTCATGTGGAACTGGCTTCTGCGAGCCAGTATTTCGACACGGAGGACCAAGCCTCCGTGTGCTCGGACGCATATCTACATGCAGACGCGTCTTCTTGCATAGAAGATGCTTGCGCCCTGGGGAACAACCCGTTCTCTGCCACTTATAACCCAGGGTGGCGTAATCATCCAAACTTCGCATGGTCCAACAACCCGCAGTGCCAAAACCCCGCGGGTGGACCAATGCGACCGTCCGCACCCGTCATCCCAAGGGTCCAGTTTAATCCTATGGCAAATCCGCCATCAGGCCCTTGCGTACCACAAACTGAACACGCATCAAGCCCTCTTGACAAATTGATGCGAATGATGACGGAAATGTCAAAGCGCCATGAAGAGAACATGACCTCTCTTCAGCCCCAATTGGCGCAGCAGAACGCCGAGATCAGTCAACTACGCATGGCGACTCGATCTCATGGCACTCTTCCTGCCCAACCTGTTCCAAACCCGCGAAATTTCGTACCCCGTGGTTCTCAACCACAGGTATGACCTTCTCAGGGACAGGTTAATCAAGTTCTGCAAGCTCCGAGCATTCCACCGGGATTTCAGGCTAATCCCGCTGCAGCACCACACTCTTATGTCCCCATTGCAAACCCTCCTCCACCGTATGATCCCACTGGACCCGCATCGTCCAATGCTATCACTACGAGGAGCGGTAAGCAGACCGTCGATCCACCTCAACCTGATCCTGGCCCGTCTTCTTCTTCGCCCTCTCATTCGGGATGCATACCGCATTCGCAAGAGGATGATGCACCAAAACTTGTGCCAGAATCAGTCCCATTCCCTGAGGCTCTATGATAACGTCTGGTTTGACCGGGTTGAGTTATGTCGTTATAGTAAAGCCGGTTGTTACCAACGTTTCATATAAAAATTTTTTACTCGGAAAAATAAAAGAGTTCCCGAGGTCGAACTCAGGGAGCAAGTTGTATTCTAGAGATATACAAGTTCTATTACAAAAATAAAGAGAGAGAGAGAGAGAGATGAAAATTTGGCTTCTTCTTCTTTTCTTCTTTCTTCCTCTTTGTCTTTGGTTCTTCCTGTTCTTCTTCTTCTTCTTCTTCTGCTTTCTTCAGATTTTCCCCTCGTGCTCTTCTTCTTCTGTTCTTCCTTGTTTCCTTTCTTTCTTTTTCGTCAGATCGTCTTCTTCTTTTCTTGCTTCTTGCTTCTCTTCATTCCTTCTTCTTCTTTGTCTTCACCTGCCTTGACCTCTCTTTTTCTTCTTTCGCGATGGCCGTTGCTCTTCCTTCTTCTTCAGCGGGTCTGCTTCTTCTTTGGCTGCTGACCTTCCGTCGTCTGCGGTGGTGCTGAGACGACTTAACAATGCCTTCGCTACAGTGCAGCAGCTCCTTCTTCTTCAGCGGGTCTGCTTCTTCTCCTTTGGCCTGCACACTTCAGAGTTTATTCGTCAAGAGGCAAAAACCTACTCTACCCCCCTCCCCCGCGTATCTCTCTCTCTGAAATCACTCTTCGGAAGCTCTCCCAGAGCGCTACCGGGTAATCGGGTTCGGGTCAGGCCCGGGTCCAGGCCCACCGGCGTGCGTGGTGGGCGAGGAGTGCAGGTCAGTCTAATCGGGTCGGGCCAGGTCCGCGGAGCGTGGTCACGGACGAGGCCGAGTCGGGTCGGGTCGGGTGAGAGGGACCTCACCCCGTGGTAACTGAGGCAAACAGCATAAGGCAGTTTTTGCCTTTATGCGTCCGCGCGCCTTCGAGAGGTTCCGAGGTGGGACTATCCGCGCACCCGTTTCTCTCACGCCTGCAGCAGGGATGGCGCTTCCAATTGCATCAGTTGTTGAGGCGCACAGCTCCAATTGAGGGCCAGGGTGTGTGCGCGAGACTCTTCCGCGCTGGCCGTGGCTTTTCAACCTGGGATATCTCGGCTTGAAGCAACCTCGAGCAGGCTTCGAGCTTCCTCGCCAATGGCGGTCAAGGCCTGGAACCTGAAATCAATAGCACGGCCTCTCGGCCAAATCAGACAGGCGGGGGACCTTCGCCGTGGCACGGCGAAGGTGGTCAGGGGGTCTGCAGGGGGCGAGATGGGGCTGTCTGGTCGTCCTAGGTCAAACTGTGAGCGAGGGAGTGGGTGTGTTCGGTGGGTCTGCAGAGGGTGTTTGGTGGGAAGTGGAGGGGCGGAAGAGGATCAGGGTGAGGAGGCGGAGGTTCTGCGGTGGTCGGCGAGCCGTGTGGGTCGCTGAGGTGGTGGGAGCGGCTCGCCGGAGGGTGGTCGGAGGCGGAGAGGATGAGGGTGAACAGGGTCGGTAGAGGGCTTAATTGACTAAATCGAAAGCGGGGAAAGAAAGAGGAGGAGAAGGGGAGTAAGTCTAACTTAACTGCAGGGACGAAGGGGGAGGAACAGGGCGACAGTCGTATCGACTGTCACCGGAGAAGACGATGCTCAGGGAGAGGGGCGGCGGCGAGCAGAGGGCTGGAGAGGCGCCAGCTGGGTGCGGCGTGGCGCGGGAAGAGCAGGGGAGGAGGTCTCTGCTGCTGGTAGTGCGGCAGAGCGAAGAGGTGGAGGGGGAGGAAGTCGCCGGAGCTGGTGAGCGTCTGCCGGAGAAAGAAGAGAAGAAAGCTGGGGGTTTTTCTCCGTCAGATCCAGGCTGCCTTCGTCGGTGGAGCGGCGGGGGGTATTTATAGGGTTGAAGCAGGGAGGAAGGCGGAGGGAGACGACGTGTCTCCCTCGCCGGAGAATGGTCGGAATACGAACCCATACCGTCCGTGCGTTCGCACGGCCGGTATGGGGGGCTACAGTGACCATGGGGGTGCTCCTGCGACGGCTGACGACGCAGGGCACCCCCGGTACACTTGCCAGGTCCCCCACCTCACCCTGCGCGGCGCCATGCTCCGCGCAAGGTCGCCGGAGCATGGTGCTGGCAGGGTTTTGCAGGAGGGACCTGTTTGCAAAGAACGAAGGAGAGTTAGGGGCCAAAATGCGAGGGTTCAAAAGTTGAGGGCCAAAGAGTAAATATATGAGGACCAAAGTGTGAAGTCGGTCAAGGAGGTTTCTTCTTAGGCTCAAGTTTTTATACATGACTAATTAGGACCTAAGGAATCTGATGGTGAATTTTATTTTCATATTAAACCTTGTTTGACCGGTCAATTTGCGCAAAAACCCAAATTAAGTTATTAATTGGGCATGGTTCTCAATGTAGGTCAAAATGGGTTCTAAAGGCCAAATTGATGGTTCTAAACCCCAGAGATTATTTTTCTATGAATTTTAGAGGGTTTATTCTATTTTTACTTTGCCTCGAACCTTGTGAATTGAAGTGGGTTGTTTTAGGGTTACAGATTATCATTTGGTTCCTTGGAAGTGCTGTAGCCCTTGCTAGATCATCTCATCCCACTTTTATTTTTATTAAGCTGTTTTGACCTATGTTTGGGCCCTGAATTACCCTGTATGCAGATTATACTGGTAAAATTGCACTTTTACCCCTTATGACTTGTTTTCTTCTCAAACTCAGAATTCTCTGAGTTAAGCTTTTCCTTGAGATATGTAGGAGCTTTTATCCTTTGTATTGGGTCAAAATGAGCTAGTTATGGCTCATGATGAGGTTCTCATCATACCCCCATGCCTAGCTTTTGCTAGTCCCTTAGCAAAAAAAAAACTTATGGTTTCAACCCTTGTTCTAGACCATGAAGTTTTTAATGGTTTTAGATAAGTGCCTTTTTATTTGAGCATAGATTAGGTTAGAATGCTGACCATAGGCCTAAAAGATACTCTAGTACCAATCAAGATCCAAATCTGTCTGGCCTTAGCCTCAGTCTTTTAGCAAAGGTTTTTAAGGCCCACAAGAACTAACCTAAGGTTTATTGGACTTCGTGGTTAAAGCACCCGTGCTTGAAATGATTTTAGCCCTGGCTCAGTTCGCAGTGCGTTTTGTAAGAGAGAGATAGAAAGTTTTTTCTGTTTGGAGAGTTTTCTCTCTCTTTTTCTTTTTAGTTCTAGTCTAGGATTGGCTTTTCAACACGGTCTGTATCAGATTCCTTGCTCCCATCATCAATCCTCAAGGGTTCCTGGCGATCGATGCTTCGAGATAGCACCGCCCATGGCAACCCCCGGAACCCTGGCTATTGAGATTTCGAGATAATCCCATCCATGGTGTTCCGTGGCCGAATCCAGACCCTGGCAATTGACACTTCGAGATAATGCCATCCATGGAATCTGAACCAGCAGAGTGCTTACATGCCCCCCGTAGGATATGTAAATATCCTAAGAGACAAGCACCGAGGAGATGATATTTTGTTACGCATCTTCGAGGGGATTTCCCGCCTCTCCGCGCTGGGAACTCGTCCAAATCAACTTGTGTTGATCGGCCATTCCTATTCTAGGTGTTCTTTTCAGATTTTTGCGACGCTTCTGCGTGATTCTGATTTTTATGCTTACTGAACCAGGCTGTGTGTGAGATTAGGGTGCTTAGGTTACTGAGTCCCGTAAACCAAAAATTAGTTAACGAGGCCGAATACTCCCTAAGCCTTAGACCTAATACTTCAGCTTTTCATTTTCCTCAACCTCTTGAGGAGTGTCCAGATCTTAATGAGTACTAAGAGCCTATTCAAGAATGCCTAAGGTTTGCATTCTTACTAATCTTATTGTGCACTTTTCAGTTATTTTCTTGAATGAGGTCTAGAACTTAGGTTAATTCCTTAGTTCCTTACTAATGACTATCAACTTTTCTTATAATTTTGTGCTCCTTTTTCATTTTGTTTCTTTTCTCCTTCACAAAATTTTCCTTCTCCTCTTTTCCTCTTATTCTTTTTCGAAAAATTTTTTAATTTTTATGGTATTTTTGGCATATGTGAATTTTTTTTGCTTGAAACCTTTTCTTACAAGTTTTTGCACTTTCCTACCCCCCCATGCCTAAGATTTGCAATGTCCTCATTGTAACCTAGGGGGTCTTAGTTCAGGGTGAACTTCGAGTGCTGAAAGGTGTCAGAACAAGTTTCAGGTTTTCAAAGAGAATGACGGGCCGCCTCCCGTTAAGCGCTGAGTTTTACGCCATCGGCTGGGCGCAATAAGCTCAAGGGGAAAGGAGGATATAAGATGCCTCAGCCAAATCAGTAGAAGTTACATCAATGAACGGCTTGAGTCTTTGACCATTCACGATGAAAGGTTCAGAATCGTGGCTGAGTGGACTGATTTCGATTGCTCCATTTCCAAAAACCTGTCGGACCAAATATGGTCCGACCCACTTAGATCTCAGTTTTCCTGGGAAGAGTTTGAGTCGGGCATCAAAGAGTAGGACCTTTTGACCAGGATGAAAGATCTTTCTCGAGATGTGTTTGTCGTGGAAGGCTTTAACCCGCTCCTTGTAGATTTGCGAGTTCTCGTACGCGTCTGTGCGTAATTCATCGATCTCGCTGATTTGGAGTTTTCTGTGGGTCCCAGCCTTGGAAAGATCTAGATTACAGTTCCGTACTGCCCAATAGGCTTTATGCTCCAGTTCGACGGGAAGGTGGCATGCCTTTCCGTACACCAATCTAAAGGGAGACATGCCCAATTGGGTCTTGTGGGCGGTCCTATAGGCCCACAATGCTTCCGGAAGTCGGGACGACCAGTCCTTCCTGTCAGGTCGAACAGTGACCTGTAGGATTTTCTTGATCTCCCGATTCGACAGCTCAGCTAGACCATTAGTTTGGGGGTGGTAAGGAGTAGAGATTCGGTGAGACACCCCGTATTTGGTCATCAGTGACCTAAACTGAGCATTTGTGAAATGGGTCCCCCCATCAGAGATTATTGCACGAGGAATCCCGAACCTTGAGAAAATGTGTTGATGAATGAATTTGAGAACGATTTTGTGATCACAGGTTCGGGTCGGTATGGCTTCGATCCATTTGGACACGTAGTCCACAGCCAACAGAATGTATTCAAAACCATCCGAAACAGGAAAGGGGCCCATAAAATCAATCCCCCATACATCAAAGATTTCGCATACTAGAATCGGTTGCATAGGCATCATGTCACGATGGCTCATGTTGCCCAAAGTCTGGCAACGACTGCATGCCTTGCAATGACTGTATGCGTCTTTGAACAGTGTGGGCCAGTAAAAGCCGCACTGGAGGACTTTTGATGCGGTTTTATGCCCAGCAAAATGGCCACCGCATGCCTGGTCATGGCAGAAAGAGAGGATATTGTTGACTTCCCCTTCCGGGATACATCTCCGGATGATCTGATCGGCACCTATGCGGAAGAGGTACGGGTCTTCCCAAATGTAATACTTGGCATCGGAGCGTAATTTGTCTTTCTTGGCCTTCGGCCAATCGGACGGGGTCTGATGAGATGCCAAGTAATTTACAATATTAGCAAACCATGGAAGGCTAGTACCAATAGTCAGCAGGTGCTCATCGGGAAAATGCTCAGTGATGGGTCCGGAAGGGTCTATCATTTCAGAAGGAAGACGGGACAAGTGATCAGCTACCACGTTTTGTTTTCCCGCTTTATCGCGAATCTCGAGGTCAAATTCTTGCAACAGCAAGATCCATCGGATCAATCGAGGTTTCGCGTCCTTCTTTGCAAGGAGATGCCTCACAGCCGTGTGATCCGAGTATATGATGACATGGGAACCCAGAAGGTATGATCTGAATTTCTCTAGGGCAAATACTACAGCTAGCAGCTCTTTCTCAGTAACTGTATAGTTACGCTGAGCCTCATCGAGTGTTTTGCTGGCGTAGTAAATGACCACAGGTTTCTTGTCATTTTTCTGCCCCAAAACCGCTCCTACAGCGAAGTCGGATGCATCACACATGATCTCAAAGGGTTGAGACCAATCAGGGGACTGTAGGATCGGGGCTTGGGTGACTCGGTCACGCAGGATTTCAAATGCTTGAGTGCATTCCTTGGAGATTTCGAAGGGAACATCCTTGGAGAGAAGAGTGGTCAGGGGGCGTGCGATTTTTGAAAAATCAGGGATAAATCGTCGATAAAAACCGACATGCCCTAAAAAGGATCGGATGTCCCTGATCGAGCTAGGCATAGGAAGGCGAGAAATCAGATTAACCTTAGCTCGATCCACTTGGATACCTTTCTCCGAAATTGAGTGTCCCAGGACAATTCCCTCAGGCACCATGAAATGGCTCTTTTCCCAGGAAAGAACCAAATTCACGTCGATGCACCGCCTGAGTATCTGGACCAAGTGCTGGAGGCAATCGTCGAATGATGCTCCGAAAACTGAAAAGTCATCCATGAAGACTTCCAGATAATCACCTACCATATCTGAGAATATGGCAAGCATGCATCGCTGAAAAGTAGCGGGTGCATTGCAAAGACCAAAAGGCATCCTTCGGAAAGCGTATGTTCCGAAGGGGCAGGTGAATGTGGTCTTTTCTTGGTCCTCAGGATGGATTGCCACCTGGTTATAACCGGAGTACCCGTCAAGAAAGCAGAAGAACCTATTTCCCGCTAGTTTTTCGAGAATTTGATCAATGAAGGGTAGTGGGAAATGATCCTTCTTCGTGGAGGAATTGAGTCGACGGTAATCTATACAGACTCTCCACGAGTTGGCTAATCGGGTAGGAATGATTTCTCCGGTCTCAGTCGTTATAGTGGTGAGTCCTGCCTTTTTAGGCACGACCTGAATCGGGCTCACCCAACGACTATCGGAGATCGGGTAGATGATCCCGGCATCTAACCACTTGATGATCTCCTTTTTCACGACCTCCTGCAGATTGGGGTTTAAGCGTCTCTGCATTTCACGAGAAGGTCGTGTGCCCTCTTCTGAATAGATATGATGAGTACAATAAGAGGGACTTATTCCAGTCAAATCATCGAGGGTCCATCCGATGGCTCTGCGATGTTGCTGGAGGACAACAATCAGACGGTATTCCTGTTCAGGATTGAGGTTGGAATTGATGATCACAGGAAGGGTCTGATTAGAACCCAAAAAGATGTATTTCAAATGAGCAGGAAGGGGTTTCAGTTCAAGGATGGGGTTTTCAGCAGCAGCGGGTGGTTCAGTATAGATGTGAGGTTCAAGGGTGGGAGTTACTGGGTTGTTCACATCCGGATTGGACTCCTCTATTTGCGGGTCAAGATCCTTCTGTGGTTGATGAGGAATACTCAAGTCATTCTGGAGGTGTGATTCATCAACCAAAGTCTTGATGTCACAAATTTGCTCGATGACGCCGCAATTAATTCCTTGTTGGGCCTTAAATATATCAATTTTCAGTGTTTGATCTCCAAACTTAAGCTCTATTTGGCCCTCCTCACAGCTGATGTTGGCTCTAGCAGTAGCCAAGAAAGGTCTCCCTAGAATGATTGGTGTATCCCTAGGGTTCTCAGGTGCATCCATGTCTAAGACTATAAAGTCCACTGGAAAATAGAAATCCCGCACTCTTACGATAACATCCTCGAGAATCCCTTTTGGTGACTTTATAGATCGATCTGCTAATTGTAATGTCACCTCAGTTGGTTTCAGCTCAGATTCTTCCAGATGGTCAAGTAAGGATGTGGGTATCAGATTTATAGATGCACCTAAGTCTAACAATGCTCTGTCCAATTGGGTACCACCTATCTTACAGGAGATCAGGGGAGTTCCAGGATCTTTTGCCTTGGGTGGGAGTCTACTAAGGATTACAGAGCTGGCTTGCTCTGACAGAACAATTGGGCTCCCTCCCTTGGTTCGCGGCTTACGCTGGGGTGTACATATATTCTTTAGAAATCGTGCGTAAGCTGGTACGTGGCGGATTGCATCCATCAAGGGGATGTTTATGTGGACCTGCTCAAAGAGCTTGACCAGGTCCTCCTCAGGGGCCACGGGTTTGGTGGTCTTCTTTCCCTTGGTCAGGGCTTCGGGAAACGGGATCTTGGTTGGTTCCTCTAGGATAGGTCCTGGTTGTGGGTCTGGAACAGCGGTACCTTGGATAACTATCCTAGGGTCATGATTATCAGGCTGGGAGTGGTTTGGATAACGCGGGTCCTGAGTTGTCTTACCACTACGTGTTGTTACAGAATTTAATCCGGCCTGATTTTGGTTTGGATTTGGTAGGAGGGGTGGCTGCTGCTGAAATCCCGTACGAGAAGTAGAGGCTTCCATCTCGTCTGGAGATGGAGCAGTGGGGGCCTGATAAATCCATTGAGCTTGGCCTAAATTTGGATTCATAACGCGCTTCTGTGTTGGCACGTTATTTGGGTTAGGAAGGGGTTGGGAAGGGAGTGTGCCTGGCTGGCGAGAATTTGCCAACTGGGCCAGCTGAGTTTTAACTTCAGTAAGCTCGTCCTTGTGCTGTTTTTGAATGGCCGCATTCGATTTTTGAATGTCAGCCAGAGTCTGAAGGATTAAGGACATTTGATCTTGATTTGGCCCTGATGGATAAGTAGGGTTGGGCCGAGGCTGAGGCGGCTGGTAGTGATGAGAGGGCTGTGGGCGGGAATGAAAAGGTGGTCTTTGGGTTTGAGAATTTCCCGCCCACTGAAAATTTGGATGGTTTCGCCATCCAGGGTTGTAAGTGTTGGAGAATGGGTCGTTCTGGATGGCGTTGAGGTCCTCGCAGGTCTGAGGAACCTCCTGAGAATCAGGGAAAGGGGGAATGGAGTTCCCCCGGCTGGTGAAGAAAGGATCGGATGATCTTCCAGTCCAAGAATCAGATGGGGATGGATATGGATCCATCCCAGGGGAAGATCGGTGTAGGATGTTTTGCACAGTCTCCTGTGTGGAAGGAGGTTGTGCAAAGGAGTTACGCGCAGAGGTGGCTCGCTGCAAGTGCTGAGTCAGCTCATCCACCTTCTTTTCAATAATTGAGACCTTGTCCAATCGACTGGCCATTAATTCCAGGTCGACTGATGCGGACAGGCCCTGCGTCTCATGTGCTCCCTTAAGATTCGTCGCTGCGCGGGTATTCGTCCTGTCGAATAATCCCATGGAGTCATTGTTGATGGAGTTCTCGCACATGTTTTCGAGAATCTCCCATACGGTGTCTTCATGTTGACCCATGATGTTTCCTCCGCAGGTTGCATTGACGAAAAGGCGGATGTCCTCACGGAGTCCCTGGTAAAAAGATTGGACTTGTTCCCATTTAGGAACTCCGTGATGGGGGCACTTCCTCATGAGATCCTGAAAACGATCCCATGCCTCATGGAGAGGTTCTCCTGATTGTTGAGTGAAGTGTGTAATCTGATGGCGCAAGGCGTTGGTCCGACCAACGGGAAAGAACTTTTTCAAAAACTCGGATTGAAGTTCTTCCCAAGTGTTGATCGGCCGGGTCTGAGTTTGATACCAATGGGCGGCCTTGTCCATAAGAGAAAAGGAGAACATCTTCATGAGAAGAATATCCCGATTTTGCGCATCTGATCCAAAAGTGTGGGCCAGATGCTTAAGCTGTTTGATGTGCTGGAAGGGATCTTCAGAATTAAGCCCATGGAATTTAGGTATAGCGTGAATCATGTTGGGCTTTAGTTCGGAATCAGGTCCTCCAATCGGGATTCTAACTCGAGGCTCAATTGCCACCGCAGCAGGATTGTAGTGGTCCCGCATCATAGGACGCTGTGGTGGGTGCACGAAGTTTTGGAAGAGGTCATTGAGTCGCTGGAGCTGGTGTTCCAGATTATTTTCTTCCTCAACTGGCTGAGCCATGATGGGGGAAGAAGAAAAAGAGAGAATAATGTGAGGGTGTTGCTGCACAAACACGGGCGTCGAGGCTTGGCCTTGACGAGAGTGAATTTCTAAAGGAGGTCTTAAGGGTGGTCTTAGAGACCTCCTTCCGTACATGCACAGTTGGGAGAGGTAAGTTTAGAAGGTGATGGACCCAATCAAGACACCCAAAAATGTGTTGGGTGACTATAGAGGTGCGGGGCAGATGGACCCCTTGATCAGAAAGATCGTCCACCTGAGAATTACCTGGGCAGCCAGAGAGGGAGAGTCCCGCGAAGACCCCTACACGGTAGAGCGTCCCCACGGGTTACAGGGTTTCCCCCACCCGACCTCTCTTGTCACTGCGGTTCCAGGTAGACCAGAATGGGGATCTTGACCTCTTAAGTCTACCAATTTTAAAATCAGGGTGCTTAAGGTTTCACTTGAACTTTAGTCTTTTTAAGTGCAAAGAGTGACCTAATTTAAGGTTGGTTAACCCAAGGGGTCAACTTTACCTATTGTTTTCTTTAAGAGCTTTTAGGTCCTGTCTTTTAGGGTTCAAGTGTTTAGAGAGAGCCAATTGTTTAGGATTTTTCTTGTTAATTATTTTCAATCAATGGCTTGGGCACACCTCTTTAGGATTTCCTCAATTCTTGATTAAGGGGTGTGTCTCTACTGAAATCCTAATGTTTGACCTTATGTTGGCTCTACTTGGTCCATTTAACTCTTTGTTGGGCAATTAGGGCTCAAGCAAGAATGTGTTAGCCCTTAAATACCCTTAATAGTGTGCAGGAGTGATGAGTTGAAAACATGCAACTTTTTATGGTTACTAAGTATGGAAGACAGGTTAGCCCTATATTGCTTTGTTCTTTTCTTTTCTTTCTCTTTAGAGTGTAGGGGTTAATAGTGAGAGAAAAGATTTACCTGTCTTCGGAGTGGTTGTCGTGTGGTTGCTTGTCTTCTTGAGTTCCTGTAGCTGCACAAAAGAGAGGAGATTATCAGAAATTAAAAGATACAGGAATGTTTACCTCTAGAATAGCCGTTGCTCCCCGGCAACGGCGCCAAAATGATAACGTCTGGTTTGACCGGGTTGAGTTATGTCGTTATAGTAAAGCCGGTTGTTACCAACGTTTCATATAAAAATTTTTTACTCGGAAAAATAAAAGAGTTCCCGAGGTCGAACTCAGGGAGCAAGTTGTATTCTAGAGATATACAAGTTCTATTACAAAAATAAAGAGAGAGAGAGAGAGAGATGAAAATTTGGCTTCTTCTTCTTTTCTTCTTTCTTCCTCTTTGTCTTTGGTTCTTCCTGTTCTTCTTCTTCTTCTTCTTCTGCTTTCTTCAGATTTTCCCCTCGTGCTCTTCTTCTTCTGTTCTTCCTTGTTTCCTTTCTTTCTTTTTCGTCAGATCGTCTTCTTCTTTTCTTGCTTCTTGCTTCTCTTCATTCCTTCTTCTTCTTTGTCTTCACCTGCCTTGACCTCTCTTTTTCTTCTTTCGCGATGGCCGTTGCTCTTCCTTCTTCTTCAGCGGGTCTGCTTCTTCTTTGGCTGCTGACCTTCCGTCGTCTGCGGTGGTGCTGAGACGACTTAACAATGCCTTCGCTACAGTGCAGCAGCTCCTTCTTCTTCAGCGGGTCTGCTTCTTCTCCTTTGGCCTGCACACTTCAGAGTTTATTCGTCAAGAGGCAAAAACCTACTCTACCCCCCTCCCCCGCGTATCTCTCTCTCTGAAATCACTCTTCGGAAGCTCTCCCAGAGCGCTACCGGGTAATCGGGTTCGGGTCAGGCCCGGGTCCAGGCCCACCGGCGTGCGTGGTGGGCGAGGAGTGCAGGTCAGTCTAATCGGGTCGGGCCAGGTCCGCGGAGCGTGGTCACGGACGAGGCCGAGTCGGGTCGGGTCGGGTGAGAGGGACCTCACCCCGTGGTAACTGAGGCAAACAGCATAAGGCAGTTTTTGCCTTTATGCGTCCGCGCGCCTTCGAGAGGTTCCGAGGTGGGACTATCCGCGCACCCGTTTCTCTCACGCCTGCAGCAGGGATGGCGCTTCCAATTGCATCAGCTGTTGAGGCGCACAGCTCCAATTGAGGGCCAGGGTGTGTGCGCGAGACTCTTCCGCGCTGGCCGTGGCTTTTCAACCTGGGATATCTCGGCTTGAAGCAACCTCGAGCAGGCTTCGAGCTTCCTCGCCAATGGCGGTCAAGGACTGGAACCTGAAATCAATAGCACGGCCTCTCGGCCAAATCAGACAGGCGGGGGACCTTCGCCGTGGCACGGCGAAGGTGGTCAGGGGGTCTGCAGGGGGCGAGATGGGGCTGTCTGGTCGTCCTAGGTCAAACTGTGAGCGAGGGAGTGGGTGTGTTCGGTGGGTCTGCAGAGGGTGTTTGGTGGGAAGTGGAGGGGCGGAAGAGGATCAGGGTGAGGAGGCGGAGGTTCTGCGGTGGTCGGCGAGCCGTGTGGGTCGCTGAGGTGGTGGGAGCGGCTCGCCGGAGGGTGGTCGGAGGCGGAGAGGATGAGGGTGAACAGGGTCGGTAGAGGGCTTAATTGACTAAATCGAAAGCGGGGAAAGAAAGAGGAGGAGAAGGGGAGTAAGTCTAACTTAACTGCAGGGACGAAGGGGGAGGAACAGGGCGACAGTCGTATCGACTGTCACCGGAGAAGACGATGCTCAGGGAGAGGGGCGGCGGCGAGCAGAGGGCTGGAGAGGCGCCAGCTGGGTGCGGCGTGGCGCGGGAAGAGCAGGGGAGGAGGTCTCTGCTGCTGGTAGTGCGGCAGAGCGAAGAGGTGGAGGGGGAGGAAGTCGCCGGAGCTGGTGAGCGTCTGCCGGAGAAAGAAGAGAAGAAAGCTGGGGGTTTTTCTCCGTCAGATCCAGGCTGCCTTCGTCGGTGGAGCGGCGGGGGGTATTTATAGGGTTGAAGCAGGGAGGAAGGCGGAGGGAGACGACGTGTCTCCCTCGCCGGAGAATGGTCGGAATACGAACCCATACCGTCCGTGCGTTCGCACGGCCGGTATGGGGGGCTACAGTGACCATGGGGGTGCTCCTGCGACGGCTGACGACGCAGGGCACCCCCGGTACACTTGCCAGGTCCCCCACCTCACCCTGCGCGGCGCCATGCTCCGCGCAAGGTCGCCGGAGCATGGTGCTGGCAGGGTTTTGCAGGAGGGACCTGTTTGCAAAGAACGAAGGAGAGTTAGGGGCCAAAATGCGAGGGTTCAAAAGTTGAGGGCCAAAGAGTAAATATATGAGGACCAAAGTGTGAAGTCGGTCAAGGAGGTTTCTTCTTAGGCTCAAGTTTTTATACATGACTAATTAGGACCTAAGGAATCTGATGGTGAATTTTATTTTCATATTAAACCTTGTTTGACCGGTCAATTTGCGCAAAAACCCAAATTAAGTTATTAATTGGGCATGGTTCTCAATGTAGGTCAAAATGGGTTCTAAAGGCCAAATTGATGGTTCTAAACCCCAGAGATTATTTTTCTATGAATTTTAGAGGGTTTATTCTATTTTTACTTTGCCTCGAACCTTGTGAATTGAAGTGGGTTGTTTTAGGGTTACAGATTATCATTTGGTTCCTTGGAAGTGCTGTAGCCCTTGCTAGATCATCTCATCCCACTTTTATTTTTATTAAGCTGTTTTGACCTATGTTTGGGCCCTGAATTACCCTGTATGCAGATTATACTGGTAAAATTGCACTTTTACCCCTTATGACTTGTTTTCTTCTCAAACTCAGAATTCTCTGAGTTAAGCTTTTCCTTGAGATATGTAGGAGCTTTTATCCTTTGTATTGGGTCAAAATGAGCTAGTTATGGCTCATGATGAGGTTCTCATCACTCTACTAAGGGAGCCAAAAGGCAAAAAGAAAAATACGCAGGCCTTTGACAACCTACGTAATTTGTTCAGGGATGTTGAAATCAAGGTACCCCTACTCGAGGCAATCGACCACATACCTACTGTCGCTCGATTTTTCAAAGACTACACAACACCTAGGCGACAGTCAAAGAAGACTAAGAATCCGGTGGTTCTCTCGCCTCATGCGAGTTGTGCTATACTGTCAAACTTACCACCGAAGCAGAAAGATCCGGGCACACCACTGATTTCCTGTAGCATCCAAGGCTGCAGTTTTAACCGTGCCCTGCTTGATCTAGGATCTTCCATCAATCTCATACCGACCATCATGCTCGAAAAATTTTCCTTGGGAAATCTGAAACCCACCTCTGTCACGTTACAGTTGGCAGATCGTTCTGTCAAAATCCCGAAGGGTGTGGTGGAAGACGTGGTGGTTAGGGTCAACAGTCTCTGTTTTCCTGTTGACTTTCTTGTTTTAGATATGAAAGTTCCTAGTTCACTTTCTAATTGTCCGATCATCCTCGGTCGACCTTTCTTGGCCACAGCCCGCACCCACATCGACTGTGAGTCGGGGTGCATTGAGATTGCCGTTGGATCTGAGAAGCTCAAGCTTAACATATTCAAGGCAGCCAAGAACTTTGATTGCGATTGCATCGAGGATGACACGTCTGACGAGGACATGGCCGTCAGCGCGTGTATCAGACTAATTGGGACCTATTCGGACTGCTGCGGATTACCTATAAACACTGATGACTGCCTGACCAACACATACTGTGATGTTCCCCAATCCCTCCCTTGTCCAGTACCTTCTCCTGGCCAGACTTCTGATAAGGTTTTCTCCGCTTCCCATACCTCGTGCTCTGAGTCATATCCGGGCTACTCACCATCGGTCCACACTCATGAAGATCGAATTGCCCTTTCTTCCCCGCCAAATCAGGTGGATTTACAAATCCACACTGGGACCTTGAGCCCATATACTTCTCACTGGGGCTATTCATTTTTGGATCCATCTATCAAAGAAGCCCCTCTTCTTGGCCAATCTGAAGGCCAGTTTCTTCCTCCTAACTTGTTCTCCTACCCGTCTGGGACACTCTCGTCCCAAGAAATGCCAGATCCTTCCCCATCCACTCCCGAGCTAAAAGTGCTGCCTAATACACTCAAGTATGGTTTCCTGGGACCAAATGAAACGCTCCCTGTAATCATCAGTTCAAAATTAACCATGGAGCAGGAGTGCAAACTAACTACGGTCCTCCTAGAACATAAGGCAGCTATTGGATGGTCTTTATTAGACTTATCTGGTATTAGCCCCTCCTACTGCACTCATCGTACATATACGGAGGAGGAGGCTCGACCTTCTCGCGAGATGCAGCGACGTCTCAACCCTAACATGCGGGAGGTCGTTAAGAAGGAAATCATTAAGTGGCTAG
The DNA here is from genome assembly GCA_037157565.1 of Thalassia testudinum. Lineage (NCBI taxonomy): Eukaryota > Viridiplantae > Streptophyta > Magnoliopsida > Alismatales > Hydrocharitaceae > Thalassia > Thalassia testudinum. The sequence goes on from JAZHRO010000024.1 coordinate 116,016,743, forward strand.
ATGCGAGTATAATCTACCCGATCAGTGATAGCCCCTGGGTGAGTCCGATTCACGTTGTGCCCAAAAAGGCAGGACTCACCATCCGTGTCAATGACAGGGGCGAATCCATCCCTACACGCACTCCTACATCTTGGAGAGTGTGTAGATTATAGGAAACTCAATGCTGCAACCAAGAAAGATCACTTCCCGCTACCATTTATTGACCAAATCCTGGAGCGGTTAGCGGGAAATAAATTTTTCTGCTTCCTGGATGGATTCTCAGGATATAACCAGGTGGCAATAGACCCCCGAGACCAAGAGAAAACCACTTTTACCTACCCTTTCGGCACCTTCACCTTTAGAAGGATGCCGTTCGGACTTTGTAACATGCCAGCAACTTTCCAGAGATGCATGCTGGCGATATTTCATGACATGGTGGGTGACTTTCTCGACGTCTTCATGGATGACTTTTCAGTCTTTGGACCATCTTTCGACGAATGTCTTGCCAACCTGACTCGCATCCTTAGGAGATGTATTGATGTAAACCTCGTGCTTTCCTGGGAAAAAAGTCATTTTATGGTGCACGAGGGAATTATTCTCGGACATATCATCTCCGATAGAGGTATCAAGGTTGACAGAGCTAAGCTCGACGTCATTGCCGATTTACCTGTGCTTGGTTCTGTCAAACAAATCCGCACCTTCTTGGGACACGTCGGTTTCTATAGGAGATTCATCAAAGACTTCTCCAAAATTTCTCGACCCTTAACTCATCTCCTATCAACCGACGTGCCCTTTGACATGGCCCCGACTGTATACAAGCATTCACGCAGCTGCGTAATGCTGTCACCAAGGCCCCTGTTCTCCAGCCGCCTGATTGGTCCCTCGACTTTGAACTTATGTGTGACGCTTCAGACCTTGCAGTCGGAGCCATCCTGGGACAAAGACGCGATAGACACCCCTTCGTGGTATACTACGCCAGTAAGACGTTGGACAAGGCCCAGCGTAATTATACTACCACTGAAAAGGAACTACTGGCAGTCGTCTTTGGGCTGGAAAAATTCCGTTCTTACCTTCTGGGCTCTCACGTTATTGTTTTCACTGATCACGCGGCCATTCGCCATCTCATGCACAAGAAGGATGCCAAGCCTAGACTGATTCGTTGGATCCTTCTGCTCCAGGAATTTGACATTGAGATTCGCGATAAGGCCGGAGCCCAGAATGTTGTGGCTGATCACCTTTCCAGACTGGACCCTGACCATATTGGACTTACTCTGCCAATTAATGAAATTTTTCCTGATGAGCACCTATTGGTAATAAATGTGGCAAGTGGACCGTGGTATGCCGACATTGCCAATTACCTTACTTCTGGATCTCTTCCACGTGGATGGCCTAAAAACCAGCGCGAGCATCTCATGGCAAAAGCAAAGTATTATTTCTGGGATAATCCACTTCTTTTTCGGATAGGTGCTGATCAAATCATCCGTCGCTGTATTCCTGACAGTGAGTTCCCCAGTGTGCTATCCTTCTGCCACGATCAGGCTTCTGGAGGCCATTTCTCTGGGAGGAAAACTGCAGCCAAGGTGTTGCAGTGCGGTTTCTTTTGGCCCTCCCTTTACAAGGACGCACACACTTATGCCAAGCATTGCACTAGGTGCCAGTCGTTAGGGTCAATGGCACGTCCTGACATGATGCCCTTGCAACACATCCTAGCTGCGGAAATCTTCGACATCTGGGGAATTGACTTCATGGGTCCCTTTCCTCCATCCAACGGCTTCGAATTCATCCTCGTGGCCGTCGACTATGTTTCGAAATGGGTCGAGGCTATTCCCACGCGCCGTGCTGACCATGTTATCTCCACCCGATTCGTCAAGGACCACATCTTTGCGCGTTTTGGGATCCCTCGGGCCATTATCTCGGATGGAGGAAGCCACTTTACCCATGCTTCTTTTCGGGCACTTCTGAGGAGGTTCGGAGTCCACCATCGTATCGCATCCCCGTATCATCCTCAGACGAACGGCCAGGCGGAAGTGTCAAACCGGCAAATCAAGTAGATTCTCTAGAAAATGGTTCGGCCTGACTGTAAGGATTGGTCCGACAAGCTGACTGATGCACTTTGGGCGTATCGGACCGCCTTCAAGGCTCCCCTTGGTATGTCTCCATATAGAATCGTTTATGGGAAGCCTTGTCATTTGCCCGTGGAGTTGGAACATCGTGCTTATTGGGCGGTTCGCCAATGTAACCTCGACCCAGGCTTGTGTGGTCGAGAAAGGAAACTCCAACTCCAAGAGCTGGAAGAGCTCCGTCGTGAAGCCTATGATTCTGCTCTAACCTTTAAACAGCGTACTAAGGCTTTTCATGACAGCCATATTCGGCGGAAGGAATTTGAGCCATCTCAGCAAGTTTGGCTCTATAATGCCCGACTCAAATTCTTTCCTGGGAAATTGAAGTCCAAATGGACTGGTCCTTTCCTGGTCTCAAGACCATTCCCCAATGGGGCCGTCGAGATCGAAGATCCCAAATCTGGGTGTAAATTTACGGTCAACGGGCAGCGTTTGAAACCCTATCTGACTCATGAACCTACCCCCGTTGGAGAAACCGTTGCCCTGCTGGAGGGTAACTAATTCTTTGCCTCATTCTGAGTCCAGCTGGGGACATTAAATTCAGTGCTTGTTGGGAGGCACCCTAACAGCACTCACCATCCACCATCACTTTTCACACCTCTATCGCAATCACTTCACTTTTCTCTTCACCACCCACCATCCACCCACCCTTCCACCCTGATCTATACCCTGAACCTCAGCTCTTGTTACCCGATCTTCCGTCCTTCCTCTGCCTTTCCCTGCATGCATATGAGGACATAGCATTGTTTGGCATGGGGGGGTGGATAGGCATCCATAGGATCCAGGTATGTTATGGTATCATACAGTTCCCACCTATTTATAAATATGCAAGAAAAAGAAAAAAGAAGAAAAAAAATATATATATATATTATAATAAATGGTGTTTAGTAATGATCTTGAAGCTGAAACAAAAAGGCAATAAGTGTTTATGGATATTCAACCTCTGTTTTGAAGACTTTCCAGGCCACAAAAGCTTGATTCGCTCAGGCTCGGCTTAATTCACTTAAAGCATTGACAAAATAGATCAAGATCTCTCCTAACTAAGGATGTATTCTTGTACCTGAGACACAAGTACAAGATCCGTTGGTTTACTTTTACTTGAGAGCTTAAGTAAACTTGGTTCACACTACACATATCAGGAAAGACCAGGTGAACATAAGATCCAACCCTAGTGTTCATTAGGGAAGGTGGAGTCCTTACTTGTGCGCGCAGGTAGACTTTTTATCCCAGGCTTTAGTCTTGTGTTTAGGAGCGACTCTTTCCACCAAAAAGCAACTCTCCCACCAAAAAGAAAAAAAAGTGTGCTCTTTCAAAATGTGTTGTAAGAGATATACTGACATATGTTTCAAAAAAAAAAAAAAAGATGTTGCAAAAGAGTCAGTATATCTCATAAACGTCTGTATAATTTGTTTTTCGGTGAGCCAAAAAAAAAAAAAAAGAAAATGGGAGTTGAGTTTTCCGTCATCATCTTAAGGGTCAATCCGAAGACATGAGCTGAAACTGAGACCAACCTGTACTTAAAAATTCGTGAAACCCTGGGATTGAGTCTTAATGTTCATCTGGTCAGTCTTGATCCTTCACTATGCACAAACCATAACCTCTTGAGCTCTCGAGTACGGCAAAAACCTCCTGGGTCCTGGAAATCGTACTTAAGGTTTAAATATCAAGAGTCCTGGTTAGTTGAGAGATGATCTATGTCATGTGAGACTTAAAGTACTGGTAGTCTTCTTTACAATTGGTTCTCACAATATTCGATAATAAACACACCTATATCACCTCAGAAGAAAATCTTCAGCTTAAGATCATTTCTAAATACTATTTTGCTAGGGACTAGCAAAAGATAGGCATGGGGGTATATGTTTGCACCTCAAAACACGCCTGTAATAACGCCTTCTTGTGCTATTTTCTAGCATTAACATTGCATAATAGGATCCTGTAATCGCATTTGTAAAAACACTTGCATGCATGCATTTAATCAAGAGAAGAAGAGGAGTGGAACAATGGCTTGCATAGTTACATTTTATCCCAAGTGCCTCCTTACAAATTCCACCTCTTTTTATTTTTTTTCTCTCTTGATTTCTTCTTTTCTTCTTCCCGCGGCTGCACTTCTTCCCGCAGCAGCTGCATGCATTTACTCCACGTCACTTCTCCCTGCCAACGCCGCTCCCTACAGCTGCAACTCCCGCACCCTCTCCCTGCTGCAGCCGGCATACCACTCTCTCCTCCTCGATAAGAAGCTGCAGCTTCTTCCTCACGAGAGAGGCTGCTGAAAAAAACAAAAAAAACCCGCAGCCACCTCTTCCACCGTCTTCCCCTCCCATACGTCGGCCCTCCGTCGAGGAGGCACCCGGCGAGCAGGAGAACCCACTGTGGTGCTCACCACCACAGTGGGAACACCACCGCCCAGCTCTTCAATGAGCCGGTGGGCGTGGTGTCTTCTTTTCTTTTCGTTTTCGTCTCCACGCCATTGCTGCCACTTCAAGCTCCGAAGCTTGAAGTAGCAGTAGCAGCAGCCAAACCGCGGCGGCGGCAGCAGCAGCAGACCTCCTCGCCTCCTCCGCGACCTTCCCCGCAGGCGCTCAGCCCTCCGCGCGCGCCTGCAGGGCACTCTCCGCTCAGTTCTCCGCTCTGACGCCTCCGCCGTTGCACCAACAACCGGCCGCTGCGCGCACTGCAGCGGCTGGCCAACCGTCGTCCTGCTCCCCTGCCAACCTCTCCAACCCTCCGCGACCGACTGCAGACTCCCCGCTGCCCTCTCCGAGCACGCCATCGCCCGCTCTCCTTCCTCGCATCCGGCCTGCAGACGCCTCACCTTCTCCGCGCAAAGACGCGCCTGCATCCGCGACCATCAGACGTCGGGCGCCTTCTGCAGACGACTTAACCCGCGGCTCTCTCCTGCATCCGTCCACTCCCGCCCGCTCTCTCTTCTGCTCTCTGTCTTTTTTTTTTTCTCTCTTTCTCTCTCTTTTTTTTTTCACTTACTCACAGCAACACACACACACACCTTCACAGACGCACACACACCTTTACTCACACATATGCACACCCACACACACACACTTATAGTAACATACATATATATACATATATATATAGCTACTTATATATATCTATATACTTATACATATATATATCTATATACTTATACATATATATATATATATATATACATATATACTTATATACATATATATATATATATATACATCTATATAGTATTATATATATATATACTTATATACATATATACATACATATATATATATACATATACACCTATATATATATATACATATATATCTATATATATCTATACATATATACCTATACATATATATATAAATATATTTACTTATATATATGTATATATACTTTCACGTTATTTACTATACGCTGTATCGCAGGAATATCTGCACCAGTTGCTGATATTCTCCGATACACGCGTACAAAAAAGCGTGGACACATTCATCATCCATCCTCCATCCACACTCCACGCGGCACATAGTCATGTTGGTTGCATCTTTCTAGACGACTACCGACTCGAGACGGTGCTACACTCCATCGCCACCTCCAACCCCACCCCTTTATATATATACTACATATAAATATATATCTATAGCTATTATATTTACTTTCTATCTGTTAGCTTCCTTCTTAGTAAAAAGATAAAAAAATACATAAAAGAGAAAAGATAATCTTTGACTTGCAGGTACTTCGTCTTGCGAGTAGCAAGACCCGTTTTTGACCCTGTTTTGGCTCAAAGCCAAGAACCCATTTTTGAGGGTGTGACTCAAGGACAAGGATTACTAGAAAAAAATCTAAATAAGAAAAACAAATAAAAAAATAGAATAAACGAACGAAAGAGACGTGTTTTAAGGAAAACGTAGAAACTCGACTTAAACCCCACTTCCCTGAGTTCGACCCTGGGCCTAAAAGTGACAAGATAAAATCAATTAGGCCAGGTTAAAAATTTTGTAAAGAGATGGTTAGGTCCGAATTAGGTTAATCACTATACACATTTCAACGATAAAATCCCCATATTAACAACCTATCCGGGCCGACCCATCACCCGCACTGGCACGCGGTCAGTCGTTTCCGTTAACGGGTGCGCCCAAAGCACAGCACAGAACAAGTATAGGGCAGAGCCCTCTCAATAACAGGGGTCTAGTCCCTCCACAGTAACTAAACAGGGGTCTTGCCCCTCCACAATCCGCGCACCCTCGCCTGACTACCCTGGTTTGCCCAATGGGACGAACAAGTCGGTGTAGGAGGGCTAGCAGAACCTCGGGGCCCGTGGGGTAGCTAGTGCTCTCCCTACACTTGTAGCTCTCCTCGGTACTGTGTGCACGAGGGCCAAAGTTTGTACAAAGTGGTCAGACCTACCCCGGGTCCCTGGGGTGGCTAGCTCCGCTTTGCACTAAACAGGGGGACAATCGCTCTCCTTGGTACTCCGTACTCAAGAGTCGGCTCACTTCCTCAATTCTATTCCATTCACTTTCAAGGAGTTCTACTCCTAATTCCCCGTAGGGTTCGTGCTCTTTCAACTCAGCCAATTTAGGTTTCATCTTTTCAGCTTTATATTTATATAGCCCATGTTCCTAACAGTAATTATTCATTCATAATCAGGCAACTGTTAACCAATTACAGGTAGTTATCGTTTCCTTTCTACTTTTCCAAGACTGCAATGTATATATATTCAATCTAGTTTTTCAGTTCAAGGATTCATGCCATACCCTAGGATCTATCATTCAATCTAGTTTTCCAGTCCTAGGATTCATGCATTACCCTAGGATCTATCATTCAATCTAGTTTTTTATTCTTAGGGTTCATGCAATACCTTAGACTCTATTAATTATTTCACAAGGGTATAATTTTTGATAAATAATTGAAAGGGCCACTCTACCTGCAAAACCGGGAGTACTGGGGGTGTAATCGGCAAGCCCGCGCGCCTCCGTAACGGAACGGGGTCCTAACACAAGGATCAAAGAAAAGGAGATACTCAGAACAGCATACGATTACTGTAAACAGGTAGAGGAACTAAATCTGAGAAGAACGAAACTTGAAACGTGGAAAACGGACTCCGAATGGACCCTAAACTGGTCAAAAACGACGAGTCTGCCCAAAATCAGACGTCTGGAACTTCTTCCAGATGTCTTAAATGATCTCTCAGGTCATACCTTGATCTGCACGGTCCTTCAGACATCCAGAAGCCCACTGAACCATCTGGACTTAGTTTCCAGATGTCTGACTATCACTCCGGACGTCTGGAGACTCTCTCCGTCATCTGGTGCTGTGCCCAGACGTTCGATCTGGGTGGGATGGCGTGCCCTTGCACCTTCCCGAACAAATCCTGCACACACAAGCGCCCGTTCTCAACACGAAAGGATGCAGAAGACTTCAGCGGAACAGCTGCATGGCCATACACACGAAAGAAGAAGAAGATAAAAATAACATACCTTTCAGACATCTGGACCTTCCTCCAGACGTCTCTTGCGTCGTCTAGACGTAAGTCCAGACGTCTGATTCTGGGAAATTTTCCCAGAATCAGAACCTTCTCGCTCTCCACCGCAGCACACGGCTGTGCCGTGCTGCGTCTGCCTACTGCCTGAGCTGCAGCGGCTCTTCCCCAGCACCACACGCTTGCTGCGCACCCGCCAGTCAAGCTCCCTCTTCCTCTCGCAACAGCCCCTCCTCCCCACACACTCGCAGCAGCCGCTGCTGCCGCTCTCACCCACTCTCTCTCTCGCTGACAGGGGGAAGAAGAAGAAGGCGGTGGAGTGAGGGTGAGGGAGAGGGAGAGGCGTATTTGAAGGCAGCACGGGGAGAGATAAAGAGGAAAAGGCTGCATCTGCAGGGAGGGAGGAAAGAGAAGAAGGAGGGTGGTGGGTTCAGTCTGCGCGTGCATGCACACAGAAGCGACCCCGTACGTTGAAAAAAATTAATTCCAGACATCTGGGAAGGCTTCCAGATGTCTGACCAGACGTCTGGACCAGTTCCCAGATGTCTTAAACGACGCTTGATGCCCTGGGTTATAACGGCTCTGCCACCTTCTTCTCTTTCTTCTTTCCTCGCCGATTTGCAGAGCCTTTTCCCCCCGTGCCTACATATACCCCTCCTCTCCCTTACGCCACCCCACTCCCATCCACCTTCTCCAACGAGAGCGAGAGCAGCAACTGCAACCGAGTGCAGCGGTGAAGAGGAGAGGAGCAACGAGAGGGAAGAGAGGAGAGCGCGCGAGCCGTGAAAGAGAGAGCTCGCCAGAGCAGTTCGAGGCCGGTCGGCGTGCGCGAGGCGAAGAGTTGTGCTGGGGAGGTTTCCCCCAGCGCTGCTGCAGTTAGAGCAGCGGACGTGCGGCTGCGCGGCGTGGTCGCGCGCAGTAGGAAGAAGACGAAGGAGGTTCTGATTTTGGGATTTTTCCCAGAATCAGATGTCTGGACCTACATCCAGACGACGCGGATGACGTTTAGAGGAAGCTCCAGACGACTGAGAGGTACGTACTGTGCCCTTTACTTCCCTTTGCGGATACGGCCATACAGGTCTTTCCGCCGAGACTCTATTATGTGCCGTGTTAAGAGATTCTGCGTGCACGTGCAGGATTCACTTTGGACCTCCCACGCGGTTCAGACGTCTGGGCGAGGCACCGGATGGTAGAGAGCATCTCCAGACGTCCGGAGGGATAGTTGGATGTCTAGAACTAGGTCCAGATGGTTCAGTAGGATCCCTGGACGTCTGAGGAGCAGCCTAGAGTGAGGTATGATCTGGACCCCTTTTTTAGATGTCTGGAAGATGTTCCAGACGTCTGATTTGAGTCAGAATTGTTGTTTTTGACCCGTTTATGGTTCGTTCGAGGTCCGATTTCCGCGTTTAAGATTCCGTTCTTCTTCGTATAAGTTCCTCTACTTGTTGGAATGCTTTTATCATGTTCTGAGTGGTTTCTTGTGGTAGATCCTTGTGTTAGGATCCTGTTCTGTTGCGGATTTGGGGGTTGTGGAGGCACGTGGACCTGCCGATCACGCCCCCATTACTCCCAATTTTGCGGGTAGAGTGGCTTCCCTAGTTAATTACAAACATAAATGCATATCTAGAATAAATGACAAATCCTAGGATATGGCATGAATCTTAGGACCAGAAATACTAGATTGAATGATAGATCCTAGGGTATGGCATGAATCCTAGGACTAGAAACACTGGAAGGATTGTATTGAATGCCTGAATTGTAGTCTTGGATGAGTAGATAGAATAATAATAATTGCCTGTAATTGGATAACAGTTACCTGTGAAATGTACAGTACTGTTGTTAGTAACTGTTACATGTAATCCCTGTTGTTTGAAATTAAATACGAGCTGCTTGTATATAAATTGGAAAAGAAGGATTGAATGTTGGAAACACGTGCTATATGTGAATAAACTTGAAATGATGAAACCTAGTATGGCTTGGCCTGAGAAATATGAGCATGAACCCTACGGGGAATTAGGAGTGGAGCTCTTGGAAATAAATAGAATGGAACTGGAAAAGTGAATGGGAAACTGTGTCGTCTCTTGGGTACGTGGTACCAAAAGGGAGCACATATTACCTCTTAGTATAGAGGGGAACTTGCTGCCCTCAGGTCGAGACCGGGGTGAGTTTGGCCACTTTGCACCGACTTTCTGCCCCTCGCGTACACAGTACCAGGGAGAGTTACTAGTGTAGGGAGAGAGCTAGCCACCCCACGGGGCCCGGGGTTCAGCTAGCCATCCTACACCGACTTTTTGGGCCCACTGGGCAAACCAGGGTAGTCAGGCGAGGGTGCGCGGACTGTAGAGGGGCGAGACCCCTGTTTGGTTACTGTGGAGGGGCTAAACCCCTGTTACTGAGAGGGCTATGCCCTTACTGGTTCCGTGCTGTGCTTTGGGCGCACCCATTAACAGAAACGACTGACCGCGTGCCAGTGCAGGGTAGCTACCCGTGCGTGCCGTAGTCACCGTTACGTCTGTCAGCGACCTTGGGGTGGTTGACTGAGGGTAGGACCACCACGGGGGACTCTCCCAGCCAGGAGAGCACCACATGCTACTTCTACTCTTCGGAAAAGACTGCAATCAAGATAGTTCCCACGAGGAATATTCGAGATCAAGAAAAAGACCTAATAAATAAACCAAGTGATGAAAGAAAGAAATTGAAAATAACAGCTACCTGTCCACCTTTACTGTTCTCTTAGTTAGCTGGTAGCCACTCTACTTAGCGTTTCGCTGACATGCTGTACTTACAACCTTTTTCAGGTCCAAGTGTTGAGCAGCTAGAGCCTACGGCTACGGAGGGTGTTGGACCCAGTAGAGCCCAGTAGTTCTACTTTTGTTGTACCCGTTTTCTGTAGTGAGTATTTTGTTACTTTTGTACTCTTTTATTGTACTTCATATTCCTGTACCTGTTAAAATTCTCTATTGTTGTGGTGGTGTGTACTGTAGTAGTTTACTTCTTTACTGCTGTACTTTTGTACTTTTAGTTGCTTGCATGGTGAATGTGGTTTATTTTACTGCTTTTTGGTTACTTCCTCGTTGGACAATTGGGTCTTGGGATCAGTTAAGTCGGTCCGATCTCATGCCTTGTAGGGATTCAGGAACCGAGTTGTAACAAGATGGTATCAGAGCAAGGTCATCTCGAGAAGTGAACCAACTGGCTGGAAAATAATCAATTCACGTTCTTGTAACTAGAGTAACCACCACAACGTACCTTTTGACATCTGTTCTAGGGTTCCTTCGTTGAATGTCAATTAGAATTGACATCTTTTCTGTTCTGTGTTCGCGTCTCCCTGCAGGAGATGCCTCGACGTGGGACTAGTGAGGTGGGCTGCAAACGAGGTCGGAGGGGCTGGCGCGTTGAGTCTGACGCCTCAGTGGACCAGCCACTACTCCCGGGCATTCAGGCCTAGGACCTCGCCCAGCTGATACGAGAGATCGCACGAGAGGAGCTTCACCCGCCGTCGCGAGCGCCTCTCCCTGGGGTTGCGGAGGGGGAATCCTCTGTGGGATAGCGAGACAAACACGGCGCTGGACGTGGGGGAGGGGATGTCCCTCCACCGCCCCCACCCTCTTCTGGTACTTTAGAGCACGAGCCCTCCTTACCTAGAGGCGTACCAGCTTCTCCACTTCAGCGTCATTACGAGCATTTCGGACAGTTTCGGAAGCTGAAGCCCCCCTCCTTCAAAAGGGATGAGGACCCAACCGAGGCCGAGGACTGGCTCGAGCAGATCGAGAAGGTGTTTGACACCCTTCGCCCCCCTGTGGAGTGTCGCATGGCCTTTGCCACGTACCAGTTGGAGAGCGCAGCACACAGGTGGTGGAGGGCGGTCAGGGGTCAGGAGAGGGACGAGCCGACTTGGGACCAGTTTGTCACCCTCTTCTACAAGCAATACTTCCCCCAGACGTGCCAGGACCAGAGGAGGCGGGAGTTCCACACTCTCCGCCAGGGGATGATGACCGTGAGCGCGTACCGCACGCGTTTCCTCGAGCTGTCTCGTTTCGTAGCGACAGTTGTGGTCACCGAGGAGGAGCTCCTTTGGAGGTTCATGATTGCGCAGCAATCATAGGTCTTAATTGGCCTAGATTAAGCTAGGACTTAGCATAAGTTAAGGTTATTCATGCATGCATACGCATTATCTGCATCTTTACCGCTTTCCTTTAGCCATGCATGAAATAATGTTATAATGTGCTGATTAAGTGCATTATGTCAATTGCAGGCAATAAGCTGATCAGGAGCTGGATCTGAAGTTGGATCAGGAATAACGGGAGTTGTAGCAGACTGGAGCAGAAGGCCTAGTTTAGATGTAGGAATAATAATGTAAGGGGGTTAAAGGTTTTCTATTCTATTAAGTAGGAATAAAGAAGTAAAATGTGAAGAGCTTAGGTCCATCCTAGCCCTAGGATAGCCTAGAGACTTCCCCAAGCCTTAGCCACCCTTAGATTAGGTCACAACACCCTAGGAAGCCCTAAAACCCTAGTTCCAACCCTTCTCTGGACGTCTAGATAAGTTTTAGGATGTCCAGGACCCTTAGCCAACTCCCGCACCCTTCAAACCCACTTCTGCAGTGTTATTGGACGTCCAGACACTTTGTCAGACGTCCAATTTCTACAGAATACCCAAAACAGAACCCGAAATCCTTCCTGACTCTGATTGGATGTCCAGACAACAAGTCTGGACTTCTGATTTTTGAGTATAAGATGTCTGATTCTATTATTAGACGTCCGATACTGCTCTCCAATTCCTGTTTTGACATTTAAGCCTTGATATTGGATCTCTAGGTCACTAAACCCAATTCCAACCCCATAGGAACCTAAATTAAGGTGCCCTAACCCTAATACATCACCTCTAGACCTCCCTAAGGACCTAATTAGGTCCTCACTAAACCTAATTGACTTGGATCTTAGTCAATTCCATCAGCCTATTCAATTGGACTCATTGAGTCCAATTGAGCCCTGATCTCAGCACACACTGTCCAATTGGACTCAGTGAGAGTCCAATTGACCTAGACCTGACTTAATTGAGTTGTTTTACTCTCAATTAAGTTTCCACACCCAATTAAACTTGTATTAAGTTTAATTGCACTTTACCTTAGTGAATTAGGGTTTATAACCCTAATTTGAGACCTACCTTGACCTAAACCCACTAGAACCCAACCTAATCAACCTAGCCACCTAAGTTTCGACCCACACACACCCACACACACCATCCACACGAAAATATCTAGCCTAGAGTTCTCTAGAACTCTCTACCATGTGTGGTTGCCTTGGTTGCCAAAAATAGTAACCAAGAGCCATTCAATTTTTAGATCCACATTTGGTGGATCTAAAAACCACCATCCACCCTCCCTCTCTCACTCCCCCACGAGCTCCCACCATAGGCCTCTCTAGAGAATTCCATAATTCTCTAGAGAGCTTCCCTTAGGTCTATAAAAAGACCCCTTGGGTGGCCATTTGCACACATTCACTTCTTTGGCAATTATACTCGATTGGTGCCATTCATGCCACCTCCATAGTCACTCCACCTCCACGAGCTCACTACCACCACCATGGAGGACACCATGCCGGGATGCTGGATCAACCATACCTCTCTCCAAGGGCCGGCCTAAGTTCCATTGGCCGCCCCTCCTTCTCTCGACCACTCCAAGGCCATCGGGGACCACCCTTGAATGCCCTCTATTCTTCTAGCTTTAAATCATGCTCTTCATAATCTTTATTGCTTTCATTTACTACTTAGTAGTGTAGTCTTACTTCTCCCCTAATGATGCATGCAAAATCCCCCCGTTGATTCTTGTATGCAGTCATTTTCTGGTAGTTAGGTTTAATTTTTAAGCATTCATGTAAAAGCTTTCCTCTAGATTTCCTTGTGCAACAACTCTCCAATGATGAATGAAATTGCATTATATATATATATATATGTCTTATGTGTTTGAAATCACCACGAGCTGAATGATTATCATATTTGCGTGATTTAAGTGCCTGTTGTTTAATTGCCTATTTATTACACACCAGCATGTCGTTTAAATAAAGTAGAGCGGCTTTAAGATCGATTTCAAAAGCAAAAACAACCCCTCCCAAAGACGAACGACCGAGACTCAAACTCTCGTTATTTTTACAAAATAATATTTTTGTTGGATCGTATTTCGCAACTATACTACGACACTTTTATCAAAAATGCGATCTACGACCTCCCAACAAATGGCGCCGTTGCCGGGGAGGCAACATCATTTTTCTTCATTTTGATCTTTTAATCTATCACTGGCAAATCTGCCTCTACTTTGTTTTTGATGTGCAGGACAACACAGAACGAAAACGGGATCCGCGCACACATTGAGCGCGGCAAAGAAAAATCAGGTGCACATCATCTATCGTAGATTAGGTTTATTTTCTGAACCTTAGGATTAGATCTACTTTCTGCTCTCTTTTGAAAAAAAAAAAAAGATTTTTCTCATTTTCATGAAAAATAAAAAAAATCAAAAAGAAAAATTTTGAAAAAAAAAATATAGATTAGATTTCCTTTCGAGCTTAGGTTAGTTTGAAAAAAAAATGAAAAAAAAATTATTTTCTATGAATCTTTTGAAAAATTCTTTTTGAAAACAAAAACGTGCAAAATTTTTGAAAAAAAAATCTTTTTGGTGGAAAGCTTAGATTTTAAGTTTAAACCTCTTTAAAAGCTTTTCTACCATCTTTTGATTTTCGACCAGATTTCAAGTCTAATTTAAAAATTCAATTGCCGAAAAATTAGTAACCAAAAAATTTCAAAATTTGGGTCAAACCTTTATTTTCAAACCACCTTTCAAATTCCAATGTTATTTTGAAAAAATTTTAAGTATAAAATTTTTAAAAATTCATGAAGTACACGGGGGTCTGATTGACCCAGATTCAAAATTTTTCAAATTTAAAAAAGTAATTCCGAGAAATTCACAAATCTATTTTGACTAAAAAATGGTGGGATTTGAAAGCTGATCTCATTGGCTTTATTTTCCATATTTTTCCCGAATTTGTGAAGATCATTTGATACTGTTTCAAAGCGAAAAATCAACCAGGGGTCAAATTCCAGATCTGACCCCCTGATATTCAAAATTCCCTAAAAATTCGGTTGAAACATTAAAAATTCCAAAAAAATATTCTCTGAAAAACTGATTGAAAAAGGAATCCAATCGCAAAATTTCAAATTAATTTGATTCTAATTATTAGTAGAAAATCAACATTAATTTTGTGGTCTGCTAAAACAGAGAAAAACCCTAGAAGTGCATGCAACCTAGGTCAAACCCTTAGGGTTACAACTAGAGACCACACATTGAGCTAACTTAGACTTATTCAAGTCTAGTTAGCCGGTGAACTTGGTCACCTTGTGGGCCACTCACCACAAACCCCATTGAAGAAAACGGGTTAAAATTAACTTTAAAATACGAAACCAACCCGAGTTCGTTGTCGTACTACTAGGTGAGTTTAATCTCTCTTGCCAAACCTGGTGACTAAGTCTGCGGGGTAGTGTCAAACGACCGCGGCTTGGGGGTCAATGGAACCGGAGGCATAAGCCAAAGGAAGAACCTTCCCCTTAGTTCCCTCGTTACCAGACTGGCTGGGTTAGCTTGAGAGACGGAATTCACTTTCAGTCGGTTGTACGACGAACTAATCTTCAGGAATTCAAATCCCTAACGAAAAATCTGGTCACCTGATATATAAGGACCACTTGATTGACAGGGCCTTAGCCTTGTCCTGCATGGCTACACCAACCCAGGGGTTGGGCGGTGTATGCACGGAAGGAGGTCACTTCGACCTCACTTGGTTGGACCTTGGGAGCCACTCCCAAGGAGGCGAGTCACCTCGCTCGGACCATCTTCTCCCCACATTTCTTCTACTCCAAAAGCCACCATGGCAAATCCTGGACCTGGACCTAGACCGGGTCAGGTCATTGAGAATCTGGACCCGATGGCTCGTCTGGAAGCCCGGGTCGCTGAATCTGAGGAACAGCATCAGCAGAGCATGGATCGTATTCTGACGGCGCTTGACAGGATGCAGCACCCACCACGAGGAGAACTGCAAGATTTTTACGACCCAGCCTCACCTATCGTCGCACCGCTAGTCAGAATTCCCACAGGCGGAGACGCGTTTGAGCTCAAGCCCAATGTAATTGGGTTGATCAGCACTCATTTCTATGGGAACTCAAGCGAAGATCCGTTCCAGCACCTTGAGGACCTGAGTCAACTCGCTGAAACGATCCGACCCAGGAATATTGATCTCGGGATCGTTCTAATGAAGCTCTTCCAGTTCTCTCTAAGGGACAAAGCTTCATACTGGTTCAAGACTATTGGGAGCCAATTGGAACCTGGCCGAAATTACGACGTGAATTCCTGCAAAAGTTCTTCCCAATCTGTCGAACAAATGCAATGCGACGTGCAATCACGACTTTCTCCCAGGGAGCTGGGGAGAAATTACATGAGGCATGGGATAGATTTCATGACCTTCTCCGAAAATGCCCGCATCATGGTATACCCAGATGGCACTTAGCTCAAATTTTTTACCATGGGCTAGATGACACACATCGGTATCTGGCCGATGCATCTAGCAGCGGGAATTTTCTCACAAAAGACGAGAACAGCGCATTTGAGCTGTTCGAATCATTAGCAAAGAACTCGATGAATGCCGCATCTATGAACCAGTTCCAGCGGCCTGGTCAGCAGCGGGTTGGTGGCCACGAGGCTCACACCGATTCTATTCGAGCTGACATGGATATCATCGTCAAGCAGCTGGATAGAATGAACCTGATTAAGAAGAAGATTGACCAGATCAGTCAAGGTCAATCCGACTTGAGCTCTGTCACCGTAAGATCCTCTTATGCACCTCGAGCTCCACCTGCTCGAGTTAATCTACTCACTCGAGATGCACCTTCTCCATATTTACAAGATCCCGTATATCAAGATCCTGTGAATAATCCAGATCTGGCACCCTACGACCAGGGTTACGCACCACCCACAGATTATAATGCGTATCCCTTTGATGGATATACGTCTCAGACATCTTCGGCCTACGAGGACATCAGCGCTATCCAAGGATACGGGCGTAATAACCCGTATATAGAGACATATAACCCTGGTTGGCTCCAGCATCCGAACTTCTCCTGGTCTGGTAATTCACAGAGACCACATCAAGATCCACACCACCAGACCAGGCAATACGGGAATGCGCAAAACACGTATCCTAGGCAACAGTCATTCCCGCCTCAGCAGCAGCAACCCCGCTCGTTATACCAGCCACTACACCAAGCTGCCAACCACCCTCCAAAGCGGGCCGACCCTTTGGAGGCACTGAAAGAGGAGCTACAAGAATCGATGAGGAAGTCTACACAAGATAGCTTGCAGATAATGAAGGCTATGGCTGATCAGATTCAGACCATACAAAATACGCAGAACCAGCTGTTGCAGGAGCATAAGACTCAGGGAGCCTTGCCCTCCCAACCCGTCCAGAATCCTCGATATGTGCAGAACCAGGGCGCCCTGCCTAGGTTTCAGGCACCGCAGGGACAGGCACACGCCATACTACAGGCGCCTCCTGCACCACCCGGTTACGCGCAAGGCCAGCCGCCTTTGCAGAATCCCGCGTATTCTGCCCCATCCACTCCCCCACCACCTCATGGACAGCAAGCCGATGCACACGCTGTCTCATTGCGAAGTAGAAGGAAGCATTCGACCCACCACCTAGGCAGGCGGGTTCTGATTTTTTCCACCCTTCGCCACAGGCAGATTCGACTCCTTCAGCATCTCAGGAGCCACCTATGGTAGATAATGGTAAGAGGTCACTTAACCCTGATATTCCTGTCCCTTTTCCTGAGGCTCTGACACGAAATATAGTATGGAAAAAGGACATGCTAAATTTCAAGGACCTGAAATCGATGTTTAAAGAAGTACATATTCAGGTCCCCCTCCTCGAGGCTATTGATCACATTCCCGCTGTCGCTAGGTTCTTCAAAGACTACTATACCCCGAAGCGACAGCCGAGAATTGGACGACAGGCGGTACTGTCGAAAGAAGCTAGCGCCGTGATTCTAGCTGACCTACCACCGAAGAAGAAAGACCCTTGCACCCCACTCATATCTTGCTTTTTGCAGGATTCTCCATTTGATCGGACCCTTCTAGATTTGGGTTCGTCCATCAACTTAACTCCCACTGCCGTATTTGATCAATTTCGATTTGGGGAGTTGAAACCCACCTCGATTACGATTCAGCTGGCTGACAGATCAGTCAAAACACCGAGGGCGGTGGTTGAGAACGTGATCGTAAAAGTCCGTGGGTTCTGCTTTCCCGCAAATTTTTTCGTTCTCGATATGGAAGTTCCTCCTAATCTCTGAGATGCACAATTATTTTGGGTCGCCCATTTCTGGCGACAGCCTGAGCGAACATCGATTGTGCATCCAGGTGTATGGAGATTGCCCTAGGCAATGAGCGACTTCGACTAGACATATTTTGGGCAGCAGAGAACTTCGACTGTGATCAAATAGAGGAAGGTGAAGATGAGGATTCAGCTTACTGTGGTAACATTGGGCTCCTTTGTGACGACCCAATGTCTCATTCGTCTACACTATCAGGGTTCTCGGACCTCGATCCACACGGTATTGAAACCACTGCATTACACATATCTCCCCAAAGATCTGACTGTTTGGGGTGTGCTTCTGACCACAGCACCCCTGAATCCAGCTATCTTGATCCATATATTACTGAATCGCCCATGTTATCACAGGAAGACGTGACTACAGCTAACGGGTTTCCCGTTAACGCAGTCACAATAGATTTCACAGGGAGCAACTCAGTGGGAATTCATGTGTACATGGATCAGCAGATTCCCACCTTCGAGTTTGCTCCTCCCATTCCCATTTTTGACTCAGGTCCACCCGTGATCAAATTGAAGCCTGTACCCACTCCACACTTTCTTATAGCTAGACTTTTTGAAGTAGGGGTACACAATCAGCTGGTCCGCATCTCTGGACCACTGATTCTAGGAGCATACGAGCACATCTTTCTCTTAATTTTGATCGATTCCTATGCAAGAATTGATACATTTGATTGAGTGCTCGCCCAGCTGGAGGCGTTAAACTCAGCACGTATAAATATCATTTCACCATCATCTATACATAACCATTTTTATACATATCATATTTTTGTTTTGGAATATTTCCCTTTTCTATATTGCATGTTAACAGGTTGGCCGGTGCTGAATATAATTTCAGGAGCAATTACAGGTGATTTCTATCCATTCTCTCCCTACAGCATTTATTTTCTTTTACATTCATGCATGAGGACATGCAAGAACTTAGGCATGGGGGGGAAGATACAGAAAAACAGAAAAAAAAAATTTTTTGCAAACACTTAGGAAAACCTCGGAGCTGCATGCAAAACGTACTTTAGGATCTTAAATAAAAGAACAACCGACTCCACCTCCAATGCTCTCATTGGAGCTAGAAATCGTTCGCAACAGCCACCTCCGACTCACCCGCCCACCTTTTGTTCTAAATTTAGGGTCAAGCTGATTGTAACCAGATACGGAAAATTCACGAAGTACAAATTATATGAGGTTACATGTTTATAGCATATATAGATATTGCATTCATGAATAAGCTTATTTTATTAAGAGAATGCATTAGGGATTTTATCCTTTAGTTGATTCCTGTAATCTGGAATCCAGTACAACTTTTCACACACACGTAGAATTTGCAATGGATTCACGGTGAAGGCTGATAAACGTCTTCAGTTTGTCAAGAAGAAGCAGTGCTGCTTTTCTTGAACCCTTGGACAATGTTTTGGGAGTCAGGTAGATTTTCCTCCAAAAACCCACCAAATAGTGTGAGATAAGAGTAGAGTGTACTGGTGCTCTAAGATTAGTACGAGGAATCTGGAATCCTAGATAATTAGGTAATGATACTCTGAGATTAGACATAGTTTTCTCTCTCGATTCCCGCGTATACATTTTTGTGCAAAATTTTGAGAGCCACCGAATAAGGCAAATACGCGGAGAGAGAGTTTTCATAAAACTAGTGCTAAGGTGTATGGTTACGACCATTCTTTACGGAATCCTTGGCTGAAGGAGGGTATTGATGTCAAGGTCAGAAATACACCGTCCTATCCGTCTCTCCCGGTGCCGTGAGTAGGCACTTCCACCAAATAAGCCACCCAATGCCTCTTGAGTACCACCAATCCCCAATAATGCCTCCTTAATAAAGTTCATGGATGTATGCTAGTTGTGTTATGCTGAGAAAAAAAAAATGAGAAAAAGAAAAAGAAAAAGAATGATGAAAAGAAAGAAAAATTGAAAAAAAAAACTAAAAAAAAAAAATTAGAAAAAGAAGAAAAAGCAAAGAAAAGAATAAATATTTAGTGTTTATTTCATCGAGGCAATACCACCAAATAAAATTGAGCTCCACCAAATATGACCTTAACCTATTTTTCTTATGTTTCTGACCGCCTGAATAATGGCTGAGGAATTCCGACTTAGTGTTAGGGTTATGAGAACTCAATTAAAGTGTTAATGCCTCGTGAGACCACCAAATACAGAACATATATGTGAATCTGGTGAGGTTGTGAGCTCTAAGAAAAAGAAAGAAAAAGAGTAAGAGAGAATGAATACAAAGGAATCAAAAAGGGAGCATAGTTTTTCTCGTCTTTCTCTGAGTTGAGTTACTTAGTAATCTGGGAATCTAGATTTTGTAGTACTAATCTCTTTGTAGCACCAAGTGAGAATGAGCCACCAAATATATAATCCTTTCCCTCAGAGATTCTCTACCTAAGCCTAAAGCCAGGGTGGAATTCATAAAATATCTTGAATACCCCGAAGGAAGAAATCCGCCTATCCCGCCAGAATTTTTACTAGGGGTCAGGTACAGGCTTTAGAGGTGTATTAGTTTTCACTCAAATCCGTTGCAAAAGCTACATAGCTGCACCTTCACGATTGTCTGGATTTCTAGAGCATATGATGAAAACAAAAAGGAGAAAAATCTCTATGCAACGAATAAAATAACCAGTCCCTTAGGGACCCTTGCTGTAAATAATTTAGTCTTGCATTTGCTAGGGACAAGCAAGATTTAGGCATGGGGGACAAGCAAGATTTAGGCATGGGGTCTTAATTGGCCTAGATTAAGCTAGGACTTAGCATAAGTTAGGGTTATTCATGCATGCATACGCATTATCTGCATCTTTACCACTTTCCTTTAGCTATGCATGAAATAATGTTATAATGTGTGATTAAGTGCATTATGTTAATTGCAGGCAATAAGCTGATCAGGAGCTGGATCTGAAGCTGGATCAGGAATAACGGGAGTTGTAGCAGACTAGAGCAGAAGGCCTAGTTTAGATGTAGGAATAATAATGTAAGGGGGTTAAAGGTTTTCTATTCTATTAAGTAGGAATAAAGAAATAAAATGTGAAGAGCTTAGGTCCATCCTAGCCCTAGGATAGCCTAGAGACTTCCCAAAGCCTTAGCCACCCTTAGATTAGGTCACAACACCCTAGGAAGCCCTAAAACCCTAGTTCCAACCCTTCTCTGGACGTCTAGATAAGTTTTAGGATGTCCAGGACCCTTAGCCAACTCCCGCACCCTTCAAACCCACTTCTGCAGTGTTATTGGACGTCCAGACACTTTGTCAGACGTCCAATTTCTACAGAATACCCAAAACAGAATCTGAAATCCTTCCTGACTCTGATTGGATGTCCAGACAACAAGTCTGGACTTCTGATTTTTGAGTATAAGATGTCTGATTCTATTATTAGACGTCCGATACTGCTCTCCAATTCCTGTTTTGACATTTAAGCCTTGATCTTGGATCTCTAGGTCTCTAAACCCAATTCCAACCCCATAGGAACCTAAATTAAGGTGCCCTAACCCTAATACATCACCTCTAGACCTCCCTAAGGACCTAATTAGGTCCTCACTAAACCTAATTGACTTGGATCTTAGTCAATTCCATCAGCCTATTCAACTGGACTCATTGAGTCCAATTGAGCCCTGATCTCAGCACATACTGTCCAATTGGACTCAGTGAGAGTCTAATTAACCTAGACCTGACTTAATTGAGTTGTTTTACTCTCAATTAAGTTTCCACACACCCAATTAAACTTGTATTAAGTTTAATTGCACTTTACCTTAGTGTATTAGGGTTTATAACCCTAATTTGAGACCTACCTTAACCTAAACCCACTAGAACCCAACCTAATCAACCTAGCCACCTAAGTTTCGACCCACACACAACCACACACACCATCCACACGAAAATATCTAGCCTAGAGTTCTCTAGAACTCTTTGCCATGTGTGGTTGCCTTGGTTGCCAAAAATAGCAACCAAGAGCCATTCAATTTTTAGATCTACATTTGGTGGATCTAAAAACCACCATCCACCCTCTCTCTCTCACTCCCCCACGAGCTCCCACCATAGGCCTCTCTAGAGAATTCCATAATTCTCTAGAGAGCTTCCCTTAGGTCTATAAAAAGACCCCTTGGGTGGCCATTTGCACTCATTCACTTCTTTGGCAATTGCACTCGATCGGTGCCATTCATGCCACCTCCATAGTCACTCCACCTCCACGAGCTCACTACCACCACCATGGAGGACACCATGCTGGGATGCTGGATCAACCCTACCTCTCTCCAAGGGCCGGCCTAAGTTCCATTGGCCGCCCCTCCTTCTCTCGACCACTCCAAGCCCATCGGGGACCACCCCTGAATGCCCCTTATTCTTCTAGCTTTAAATCATGCTCTTCATAATCTTTATTGCTTTCATTTACTGCTTAGTAATGTAGTCATACTTCTCCCCCAATGATGCATGCGAAATCCCCCCGTTGATTCTTGTATGCAATCGTTTTCTGGTAGTTAGGTTTAATTTTTAAGCATTCATGTAAAAGCTTTCCTCTAGATTTCCTTGTGTAACAACTCTCCAACGATAAATGAAATTGCATTTTATATATATATATATCTCTTATGTGTTTGAAATCACCATGAGCTGAATGATTATCATATTTGCGTGATTTAAGTACCTGTTCTTTAATTGCCTATTTATTACACACCAGCATGTCGTTTAAATAAAGTAGAGCGGCTTTAAGATCGATTTCAAAAGCAAAAACGCCTCCCAGAGACAAACGACCGGGACTGAAAGTCTCGTTATTTTTACAAAACAATATCTTTGTTGGATCGTATTTCGCAACTATACTACGACACTTTTATCAAAAATGAGATCTACGACCTCCCAATAGTTCACCGAGGGGCTCCGGCCTGCTATTCGGGGGTATGTCAAACCCCTAAAGCTACCTACGTTCTTAAGGGTGGTGGAGGCAGCTATGACGTATGAGGAGACCAACCCGTCCGCACGTGACACTGATAGCGAGAGGAAGAGGCCCTACTAGCCAGACTTCTCACAGGGCCGACGAGAGAGGAGGCACGTGGCACCCGCAGGAGAGCCGTCATGCTTTGCGGGGCTGTCAATGGCCTTTGGGAGCCCCTGACAGGGGCCAACTGCCAACACCGGACCCCCGCCCAGCCATCAGCAGAGACCCACTGAGGGCGGGAGTCAAGTCCCCCTTTGCTAGCAGTGTGGCCAGCTGGGCCACATCAGGAGGGACTGCTCGTCTAGCGCTAGAGGTCAGCAAATGCTCCCCGCGTCGAGCATTGGAGGGCGAGCAGGAGGCCATGGTTTTCAAGCGCGAGGAGGGGGACAGCAGTCGCGGGGTGGGTACCGGCTAGCGGCTACCCATCCGACGCAAAGTGTAGCTACTTCATCCGCACCTAGGGCTGAGGGGCGTATCAACGCCCTGACACACAGGGATGCCAGAGCTTCAGGATCAGTGGTGGCAGGTATGGTTACAGTTTCTGGCAGACTTGTTTACACGCTTTTTGATTCTGGCGCCACACACTCGTTTGTCACTGCCAGTTTTGTAGTTAGTTTGGGGCAGGACTGTGTGTTATTAGAGGATCCATTCGTGATCAGAGGTCCGGGTGGTCAGCTGTTTGTAGCTGAGGAGGTTTAGACAGGTTGTGAGGTTAGTGTTGGGGGACACAGCCTTCCCGCTGATCTGATTGTGATACAGATGGAGGACTTTGGCGTGATTCTAGGGATAGACTGGCTGTCCGCTTACCATGCCTTAGTGGACTGCTTTGAGAGGAAGATCGTTTTCTCTATACCAGAGTTGCCTTCTTTCGAGTTCCACGGGCAGCCAGTGGATGGAGGCTTCAGGTGCATTTCTGCACTTCGGGCAGCGAGACTTTTGGGCTAGGGGTGTGAGGGCTTCCTAGCTTGTGTGGTGGCGGAGCCCAGCCCTATGGCAGACTTTCAAAGTATCCCGGTGGTCAGAGAGTACCCCAACGTGTTCCCAGATAAGTTGACAGGACTACCACCCGAGCGTGAGATCGAGTTTGAGATCTCACTGGTACCGGGGACCAGCCCCATTTCTACAGCACCGTACAGGATGGCACCACTTGAGCTACGAGAGCTCAAGTCTCAGTTGCAGGACCTTCTTGAGAAGGGCTTTGTGAGGCCCAATGCGTCTCCGTGGGGAGCCCAGGTATTGTTCGTGAAGAAGGATGGTAACCTACACCTTTGTGTGGACTACAGACAGCTGAATAGGGTTACCATCAAGAACAGGTATCCGCTACCGAGGATTGACGACTTATTTGACCAGTTGCGAGGTGCCATAGTATTTTCCAAGATAGACTTGAGGTCTGGGTACCACCAGTTGAGGATCAGGGAGGCAGACGTCTCCAAGACAGCTTTCTGCACCCGGTACGGACACTACGAGTTCTTGGTCATGTCGTTTGGGCTGACCAACGCCCCCGCTGTCTTCATGGATTTGATGAACCGGGTGTTCAGACCCTAGTTGGACCAGTTCGTGGTGGTATTTATTGATGATGTGCTCATCTATTCTCGAGATCAAATGCAGCATGGACAACACTTGCAGATGGTTTTGGACACACTGAGACGACGTAGGCTGTACGCCAAATACAGCAAGTGCGAGTTCTGGTTGAGAGAGGTGACCTTTTTGGGCCATGTGATCTCCGGGGATGGCTTTCCTGTGGACCCATCCAAGGTTGAGGCAGTGCTCAGGTGGGAGAGACCGCGTACAGTTACTGAGATCCACAGTTTCTTGGGACTGGTAGGCTACTACAGGCGATTTATCAGGGGCTTCTCGCAGATTGCACATCCTATGACACAGCTGACCCGGAAGGACGTGCCCTTTTCTTGGATAGACGCTTGTGAGGCGTGTTTTCAGGACCTGAAGGGGAGGATGACTTCGGCTCCCATGCTTACCATCCCAGACAGTAGTGGCAGGTTCGTTGTGTACACGGATGCCTCTTTGCAGGGGTTAGGGGGTGTGCTCATGCAGAGGGATCACGTTGTCGCTTACGCTTTGCGGCAACTGAAGCCCCATGAGCATAGCTACCTTACCCACGACCTGGAGCTGACAGTTGTCGTTTTCGCGCTGAAGACTTGGAGGCACTACTTGTACGATGAGACCTTTGAGATTTTCATAGATCATAAGAGCCTCAGATACTTGTTTGATCAGAAGGAGCTCAACATGAGACAGAGACGTTGGTTAAAGCTCCTGAAGGATTATGACTGCAGCATTTCCTACCACCCGGGGAAGGCCAATGTGGTGGGTGACGCCTTGAGCCGGAAGGCGCCCGCCCACTTAGCCAGCTTGCAGGTGCAAAGTTGGAGCCTCATGGAGGAGATGGGCAGTTGGCGGCCCTTAGAGTTACTGGGGCACTATGGGGCAGTGACCGTAACATGACAGACGAGGCCAAAGCTGATAGACCGCATCATCACAGGACAGATGGCCGACCCATACTTGCAGTCGTTGCGTGACAGAGTGCTGTCAGGAGACCCTGGGGACTTCTCCTTTACAGACGAGGTGCTACGCATGAGGGGACGGTTGTGCGTTCTTAGGGATGAGGAGCTATTGAGAGAGTTCCTGACTGAGGCACACGGTTCTAGGTTCACTATACATCCCGGAAACACAAAGATGTATCATGATTTGAGACGCGACTGTTGGTGGAGGGGAGTGAAGCGGGATGTAAGTGAATTCGTACAGCAGTGTTTAGTGTACCAGCAGGTGAAGGCCAAGTATCAGAGGCCTGCAGGGCCATTGCAGCCACTTCCAATGCCAGAGTGGAAGTGGGAGAGCATCACCAAGGACTTTGTGGTGGGCTTGCCCGTTACCCAGTGAGGACACGATGCAGTCTAGGTGATCGTAGACAGATTGACAAAGACAGCACGTTTCTTGCCGATCTTTGTCACCTTGGGACCAGCACAGTTGGCAGAGAGGTATATCCGCGACGTGGTATGTCTACACGGAGTTCCATGGGAAATCGTATCCGATCGGGATACTCGTTTTACATCCCAGTTTTGGGCTGAGTTTTAGCAGGATTTGGGGACATGGTTGAGGATCAGTACAGCATACCACCCTCAGACGGACGGACAGTCTGAGCACACGATACAGACATTTGAGGACCTTTTACGTTCTTGTGTACTGGACTGGAGGGGCTCTTGGGAGGAGCACTTGCCCCTAGCGGAGTTTGCATATAATAACAGCTATCACTCGAGCATCGGCATTGCACCCTACGAGGCTCTGTACGAACGGAGGTGTACAGTGCCCTTGAGTTGGGTTGAGGTGGGGACCAAGTGGGAGGTTGGCCCCAGGCTGATTCGGTAAAGTCAGGAGGTGATCGAGCAGATTCACAGGCGACTCCACACTGTCAGGAGTAGACAGAAGAGCTATGCAGATCGGAAACGCAGAGAGGTGCAGTTTGAGGTTGGGGATCATGTCTTCCTTCGTGTTTCTCCCATGAAGGGCCTGTAGCTGTTTGGGGTGAGAGGGAAGCTCGCGCCAAGGTTCGTGGGACCCTTTGAGGTCCTGGAGTGGGTTGGACCTATTGCTTACAGTTTTGCCCTTCCTCCCCAGCTTTCTGGTATGCACGACGTGTTCCACGTGTCCAACCTCAGGAAGTAAGTCGCCGATCATAGTCGCATTCAGAGCCACGAGAGCGTCGAGGTGGGTGACGACCTGACCTACCCAGAGCGGCCAATGCAGATACTCGATAAAGCCATCCGGAGTCTAAGATGGAAGCAAGTACCCCTAGTGAAAGTCTTGTGGAGGAGCCAGCGGTACGAGGAGGCTACCTGGGAGCCTGAGGCGGCAATGCGGGAGCGGTACCCGGAGCTCTTTGAGGGTACGTATTTTTGGACTGACTTCGGTCTTCTTTAAGTTTGTTATGCGTAAGTTATTCTTTTTCCTCACCTTAGTTAGCGCAAGTTTCGGGGACGAAACTTCCTTTGAGTTTGTTATGTTGTTAGGACCCGTGCCATCAAAGTTCTTTAAGACATCTGAGACTTAGGCCAGACGTCTGGTCAGACGTCTGGACACCTTCCCAAACATTTGGAAATCAATTTTTGTGAGCGTACGACCGTGAGTCTGCGTGCGTGCCACGTGCAGACTGAGCCCCTACCGCCTTCTTCTCTTTCTTCTTTCCTCATCGACTTGCAGAGCCTTTTCCCCCTGTGCCTACATATACCCCTCCTCTCCCTCACGCCACCCCACTCCCATCGACCTTCTCCAGCGAGAGCGAGAGCGAGAGCAGCAGCTACAGCCGAGTGCAACGGCGGAGAGGAGAGGAGCAGCGAGAGGGAAGAGAGGAGAGCGCGCGAGCCGTGAAAGAGAGAGCTCGTCGGAGCAGTTTGAGGCCGATCGGCGTGCACGAGGAGAAGCGTTGTGCTGGGGAGGTTTCCCCCGGCGCTGCTGCAGTTAGAGTAGCGGACGCGCGGCTGTGCGGCGTGGTTACGCGTAGTAGGAAGAAGACGAAGAAGGTTCTGATTCTAGGATTTTTCCCAGAATCAGACGTCTAAACCTACATCCAAACGACACGGATGATGTCTGAAGGAAACTCCAGACGACTGAGAGGTACGTACTGCGCCCTTTACTTCCCTTTGCGGATACGACCATGCAGGCCGTTCTGCCGAGACTCTATTGCGTGCCGTGTTAAGAGATTTTGCGTGCACGTGCAGGATTCGCTTCGAACCTCCCACGCGGTTCAGCCGTCTGGGCAAGGCGCCAGACGGCGGAGAGCGTCTCCAGACGTCCGGAGGGATAGTCGGACGTTTAGAACTAGGTCCAGACAGTTCAGCAGGATCCCTGAATGTCTGAGGAGCAGCGTAGAGTGAGGTATGATCTGGACCCCTTTGTAAGATGTCTGGAAGATGTTCCAGACGTCTAATTTGAGTCAGAGTTGTCGTTTTTGACCAATTTAGGATCCGTTCGACGTCTGATTTCCGCGTTTAAGATTTCGTTCTTCTTCGTATAAGTTCCTCTAGTTGTTGGAATGCTTTTATCATGTTCTGAGTGGTTTCTTGTGGTTGATCCTTGTGTTAGGACCCCGTTCTGTTATGGATTTGGGGGTTGTGGAGGCATGTGGACCTGCCAATCACGCCCCCATTACTCCCGATTTTGCAGGTAGAGTGACTTCCCTAGTTAATTACAAACATAAATGCATATCTAGAATAAATGATAAATCCTATGGTATGGAATGAATCCTAGGACTAGAAACACTGGAACGATTGTATTCAATGCCTGAATTGCAGTCTTGGATGAGTAGATAGAATAATAATAATTGCCTGTAATTGGATAACAGCTGCCTGTGAAATGTAGAGTACTGCTGTTAGTAACTGTTATATGTAATCCCTGTTGTTTGAAATTAAATACGAGCTGCTTGTATATAAATTGGAAAAGGATTGAATGTTGGAAACACGTGCTATATGCGAATAAACCTGAAATGATGAAACCTAGTATGGCTTGGCCTGAGAAACATGAGCATGAACCCTACAGGGAATTAGGAGTAGAGCTCCTAGAAATAAATAGAATGGAACTGGAAAAGTGAATGGGAAACTGTGTTGTCTCTTGGGTACGTGGTACCAAAAGGGAGCAAATATTACCTCTTAGTAGAGGGGAGCTTGCCGCCCTCAGGTAGAGACCGATGTGAGTTTGGCCACTTTGCACCTACTTTCTGACCCTCGCGTACACAGTACTGGGGAGAGCTGTTAGTGTAGGGAGAGAGCTAGCCACCTCACGGGGCCTGGGGTTCAGCTAGCCATCCTACACCGACTTGTTAGGCCCACTGGCAAACCAGGGTAATCAGGCGAGGGTGCGCAGACTGTAGAGGGGTGAAACCCCTGTTTGGTTACTGTGGAGGGGCTAGAACCGTATTACTGAGAGGGCTATGCTCTATATTGGTTCCGTGCTGTGCTTTGAGCGCACCCGTTAAAGGAAACGACTGACCGCGTGTCAGCACAGGGTAGCTACCCGTGCGTTTATCGCACGTGCCGTAGTCACCGTTACGTCTGTCAGCGACCTTGGGGTGGTTGGTTGAGGGTAGGACCACCACGGGGGACTCTCCCGGCCAGGAGAGCACCATGTGTTACTTCTACTCTTCGGAAAAGACTGCAATCAAGATCGTTCCCACGAGGAACATTCGAGATCAAGAAAAAGACCTGATAAATAAATCAAGTGATGAAAGAAAAAATAATTATTTGAATAAAGAAAGAAATTGAAAACAATATCTACCTATCCACATTTACTGTTCTCTTAATTAGCTGGTAGACACTCTACTCAGCATTTCGCTGACGTGTTGTACTTACAATCTTTTTCAGATCTAGGTGTTGAGCAGCCAGAGCCTACGGCTGCGAAGGGTGCTGGGCCTAGTAGAGCCCATTAGTTGTACTTTTGTTGTACCCATTTTCTGTAATAGTGAGTATTTTGTTACACTTTTGTACTCTTTTATTGTACTTCATATTCCTGTATCTGTTAAAATTCTCTACTGTTATGGCGGTGTGTACTGTAGTAATTTACTTCTTTACTGCTGTACTTTTTGTACTTTTAGTTGCTTACATGGTGAATGTGATTTATTTTATTGCTTTTTTGTTACTTCCTCGTTGGACGATTGGGTCTTGGGATCAGTCGAGTCGGTCCGGTCTCGTGTCTTATAGGGATTTGGGAACCGAGTCGTAACAAGATTAGTGAATAAATTCTATTTGCTCCCTGTGTTCGACCTTGGATACTTAAGTTTTCGAGTAATAAAATTCTTATCTGTTTTTAAGGTTAGTAAAAGAGACTAAGGTAAGAAAAGTTACGTACTATAAGTGCACATTGGAGAGATGTAGAGAGGATAGAAGAGAGATGGAGAGAGAATGTAAAAGGAAGGAAGAGAAAGAGAGTGTGTGAGAGAGGAAGAGAGGATGAGAAAGAAAGAAAGAGCAAGAGAGAGAGCAATAGAGAGGGAGAGAGAGAGGACGAGGGAGGAGATTGGGGATGGCTGCATGTTGTGGCTACACAGCAACCGCAAGGCATAAGCAATAATGAGGAAGCGGTGATGTGTGGTTACCACAATGAGAAGGGTTTCAACACTTTCTTTGGGAGGTGTGCATCTAACTATCCTATAAAGTAGAAGAAGAGAAAAATAGGGAAGACAATGATGAAGAAGAAGAAAGGAAGGAGAGGCTGAAGGGAGGAGATGGAGGAGGCTCATGAACATCTAAGGACAATGGAGGATGGGTGGTAGTAGTTGTAGGAGAACATGGCATTGGGAAGGGTGAAGGTGAAGGGGAGAGTTGAGAGAGTGAGGAGGAGGGGAAGGAAGAGAAGATGTCGACAGTCTTATGTTTATCAAGAGGGAGCGACAAAATATCATTCATATGCATATCATGCTTCTTTCTTGCTATCTTCGAGATTTATTAATAAGTTGCTTTATTATTTTATTTAAGTTTGGTGAATAACCTATCTCTTTATATAAGTCAAAGTTATAGGAGGAATATAGAGTTTAAGCCGAAACTTAGAGGTTATGAGCACAATTTCTACAACATTTGAGGGTTTACTTGTGATGGGCTAGGTGGATTTATGCTTTAATGGCATTTGATTTGAATTCAGGAACTTTTAATTGAGAGGAGGCTCATAAGTTACCTCTAAGAATGGATCTTCTTCGGACTCCTTAAACTAGGTTTCCTAAGTTATCTACCACCTTAAGGACATTGGCATAATTTTTTTCTCAACAATCCTATATTTTATTTCCCATCCCTTTCTTGGATACCCGTTCACCAAATGGAAGGAACGTTCTATTTCTTTTCTTTTTAAAAAAATATATTTTCATTGAAGGAAAAATTTAATACAAGAAGATGCATCTCAGAAAGGAAGAGAGATAAAAAATTCTAACACCTTCAATGAAGGAAAGGTTACTTCCCGTAAAAGAGGGGAAAGCCAAAACTCAGAATGCAAACACGAAATAAAGGGAAAAAGAGAAAGAAAATACAACTCAAAAATAGGAATTGATTGACCTCCTAAAGGAAGGTGACTCTATACTCGTATGTACAATAAGACACTTAGACGAATCTCAAAAATCATGTCAACGAATAGATCGAAAGGATCGACCAAGAGGTCAAAATCAATCTTTGACTAAGCATCAGAAAACGTAGGCGTAGATAGTCCAAAGTCACACATGATTTCAAACAAAACAAAGCTATACTAAAAAGACAAGAAAAAAGAAAACCTATCTCCACCCACGATATAAAGAACAATCAAAACAAGATCAACACAAACACACGCACCCTCACAAGCTCCCCTACAGCTGCAGCCGATCGAGAGCAAAGACGATGAGATCCACGCAACCACACATTCGGCGACGTGGTGGAAGCCGACAACGAGGTGATCCCACGCAGCCAACCAAACGGCGAGCCGACCACCTCAGCTACGCCACCAACGTCGAAGCCAAACAGTGGCCACGCTCCCCCCACATGCACTCCAACATCAGCAAACACCGCAAGCGTCGCAGCCATTCTCCCCATGACGACAATCGCCGAAGACGAGGGAGGCGGACCGCAGCCGACGCAACGAGAATGCGAGCTCCATGTGCTCTGCATGTCGAGATACGTCTTCGATTTTGGTAGAGGAAGGTCGAGGGAGGAAGAGGGGAGGTCAGGATGAGCTGTCTGTGCGGGGGGGTGGTGGGGAGGGGGGGTTCGATCAGCCTGCTCCGGCTTATCAGAGTCTCAAGGTTTGGGTTCTTTTCTGTTGCAAGCAGAGGGCACGGAGTTATAGAGAGCGGAAGGCGTCTGGTTCAAAGCGCCGATGGAGGGGGTGGGCGTGGAAATAAAAAGCCCATGTTGGCGTGCAAGAAAAGCTAGTGGAAGAAAAAAAAAATTGTCGAAGGAGGACGCTGACGTGGAGCCACCCAGCGTCAGGAATAGAGAGGAGGCAACGCTTGGGTGGGTGAGAGATTGGAAAGATGGGTGCACGAGCAGGATTTTGGGATGAAGCAGGCACGGAATTGGGCCCAATTGGGCCCTCGGCTCACAAAACAATCATCAAAGAAATATTTAAGGCCTAAATGGCCTAAGTGAGCAATAAAGCCTATACCAAGTGGAATTTCAAGAGTTGTAAAGCAAAATTAAATTCCAATTTTAATTATTCTTAAAGTTTCCTAATACTAATTAAAATTGGAGCCTTCAAGGCCTCTCTACCGTCTATAAAAATACCGTTGAGACTCTCAGGAAGAGGAATCCAGCAATCAACTCTCGCTCCCTCTCTCTGCTGCAACATTGCCTCACTCTCCCTCTCTATTTTTTAATTTTTAGATTCTTTTGCGTTTTCTTTATTCCTGTTCATAATCCTCTGGTTAATTTGTTACTCTTGAATATTGTTTGATTAATAATTTTTCTTTATTTAGTTGTTCTTCTCATTTTACTAATTCTTGTCTTCGTTCTTCCACAATTTGTATTTAGTTTATCCTAGTTATCTTAACGTTCCCACTTTGCGATTAGTTCTTAAATTACGTTCTCAAATTTTGTTATGATATCCCCACTCGGAGAGATAGGGGTGATGCCACTGTAAACACCGAGAAGTAAATAGGACCAGAGGATGGAGACGGAGAGGAGAAAAGTAGCATCAGAAATTGCTGAACAGTTTTCCTAAAAACAGTATTTACAAATTTTTTAATTCATCCATGCTGGGATTTCTATTTTTTGTTTTAAGCTTTGAAATATACACCCTAAACTTACGTCATCAGAAGGCAAGCTAGGTATTCTGCAGGTTAAATAAAGAACTCGCCTACCCCATGGGTGAGTTTTTCACATTTTTAGCATTTTTGTTGATGGAAATGTAACTCACGTTAGAGTTAGGCGAGTTAAGAAACTAAAAAAATCTTCAAACACCAATGTTTTCAGGTTGGCCCAAATTCACATCCTACTAACGTTGAGATGTTGAAGTTTTTCCTTTTTTCAGTGAGTTCAAAAGAATTTGCCTAATTGCAATGCACATCTATTTCAATCAAAATGCTAAAATGTGAGGAACACAGAATGTTCAAAATTTCTAAATTACCTTCCAATGATATGAATTCAGTGCGTATGTTTGGAAATAAAAATAAAACTTTGTATTTACGAATTAAAATATGTAAATACAATATTTGGGAAAATTCTTTGATAATTGCATGCTCATTGGAGCAGGGGGAGAGAGCAGGATTGCTGGATTCCTCTTTGCAAGGGTCTCGAGGGATAATTATAGATGCTAAAGAATCCTTCAAGGCTCTAATTTTGATTGGGATTACGAAAATTTTTAAATAATTAGAATTGAACTCTATTTTTGCTTTACAACTTTTGAAATTTCATTAGGAATAGGATTTATTGCTAAAAAATTGCTTCCAATTACCTTAAATCATTTTTTCGTGATTTTTTCCTAGAGCACGGAGCCCAAGTGGGCCAACTCCATGGCTGCTTATTCCCAAAATCCTACTCGGACGTCCATGTTCTCAATTTCTGGGCGGATCCATGCATCATGTCAGCATCCCCATTCAACAAATTATTTTTTCCAACTGGGATCTCATTCCCTATCAAGTTGCTTGCCCAACATGGGCTTTTAATTTTCACGCTCATCCCTTTCCATTGGGGCCTTACGACAAAACCATCTATTATCTAATGCATAGGCAAATTGCATTATTTTTTTTCCCATCGGATTGAAATTGGGATGGATATTAACATACGATTGTTGAGGAAGAAAATATTGTAGTATGCTTGAGGTGATAAATAATTTAAGAAAATTAGTTTGAGAACCTTGCAAAAAGATTTATTCCTGCTCTATCCATGAGTCGTTTCCTCTTAATTAAAAGCACATGAATCCGGTGGCATTAAAGTATGATTTGGCTTTATCCATTTTGATAGAATCCTTAAATGCTGTAGAAATTGTGGTCATAGCCTTCGGACTCTGATTTAAACTTTGTGTTTTCTTGCAAGTTAAATATAAAGAAAGTGAGAGATTATTCAAGAAACTTAAATAAGACAATAAAGCAACTTATTAATTGGCCATAAAAATAAGACATAAGCATGATATGCATACGAAATGATACATTATCACACCCCTATGCTATCTTTCGCTACTTCTTGAGTAAAATAGAAAAAGAAGAAAATAAAAAATTAACTTTTTCACAGGAATCGTGGTTACATTTGCCATGTATAACAAGATTTTGAATCCCTAAGTTGCTCTAGCAAAAGAGATAGCTTCTTGAAAGTTTGTGGTTGACATAACTACAAAGTTGAAAAGAAAACTAATAACGGTAAAAACTCAAAGAAGAGTTTCAGTTAAAGTTTTGTAGTTTAGAGGGTATTTGCCCTCACCAATGAAAGAAAATGCTTGAAAGATCTTGGCACATTAGATTCAATAACACTATATTATTGTTCGAAATGCAAATCACTTAATCCCTTCAAATTTTTATCGACCATAGTATTAGGTCTTAAGAATAGCATTCTATGACTCGTCAATCTACCTAGGGTTTGAATTAAAACCAAAGGTGCTAAACATCTGTGCTCAAGCATGCTAGCTTGACAATTAGGCAACTCACTATAGAAAGCTGAACCTTCACTTTTGGACATAAATTTACCCATCACTTGGACACACCTTACATTAAACATGCCTTACTTTAGACTAGCTAGAAGCATTGCCTCTCCCTTTTTCTATGCTCATGGAAGGTCCTACACTTCAACACGTTGGGATGATATTATAGGAGACACTCCTTTGGTCAAGCCTTACACTTCGATGGCTTGGGATGATGTTGTAAAAGGTACCTGATCATATTCATCCAATTTTCTTTTTCTCACTTTTTTTTTCTCCTTTTTTTTGTGGGGTAGGTGTCTCCACCAAGTCTGGTTCAAGAATGCCTCTTTAATGGAAATATGGGAGATCAAGGTGTAAGGTCGAGATTAAAATTTCTTGTATCTTGGGAGCATATCCAATGCAACATAATAGCCAAACCCGTGAGTGTCTCATGCTCCTTTAAGAACCTAGCTTTGTATTGTTGATTGCCCATATATATGTTAGCCTCTGTGTTAGTGCAAAATAAGATGCTTAGACTTCAAAAATGTTTAAATTAGAAAATGTAAAGACATGTCACATATTTCTCTTTCTGTTAGTTTAACATTTTAGTCCATGAATGCACTATGATTTTATGTACATTTTATGCTTAGGTATTGCAAATTCTAATCTATTTAGCTAGCAATTTAATCATATATTTATATTTTATATAGTAGTAGGGTTTTCTCTTATTTTTAATGTATAGACGGAGATGAAGAGAGCAATAGAATACATTTGAACTTAATTTAATAGTCAAATGATGTGGGTGCAATTTTTATAACAATTGAGAGTTAAAAGCGCTTCAAGAAAAATTTATTTGAATTTGGACTTGCAACATAATTTTTACTTAAATGAAATAACCTAGAGAGCTTTAGTGCAAAATACCAAAAGAAGAAAAGAAGAGAAGAACAACAAAAGAAATGAAAGAGAATGAAAGTCACGGGTGCAATTTCCACCACTTATGAAAGCTCAAAAGTGACCAAGAAGCTCTGACCGCACTTTAATTTTGTTTTACTTCGATTCATCAACCTTCTGTTAAGGAGAGACACGCAAAGTATCATATAATATGAAAGCATTTTATTTTAGCTTATTCAGTGTTTGAGAATGGTTGAAATGTGCGTGGGCTCAATTGGATGCTATGGTTGGGCCTAATAGGGTGCGTTTAGACCTCAACACATGGAAAAACCCAAAGAAAAAGTTAAAACAAGCCCATTTGGGCTTTTGGTGTAGTCGGGAATTGGGAAAATGCAAATTTAAAGCCGAAGAATCCCATTCATGTTGGGATTCTTACTTTTTTGAAGCCATTAAGACTCCCATTTTATTTGTGGAAAAATTACAGTTATCACAAATAAATTGGGATTCTCCGAGGCCTCTCAAGAGCCTAGAAAAAGTCAACGGGAGTCTATACAATAAAGTTATTTAAGGTATTTTCTTAAGATTTTTAGATGTATGCAAATTTATTTATGCATAATTTATATTTTAGTCCCTATTCTACACTTTAATCCTTAAGTTTAATTGTAGTTATCTTTCACTATTGGAGAAAAATTGAAAGAAAAAGAGAAAAATCACAAATAAGAAAGATATATTAATGAAGGTTAATAGTTAGCAATTTGGACGATTGGCCTTCTTGTAGATCAACTCAAACTCCCACTATACTCGATTAACATTTATTTTTGTGAGTTCAAATATTATTAAATGGTCATAATTTCTCATTGTAATGATACACTTAATACTTGAGAATCATTGTGATCAATTTTTGTTATTATTATCGGGGAGGTGATTGATCTAAGTTTCCTTTCACTACATTTTTTGCATTTATAAGGTTGCAATTAGATTTGATTTTATTGTATTTATATTTGCATTCCTCGTTACTAATTCAATGCCTTTGTTTTGTTTGTGCATTATGTAGGAGAAGACTTTAGGCAAATCCTGACCGACCCAGGTAGGCAGTTGATTTCTCTTATCCATTAGTTACATGGTACATTTGTTAAATCATTATCCATTTTGCATAGTTAGTTAGTTTTTATTTTATCATCTTCTTGCATTTGTTTTAAAAGAAAAATATCATTCCTTAAAACCTGCATGTTATTAGAAGATATGCTATTACCAGGGTAATCATCTTAGGGTTATTCTCCTATAGAGGATTAAAGTGTATTGTTTTCGATTTGATCTTCTTGAAATTATGCATGCCGTACCACCTGTTAGTGCATGATCACTAATGTTCTTGATTTTGATGGTAACAAAACATATAGATTTTAAATTCTTAGGAAACTAGCATTTCAAGCATACAAGATTGAGATAGCATATCAAGAAACAAAAAGACAAAGCAAGAGGGAGAACTTCATCTCAAAGAGACATGAAATGAAGAACAAATCTTGAAGAAGAAAGAGGATAAAGTTTTTGTATTTATTTTCAAATGATGCATTTTTCATTTTGTGATTGTTAGAGTTGTAAAAGAGCCCAAGTGTATTAATAAAGCCTTAAGTAACATTGACATAGCCCTTAGATACTTAGGAAAATCTTCAACGTACATAGAATCCAAACCTTAAATGAAACATCAAATTTAAATAAGATGCGTAACAGCTAAATTAGGCAACCTGATGAGAACCTCATCATGAGCCATAACTAGCTCATTTTGACCTAATACAGAGAATAAAAGCTCCTACATAACCTTAGAAAGGCTTGGCTCAGAGAGATTCTGAGTTTGCAAAGAAAACATAAACTGAGGGGTAAAAATGCAATTTCACCAATCCGATCTGAAAATAGGGTAACTCAGGGCCCAAACATAGGTCAAAACAACCTAATAAGAAGAAAAGTGGGATGAGATGACTCAATAAGGGTTACAGCAACCCCAAAGAATTAAATGACTGCCTGTAACCCTAAAAATAAACCCACTTCAATTCACGTGGTTTGAGGCAAGTTAAAAATCAACTAAACCCTCTAAAATTCATATAAAAATAATCTATAGGGTTTAAGACTTTCAATTTGGCCTTAGGAACCCATTTTGACCTACATTGAGAACCATGCCCAATTAACAACTTAATTTGGGGTTTTTGCATAAATTGACCGGTAAAACAAGGTTTAAGCTAGAAATAAAATTCACCATCAGAATCCTTAGGTCCTAATTATTCATGCATAAAAACTTGGGCCTAAGAAGAAACCTTCTTGACCAACTTTACACTTTGGTCCTCATATATTTACTTTTTGGCCCTCAACTTTTGAACCCTCGCATTTTGGCCCCTAACTCTCCTTCGTTCTTTGCATTTAGGTCCCTCCTGCAAAACCTGCGCAGCACCATGCTCCGGCGACCTTGCGCGGAGCATGGCGCCGCGCAGGGTGAGGGAGGGGCCCTAGCAAGTCAATGGGGGGTACCCTGCGTCGTCAGCCATCGCAGGGACACCCCCCTGGGTACTGCGACCGCCCATACCGCCCGTGCGAACGCACGGACGGTATGGGTCTCCTTCCTCCGGCGTCCTTCGGCGAGGGAGACACGTCGTCTCCCTCCGCCCTCCTCTCTGATTCCGCCCCTATAAATACCCCCGTCGCTCCGCCGTTCTTCGCAGCTCGGATCTGACGGAGACACCCCCCTAAATTCCTCCCTTCCCACTCCGACAGACGCCCCCTTGCTCCGACGGCCATCTCCTCCTCCTCCTCGTCGCCCTGCCGCACTACCAGCAGTAGGGTTACCTTCCCTCGATCCTTCCGCGTCACGCCGCACCCAGCTGGCGCCTCTCCGGTCCCTTCCTCGCCGCCGCCCCTTCCTCTGGGCAATTTCTTCTCCGGCGACAGTCGATACGACTGTCGCCTGTGCCAACCCCTCCTCGTCCAGCTTAGCAAGTAGAACTTCTCCTCTTCCTCCCCTCTTTCTTTTCCATACTAAAACCCTTACTGTCGGCCCCGATTTCCCATCGATCACCCTCACCTTCTCCACCTCCGGCCAAACTCCGACAAACCGCTCCCATCGCTCCAGCACCCCACACGGCTCGCCGACCTGTGCATAACCTCCACCTCGTCACCCTGATCCTCTTCCACCCCTCCTCTTCCCACCAAACGCCCTCTGCAGATCCACCAAACACACCCACTTCTCCTCCCGCAGTTTGACCTAGGGCGATCCGTTGGCTCCACCACGCCCACTACAAACCATCCGACCACCTTCGCCGTGCCACGACGAAGGTCCCTCGCCTGTCTGATTAGGCCGAGAGGCCGTTCTTCTGTGACCAGGTGACTCGCCCGCCGTCGCCATTACTGAGCAGGCAGAGCTCCTTCACCTGCAGGTGCACGCACGCCTTCGCCCAGGTTCGACTCCCAGGTTGCGCGGGGCGTCTCCGCGAAGCGTCCAAGGCTCGTAGTTGGGGCGAAGGCCTCACGTGAAGCCACGATTGCCCGCTGCTCCCTCCGCTGCGGGCGCTCAATTGGGGTGGGACATTTAGTCCCACCTCGGAACTTCTCAGAGGCGCGCGGACGCATAAAGGCAAAAAGTGCCTTATGCTATTCGCCTCCTGACCACGGGGTGAGGTCCCTCTCACCCGACCCGGCCTCGTCCGTGACCACGCTCCGCGGACCTGGCCCGACCCGATTAAACCGACCTGCACTCCTCGCCCACCACCGCACGCCGGTGGGCCTGGACCCGGGTGTGACTCGTACCTGATTACCCGGTTGCTCTGGGAGAGCTGTCCTAAGAGCGAACTCAGAGAGAAAGAGACGCGCGGGGGAGAGGGGTAGAGTAGGTTTTGCCCTGACTCTGAACTCTTGAGCATGCAGGCACAGGTGAAGAAGAAGGAAGCTCAGGGAGACACTGTAGCAATAAGAGGTTTAAGTCGTCTGATTTTCAAATCAGACGACGTCTTGAAGATAGGTGAAGGCAAAGAAGAAGGAAGGTGAGGCAGAGGAAAGAGAGGAACACAGAGCAGCCAAGTGAAGACTCTGCAGACATCAGAAGACAAAGAAGAAGAAGAAAAGAAGAGAGAAGGAGCAGCCAAGTGAAGAAACAGAAAGCAGAAGAAGAAGAGCACGGGAGGTAGATCTGAAGCAAGAAAAGAAGAAACAAAGAAAATAAAAAGAAGAAAAAGACAGGATCATCCAACCAAGAAATAGAGGAAGCAAGAAAAGAAGAAGAAGAAGAACAGGAAGAACAAAAGCCAAGGACAAAGAGAAAGAAAGAAGAGAAGAAGAAGAAGCCAAACTTTCATCTCTCTCTCTCTCTTTATTTTTGTAATAAAACATGTATATCTCTAGAATACGACTTGCTCCCTGAGTTCGACCTCGGGAGAATTGTATTTTCCGAGTAACAAATATTAGCAAATGATGGCAATAACTATCTGTACTACAACGACTTAAGAAAAGCTAGTTGCTGCCACCGTTTCGCCACAACCTAACTCTAAATAAGTTGCTTGACCACTTGGTCAATTGACGCCTAAATTGAACGTTGAATTCTAACATTTACCTTGATTTATTAGATGTCTAAACACATTATTAGATGACCTATATAATTACCAGATGGCACATAGTTATCCATTGACCCTTGCAAACCTAAATCAAAGATCTTGTGTCAGAACAAAAATTGAGAATTGATTATCACATTAGATGACCAAGAAGATCATCAGGAATCCTATCAAACATTTGATTCTTTGACCAGATGACTTTGAAAACCTCAACCCAATTCCAGTAAAATTAAGTCTCAGAAAACATGTCTAACTTTATTATCAGATGACCTAAAAATGAGAATAAGTTGTTTGATAATTTGATCAAATGTCTGTTAGGTAACCTTCCTTTTGGCATTATTCCAGAATTGAATTTCAGATGACACACATTCCCCTTCAATTGTTTGAATGTAGCTGATCAGACATTATACAACCTATCAGACGTTTGATACTATTATGGTAATTGTGAATCTCATTGTAATTTTTTTCAAACTAGAGAGATTATTTCCTAAATCTCTTCTAATGACCATATAAACTTGTTAACCCCTTCTAGAGCCTTCCTAATACTTCTATAAATACTCTAGTAGGTTCTCCTTGCTACATACACAAGAACATACAAGAAACACCCTTGATATAATAGTTCCCACTCTTTCTACTTGAACAAGAAGAACAACTTGAAAGAGTTCTCAAGAAAATCATCACTTTGTGCTCAACCTCTCTACTTGCCCTACAATGCTAGAGCACTTATGGTGTAGAACCTTCCTCTATAGTTTTATTATTTCGTCGTAGTATAGTATAGAGAGAGGTGATTACCAGTTTAATACAATTTGTTACTCGGAAAATAAAAGAGTTCCCGAGGTCGAACTTAGGGAGCAAGTTGTATTCTAGGGGTACAAGTTTCTTTTACAAAAATAAAGAAAGAGAGAGAGAGAATTTGTTGGCTTTTCTTCTTTTCTCTTTGCTTCTCCTCTTCTTCCTTCTCAGATCTTCTGCTCTCTTCCTTTGTTCTTCTTCTTTATCTGCAGTGGTGATGTTCTTCTTCTTCTTTCAGCTGTTTCTGCTCTTCCTTTTTCTTCTGCAGAGCGGTCCTGTTCTTCTTCTTTTTCTTTCTTTCTTCTTTTCCTTTCTTCAGATCTTCTTCTCGTGCTCTTCTTCTTTCAGTTCTTCCCTTGGCCTCTCTGTGTTCTCCTCTGCCTCGCCTTCCTTCTGCCTTCTTTGCCTTCAGGACGTCGTCTGATTTTCCAATCAGACGACTTAAACCGCTGCTGCTACAGTGTCGCTCGGTGATCCTCCTTCCTTCAGCCTTCGTCTTCTTCCACGGTTCTTCTTCACCTGTGCCTGCACACTTACACAGCTTGATCAGGGGGCAAAACCTAACTCTACCCTCGCCCGCGTCTCTCTCTCACAGAAGCCACTCTTAGGAAAGCTCTCCCAGAGCTGCCGGGTTGCCGGGTACGGGTCGCGCCCGGGTCCAGGCCCACCGGCGTGTGTGGCGAGCGAGGAGTGCAGGTCAGTCTAAGTCGGGTCGGGCCAGGTCCGCAGGGCGTGAGCGCGGACGAGACCGGGTAACCGGGCGGGTGAAGGGGACCTCACCCCGTGTGCTGAGGCAATAAGCCTCCAGCACTTTTTCGCTTTGTACCGCTGCGCTCCTTCAGAGCCTTCCGAGGTGGGACTAAATGTCCCACCCCAATTTCGCGCCTGCGCGGAGGAAGCAGCTGGTAATCGCAGCTTTACGCGAGGCCTTCGCGCGAGGGATTCGCCTCGCTGCAGCCTAACGCTTTGCCGAAATGCCCCCGCACAGCCTGGGAGCGTGACCTGGGCGCGGCGCACCTGGGACAGCAGGTCGAAGCTGCTTTGCTTCAACAATGGCGGCGACGAGCGCAGGTACCTGCCCATAGAGAAACGGCCTCTCGGCCCAATCAGAAACGCGGAGGACCTTCGCCGTGGCACGGCGAAGGTGGTCGGGGGGTATGCAGGCGGTGGGGCGGAGCCTAAGAGCTGCCCTAGGTCGGACTGTGGGTCGGGAGATGGGTTTGTTCGGTGGAGTTGCAGAGGGTGATTTGGGGGAAGTGGAAGGGCGGAGGTTGATCAGGGTGAGGAGGCGGAGGTTCTGCGGTGGTCGGCGAGCCGTGTGGGTTGCTGGAGTGATGGGAGCGGCTCGCCGGAGGATGGCCGGAGGCGGAGAAGGTGAGGGTGATTGGTCGGAATCGAGGGCGACAGTAAATGTTTAAAGTGAGGAAAAGGAAGAGGGGAGGAAGAGGAGGAGTTCTACCTACTTAGCAGGACGAGGAGGGGCCGGAGCGGGCGACAGTCGTATCGACTGTCGCCGGAGAAGAAGATGCCCGGGGGAAGGGGCGGCGACGAGCAGAGGGCCGGAGAGGCGCCAGCTGGGTGCGGCGTGGCGCGGGAAGAACGAGGGAGAGAAGTCTCTGCTGCTGGTATTGCGGCAGAGCGAAGAGGAGGAGGAGGAAGAACCGCCGGAGCTGGTGGGCATCTGCCGGAGTGAGAGGAGAGGAAAGTTGGGGGTTTTCTCCATCAGATCCGAGCTACTCAGAACGGCGGAGCGACGGGGGTATTTATAGAGGCCGAATCAGAGAGGAAGGCGGAGGGAGACGACGTGTCTCCCTCGCCGGAGGACGCCGGAGATGGAAACCCATACCGTTCGTGCGTTCGCACGGCCGGTATGGTGGGTTGCAGCGACCAGGGGGGTGTTCCTGCGACGGCTGACGACGCAGGGCACCCCCGGTTGTCTTGCCAGACCCTCCCCCTTACCCTGCGCGGCGCCATGCTCCGCGTAAGGTCGCCGGAGCATGGTGCTGGCAGGTTTTGGCAGGAGGGACCTGAATGCA
This sequence comes from Thalassia testudinum, assembly GCA_037157565.1. Classification (NCBI taxonomy): domain Eukaryota; kingdom Viridiplantae; phylum Streptophyta; class Magnoliopsida; order Alismatales; family Hydrocharitaceae; genus Thalassia; species Thalassia testudinum. The sequence continues at coordinate 116,059,516 of JAZHRO010000024.1, forward strand.
AAGAACGAAGGAGAGTTAGGGGCAGAAATGTGAGGGTTCAAAAGTTGAGGGCCAAAAAGTAAATATATGAGGACCAAAGTGCAAAGTTGGTCAAGAAGGTTTCTTCTTAGGCTCAAGTTTTTATACATGACTAATTAGGACCTAAGGAATTTGATGGTGAATTTTATTTCTAAATTAAACCTTGTTTGACCGGTCAATTTATGCAAAAACCCAAATTAAGTTATTAATTGGGCATGGTTCTCAATGTAGGTCAAAATGGGTTCTGAAGGCCAAATTGAAGGTTCTAAACCCTAGAGATTATTTTTATATGAATTTTAGAGGGTTTATTATATTTTTACTTTGCCTCGAACCTCGTGAATTGAAGTGGGTTTGTTTTAAGGTTACAGATTATCATTTAGTTCCTTGGAATTGCTGTAGCCCTTGTCAGATCATCCCACTTTCCTTCTTATTCGGTTTGCTTGACCTGTGTTTGGACCCTGAATTACCCTGTATGCAGATTATACTGGTAAAATTGCATTTTTACCCCTTATGACTTGTTTTCTCGTTAAACTCAGAATTCTCTGAGTTAAGCCTTTCCTTGAGTTATGTAGGAGCTTTTATCCTTTGTATTGGGTCAAAATGAGCTAGTTATGGCTCATGATGAGGTTCTCATCATACCCCCATGCCTAGCTTTTGCTAGTCCCTTAGCAAAAACCTAAGGTTTCAACCCTTGTTCTAGACCATGAAGTTCTTAATAGCTTCAGATAAGTGCTTTTTCATTTGAGCTTAGATTAGGTTAGAATGCTGACCATAGGCCTAAAAGGTACTCTAGTACCAATCAAGATCCAAATCTGTCTAGCTTTAGCCTCAGTCTTTAGCAAAGGTTTTTAAGGCCCACAAGAACTAACCTAAGGTTTATTGGACTTTGTGGTTAAAGCACCCGTGCTTGAAATGATTTTAGCCCTGGCTCAGTTCGCAGTGCGTTTTATAAGAGAGAGATAGAAAGTTTTTCTGTTTGGAGAGTTTTCTCTCTCTTTTTCTTTTTAGTTCTAGCCTAGGATTGGCTTTTCAACTTCACCTCTTGTTCCTTTGAGAGCTTTTAGGTCCTTCCTTTTATGGTTCAAATGGATTATCAGCCTGATTTGCTTAGGGTTCCTCTTGTATAAATCTTTTCAAACACGGTTTAGGCACACCTCTTTTTGGAAAGTTTGTTTCTTTGTTTTAGAGAAGATGTGTCTCTAAAAACCCTAGCTTTGCAATCCCTAACTTGGCTCTAGTGGGTCCAATTTAGTTGCCGTAGAAATTAGCACCTAGGGCTCAATCAAGAAAGTTTTAGCCCTAGTTGCCTTAGTTGGATGAACAGATAAAAATATGTTGAAATGAAAATCAGGCAACTTGATGAGTTACTAAATATGAGACAGGTAGCCCTAAGTTGATTTCCCTCCTTTTTTAGATTGTGAGAGGGTTAAGAGAGAGGACTTATGGAGATTACCTGTTCCTTGGAGAGTCTGTTGTGCAGTTGCTATTCTTTCCTTTTTGTTTTGCTTTCCCTGAATGAACACAGCAAAAGAGAGAAGTCAAGTTGGATATTAGATAGAAAAGTTGTACTCAAAAGTTTTAAAAGTGCCCGTTGCTCCCCGGCAACGGCGCCAAAAATGTTTGTCGCGCTTTTGTGCGGTTTGTTAAAAGATAATATCGCGTTGTAATATAGCCGCTAAAGCGTTCAAAACAAATAAAGATTTTTATTACTCGAAAACCGGAGTATCCGAGGTCGAACACAGGGAGCAATCTCAGTACTTTGTAAAACCCAAGAATACAACTGTTACATGCAAATATAATTGATTCAAAGAGTTTTTAGAAAAAAGTAGAATTAGACGTCTGATTTATGTATCAGACGTCTTAAATGTGATCTTTCTTTCTTTCTTCCTTCTTCTCCTTTCTGCTTCTGTATCTTTCCTTCTGCTTTGCCTTTCTGATCTCTTTGCAATCTTCCCTTGTCCTTCTTCTTCTTCTCTGCGCAGACTTCTAATCTTTCTGCTTTCCTTCTCTTGCGAAGGCTTCTTTCTTCTTCTTCTGTCTTCTTCTTTGGCTTGCTTTTCCTTCTTCTTCTGTCTTCTTCTTTGGCTTGCTTTTCCTTCTTCTGCAGCGGCCAAGTCCTTCTCCTGCGATCAGCCTGCCTGCACAGGAGCAAAACCTAACCCTTCTCCCTCTACTCGCGCGTCTCTCTCTCTCAAGCAATTCACTCAGAGCTGCTCTCCCAGAGCCACAGGCATTAATCGGGTCGGATCGTACCCGGGACCAGGCGCACCTGAAGGTGGTGTGATGCGCGAGGAGTGCGTAGGTCTAGGTCGGGTCGAATCCGCCAAGTCCGAGTGGTCAGGTTGCGGACGAGGCGGGTGTGGGGTCAGTGAGGGACCTCACCCCTGTGCTTACTGAGGCGATAAAGGTATATCACAAAACCAATTTATAGTGTACCTGAGGTTTGTAATCCCACGATGTGGGACTAAAGGTTTCGTCCTTCCCTCACGCGCGCCCGCAGACTCTCGTGTGCAATTGCCCACGCTGAAGGCCCTGCTGCTGCTCCAAGCTGAACTCAGTCACCTCGCAACACTTGCGAGAGGCTGCTGCACCTGCCGCCTGGGAAGCCTGACGCCTGCTGCTGCTCCAAGCTTCCTGCTGCTTCGGCTGTTAATGGCGGCCGGGGCGTTCACCTGAGATTCCACAGAACAGCCTATTGGCCCAATCAGAATAGCTGGAAACCTTCGCCGTAGCACGGCGAAGGCTGTGGGTGATGCTGCAGGTTGTCGGTCGGCCTAGGCGTGCGCGCCTAGGTCAACCTGTGGCCGGAGATGGTGGGTTGTTCGGGGGGTGGTTATGGAGGTCTGGAGTGGTAGTTGTGGGGTGGAGCGAGTTCCTGGTGGTGAGGCGGAGCTCCCGAGGTGGTTGGCGAGTCGTGTGGAGTGGCGGAGTGGTGTGGGCGGCTCGCCGGAGTGCGGTCGGAGGCGAGGAAGATGAAGGCGGATAGGTACTGTCGAGGGGTAATCAAGTAAAATAGTTGGGGGAAAAGAGAGAGGAGAGGGTAGAGAACGTATCTGGGGTTGTCTGGAGGGAAGGGAGGCGGCGGAGAGGACGGCTCGTAACTGCGGTCGTCGGGGAAGAAAGACCCTGAGGGAGGAAGCGGCGACGAAGACGAGGTCAGAAGCGCGCGCGCGGGGTACAGCGCGACGCGGGAGGAAGCGGCGGAGAGGACTCTGCTGCTGGTATGGCAGCAGAGCGACAAGAAGGAGGGAAGGAGGTCGCTGGAGCTTGTGGGTCGTTTGGCCGGAGATGGGAGAGGGAGGAATTTGGAAGGGATCTCCGTCAAAATCAAGCTTAGCCTCTTCGGCCGGAGTTGTGGGTTCTTATATAGGCGCTGGACTGGGTGTGCAGGGCGTGAAGGGCACGTAATTGCCTGAGGTTGGTCGCCGGAGATGGAAAGGAGTTAGGATACCCAAATCTCTCGTGCGTTCGCACGAGTGATTGAGTTCACACCAGCGATTGTAATTGACTTTATAAGGAAGGGAATTCCTCAAAGAATCCTCCTTCCATTTCTGGGAGGGAATCTCTGAGGGATTAGAGAGCAATCCCTCTCCAAACCTCGCCGGAGCTCGGTTCTGCCCTAGCAATGGCAGCAGGACCGGTTTGCAAAGGAGGCGAAGAACCTAGGGGGTTCTCTGCACGGTATTCAAAAGATAGGGACCAATTTGTGATTTGGGTGTACTAAGTTGCAAAGTAGGTCAAGATGACCTCTCCTTAGGTCCAAATTTTGGTACAAACCTAATTTTGACCTAAGGAATCTAATGGTGAAGTTGGATTTTAGGTTTGACCTCGTTTGACTGGACATTTTGCGTAAAAACCCAAATTAGGTTAATTGAAGAGCTAGGACCCTAATCTAGGTCAAACTAGGTTCCAAAGGCCAAATTAAGTGTTCTAAACCCTAGAGTATGTTTTTCCATGATTTGTAGAGGGTTTACTTGCTTTTTGTTCTGATCGGAACCTTGTTAATTTAAGCGGGTCTGTTTTAGGGTTACCAAGTGTCATTTAGTTCTTAGATTGCACATGAACCCATTTCTGATTGACTCAACCCACTTTTTATCTCATTTATACCATTTGACCTCTATTTTGCCTCTGAGAAATCCCTTTTACGTACTGCAATGGTAAAATTGCAGTTTTAACCTTTATTTCATGTTTTCTTCTCAGAGCACTTGTTCCTTCAGTTAGGCCTTCTTCCAGGTTATGTAGGAGCTTTTATCTTCTTTATTGGGTCAAAATGAGCTAGTTATGGCTCATGATGAGGCTCTCATCATACCCCCATGCCTAGCTTTTGCTAGTCCCTTAGCAAAATTTCAAAGTTTTAACTTCCATTCTAGACCCTGAGTGTCTGTCAACAATGATAAGTGCTTCTCCTTTTCTTTTGTGATTAGGTGGGAATGCCGACAATAGGCCTAGAGGTACTCAAGTACCAACAAAAATCCAGACCTGTTCCGCTTTAGCCTCAGTCTTCTGCAAAGGTTTCTACGGCCCACAGAAACTAACCTAGGGTTTGTTGGACTCCGCGGTTAAAGCACCCGTGCTTGAGATATTTTTAGCCTAAGTTCAGTTTGCAGTGCATTTTTTTTTTTTTTTTGTAAGAGAGAGATAAAAGATTTATTTGTTTGGAGAGCTTTTCTCTCTCTTTTCTTTTTATTTCTAGCTTCGGATTAGCTTCTCAACACGGTCTGTATCGGATTCCTCATCCCCATCATCAATCCTCAAGGGTCCCTGGCTTTCGAGATTTCGAGATAATCCCGCCCATGGCAACCCCCCGGAACCCTGGCTTTCGAGATTTCGAGATAATCCCGCCCATGGCATTCCGTGGCCGAATCCAGACCCTGGCGATTGACATTTCGTGATAATGCCGCCCATGGTATCTGAACCAGCAGAGTGCTTACATGCCCCCGGTGGGATATTTAAATATCCCAAGAGACAAGTGATGAGAACCTCATCATGAGCCATAACTAGCTCATTTTGACCCAATACAAAGGATAAAAGCTCCTACATATCTCAAGGAAAGGCTTAACTCAGAGAATTCTGAGTTTGAGAAGAAAACCAGTCATAAGGGGTAAAAGTGCAATTTTACCAGTATAAACTGCATGCAGGGTAATTCAGGGACCAAACACAGGTCAAAACAGCTTAATAAGAATAAAAGTGGGATGAGATGATCTAGCAAGGGCTACAGCACTTCCAAGGAACCAAATGATAATCTGTAACCCTAAAACAACCCACTTCAATTCACAAGGTTCGAGGCAAAGTAAAAATAAGAATAAACCCTCTAAAATTCATAGAAAAATAATCTCTAGGGTTTAGAACCTTCAATTTGGCCTTTAGAACCCATTTTGACCTACATTGAGAACCATGCCCAATTAATAACTTAATTTGGGTTTTTGCGCAAATTGACCGGTCAAACAAGGTTTAATATGAAAATAAAATTCACCATCAGATTCCTTAGGTCCTAATTAGTCATGTATAAAAACTTGAGCCTAAGAAGAAACCTCCTTGACCGACTTCACACTTTGGTCCTCATATATTTACTCTTTGGCCCTCAACTTTTGAACCCTCGCATTTTGGCCCCTAACTCTCCTTCGTTCTTTGCAATCAGGTCCCTCCTGCAAAACCCTGCCAGCACCATGCTCCGGCGACCTTGCGCGGAGCATGGCGCCGCGCAGGGTGAGGTGAGGGACCTGGCAAGTAAACCGGGGGTGCCCTGCGTCGTCAGCCGTCGCAGGAGCACCCCCCTGGTCATTGTAGGCCACCATACCGGCCGTGCGAACGCACGGACGGTATGGGTTCATGTTCCGACCATTCTCCGGCGAGGGAGACACGTCGTCTCCCTCCGCCTTCTTCCCTGTTTCATCCCTATAAATACCCCCCCGCCGCTCCACCGACGAGGGCAGCTTGGATCTGACGGAGAAATCCCCAACTTCCTTCTCTTCTTTCTCCGGCAGACGCTCACCAGCTCCGGCGGCTTCCTCCCCCTCCACCTCTTCGCTCTGCCGCAATACCAGCAGCAGAGACTTCCTCCCCTTCTCTTCCCGCGCCACGCCGCACCCAGCTGGCGCCTCTCCGGCTCTCTGCTCGCCGCCGCCCCTCTCCCTGAGCATCGTCTTCTCCGGCGACAGTCGATACGGCTGTCGCCCTGTTCCTCCCCCTTCGTCCCTGCAAGTAAGCTAGAGTTACTCCCCTTCTCCTCATCTTTCTTTTCCCGCTTTCAATTTAGTCAATTAAGCCCTCTACCGACCCTGTTCACCCTCACCCTCTTCGCCTCCGACCACCCTCCGGCGAGCCGCTCCCATCACCTCAGCGACCCACACGGCTCGCCGACCACCGCAGAACCTCCGCCTCCTCACCCTGATCCTCTTCCGCCCCTCCACTTCCCACCAAACACCCTCTGCAGATCCACCGAACACACCCACTTCTTCGCTCACAGTTTGACCTAGGACGACCTGTTGGCTCCATCACGCCCCCTGCAGACCCCCTGACCACCTTCGCTGTGCCACGGCGAAGGTCCCCCGCCTGTCTGATTTGGCCGAGAGGCCGTTCTTCTGTGACCAGGTGACTCGCCCGCCGTCGCCATTACTGCGCAGGCAGAGCTGCTTCACCTGCAGGTGCAGGCACGCCTTCGCCCAGGTTTGACTCCCAGGTTGCGCAGGGACTCTCCGCGAAACGTCCCTGGTTCACAGATGGAGCGAAGGCCGCGCGGTAAGCCACGATCGCCCACTGCTCCATCCGCGACGCGCGCTCAATTGGGGTGGGACATTTAGTCCCACCTCGGAACTTCTCGGAGGGGCGCGGACGCATAAAGGCAAAAAGTGCCTTATGCTGTCTGCCTCCTGACCACGGGGTGAGGTCCCTCTCACCCGACCCGGCCTCGTCCGTGACCACGCTCCGCGGACCTGGCCCGACCCGATTAGACCGACCTGCACTCCTCGCCCACCACCGCATGCCGGTGGGCCTGGACCCGGGCCTGACCCGAACCCGATTACCCGGTAGCTCTGGGAGAGCTGTCCGAAGAGTGGTTTCAGAGAGAAAGAGAGACGCGGGGGGGGGAGGGTAGAGTAGGTTTTGCCTCTTGACGAAAAACTCTGAAGTGTGCAGGCCAAAGAAGAAGAAGAAGACCCGCGGAAGAAGAAGTGCAGGCGAAGACGAAGGAGCTGCACTGTAGCAAATGCTCAGTTAAGTCGTCGAAGCACCGGGCCAGACGACGGAAAGTCAGCAGCCAGAGCAACACAGAAGGCAGGCTGAAGAAGAAGGAAGGGAGACTTAGTAGTCGAAGGCAGAAGCACCACGATTGCAGAAGAAGAAGAAGAGAGGTCAAGGCAGAAAACCAAAGAAGAAGAACAAGGAGCTCTGAAGAAAGAAAAACATCACCAACGCAGGAACAGCAGGAAGAAGAAGAGCATCACCATTGCAGAAGAAGATTATCACCATAGCAGAAACCAAGGAAGAAGAAGAAGGAGATCTGAAGAAAGAGAAAGAAAGAAGAACATCACAACAAATTCTTTCCCTTTCTCTTTATTTTGTAAAAGAAACATGTATATCTCTAGAATATGACTTGCTCCCTGAGTTCGACCTCGGGAACTCTTTCATTTTCCGAGTAAAAAAAATTTATATTTGAAATGTTGGTAATAACCGGCTTTACTACAACGTTATAACAAAACTCACAAACCCGGTGAAAAAGCCAACGTTTCAATTTGGCGCCGTTGCCGGGGAGCAACGGCCATTCTAGAGGTAAACATTCCTGTATCTTTTAATTTCTGATAATCTCCTTTCTTTTGTGCAGCTACAGGAACTCAAGAAGACAAGCAACCACACAACCACTCCGAAGACAGGTAAATCTTTTCTCTCACTATTAACCCCTACACTCTAAAGAGGAAGAAAAGAAAAGAACAAAGCAATATAGGGCTAACCTGTCTTCCATACTTAGTAACCATAAAAAGTTGCATGTTTTCAACTCATCACTCCTGCACACTATTAAGGGTATTTAAGGGCTAACACATTCTTGCTTGAGCCCTAATTGCCCAACAAAGAGTTAAATGGACCAAGTAGAGCCAACATAAGGTCAAACATTAGGATTTCAGTAGAGACACACCCCTTAATCAAGAATTGAGGAAATCCAAAAGAGGTGTGCCCAAGCCATTGATTGAAAATAATTAACAAGAAAAATCCTAAACAATTGGCTCTCTCTAAACACTTGAACCCTAAAAGACAGGACCTAAAAGCTCTTAAAGAAAACAATAGGTAAAGTTGACCCCTTTGGGTTAACCAACCTTAAATTAGGTCACTCTTTGCACTTAAAAAGACTAAAGTTCAAGTGAAACCTTAAGCACCCTGATCTTAAAATTGGTAGACTTAAGAAGTCAAGATCCCCATTCTGGTCTACCTGGAACCGCAGTGACAAGAGAGGTCGGGTGGGGGAAACCCTGTAACCCGTGGGGACGCTCTACCGTGTAGGGGTCTTCGCGGGACTCTCCCTCTCTGGCTGCCCAGGTAATTCTCAGGTGGACGATCTTTCTGATCAAGGGGTCCATCTGCCCCGCACCTCTATAGTCACCCAACACATTTTTGGGTGTCTTGATTGGGTCCAGCACCTTCTAAACTTACCTCTCCCAACTGTGCATGTACGGAAGGAGGTCTCTAAGACCACCCTTAAGACCTCCATTAGAAATTCGCTCTCGTCAAGGCCACACCTCGACGCCCGTATTCGTGCAGCAACACCCTCACATTATTCTCTCTTCTGATTCAGAACCAAGTTCTTCTTCTTCCCCCATCATGGCTCAGCCAGTTGAGGAAGAAAATAATCTGGAACACCAGCTCCAGCGACTCAATGACCTCTTCCAAAACTTCGTGCACCCACCGCAGCGTCCTATGATGCGGGACCACTACAATCCTGCTGCGGTGGCCATTGAGCCTCGAGTCAGAATCCCGATTGGAGGTCCTGATTCCGAACTAAAGCCCAACATGATTCATGCTATACCTAAATTCCATGGGCTTAATTCTGAAGATCCCTTCCAGCACATCAAACAGCTTAAGCATCTGGCCCACACTTTTGGATCAGATGCGCAAAACCGGGATATTCTTCTCATGAAGATGTTCTCCTTTTCTCTTATGGACAAGGCCGCCCATTGGTATCAAACTCAGACCCGGCCGATCAACACTTGGGAAGAACTTCAATCCGAGTTTTTGAAAAAGTTCTTTCCCGTTGGTCGAACCAACGCCTTGCGCCATCAGATTACACACTTCACTCAACAATCAGGAGAACCTCTCCATGAGGCATGGGATCGTTTTCAGGATCTCATGAGGAAGTGCCCCCATCACGGAGTTCCTAAATGGGAACAAGTCCAATCTTTTTACCAGGGACTCCGTGAGGACATCCGCCTTTTCGTCAATGCAACCTGCGGAGGAAACATCATGGGTCAACATGAAGACACCGTATGGGAGATTCTCGAAAACATGTGCGAGAACTCCATCAACAATGACTCCATGGGATTATTCGACAGGACGAATACCCGCGCAGCGACGAATCTTAAGGGAGCACATGAGACGCAGGGCCTGTCCGCATCAGTCGACCTGGAATTAATGGCCAGTCGATTGGACAAGGTCTCAATCATTGAAAAGAAGGTGGATGAGCTGACTCAGCACTTGCAGCGAGCCACCTCTGCGCGTAACTCCTTTGCACAACCTCCTTCCACACAGGAGACTGTGCAAAACATCCTACACCGATCCTCCCCTGGGATGGATCCATATCCATCCCCATCTGATTCTTGGACTGGAAGATCAGGAACACCCGATCCTTTCTTCACCAGCCAGGGGAACTCCATTCCTCCTTTCCCTGATTCTCAGGAGGTTCCTCAGACCTGCGAGGACCTCAACGCCATCCAGAACGACCCATTCTCCAACACTTACAACCCTGGATGGCGAAACCATCCCAATTTTCAGTGGGCGGGAAATGCCCAAACCCAAAGACCACCTTTTCAGTCCCGCCCACAGCCCTCTCATCACTACCAGCCGCCTCAGCCTCGGCCCAACCCTACTTATCCATCAGGGCCAAATCAAGATCAAATGTCCTTAATCCTTCAGACTCTGGCTGACATTCAAAAATCGAATGCGGCCATTCAAAAACAGCACAAGGACGAGCTTACTGAAGTTAAAACTCAGCTGGCCCAGTTGGCAAATTCTCGCCAGCCAGGCACACTCCCTTCCCAACCTCTTCCTAACCCAAATAACGTGCCAACCCAGAAGCGCGTTATGAATCCAAATTTAGGCCACGCTCAATGGATTTATCAGGCCCCCACTGCTCCATCTCCAGACGAGATGGAAGCCTCTACTTCTCGTACGGGATTTCAGCAGCAGCCACCCCTCCTACCAAACCCAAACCAAAATCAGGCCGGATTAAATTCTGTAACAACACGTAGTGGTAAGACAACTCAGGACCCGCATTATCCAAACCACTCCCAGCCTGATAACCATGACCCTAGGATAGTTAGCCAAGGTACCGCTGTTCCAGACCCACAACCTGGACCTATCCTAGAGGAACCAACCAAGATCCCGTTTCCCGAGGCCCTGACCAAGGGAAAGAAGACCACCAAACCCGTGGCCCCTGAGGAGGACCTGGTCAAGCTCTTTGAGCAGGTCCACATAAACATCCCCTTGATGGATGCAATCCGCCACGTACCAGCTTACGCACGATTTCTAAAGAATATATGTACACCCCAGCGTAAGCCGCGAACCAAGGGAGGGAGCCCAATTGTTCTGTCAGAGCAAGCCAGCTCTGTAATCCTTAGTAGACTCCCACCCAAGGCAAAAGATCCTGGAACTCCCCTGATCTCCTGTAAGATAGGTGGTACCCAATTTGATAGAGCATTGTTAGACTTAGGTGCATCTATAAATCTGATACCCACATCCTTACTTGACCATCTGGAAGAATCTGAGCTGAAACCAACCGAGGTGACATTACAATTAGCAGATCGATCTATAAAATCACCAAAAGGGATTCTCGAGGATGTTATCGTGAGAGTGCGGGATTTCTATTTTCCAGTGGACTTTATAGTCTTAGACATGGATGCACCTGAGAACCCTAGGGATACACCAATCATCCTAGGGAGACCTTTCTTGGCTACTGCTAGAGCCAACATCAGCTGTGAGGAGGGCCAAATAGAGCTTAAGTTTGGAGATCAAACACTGAAAATTGATATATTTAAGGCCCAACAAGGAATTAATTGCGGCGTCATCGAGCAAATTTGTGACATCAAGACTTTGGTTGATGAATCACACCTCCAGAATGACTTGAGTATTCCTCATCAACCACAGAAGGATCTTGACCCACAAACAGAGGAGTCAAATCCAGATGTGAACAACCCAGTAACTCCCACCCTTGAACCTCACATCTATACTGAACCACCCGCTGCTGCTGAAAACCCCATCCTTGAACTGAAACCCCTTCCTGCTCATTTGAAATACATCTTTTTGGGTTCTAATCAGACCCTTCCTGTGATCATCAATTCCAACCTCAGTCCTGAACAGGAATCCCGTCTGATTGTTGTCCTCCAGCAACATCGCAGAGCCATCGGATGGACTCTCGATGATTTGACTGGAATAAGTCCCTCTTATTGTACTCATCATATCTATTCAGAAGAGGGCACACGACCTTCTCGTGAAATGCAGAGACGCTTAAACCCCAATCTGCAGGAGGTCATGAAAAAGGAGATCATCAAGTGGTTAGATGCCGGGATCATCTACCCGATCTCCGATAGTCGTTGGGTGAGCCCAATTCAGGTCGTGCCTAAGAAGGCAGGACTCACCACTATAACGACTGCGACCGGAGAAATCATTCCTACCCGATTAGCCAACTCGTGGAGAGTCTGTATAGATTACCGTCGACTCAATTCCTCCACGAAGAAGGATCATTTCCCACTACCCTTCATTGATCAAATTCTCGAAAAACTAGCGGGAAATAGGTTCTTCTGCTTTCTTGACGGGTACTCCGGTTATAACCAGGTGGCAATCCATCCTGAGGACCAAGAAAAGACCACGTTCACCTGCCCCTTCGGAACATACGCTTTCCGAAGGATGCCTTTCGGTCTTTGCAATGCACCCGCTACTTTTCAGCGATGCATGCTTGCCATATTCTCAGATATGGTAGGTGATTATCTGGAAGTCTTCATGGATGACTTTTCAGTTTTCGGAGCATCATTCGACGATTGCCTCCAACACTTGGTCCAGATACTCAGGCGGTGCATCGACGTGAATTTGGTTCTTTCCTGGGAAAAGAGCCATTTCATGGTGCCTGAGGGAATTGTCCTGGGACACTCAATTTCGGAGAAAGGTATCCAAGTGGATCGAGCTAAGGTTAATCTGATTTCTCACCTTCCTATGCCTAGCTCGATCAGGGACATCCGATCCTTTTTAGGGCATGTCGGTTTTTATCGACGATTTATCCCTGATTTTTCAAAAATCGCACGCCCCCTGACCACTCTTCTCTCCAAGGATGTTCCCTTCGAAATCTCCAAGGAATGCACTCAAGCATTTGAAATCCTGCGTGACCGAGTCACCCAAGCCCCGATCCTACAGTCCCCTGATTGGTCTCAACCCTTTGAGATCATGTGTGATGCATCCGACTTCGCTGTAGGAGCGGTTTTGGGGCAGAAAAATGACAAGAAACCTGTGGTCATTTACTACGCCAGCAAAACACTCGATGAGGCTTAGCGTAACTATACAGTTACTGAGAAAGAGCTACTAGCTGTAGTATTTGCCCTAGAGAAGTTCAGATCGTACCTTCTGGGTTCCCATGTCATCATATACTCGGATCACACGGCTGTGAGGCATCTCCTTGCAAAGAAGGACGCGAAGCCTCGATTGATCCGATGGATCTTGCTGTTGCAAGAATTTGACCTCGAGATTCGCGATAAAGCGGGAAAACAAAACGTGGTAGCTGATCACTTGTCCCGTCTTCCTTCGGAAATAATTGACCCCTCCGGACCCATCACGGAGCATTTTCCCGATGAGCACCTGCTGACTATTGGTACTAGCCTTCCATGGTTCGCTAATATTGTAAATTACTTGGCATCTCATCAGACCCCGTCCGATTGGCCGAAGGCCAAGAAAGACAAATTACGCTCCGATGCCAAGTATTACATTTGGGAAGACCCGTACCTCTTCCGCATAGGTGCCGATCAGATCATCCGGAGATGTGTCCCGGAAGGGGAAGTCAACAATATCCTCTCTTTCTGCCATGACCAGGCATGCGGTGGCCATTTTGCCGGGCATAAAACCGCATCAAAAGTCCTCCAGTGCGGCTTTTACTGGCCCACACTGTTCAAAGACGCATACAGTCATTGCAAGGCATGCAGTCGTTGCCAGACTTTGGGCAACATGAGCCATCGCGACATGATGCCTATGCAACCGATTCTAGTATGCGAAATCTTTGATGTTTGGGGGATTGATTTTATGGGCCCCTTTCCTGTTTCGGATGGTTTCGAATACATTCTGTTGGCTGTGGACTACGTGTCCAAATGGATCGAAGCCATACCGACCCGAACCTGTGATCACAAAATCGTTCTCAAATTTATTCATCAACACATTTTCTCAAGGTTCGGGATTCCTCGTGCAATAATCTCTGATGGGGGGACCCATTTCACAAATGCTCAGTTTAGGTCACTGATGACCAAATACGGGGTGTCTCACCGAATCTCTACTCCTTACCACCCCCAAACTAATGGTCTAGCTGAGCTGTCTAATCGGGAGATCAAGAAAATCCTGCAAGTCACTGTTCGACCTGACAGGAAGGACTGGTCGTCCCGACTTCCGGAAGCATTGTGGGCCCATAGGACCGCCCACAAGACCCAATTAGGCATGTCTCCCTTTAGACTGGTGTACGGAAAGGCATGCCACCTTCCCGTCGAACTGGAGCATAAAGCCTATTGGGCAGTACGGAACTGTAATCTGGATCTTTCTAAGGCTGGTACCCACAGAAAACTCCAAATCAGCGAGATCGATGAATTACGCATAGACGCGTACGAGAACTCGCAAATCTACAAGGAGCGGGTTAAAGCCTTCCACGACAAACACATCTCGAGAAAGATCTTTCATCCTGGTCAAAAGGTCCTACTCTTTGATGCCCGACTCAAACTCTTCCCAGGAAAACTGAGATCTAAGTGGGTCGGACCATATTTGGTCCGACAGGTTTTTGGAAATGGAGCAATCGAAATCAGTCCACTCAGCCACGATTCTGAACCTTTCATCGTGAACGGTCAGAGACTCAAGCCGTTCATTGATGTAACTTCTACTGATTTGGCTGAGGCATCTTATATCCTCCTTTCCCCTTGAGCTTATTGCGCCCAGCCGATGGCGTAAAACTCAGCGCTTAACGGGAGGCAGCCCGTCATTCTCTTTGAAAACCTGAAACTTGTTCTGACACCTTTCAGCACTTGAAGTTCACCCTTGTAGACAGCCGACCCCAACTCAGATGTTCGCATCTGAGATTTGAAATCGTCCGCAAAAATTCAACTCGACCCATCCACTCACCCAAATTTCTGTCTTAAGGAATGAACTAAGACCCCCTAGGTTACAATGAGGACATTGCAAATCTTAGGCATGGGGGGGTAGGAAAGTGCAAAAACTTGTAAGAAAATGTTTCAAACAAAAAATTCACATATGCCAAAAATACCATAAAAATTAAAAATTTTTTTTTCGAAAAAGAATAAGAGGAAAAGAGGAGAAGGAAAATTTTGTGAAGAAACAAAATGAAAAAGGAGCACAAAATTATGAGAAAAAGTGATAGTCATTAGTAAGGAACTAAGGAATTAACCTAAGTTCTAGACCTCATTCAAGAAAATAACTGAAAAGTGCACAATGAGATTAGTAAGAATGCAAACCTTAGGCATTCTTGAATAGACTCTTAGTACCCATTAAGATCTGGACACTCCTCAAGAGGTTGAGGAAAATGAAAAGCTGAAGTATTAGGTCCAAGGCTTAGGAAGTATTCGGCCTCGTTAACTAATTTTTGGTTTACGGGACTCAGTAACCTAAGCACCCTAATCTCACACACAGCCTGGTTCAGTAAGCGTAAAAATCAGAATCACGCAGAAGCGTCGCAAAAATCTGAAAAGAACACCTAGAATAGGAGCGGCCGATCAACACAAGTTGATTTGGACGAGTTCCCAGCGCAGAGAGGCGGGAAATCCCCTCGAAGACGCGTAACAAAATATCATCTCCTCGGTGCTTGTCTCTTAGGATATTTACATATCCTACGGGGGGCATGTAAGCACTCTGCTGGTTCAGATTCCATGGATGGCATTATCTCGAAGTGTCAATTGCCAGGGTCTGGATTCGGCCACGGAATACCATGGATGGGATTATCTCGAAATCTCAATAGCCAGGGTTCCGGGGGTTGCCATGGGCGGTGCTATCTCGAAGCATCGATCGCCAGGAACCCTTGAGGATTGATGATGGGAGCAAGGAATCTGATACAGACCGTGTTGAAAAGCCAATCCTAGGCTAGAACTAAAAAGAAAAAGAGAGAGAAAACTCTCCAAACAGAAAAACTTTCTATCTCTCTCTTACAAAACGCACTGCGAACCGAGCCAGGGCTAAAATCATTTTAAGCACGGGTGCTTTAACCACGAAGTCCAATAAACCTTAGGTTAGTTCTTGTGGGCCTTAGAAACCTTTGCTAAAAGACTAAGGCTAAGGCTAGACAGATTTGGATCTTGATTGGTACTAGAGTACCTTTTAGGCCTATGATCAGCATTCTAACCTAATCTATGAAGGCACTTATCTAAAACTATTGAAAACTTCATGGTCTAGAACAAGGGTTGAAACCTTAAGTTTTTGCTAAGGGACTAGCAAAAGCTAGGCATGGGGGTATGATGAGAACCTCATCATGAGCCATAACTAGCTCATTTTGACCCAATACAAAGGATAAAAGCTCCTACATATCTCAAGGAAAGGCTTAACTCAGAGAATTCTGAGTTTGAGAAGAAAACCAGTCATAAGGGGTAAAAGTGCAATTTTACCAGTATAAACTGCATGCAGGGTAATTCAGGGACCAAACACAGGTCAAAACAGCTTAATAAGAATAAAAGTGGGATGAGATGATCTAGCAAGGGCTACAGCACTTCCAAGGAACCAAATGATAATCTGTAACCCTAAAACAACCCACTTCAATTCACAAGGTTCGAGGCAAAGTAAAAATAAGAATAAACCCTCTAAAATTCATAGAAAAATAATCTCTAGGGTTTAGAACCTTCAATTTGGCCTTTAGAACCCATTTTGACCTACATTGAGAACCATGCCCAATTAATAACTTAATTTGGGTTTTTGCGCAAATTGACCGGTCAAACAAGGTTTAATATGAAAATAAAATTCACCATCAGATTCCTTAGGTCCTAATTAGTCATGTATAAAAACTTGAGCCTAAGAAGAAACCTCCTTGACCGACTTCACACTTTGGTCCTCATATATTTACTCTTTGGCCCTCAACTTTTGAACCCTCGCATTTTGGCCCCTAACTCTCCTTCGTTCTTTGCAATCAGGTCCCTCCTGCAAAACCCTGCCAGCACCATGCTCCGGCGACCTTGCGCGGAGCATGGCGCCGCGCAGGGTGAGGTGAGGGACCTGGCAAGTAAACCGGGGGTGCCCTGCGTCGTCAGCCGTCGCAGGAGCACCCCCCTGGTCATTGTAGGCCACCATACCGGCCGTGCGAACGCACGGACGGTATGGGTTCATGTTCCGACCATTCTCCGGCGAGGGAGACACGTCGTCTCCCTCCGCCTTCTTCCCTGTTTCATCCCTATAAATACCCCCCCGCCGCTCCACCGACGAGGGCAGCTTGGATCTGACGGAGAAATCCCCAACTTCCTTCTCTTCTTTCTCCGGCAGACGCTCACCAGCTCCGGCGGCTTCCTCCCCCTCCACCTCTTCGCTCTGCCGCAATACCAGCAGCAGAGACTTCCTCCCCTGCTCTTCCCGCGCCACGCCGCACCCAGCTGGCGCCTCTCCGGCTCTCTGCTCGCCGCCGCCCCTCTCCCTGAGCATCGTCTTCTCCGGCGACAGTCGATACGGCTGTCGCCCTGTTCCTCCCCCTTCGTCCCTGCAAGTAAGCTAGAGTTACTCCCCTTCTCCTCATCTTTCTTTTCCCGCTTTCAATTTAGTCAATTAAGCCCTCTACCGACCCTGTTCACCCTCACCCTCTTCGCCTCCGACCACCCTCCGGCGAGCCGCTCCCATCACCTCAGCGACCCACACGGCTCGCCGACCACCGCAGAACCTCCGCCTCCTCACCCTGATCCTCTTCCGCCCCTCCACTTCCCACCAAACACCCTCTGCAGATCCACCGAACACACCCACTTCTTCGCTCACAGTTTGACCTAGGACGACCTGTTGGCTCCATCACGCCCCCTGCAGACCCCCTGACCACCTTCGCTGTGCCACGGCGAAGGTCCCCCGCCTGTCTGATTTGGCCGAGAGGCCGTTCTTCTGTGACCAGGTGACTCGCCCGCCGTCGCCATTACTGCGCAGGCAGAGCTGCTTCACCTGCAGGTGCAGGCACGCCTTCGCCCAGGTTTGACTCCCAGGTTGCGCAGGGACTCTCCGCGAAACGTCCCTGGTTCACAGATGGAGCGAAGGCCGCGCGGTAAGCCACGATCGCCCACTGCTCCATCCGCGACGCGCGCTCAATTGGGGTGGGACATTTAGTCCCACCTCGGAACTTCTCGGAGGGGCGCGGACGCATAAAGGCAAAAAGTGCCTTATGCTGTCTGCCTCCTGACCACGGGGTGAGGTCCCTCTCACCCGACCCGGCCTCGTCCGTGACCACGCTCCGCGGACCTGGCCCGACCCGATTAGACTGACCTGCACTCCTCGCCCACCACCGCATGCCGGTGGGCCTGGACCCGGGCCTGACCCGAACCCGATTACCCGGTAGCTCTGGGAGAGCTGTCCGAAGAGTGGTTTCAGAGAGAAAGAGAGACGCGGGGGGGGGAGGGTAGAGTAGGTTTTGCCTCTTGACGAAAAACTCTGAAGTGTGCAGGCCAAAGAAGAAGAAGAAGACCCGCGGAAGAAGAAGTGCAGGCGAAGACGAAGGAGCTGCACTGTAGCAAATGCTCAGTTAAGTCGTCGAAGCACCAGGCCAGACGACGGAAAGTCAGCAGCCAGAGCAACACAGAAGGCAGGCTGAAGAAGAAGGAAGGGAGACTTAGTAGTCGAAGGCAGAAGCACCACGATTGCAGAAGAAGAAGAAGAGAGGTCAAGGCAGAAAACCAAAGAAGAAGAACAAGGAGCTCTGAAGAAAGAAAAACATCACCAACGCAGGAACAGCAGGAAGAAGAAGAGCATCACCATTGCAGAAGAAGATTATCACCATAGCAGAAACCAAGGAAGAAGAAGAAGGAGATCTGAAGAAAGAGAAAGAAAGAAGAACATCACAACAAATTCTTTCCCTTTCTCTTTATTTTGTAAAAGAAACATGTATATCTCTAGAATATGACTTGCTC
This sequence comes from Thalassia testudinum, assembly GCA_037157565.1. NCBI lineage: Eukaryota > Viridiplantae > Streptophyta > Magnoliopsida > Alismatales > Hydrocharitaceae > Thalassia > Thalassia testudinum. The sequence goes on from JAZHRO010000024.1 coordinate 116,078,061, forward strand.
CCTGAGTTCGACCTCGGGAACTCTTTCATTTTCCGAGTAAAAAAAATTTATATTTGAAATGTTGGTAATAACCGGCTTTACTACAACGTTATAACAAAACTCACAAACCCGGTGAAAAAGCCAACGTTTCAACAAGCACCGAGGAGACGATATGTTGTTACGCATCTTCGAGGGGAATTTCCCGCCTCTCCGCGCTGGGAACTCGTCCAAATCAATTTGTGTTGATTGACCGCTCCTAATCTAGGTGACTTTTTCAGAACATTAAACGCTTTTCGCGTGATTTGGATGTTTATGCGCACTGAACCAGACTGTGTGTGAATTTGGGTGCTTAGGTTACCGAATCCCACAAACCGGAGGTCAGTTAACGAGGCCGAATACTTCCTAAGCCTTAGACCTAATACTCAAGCTTCGCATTTTCCTCAACCTCTTGAGGATTATCCAGATTTTAATGGATACGTGAATTTTTAAGCTAAAGGTACTAGCCCAAAAAGCCTAAGACCAGCATTCCCGCTAATCTCTTGTTATATCTCCGTGGTACTTTTCTTTTCTTTTTCTTGATTCGGTCTAGAACTTCAGTTAACCCCTTAATCTTTTACTAATGACTATTTCTTTTCATTTTGTGCTCCTTTTTGTCATTTTTTCTTCTTTTCCTCCTCTCATTTGTATGACCTTGAATTGTTCCTCCCCTCTATCAAGTCTTTTTTTTTTTTTTTTTTTGTGAAACCCTTTCTTGATATGAATTTTCTGACATTTTGCACTTTCATACCCCCCCATGCCTAAGATTTGCAATGTCCCCATTGTAAATTAGGTGGGTTCGAATTCAGCTTAGTTCATGTATTAGGACAGGTGTGTGGTGAGTGAATGGGTCGAAGCGACTTGTTGCGAACGATTTCTAATCTCGGGTAGGTATACCTGAGGTGAAGTCGGCTATTCTAATGGATGAACCCTAAAGTGCAATATGAGTTCCGCATAGAGATGTCAGAAACGGTTTCAGGTTTTTCAAAGAATGACGGGTTGCCTCCCGTTAAGCGCTGAGTTTTACGCCATCGGCTGGGCGCAATGAGCTCAAGAGGAATGGAGGGTAAAGGATGACTCAGTCAAATCTATATCGGTCATGTCAATGAACGGCTTGAGTCTCTGCCCGTTCACGACAAAGGGTTCAGAATCGTGGCTGAGTGGGCTGATTTCAATAGCTCCATTTCCGAAGATTTGGCGGACTAGGTAGGGTCCGACCCACTTGGATCTTAGCTTTCCTGGGAATAGTTTGAGTCGAGCATCAAAGAGTAAAACTTTTTGACCAGGATGAAAGACCTTTCTAGAAATGTGTTTGTCGTGAAAAACTTTAACCCATTCTTTGTAAATTCGCGAGTTCTCATACGCGTCGTGGCGTAATTCATCGATCTCGCTCATTTGAAATCTTCTGTGGGTTCCAGCCTTAGAAAGGTCGAGATTACAGGTCCGTACTGCCCAATAGGCTTTATGCTCCAATTCGACGGGGAGGTGACATGCCTTCCCGTACACTAGTCTGAAGGGAGACATTCCTAATTGGGTCTTGTGGGCGGTCCTATAGGCCCACAATGCTTCCGGAAGCCGAGAAGACCAATCTTTTCTATCAGGTCGAACAGTAACCTGAAGGATCTTCTTGATCTCTCGGTTAGATAGCTCAGCTAGACCATTAGTTTGGGGGTGGTAAGGAGTAGAGATTCGGTGTGACACCCCGTATTTGGTCATCAGTGACTTGAACTGAGCGTTCATAAAATGGGTCCCTCCGTCGGAAATTATAGCACGCGGAATCCCGAACCTTGAGAAAATGTTTTGATGGAGGAATTTTATAACGACTTTATGATTGTTGGTTCGGGTCGGAATGGCTTCTATCCACTTGGACACATAGTCAACTGCGAGTAAGATGTATTCGAAGCCATCCGAGTTCGGAAAGGGTCCCATGAAATCAATCCCCCAAATATCGAAAATTTCGCATACCAAGATCGGCTGTAGAGGCATCATGTCTCTATGGCTCATGTTGCCCAGAGTCTGGCAACGGGAACATGCCTTACAGTGATCGTATGCATCCTTGAAAATTGTGGGCCAGTAGAAGCCACACTGGAGGACTTTCGATGCGGTCTTATGTCCAGAAAAATGTCCACCGCATGCCTGGTCATGGCAGAATGAGAGTATGTCTTTGATTTCCACTTCCGTGACGCACCGTCGGATTATCTGATCAGCACCAATGCGGAAAAGATACGGGTCTTCCCATAGGTAATACTTGGCATCGGAACGCAATTTGTCCTTTTTGGCCTTCGACCAATCGGGCGGAATCTGATGTGATGCCAGGTAATTAACAATATCGGCGAACCATGGAAGACTTGTACTGATAGTCAGGAGGTGCTCATCAGGGAAATGTTCTGTAATAGGTCCGGAAGGATCAATAATTTCAGAAGGAAGGCGGGACAAGTGATCAGCTACCACATTGTGCTTTCCCACCTTGTCGCGAATCTCGAGGTCAAATTCTTGCAATAGCAAGATCCAGCGGATTAGTCGAGGTTTCGCGTCCTTCTTGGCAAGGAGATGCCTTACAGCTGTGTGGTCCGAGTATACGATAATACGGGAACCCAGAAGGTATGATCTAAATTTTTCCAGGGCAAATACTACGGCCAGCAGCTCTTTCTCAGTAACCGTATAGTTACGCTGAGCCTCATCCAGTGTTTTGCTGGCGTAGTAAATGACCACAGGTATCCCGTCAATTTTCTGCCCCAAAACCGCTCCTACAGCAAAGTCAGATGCATCGCACATGATCTCAAAGGGTTGAGACCAATCAGGGGACTGTAGGATTGGGGCCTGGGTGACTCGGTCACGTAGGATTTCAAATGCTTGAGTGCATTCCTTGGAAATTTCGAAAGGTACATCCTTGGAGAGAAGATTGGTCAGGGGGCGCGCGATCTTGGAGAAATCAGGGATGAATCGACGGTAGAAACCGACGTGCCCCAAAAAAGATCGGATGTCCTTAATCGAGCTAGGCATAGGGAGCTTGGAAATCAGGTTAACCTTAGCTCGATCCACTTGGATGCCTTTCTCTGAGATTAAATGTCCCAGGACAATTCCCTCAGGCACCATGAAATGGCTCTTTTCCCAGGAAAGAACCAAATTCACCTCGATGCACCGCCTGAGTATATGGACCAAGTGTTGGAGGCAATCGTCAAATGATTGTCCAAAAACTGAAAAGTCATCCATGAAGACTTCCAGATAATCACCTACCATATCTGAGAATATGGCAAGCATGCACCGCTGAAAAGTTGCAGGTGCATTGCAGAGACTGAACGGCATCCTTCGGAACGCGTATGTCCCGAAGGGGCAGGTGAATGTGGTCTTTTCTTGGTCCTCTGGATGGATTGCCACCTGATTGTAACCAGAGTACCCGTCAAGAAAGCGGAAGAATCTATTTCCTGCTAGTTTCTCGAGGATCTGATCAATAAACGGTAGTGGGAAATGGTCCTTCTTCGTGGTGGAATTTAGTCTTCTGTAATCAATGCAGACTCTCCACGAATTAGCTATTCGGGTAGGAATGACTTCCCCGGTTTCAGTCGTGATGATGGTAAGTCCTGCCTTCTTAGGCACCACTTGTGTTGGACTCACCCAACGACTGTCGGAGATCGGGTAGATGATCCCTGCATCTAACCACTTAATGATCTCCTTTTTCACGACCTCCTGTAGGTTAGGGTTTAGGCGCCTTTGCATTTCTCTTGAAGGTCGTGAGACTTCTTCCATGTAGATTCGATGTGTGCAGTATGAAGGGCTTATACCAGTTAAATCATCTAGAGTCCATCCAATGGCTCTATGATGTTGTTGGAGAATAGAAATCAAACGGAGTTCCTGGTCAGGTGTGAGTCGAGAATTGATAATCACAGGAAACGTCTGATTTGCATCCAAAAAGACTTATTTTAGATGTTCAGGAAGGGGCTTGAGTTCCGTGACAGGATTGTCAGCAGCAGCGGGTGGTTCGGGGTTTGTATCGGGAGCAATGGTAGGAGTCATAGGTGTGTCTAGATCATGTCCGCACTCCTCTGTTAGCGGTTTTTGATTCTCTAGTGGTTGATCAGGAATAATCAGGTTGTCCTCTTATGCAGTTCATCAACCACGGCTTCGATATCACAAATTTCCTCTATCACCCCGCAATTAATCCCTTGATGGGCCTTGAAAATGTCAATCTTCAGATTTTGATTCCCAAATTTTAATTCTATCTGGCCCTCTTCGCAGTTTATATTGGCCCTAGCAGTGGCCAAAAAGGGTCTCCCTAATATGATTGGTGTGTCCCTTGGGTTCTTAGGTGCATCCATGTCCAGTACTATGAAGTCCACTGGGAAATAAAAATCTCGTACCCTAACAATGACATCCTCGAGTATTCCTTTGGGTGACTTGATGGATCGATCGGCTAACTGCAATGTCACCTCAGTGGGTTTAAGTTCAGATTCTTCAAGGTGGTCAAGGAGGGATGTAGGTATTAAATTTATGGAGGCACCTAGGTCTAGTAGGGCTCTATCAAGTTGGGTTTCACCAATTTTACAAGAAATCAAGGGAGTTCCTGGGTCTTTAGCCTTAGGTGGGAGTTTGCTCAAGATGACAGAGCTGGCTTGCTCTGATAGTACGATTGGGTTCCCATCCTTGGTTCGCGGCTTACGTTTAGGTGTACATATGTCTTTCAAGAACCTTGCGTAAGCCGGTATGTGGCGGATTGCATCCATCAACGGGATGTTTATCTGGACCTGTTCAAAGAGCTTGACCAGATCCTCCTCAGGAGCCACAGGTTTGGTTGTCCTTTTTCCTTTGGTCAAGGCCTCAGGAAATGGGATCCTAGCTGGTTCCTCTAGGATAGGTCCAGGTTCTTGATCTGGGACAGTAGTATCTTGGATGACTACCCTAGGGTCTTGGCGATTATCAGGCTTGGAGTGGTTCGGATAGTGTGGGTCTTGTGTTGTTTTACCACTGCGTGTTGTTACAGAGTTTAATCCGGCCTGACTTTGGTTTGGGTTAGGTAGGAGGGGTGGCTGCTGCTGCAATCCTGCATAAGATGTTGACGCCTCCATCCCGTCTGGTGATGGAGTAGCAGGGGCCTGATAAATCAAATGTGCGTGGCCTGGATTTGGATTCATAACGCGCCTCTGGGTCGGCACGTTATTTGGGTTGGGCAGAGGTTGCGAAGGAAGGGTGCCAGGTTGGCGGGAATTTACCATCTGGGCCAGTTGGTTGCGAACCTCTGTGATCTCATCCTTGTGCTGTTTTTGCATTGCCGCATTCGTCTTTTGAATGTCAGCCAGTGTTTGAAGGATAAGAGTCAGTTGATCCTGATTTTGCCCGGATTGGTAGGTGGGATTGGGCCGAGGCTGAGGCGGCTGATATGGACGAGGAGCTTGTGGGCGGTGTTGATATGGTGGTTTTTGAGAATTTCCTGCCCACTGAAAGTTAGGATGATTTCGCCATCCAGGGTTGTAGGTATTGGAGTATGGGTCATTCTGGATGGCGTTGAGGTCCTCGCAGTTCTGAGGAACCTCAGGAAAGTCAGAATACGAGGGTTCAGAGTTCCCCCAACTCGAATAGAAGGGATCAGAGGTTACTCCGGTCCGAGAGGTAGACGGGGGTGGATATGGGTCCATCCCCTTGGCAGGTTGGTGATAGATGTTTTGCACTGTTTCCCTTGCCAGAGGAGGTCGTGTAAAAGAATTTTGTGCAGAGGTGGCTTGCTACAAATGTCGAGTTAGCTCGTCCACCTTCTTTTCTATGATAGAGACCTTGTCCAACCGACTGGCCATCAGTTCCAGGTCGACAGAAGTGGACAGGTCCTGCGTCTCATGTGTCCCTCTTAGATTCGTCGATGCGCGTGCATTCGTCCTGTCGAATAAGCCCAAGGAGTCATTGTTTATGGAGTTTTCGCACATGTTTTCGAGAATCTCCCAAATCGTGTCCTCGTGTTGGCCCATGATGTTTCCTCCACATGTTGCATTAACGAATAGACGAATATCCTCACGGAGTCCCTGGTAAAAAGACTGGACTTGTTCCCACTTAGGAACTCCGTGATGGGGGCACTTTCGCATGAGATCTAGGAATCGATCCCAAGCTTCATGAAGAGGTTCTCCCGGTTGTTGAGTGAAATGAGTGATCTGGTGGCGCAAGGCATTTGTCCGGCCAACAGGGAAGAATTTTTTCAAAAATTCGGACTGTAATTCCTCCCAAGTGTTGATCGGGCGGGTCTGAGTCTGATACCAGTGTGCAGCCTTGTCCAAGAGGGAGAACGAAAACATTTTCATGAGTAGGATATCCCGGTTTTGTACATCTGACCCGAAGGTCTGGGCCAAATTCTTGAGTTGTTTAATGTGTTGGAATGGATCCTCAGAGTTAAGCCCATGGAACTTCGGTATGGCATGAATCATATTGGGCTTCAGATCAGAATCGGGTCCTCCAATTGGGATTCGTACTCGGGGTTCGATTGCCACCGCAGCAGGATTATAGTGATCTCGCATCATAGGTCGCTGCGGTGGGTTTACAAAGTTATGAAAGAGATCGTTCAAGCGTTGAAGTTGGTGTTCAAGGTTATTCTCCTCTTCAATGGGTTGTGCCATGATGGGAGAAGAAGGGGAATCAGGGTCTGAGTCAGATGAAAGATTTATGTGGCGGGGTTGCTGCACAAACAAGGGCGTCGAGGCTTGGCCTCGACGAGAATGAATTTCTAAGGGAGGTCTTAAAGGTGGTCTTAAGGACCTCCTACCGAACATGCACCGAAAGATGTGATGAGATTAGAAGGTGCTGGACCCAATCAAGACACCCAAGAATTGTTGGGTGACTATAGAGGTTCAGGGCAGATGGACCCCTGGATCAGAAGATCGTCCACCTGAGAAATACCTGGGCAGCCAGAGAGGGAGACTCCCGCAAAGACCCCTACACGGTAGAGCGTCCCCACGGGTTACAGGGTTTCCCCCACCTGACCTCTCTTGTCACTGCGGTTCCAGGTAAACCAGAATGGGGATCTTGACCTCTTAAGTCTACCTTTTTTTATTTTAAGATCAAGGTGCTTAATGTTCCACTTGAACTTTTAAGTATTTTGAGTGCAAAAGTGACCTAATATTAAGGTTGGTTGACCCGAGGGATCAACTTCACCTCTTGTTCCTTTGAGAGCTTTTAGGTCCTTCCTTTTATGGTTCAAATGGATTATCAGCCTGATTTGCTTAGGGTTCCTCTTGTATAAATCTTTTCAAACACGATTTAGGCACACCTCTTTTTGGAAAGTTTGTTTCTTTGTTTTAAAGAAGATGTGTCTCTAAAAACCCTAGCTTTGCAATCCCTAACTTGGCTCTAGTGGGTCCAATTTAGTTGCCGTAGAAATTAGCACCTAGGGCTCAATCAAGAAAGTTTTAGCCCTAGTTGCCTTAGTTGGATGAACAGATAAAAATATGTTGAAATGAAAATCAGGCAACTTGATGAGTTACTAAATATGAGACAGGTAGCCCTAAGTTGATTTCCCTCCTTTTTTAGATTGTGAGAGGGTTAAGAGAGAGGACTTATGGAGATTACCTGTTCCTTGGAGAGTCTGTTGTGCAGTTGCTATTCTTTCCTTTTTGTTTTGCTTTCCCTGAATGAACACAGCAAAAGAGAGAAGTCAAGTTGGATATTAGATAGAAAAGTTGTACTCAAAAGTTTTAAAAGTGCCCGTTGCTCCCCGGCAACGGCGCCAAAAATGTTTGTCGCGCTTTTGTGCGGTTTGTTAAAAGATAATATCGCGTTGTAATATAGCCGCTAAAGCGTTCAAAACAAATAAAGATTTTTATTACTCGAAAATCGGAGTATCCGAGGTCGAACACAGGGAGCAATCTCAGTACTTTGTAAAACCCAAGAATACAACTGTTACATGCAAATATAATTGATTCAAAGAGTTTTTAGAAAAAAGTAGAATTAGACGTCTGATTTATGTATCAGACGTCTTAAATGTGATCTTTCTTTCTTTCTTCCTTCTTCTCCTTTCTGCTTCTGTATCTTTCCTTCTGCTTTGCCTTTCTGATCTCTTTGCAATCTTCCCTTGTCCTTCTTCTTCTTCTCTGCGAAGACTTCTAATCTTTCTGCTTTCCTTCTCCTGCGAAGGCTTCTTTCTTCTTCTTCTGTCTTCTTCTTTGGCTTGCTTTTCCTTCTTCTTTGGCTTGCTTTTCCTTCTTCTTCTGTCTTCTTCTTTGGCTTGCTTTTCCTTCTTCTGCAGCGGCCAAGTCCTTCTCCTGCGATCAGCCTGCCTGCACAGGAGCAAAACCTAACCCTTCTCCCTCTACCTGCGCGTCTCTCTCTCTCAAGCAATTCACTCAGAGCTGCTCTCCCAGAGCCACAGGCATTAATCGGGTCGGATCGTACCCGGGACCAGGCACACCTGAAGGTGGTGTGATGCGCGAGGAGTGCGTAGGTCTAGGTCGGGTCGGATCCGCCAAGTCCGAGTGGTCAGGTTGCGGACGAGGCGGGTGTGGGGTCAGTGAGGGACCTCACCCCTGTGCTTACTGAGGTGATAAAGGTATATCACAAAACCAATTTATAGTGTACCTGAGGTTTGTAATCCCACGATGTGGGACTAAAGGTTTCGTCCTTCCCTCACGCGCGCCCACAGACTCTCGTGTGCAATTGCCCACGCTGAAGGCCCTGCTGCTGCTCCAAGCTGAACTCAGTCACCTCGCAACACTTGCGAGAGGCTGCTGCACCTGCCGCTTGGGAAGCCTGACGCCTGCTGCTGCTCCAAGCTTCCTGCTGCTTCGGCTGTTAATGGCGGCCGGGGCGTTCACCTGAGATTCCACAGAACGGCCTATTGGCCCAATCAGAATAGCTGGAAACCTTCACCGTAGCACGGCGAAGGCGGTGGGTGATGCTGCAGGTTGTCGGTCGGCCTAGGCGTGCGCGCCTAGGTCAACCTGTGGCCGGAGATGGTGGGTTCTTCGGGGGGTGGTTATGGAGGTCTGGAGTGGTATTTGTGGGGTGGAGCGAGTTCCTGGTGGTGAGGCGGAGTTCCCGAGGTGGTTGGCGAGTTGTGTGGAGTGGCGGAGTGGTGTGGGCGGCTCGCCGGAGTGTGGTCGGAGGCGAGGAAGATGAAGGCGGATAGGTACTGTCGAGGGGTAATCAAGTAAAATAGTTGGGGGAAAAGAGAGAGGAGAGGGTAGAGAACGTATCTGGGGTTGTCTGGAGGGAAGGGAGGCGGCGGAGAGGATGGCTCGTAACTGCCGTCGTCGGGGAAGAAAGACCCTGAGGGAGGAAGCGGCGACGAAGACGAGGTCAGAAGCGCGCGCGCGGGGCACAGCGCGACGCGGGAGGAAGCGGCGGAGAGGACTCTGCTGCTGGTATGGCAGCAGAGCGACAAGAAGGAGGGAAGGAGGTCGCCGGAGCTTGTGGGTCGTTTGGCCGGAGATGGGAGAGGGAGGAATTTGGAAGGGATCTCCGTCAAAATCAAGCTTAGCCTCTTCGGCCGGAGTTGTGGGTTCTTATATAGGCACTGGACTGGGTGTGCAGGGCGTGAAGGGCACGTAATTGCCTGAGGTTGGTCGCCGGAGATGGAAAGGAGTTAGGATACCCAAATCTCTCGTGCGTTCGCACGAGAGATTGAGTTCACACTAGCGATTGTAATTGACTTTATAAGGAAGGGAATTCCTCAGAGAATCCTCCTTCCATTTCTGGGAGGGAATCTCTGAGGGATTAGAGAGCAATCCCTCTCCAAACCTCGTCGGAGCTCGGTTCTGCCCTAGCAATGGCGGCAGGACCGGTTTGCAAAGGAGGCGAAGAACCTAGGGGGTTCTCTGCACGGTATTCAAAAGATAGGGACCAATTTGTGATTTGGGTGTACTAAGTTGCAAAGTAGGTCAAGATGACCTCTCCTTAGGTCCAAATTTTGGTAAAAACCTAATTTTGACCTAAGGAATCCAATGGTGAAGTTAGATTTTAGGTTTGACCTCGTTTGACTGGACATTTTACGTAAAAACCCAAATTAGGTTAATTGAAGAGCTAGGACCCTAATCTAGGTCAAACTAGGTTCCAAAGGCCAAATTAAGTGTTCTAAACCCTAGAGTATGTTTTTCCATGATTTGTAGAGGGTTTACTTGCTTTTTTTTCTGATCGGAACCTTGTTAATTTAAGCGGGTCTGTTTTAGGGTTACCAAGTGTCATTTAGTTCTTAGATTGCACATGAACCCATTTCTGATTGACTCAACCCACTTTTTATCTCATTTATACCATTTGACCTCTGTTTTGCCTCTGAGAAATCCCGTTTACGTACTGCAATGGTAAAATTGCAGTTTTAACCTTTATTTCATGTTTTCTTCTCAGAGCACTTGTTCCTTCAGTTAGGCCTTCTTCCAGGTTATGTAGGAGCTTTTATCTTCTTTATTGGGTCAAAATGAGCTAGTTATGGCTCATGATGAGGCTCTCATCAGGGAGCCATACCCAAAGGGGTTTTATAGGCTATTTGATAAGCCCATAAAGCATCATTGAGCTTTTGGGACCGATCCTTCCTATCTAGCCTAATGGTTTTTTCCAAAATGTTTTTCATCTCTCTATTCTATACTTCAACCTGGCCACTCGTCTAAGGATGGTAAGGGGTAGCGATCTTGTGAGTTACTCCCAAACTCTTGAGTAGCCAATTGAAATGGTGGTTTTGAAAATGAGGTCCCCCATCACTTATAATCGTCTTAGGGCAGCCGAAGCGAGATATGATATTGGCCTTCACAAATTTTAAGACCACAAAGTGGTCATTTGTGTGCATAGGAATGACCTCTATCCATTTGGAGACATAATCAACTGCCACCATGTTATACTTATATCCGTGGGACGAAGGGAAGCGACCCATGAAGTCTATCCCCCATACATCAAAAATTTCAACTAGTTGGATTGGGTGTTGGGGAATCTCATTTCTCTTCCCAATTGTTCCAGTCTGTTGACATCTAATGTAGGCCTTAACAAAGTTATGAGAATCCTTAAATAAAGTAGGACACCAAAAACTGGACTGGAGAACCTTAAAAGCCATTTTCTTAGTACCAAAGTGTCCTTGGTGCGAACACCATCATGAGCCCTAATTAGCTCATTTTGACCCAATAAAGAGAATAAAAGCTCCTACATAACCAACTGGAGGTCATAATTCATTGAATAACCTTTCTGAGAGAAAAGTAAGAAATAAGGGGTAAAACTACAATTTTACTATTGCAATACAACAACGGGTTTTCTCAAGGGCAAAACATAGGTCAAAAGGTCTTAACAAGATAAAAAGTGTGTTGGATCAGACAGAAAAGGGTTCGTGTGAGTTCTGAGAATTAAATGACTTCTTGAAACCCTAAAATAGATCCACTTGATTAAACAAGGTTCTGGTCAAGATAAAATTCACCTAAATCCTCTAAAAATCATAGAAAAATATTCTCTAGGGTTTAGAACTTTCAATTTGGCCATTGGAACCCATTTTGACCTAGAATGGGGTCTCAAACAAACATTTGCCCTAAATTGGGTTTTTGCATAAATTGCCTAGTCAAACGTGGTCAAATCCAAAGTCCAACTTCACCATTGGATTCCTTAGGTCCAAAGTAGGTTTGTACCAAAATTTGGACCTAAGGGGAACTCATCTTGACCCACTTTGCAAATAGGTCCAACCTGATTACATTTCTACCCCCATCTTTAGAAAACCTTTACAATTAGCCCCCTAGCTTTCTTATCATCTTCACAGATAGGTCCCTTCACCATTATAGTGGAGGAATCCTACTTCGGCAAGCTTTAGGAGGTGATTTCTTGACTACTCAGAGAATCCCTCCCAAAATTGGAAGGGAGATTCTCTGAGTAATCTCCTCCAATCTGAACCCATCACTGAGTCCTAATTTGTACTCAATCTCTTATGCGAACGCATGAGAGATTTGGGTCATTTTGAAGCTTCCATCTTTGGCCATCGTACCTTGCTTTGAAGCTTGGCTTCCAAGTACAAATCCTTCCCCAGAGGCCTATTTAAGATGCCCCAGGTTCAACCGCATCTCCTCAGCTTGAAATTGGGCCGGTTCCCTCTAAATTCTTCTCTCCTCGCCGGCCACAACACCTCCACAGGATCTGGTGGTTTTTCCCTCACTCATTCATCACCCAACCACAATACCAGTGGTTAGGTTGTCTTCCTCTCACTCATCCCCGTCGCGCAACACCAGCCAGTGCCGCCTCTGCCCTCGTCTTCGCCGCTGCCTCATCTACGGAGATCTTTGTCTCCGACGTCAGCCATACCAACCCCGATGTCTTCCCTATCCCTTTCATCCTTAGATTAGGTCTGTTAGCTTCCCTCTCTCTTCTATTCCCGTTCCCTCTCTTTATTTCTCAAAAACACCCCTCGACGCCACTGATCACCATCACCTTCTCCACCTCTGGCGATCCCTTTGGCGAGGTGCCCCCACCGCTTTGCACCTCCATCCACCTAGCCAACCACCCTACGACCTCCACAACACCTCACTAATCATCTTCTACTACAATCTCTCCATTGACCACCCAAAACCACCCCCGAACACATCCACTCACACGGCCATAGAGAACCCTAGGTACACTGCTACAGCCATCCCCACGCCACGCCGACCACCGCTACACACTCGCCATGCCTTGGTGAAGCTTCTTGAACGTCTTGACATGGTTGCGAGGCCTAACGAGTCGATTCTTCGCTTTTGAAGTCGCTTGTAGTTTTATGTGGTGGAAAAATCGACTAATCAATAATTAAAATAACCACTCGCAGAAGAGCAGGTCGTGTCCACAGGGAGGCAATGATGTATTTAAATTTGTACTGGTTAAAAACATATCTTCATAGTTAATTTAACGAGAACCGAGCCAAATTTGCCTTCAGATTAAGATAGTATCAAGAGAACATGCTGAAATAGTAATTTTGAACAACTAACAGATATTTTTTGCATTGCAGATTTAATAAAATATCAATAAAAGTTGGCAATGGCAGAGAATGTAAATATTAATAGGCCTTTTACTGTAGCAAAACAGGGGATCTTCTTCCCCTTGGCCGTGCGTGAGGAGGAAGGAATGGCCGGAGGCGTGAAGCTTGGAGGAAGTTCTTTAGATTGAGAGCTTCGCAGCGGTGGTGGCGGCGAATTGTGAGGTGGCCGGAGCTGACCGGACGGAGCTTCGATGAAGGTGGATATCGAAGGTGGCTGCACCTGCTGGAGGAGGCACGGATGGGCGTGCGTGGGCGCTGCAGGGTGCTGCGCGCGCAAAGAAGAATGTGCGCCTACTGCTATGTGCGCGGGTGGTGCGCTGGAGGCAATGCGCACGCTGCGGTTCTAGCGAAGCGCTGAAGAAGGTCGGTGAGGGCGCAGAAGTGGACGCTGGAGAGAAGGCGCACGCGCTGCTATTACGTACTGCTGGATGCACTGCCGCAACCTGCACGCTGCAGCTAGAGGGCGCGCGGCGGGTGCTGCAGGAGATGCGGCTCTGCAGGTTGCATGGAAGGCACGCGGCGATCACTGCAGGAGGCACTGCAGGGTGTGGGTGGTGCGCGGTCTGCAAGTGGTGTGCGGTCTGTAGGCGATGATGATGAAGAGGCATGCGTGGGCTGGTGGTTGGCGCTGGAGGAAATGCAGCATGCCGAGGTTCAAAGGAAGGCGCGTGGCGGGTGTGTTGGAGTGGTCGCGCTGGAGGAGATGAAGCGCAAGGGCAGTTGCTACTACAGGCTAGGGATGATGAAGGGGTGTGCATGGGCTGGTGATGTTGATTCTGGTGAGGCACAGTGATGCAGACAATCTCTAGATGGTGGTGTGGCCTGTCACGCCACATGCCCACAGTGGTGGAGGCTTGTCGTCGCGGTTGAGGCCGGCGGTGGTGAAATGGATGAGAGATGAACTCTCTGCACAGTGTGGATTATTGGGATGGTGGCCTCCACTGCTCGTCATCCTCTCCTCCTTTTGTAGCCACCTGCATAGATTTGAATGGAGAGGCGGGAGCAGATCCACATTCTCCGCTCGTCCTTGAATGCAGATTTCAGTGCGGCAGCTAGTGGCGTTGAAGCGGCAGCCGAAGGAAATGCAGTCGTTGCTGCAAGAAGAAGAAAGAAAAAATAATGTTAAAATATTATGGTTATTTATATACAAACCCTCAACTTTTATGTTAACTTAAATTAATGTATGCAATGCACCTAATTGGTTAACTAATTAAATGAACGTAATTCTAAGTTAATTCTAAATGCATTTAAATATGAATGCAATGCATGAATTATATAATTAAATTAGAAATATGAATTAACCTATTTACTTCCTAATTTATGCTAAATACATGTTAGAATTAACTGAATGTCTAGGCACTTAAATACTTAAATAGCCCACAAATATGGGCTAATCAAATACCCCCATGCCTAGTTTTTGCTAGTCCCTAGCAAATCCAAGCAAAACCTAGCACTCCAAGTATACTAGCCAACTCAATCAGTCTTCCTTTAGAAACATATTAAGTTCAGACTCTAGACCTAAGGTTCCCAAGTAGTTGCTAAGTTACAGACTAGGTCGGCTAAAGACGAGTTGCAGGCACGAGTTTCTCTGATTTCTGACTCTACCCTAAGGTTTATTGATCCCTGAGATTAAAGCATCCATGCATGTGCGTTGGTCTGAGTTATTTGAGTTAAAGGAAAAAGGATTTTTTTTTTTATTGATTCCCCTAAGTCTAACCTTAGATCAGCTATCAACACAGTCTATGTCGGATTCATTGTCCCCATTACCATACCTCGAAGGGTGCCTGGCTTTCGATGCTTCGAGATAGCACTGTCCATAACGACCCCAAGAACTCCTGGCAATCGACACTTCGAGATAGTATCGCCCATGGATTTCTTAAGCGAATTCAGGCCTATGGCAATCGGCACTTCGAGATAGGGCCACCCATGGTACCTGAACCGCACAATGCGCTTACATGCCCCCAGTAGGATGGATATCCTAAGAGAAGCACCGAGGAGGTAATATGTTATCATCGCATCCTCAAGGTGAGTATATACTCCACCTCTCCTGCGGCGGGAACTCTTCCAATCAAATTGTGTTTTCAAGCCTCTCCTAAGTCAAAACTAAGAGAACCAAATCTCTTTTAAGAATGGAATTAAGTTGATTACTTATTTACACCAGACCAAGTGTGTGAAATTTGGATGCTTGGGTTACAAGGACCCGTAAACCAAAAGGTTGAACAAGACTCCAGGTACTACACCACCTTTAACTCAAACCCTAGCTTTCCTTCCTCAACCTTTTGAGGAATGGTCCGCAACTTAACTCCTACTTAAGTTTTTAAGTCCACAAAGGACCCTAAAGGTCTAAAGCTAGTAGCTCATTTAGCCTCTAAAGTTTGACCCTAGAATTAACTTAGTCTACCCTAGAGTTCTGATTTGCTTAAGAATGCAAGACCTAGCCAGTTAAGCTCAAACCCCCCCTCCCCCTTTTTTTTAATGCAAATGTATGTATGCTATAAACAAAATGCCTCAGGTCCTCTCCCCCATGCTTGGTTCAAACAATGTCCTCATTGAAAACAAAAATAGTTAAAGGAAGATATTACCTGAGGCGGAGAATGGTAGGAGCTAAGGTTCCTCAAGAGTGACTTCGTCAACCAGATGGCCATCCATAGTTATGTAAGGTTTAACTGTTGACCATTGACGATAAAGGGAGTTGCTGAAGAGGAAGGGTTTTTAATCTCCACAGCTCCATGCGGAAATACTTTGGTGATTATGTAAGGCCCATCCCAATGAGATTTTAACTTCCCAGGAAAAAGCTTAAGTCTGGAATTGAAAAGCCAGACTTGTTGGTTGGACTCCAAGGTCTTTCAAATTATAAACTTATCATGCAAGACCTTAGTTCTTTCTTTATAAGATTGAGAGGTGTCATAAGCATCATTCCTCAGCTCCTCAAGCTCATTTAATTCTAGAAGTCGTGCCTTACCTGCCTTCTCTAAATCCATGTTAACACTTCGAATAGCCCAAAGTACCTTATGTTCCAACTCAACAGGTAAATGGCATGCTTTTCGATACATAATCCGAAAGGGAGAAGTACCCAAAGGGGTCTTATAGGCCATTCGATATGCCCACAAAGCATCATTGAGCTTTTGGGACCAGTCTTTCCTATCTGGTCTAACGGCCTTTTCCAAAATATTTTTTATCTCCCTATTCTACACTTCAACCTGGCCACTTGTCTAAGGATGATGATTAGCCCATATTTGTGAGCTATATAAGTATTTAAGTGCCTAGACATTAGGTTAATTCTAACATTTATTTAGCATAAATTAGGATGTAAATAGATTAATTCATATTTCTAATTCAATTACATAATTCATGCATCTTATTCATATTTAAATGCATTTATAATTAACTTAGAATTGCATTAGATAACTAATTAGGTACATTGCATGCATTAATTTAGGTTAACATAAAAATTGAGGGTTTGTATATAAATAACCATAATATTTTATCATTATTTTTTATTCTTCTTCTACGTGCAACGGTTGCATTTATTCCTCCAGCTGCCGTAGTGAAGAACCCAATCAAGGAAGAGCAGATGTGTTGGATCTGGTCGAGCAGCTGATTTCAAAAGAGAGGAGGAGGCAGCCGAGCTCACTAGGCCTCCACCACCGACCCACCACTGTGCAGAGAGTTCTTCTCTCTTCCATTCCACACCGCCGGCCTCAACCGTGGTGACGAGTCTCCACCACCGTGGGCATGTGGTGTGACAGGCCACACCACCATTCGGAGCTCGTCCGCATTATTGTGAGCACCTTAGCATGCACCTCCCTCGCCGTCGTCACCAACAACCACCGCCGTAGCCACTGCAATTCCACTCCTTAGTTAGTTAAGATGTCCGGGAAGTTTCCTGGACGTCTGAAGCTCCTACATCACACCTTCATCTTCCTTCCTTGTCCTTAGTTCTTCTTCCAGCCACCCGTCACAGCTACACCGCACGACCCTTCCATCCTCCAACGCCATCCCCAGCCCACACACGCCTTCCTGCCGCACATCTGCAGCAGCAACCTCCATTTCACTCCCACACCAACCGCATGCATACGCTCCCTGCTATCTGCAGCACGGCCGCACCAGCTGCAGCATCCGCCCGCACGCCTGTAGCAGGGTCGCACCAGCTGCAGCATTCCCCTGCGCCACACCCTCATGCCTTCGTGCGCACCCGCGCCCACCGCCAACAGTGTGCGCACCTGCCTGTGCACGCAACAACAGCATCCGCGCCTCCCGCCTTCAGTGCCTTCCGCTTGCACATGCCCCTGCTGCGCCTCACCGCTACCTCCAGCGCTAACTACTAGCCCATGCACGCGCATCACCTCCAGCTTCTAGCGCATGCTCGCCAGCGCCTGCAGCCTTCCCGCGCACACCTCCTGCAGCAGAGCTCAACGTGCGCGCACAGCCGCCCCTTCAGTAGATGTAGCCACCTTTGGCAGCCACTCTCGCCGAAGCTTCGTCTGGCCGACTCTGACCACCGCTCGACGTGCAGCTGCCACCATCGCGACGGCCTCGCTTCAACCACCCACCTGTGCGAACCTCTCTCCCGATCGTGAGGAGGAGAGAGGTAAAATGCTCTGTTATAGAGTTAATTAGTTATTACATTTCATGCCATTGCCAAGGAAAAAGAATTTTGGTTTATGAATATTTTATTATGGTAAAATTTACAACTTCATACTCAAGTTCTCTTACAATTGCATGGCTTTTGTAATTAACATTGTTTGATATTGGTTTTGGAATTTAAATGTGCACAAATTTTCTTTAATACATGTCAATGGAAAATTACATAAAATCATCACCTGTCTATTTAATATTTCAGTGAGGAAAAATTGCACATCTACCCTTATGTTTTCAAGATATTGTGATCTTCTTTCCGTCGTATTTCATGTCAAATTTGACTATGGATTTCTCATGAGATTGAACGAATACGAAATAATTGAGATATTATTGCATCATTGCCTCGCTGTGGATACGACCTGCTCTTCTGAGAGTGGTTATTTCCTTTTAAATATTGATTAGTTAATTTTTCCACCACATAAAACTACAAACGACTTTAAAGCGAACAATCGACACGTCAAATGGTAAGGGGTAGCAACCTTGTGAGTCACTCCCAGACTCCTGATTAGCCGATTGAAGTGGTGGTTTCGGAAATGAGGTCCCCCATCACTTATAATGGTCTTGGGGTAGCCGAAACGGGATATGATATTAGCCTTCACAAATTTCAAAACCACAGAGTGGTCATTTATGCGTGTTGGAATGGCCTCTATCCATTTAGAGACATAATCAACTGCCACCAAGATATATTCATAACCATGGGACGACGGGAAGGGGCCCATAAAGTCAATTCCCCACACATCAAAAATTTCAACAGATTGAATAGGATGTTGAGGCATTTCATTCCTCTTCCCAATTGTTACAGTCCGTTGACATCTAATACAAGCCTTAACACAATTATGAGAATCCTTAAATAAGGAAGGCCACCAAAAATCAGATTGGAGAACCTTAAAAGCAGTTTTCTTAGCACCAAAGTGTCCTCCACAATGAAGTTCATGGCAAAAACTCAGAACACTTTGTTGTTCCTCTTCAGGTACACAACGTCTCAATACTTGATCTTGTCCAATTCTAAATAATTCTGGCTCTTCCCAATGAAAATATCTTACTTTAGAAATGAATCTCTTTCTTTTCTATTCATCCTAAGAGCCAGGAGTTTGTCCAGTGACCAAGTAATTTACAGTGTCTGCATACCAAGGTAAAGTTGGTGTTACCGCCATCAGAGTTTCATCGAGAAATGTCTCGCAAATGTCTCCAGAAAGAGAGTCATTAAGAGGAAGGCGAGACAGGTGATCAGCCACAACATTTTCTACTCCTTTCTTTTCACGTATTTCCAAGTCAAATTCTTGAAGGAGTAGGATCCACCTAATCAGATGTGGCTTAGAATCTTTCTTACCAATGAGATGTTTCACTGCCACATGATTAGTAAAAATAACCACCTTAGACTCAGGCAGATAAGACCTAAACTTCTCCAGAGCAAAAACTACAGCAAGTAATTCTTTTTCAGTGATGGTGCAGTTTTGCTAAGGTTCGGTTAAAGTCTTGCTTGCATAATGCAGCACATGAGGTTTTCCCTCAACCCTTTGTCCAAGGACTGCTCCCACTGCATAATCCGAAGCATCACACATCAGCTCAAATGGGAGTGTCTGTTGAGGGAAATCGTAGATCGCATTTTTGATAAAAGCGTCGTAGTATAGTTGCGAAATACGATCCAACAAAGATATTATTTTGAAAATAATGAGACTTTGAGTCCCGGTCGTTCGTTTCTGGGAGGCGTTGTTTTTGTTTTTGAAATCGATCTTAAAGCCACTCTACTTTATTTAAATGACATGCTGGTACGTAATATATAGGCAGTTAAAGAACAGGCACTTAAATCACGCAAATATGATAATCATTTAGCTCAAGGTGATTTCAAACACATAAGAGATATATATATAAAATGAAATTTCATTCATCGTGGGAGATTTGTTGCACAAGGAAATCTAGAGGAAAGTTTATACATGAATGCTTAAAATTAAATCTAAAATTAAATCTAACTACTAGAAAATGATTGCATACAAGAATCAGCAGGGGGATTTCACATGCATCATTGGGGGAGAAGTAAGACTACACTACTAAGCAGTAAATAAAAGCAATAAAAATTATGAAGAGCATGATCTAGAGCTAGAAGAATAGAGGGCATTCAGGGGTGGTCCCCGATGGCCTTGGAGTGGTCGAGAGGAGAATGAGGGGTGACCAATGTAGCTTAGGCCGACCCTTGGAGAGAGGTAGGGTTGATCCAGCATCTCGGCATGGTGTCCTCCATGGTGGTGGTAGTGAGCTTGTGGAGGTGGAGTGAGTGGCTAAGTGGAGGTGGCGTGAATGGCACCAATGGAGAGCAATTGCCAAGGGAGTGAATGGGTGCAAATGGCCACCCATGGGGTCTTTTTATAGACCCAATGGAAGATCTCTAGAGAATTATGGAATTCTCTAGAGAGGCCTATGGTGGGAGCTCGTGGGAGAGTGAGAGAGAGAGAGGGTGGATGGTGGTTTTTAGATCCACCAAATGTGGATCTAAAAATTGAATGGCTCTTGGTTACTATTTTTGGCAACCAAGGCAACCACACATGGTAGAGAGTTCTAGAGAACTCTAGGCTAGATATTTTCATGTGGATGGTCTGTGTGGGTGTGTGTGGGTCAAAACTTAGGTGGCTAGGTTGATTAGGTTGGGTTCTAGTGGGTTTAGGTCAAGGTAGGTCTCAAATTAGGGTTATAAACCCTAATTCACTAAGGTAAAGTGCAATTAAACTTAACACAAGTTTAATTGGGTGTGTGGAAACTTAATTGAGAGTAAAACAACTCAATTAAGTCAGGTCTAGGTCAATTGGACTCTCATTGAGTCCAATTGGACAGTGTATGCTGAGATCAGGGCTCAATTGGACACAATGAGTCCAATTGAATAGGCTGATGGAATTGACTAAGATCCAAGTCAGTTAGGTTTAGTGAGGACCTAATTAGGTCCTTAGGGAGGTCTAGAGGTGATGTACTAGGGTTAGGGCACCTTAATTTAGGTTCCTATGGGGTTGGAATTGGGTTTAGGGACCTAGAGATCCAAGATCAAGGCTTAAATCTCAAAACAGGAATTGGAGAGCAGTATCAGACATCTAATTGTAGAATCAGACGTCTTATACTCAAAAATTAGAAGTCCAGACTTGTTGTCTGGACGTCCAATCAGAGTCAGGAAGGATTTCGGGTTCTGTTTTGGGTATTCTGCAGAAATTAGATGTTTGACAAAGTGTCTGGACGTCGAATAACACTGCAGAAGTGGGTTTGAAGTGTGCGGGAGTTGGCTAAGGGTCCTAGATGTGTTAAAACTTATCTGGACGTCCATAGAAGGGTTGGAACTAGGGTTTTAGGGCTTCCTAAGGTGTTATGACCTAATCTAAGGGTGGCTAAGGCTTGGGGAAGTCTCTAGGCTATCCTCGGGCTAGGATGAACCTAAGCTCTTCACATTTTATTGCTTTATTCCTACTTAATAGAATAGCAAACTTTTAACCCCCTTACATTATTATTCCTACATCTAAACTAGGCCTTCTACTCCAGCTCTGTTACAACTCCCGTTATTCCTGATCCAGCTTCAGATCCAGCTCCTGATCAGCTTATTCCCTGCAATCGACATAATGCACTTAATCAGCACATTATAACATTATTTTATGCATAGTTAAAGGAAAGCAGTAAAGATGCAGATAATGCGTATGCATGCATGAATAACCCTAACTTATGCTAAGTCCTAGCCTAATTTAAGTCAATTAAGACCTATGATTGCTGCGCAATCATACCCCCATGCCTAAATCTTGCTAGTCCCAAGCAAATGCAAGACTAAATTACTTACAGCAAGGGTCCCTAAGGGACTGGTTATTTTATCAAGTGTTTGCATAGAGATTTTTCTCCCTTTTTGTTTTCATCCTATGCTCTAGAAATCCAGACAATCGTGAAGGTGTAGCTATGTAGCTTTTGCAACGGATTCGAGTGAAAACCAATACACCTCTAAAGCTTGTACTTGACTCCTAGTAAAAATTCTAGCGGGATAGGTGGATTTCTTCCCTTAGGGTATTCAAGATATTTTATGAATTCCACCCTGGCTTTAGGCTTAGGTAGAGAATCTTTGAGGGAAAGGATTGTATATTTGGTGGCTCATTCTCACTTGGTGCTACATAGAAACTAGTACTATAGAATCCAGATTCCTGAATTACTAAGTAACTCAACTCAGAGAAAGACGAGAAAAACTATGCTCCCTTTTGATTCCTTTGTATTCATTCTCTCTTGCTCTTTTTCTTTCTTTTTCTTAGAGCTCACAACCTCGCCAGATTCACACATATGTTCTGTATTTGGTGATCTCACTAGGCATTAACACTTTAATTGAGTTCTCATAACCCTAACACTAAGTCGGAATTCCTCAGCCATTATTCAGGCGGTCAGAAACACAAGAAAAATAGGTTAAGGCCATATTTGGTGGAGCTCAATTTTGTTTGGTGGTATTGCCTCAATGCAAATGAAATAAATACTAAATATTCACAAACTCTTTTTCTTCTTCTTCCAAAAATTTTTTTTCTTCTTTTTCTTTTTTTTTTCAATTTTTCTTTCTTTTCATGATTTTTTTTTTCCAGCATAGCACAACTGGCATACATCCATGAACTTTATTAAGGAGGCATTATTAGGGATTGGTGGTACTCAAGAGACATTGGGTGGCTTATTTGGTGGAAGTGCCTACTCACGGCATCGGGAGAGACGGATAGGACGGTGTATTTCTGACCTTGACATCAATACCCTCCTTCAGCCGAGGATTCCATAAAGAATGGTCATAACCATCCACCTTAGCCTAGTTTTATGAAAACTCGCTCTCCGCATATTTGCCTTATTCGGTGGCTCTCAAAATTTTGCACCAAAAATGTATATGCGGGAATCGAGAGCGAAAACTATGTCTACACTCAGAGTATCATTACCTAATTATCTAGGATTCCAGATTCCTTGCATTAATCTTAGAGCACCAATGCACTCTACTCTTATCTCACACTATTCGGTGGATTTTTGGAAGAAAATCAGCCTGACTCCCAAAACACTGTCCAAGGGTTCAGGAAAGGAAGCACTACTTCTTGACAAACTGAAGACGTTTATCAGCCTTCACCGTGAATCCATTGCAAATTCTACGTGTGTGTGAAAAGTTGTATTGGATTCCAGATTACAGGAATCAACTAAAGGATAAAATCCCTAATGCATTCTCTTAATAAAATAATCTTATTCATGAATGCAATATCTATATATGCTATAAACATGTAACCTTGCATAATTTGTACTTCGTGAATTTCCTGTATCGGGTTACAATCAGCTTGACCCTAAATTTAGAACAAAAGGTGGGAGGGTGAATTGGAAGTAGCTATTGTGAACGATTTCTAGCTCCGATGTGAGCATTGGAGGTGGAGTCGGTTGTTCTTTTATTTAAGGTCCTAAAGTATGTTTTGCATGCAGCTCTGAGGTTTTCCTAAGTGTTGGCACAAATTTTTTTTTTCAGTTTTTTTGTATCTACCCCTCCATGCCTAAGTTCTTGCATGTCCTCATGCATGAATGTAAAAGAAAATAAATGTTGCAGGGAGAGAATGGGTAGAAATCACCTGTAATTGCTCCTGAAATTATATTCAGCACCAGCCAACCTGTTAATATGCAATATAAAAGGGAAATATGTTAAAACAAAAATATGCTATGTATAAAAATGATGGTGGAATGTGGGGCAAATGGTATCTATATGTGCTGAGTTTAGCGCCTCCAGCTAGGCGAAAACTCAATCAGATGTGTCATTTCTAGCATAGGAGCCGGCTAAGATTAAGAGAAAGATATGCTCGTATGCTCCTAGAATCAGTGGTCCAGAGATGTGAACCAGCTGATTGTGCACCCCTACTCCAAAAAGTCTAGCTATAAGAAAGTGTGGAGTGGTGGTGGAAAATAAAGGATAAACAGAGGGGGGATCATGATGTTGATTTAGCTGATTTATCATGTCCCACAATTCAGCAGGAAGTTGCTGAGGGAGTAGATCAAAATGTATCTCAGAGCCAGAATCTGAGTCATAGGGGTCCTCATAATGATAATTGACATCAAAGATCATGCCCTCTCCAGGCTCTGGGTCATATGGGGGTATCCATGAAAGTAAAAGATCTGTGGGGAGGTCATTGAAATCCTCATAAGAAATTACTTCATCCGCATTAGTACCCATCTCTGATTCATCGGAGGCTGACTCTTCAGGCTCGGGGTCGAGCCATCTATTAGATTGACTAGGATGATAGGTGCTTCCCCAGCTCATTCTGCTCGAAGCTTCACCCTCATATGCATTGGGCTCCTCAGTAATTCCTACCTCAAGTAGCATATTTATTTCTTTGTTCGAGTTATCCATAGCTACTTCTGGTTTTCGGATGTCAGGATCTGGGATAGGAAGTGTCGTCTCAAAATCTCTAGCATCTGAATTAGGGATGTAGGTGAAAGAAGAAGAGTGTAGATCAAAAGATGTTGGCTCTAGTACAGGTTCACCTACAATGGGAAGTGGTCTAGATTGATCAGTAGTGTCGCATGTAATGTCTGCCTTAGGATCCATATTCCCAATTGGATCTACTTCCCTTGTCTCGATTGGGTCATCTGACCCAAAAGGTGTCTCCCAGGATTCAGGATAATCTGATTGTGGCTCAGTCCTGGAGATATCAGTCCTTTCCTCAATTTTCTGAATGGAGTTCTCAGATGAACCCATTCGGCATATTTCCTGCTCTTGTCTCATATCCACGCTAGATTCTTTTTCCCCTGAGTGATCTTCGGGCATCTGCTCCCGAGAATCTTCTGTGTGTTCTTCCAGCGTAGTTGTTTCAGATTCTTCGAGGTCTTCAATGCTATTTTCCACTTGATATCTCAAAAGCAATAGTTCTTGAGTTTCCCGATTTTGTCCAATTCGCCTTGTTATCTCTGCTGTTTCCTGAAGGAGCTCCATCACAGCTTGTTGATGCGGAATCCGGCTTTGTCTTTGGTTCAGCTCAATGATAGCCTGGATTTCGCGTAGATAGGATGTGGCCTTTTCCAACGCTCGCTATAGCTCTCTGTATTCTATAATGTGGCTGCATATGCACCGGTAGCTCTTCAGGGGTTCCAGGGGGTGAATCAGGTCTACCCATGTTCCATGGGTGAGAAGCAGGAGTATGAAATCCATATCCTGGGTTATAAGATGCGATCCTTTGAGGGACCGACTGGTATGGGTCATAATATCCAGGGTTAGGATATGGGTTAAGCATTTCGGTAACCCAAGGAGAAGGATCTGGCGAAGCGAAAAGTCATCTTCGTCGCCTTGGGTTCTGATCCCAAGGTTGAGCTGATTCAGTGACCTGAGCTCTCAGATAAGCTCGTGGGTCTAGCTCTTCTGGATCCTGATTAGGTCCAGATCTAATGTTAGCCATTGCGGCTCAGCAGAAAGAAGAAATGGGGCGAGAAGATGGTCCAGGCAAGGTGACTCGCCTCCTTGGGAGTGGCTCCCAAGGTCCAACCAAGTGAGGTCGAAGTGACCTCCTTCCGTGCATACACCGCCCAACCCCTGGGTTGGTGTAGCCACGTAGAACAAGGCTAAGGCCCTGTCAATCAAATGGTCCTTATAAATCAGGTGACCAGATTTTTCATTAGGGATTTGAATTCCTGAAGATAAGTTTGTCGTACAACCGACTGAACGTGAATCCCGCCTCTCAAGCTAACCTAGCCAGTCTGGTTACGAGGGGACTAAGGGGAAGGTTCTTCCTTTGGCTTACGCCTCCGGTTCTGTTGACCCCCAAGCCACGGTCGTTTGACACTACCCCGCAGACTTAGTCACCAGGTTTGGCAAGAGAGATTAAACTCATCCAGTAGTACGACAATGAACTCGAGTTGATTTCGTGCTTTAAAATTAGTTTTTAATCCGTTTTCTTCAGTGGGGTTTGTGGTGAGTGGCCCACAAGTTGACCAAGCTCACCGGCTAACTAGACTTGATTAAGTCTAGGTTAGCCAAAAGTGTGGTCTCTATTTGTGACCCTAAAGGTTCAACCTAAGTTGCATGCACTTCTAGGGTTTTTTCTTTTTTTTTTATTTCAACAGACCACAAAAATAATGTAGATTCTCTGATAATAATTTGAATCCAATTAATTTGAAATTTTGCGAGTAGATTCCTATTTCAATTAGTTTTTCATAGAATATTTTTTTTGGAATTTTTACTATTTCAATCAAATTTTTAGGGAATTTTAAATATCAATGGGTCAGATTTGGAACTTTGACCCCTGGATGGTTATTCGCCTTGAAATAGTATCAAATGATCTTCAAAAATTTGGGAAAAATATGGAAAATAAAGCCAATTAGATCAGATTTCAAACACCACCATTTTTAGTCAAAATAGATTCGCAAATTTCTCGGAGTCACTTTTTGAAATCTGAAAATTTTTGAATCTGGGTCAATCTGACCCCCGTGCACTTCGTGAATTTTTTAAAATTTTATATTTGAAGTTTTTTCAAAGTAATGGTGGCATTTGAAAGATGGTTTGAATTTGAAGGTTTTTCCCGAATTTTCAAATTTTTCGCTAATAGATTTTTTGGCAATCGAATTTTCAAGTGAGATTTGAAATCTGGCCGAAAATCAGAAGGTGGTGGAAAAGCTTTTGAAGAGGTTTGAATTTGAAATTCAAGCCTTCCACCAAAAATGCTTTTTTTTTTAAAATATTTTGCACTTTTTTTATTTTTTTATTTTTTAAAAAGAATTTTTCAAAAGATTCAAATGGAAATATCTCTTTTTTTTCTTTTTTTTTTTCTAACCTAGATTCAAAAGGAAACCTAAAGAAATTTTTTTTTCAAAATTTTTGATTTTCTTTAATTTTTTTCACGAAAATAAGAAAAATATCTCTTTTTTTTTTCAAAAGAAATTGCAGGAAGTAGATCTAGTCCTAGGGTTCAGAAAATAAACCTACTCAAAGAGAATGTGATGTGCACCTGACTTTCTTCGCCGCGCTCGATGTGTGCGCAGATCCCGTTTTTCTTCCGTGTTCCTGCACATCAACAACGAAGTAGAGGCAGATTTGTCAATGATAAGTAAAAGATCTAAATCAATAAAAATGACATTGCCTCCTCGGCAACGGCGCCATTTTGTTGAGGGAAATCGTAGATCGCATTTTTGATAAAAGCGTTGTAGTATAGTTGCGAAATACGATCCAACAAAGATATTATTTTGAAAATAATGAGACTTTGAGTCCCGGTCGTTCGTCTCTGGGAGGCGTTGTTTTTATTTTTGAAATCGATCTTAAAGCCACTCTACTTTATTTAAACGACATGCTGGTACGTAATATATAGGTAGTTAAAGAACAGGCACTTAAATCACGCAAATATGATAATCATTTAGCTCAAGGTGATTTCAAACAAATAAGAGATATATATATAAAATGAAATTTCATTCATCGTGGGAGAGTTGTTGCACAAGGAAATCTAGAGGAAAGCTTATACATGAATGCTTAAAATTAAATCTAAAATTAAATCTAACTACCAAAAAACAATTGCATACAAGAATAAGCAGGGGGATTTCGCATGCATCATTGGGGGAGAAGTAAGACTACACTACTAAGCAGTAAATAAAAGCAATAAAAATTATGAAGAGCATGATCTAGAGCTAGAAGAATAGAGGGCATTCAGGGGTGGTCCCCGATGGCCTTGGAGTGGTCGAGAGGAGAATGAGGGGCGGCCAATGTAGCTTAGGCCGACCCTTGGAGAGAGGTAGGGTTGATCCAGCATCCCGGCATGGTGTCCTCCATGGTGGTGGTAGTGAGCTTGTGGAGGTGGAGTGAGTGGCTAAGTGGAGGTGGCGTGAATGGCACCTATGGAGAGCAATTGCCAAGGGAGTGAATGGGTGCAAATGGCCACCCATGGGGTCTTTTTATAGACCCAATGGAAGCTCTCTAGAGAATTATGGAATTCTCTAGAAAGGTCTATGGTGGGAGCTCATGGGAGAGTGAGATAGAGAGAGGGTGGATGGTGGCTTTTAGATCCACCAAATGTGGATCTAAAAATTGAATGGCTCTTGGTTACTATTTTTGGCAACCAAGGCAACCACACATGGTAGAGAGTTCTAGAGAACTCTAGGCTAGATATTTTCGTGTGGATGGTGTGTGTGGGTGTGTGTGGGTTGAAACTTAGGTGGCTAGGTTGATTAGGTTGGGTTCTAGTGGGTTAAGGTCAAGGTAGGTCTCAAATTAGGGTTATAAACCCTAATTCACTAAGGTAAAGTGCAATTAAACTTAATACAAGTTTAATTGGGTGTGTGGAAACTTAATTGAGAGTAAAACAACTCAATTAAGTCAGGTCTAGGTCAATTGGACTCTCACTGAGTCCAATTGGACAGTATGTGCTGAGATCAGGGCTCAATTGGACTCAATGAGTCCAATTGAATAGGCTGATGGAATTGACTAAGATACAAGTCAATTAGGTTTAGTGAGGACCTAATTATGTCCTTAGGGAGGTCTAGAGGTGATGTACTAGGGTTAGGGCACCTTAATTTAGGTTCCTATGGGGTTGGAATTGGGTTTAGGGACCTAGAGATCCAAGATCAAGGCTTAAATCTCAAAACAGGAATTGGAGAGCAGTATCAGACATCTAATTGTAGAATCAGACGTCTTATACTCAAAAATTAGAAGTCCAGACTTGTTGTCTGGACGTCCAATCAGAGTCAGGAAGGATTTCGGGTTCTGTTTTGGGTATTCTGCAGAAATTAGACGTCTGACAAAGTGTCTGGACGTCGAATAACACTGCAGAAGTGGGTTTGAAGTGTGCGGGAGTTGGCTAAGGATCCTGGATGTGTTAAAACTTATCTGGACGTCCAGAGAAGGGTTGGAACTAGGGTTTTAGGGCTTCCTAAGGTGTTGTGACCTAATCTAAGGGTGGCTAAGGCTTGGGGAAGTCTCTAGGCTATCCTAGGGCTAGGATGAACCTAAGCTCTTCACATTTTATTGCTTTATTCCTACTTAATAGAATAGAAAACTTTTAACCCCCTTACATTATTATTCCTACATCTAAACTAGGCCTTCTGCTCCAGCTCTACTACAACTCCCGTTATTCCTGATCCAGCTTCAGATCCAGCTCCTGATCAGCTTATTCCCTGCAATCGACATAATGCACTTAATCAACACATTATAACATTATTTTATGCATAGCTAAAGGAAAGCTGTAAAGATGCAGATAATGTGTATGCATGCATGAATAACCCTAACTTATGCTAAGTCCTAGCCTAATTTAGGTCAATTAAGACCTATGATTGCTGCGCAATCAGTGTCCAATCAGGAGCTTGGAGAATAGGCACAGAGATCAAGGCCTCCTTTAGAGTTTGAAAGGCCTTGGCACACTTTGAATTAAAATTGAAGGAAGATTCCTTCGCCAACAAGTCACAAAGTGGCCTAGAAATTTTTCTAAAATTTTTAATAAAGCGCCTATAAAAGCCGGCATGGCCTAGAAAGGATCTAATTTGTTTGACTTTCGTAGGAAAAGGGAGTTTGGAAATAGAATCAATCTTGGCTTTATCTACTTCCAAACCTTGCTCAGATACAACATGCCCAAGTATAATTCCTTTCTGTACCATGAAGTGACTTTTCTCCCAGCTGAGGACTAAACCAGTCTCCTTACATCGCTTCAACACATTCTCCAGGTGAAGGAGACACTGGTTGAAAGACGAGCCATAAATGGAGAAGTCATCCATAAACACTTCAACACACTCATCAGTCATGTCCGAAAAGATAGACATCATACACCGCTGGAAAGTTGCAGGGGCATTACATAATCCAAACGGCATACGCTTGAATGCAAAAGTATTGTAAGGACTCATGAATGTC
The DNA here is from genome assembly GCA_037157565.1 of Thalassia testudinum. NCBI lineage: Eukaryota > Viridiplantae > Streptophyta > Magnoliopsida > Alismatales > Hydrocharitaceae > Thalassia > Thalassia testudinum. The sequence goes on from JAZHRO010000024.1 coordinate 116,107,475, forward strand.
GTCTTTTCCTGGTCATCAGGAAAGAATGCCACCTGATTGTACCCAGAATATCCATCGAGAAAGAAAAAGTACTTATTCCCTGCCAATTTCTCGAGAATTTAATCAATAAAAGGCAGAGGAAAGTGATCCTTCTGGGTAGCGGTGTTCAGCTTGCGGTAATCAATACATACCCTCCATCCAGTTGAGGGTCTAGTGACAACTTATTCACCTTGGTCGTTGAGTTCCACAGTAAAGCCTGCCTTCTTTGGCACCACATGAATAGGACTTACCCATTTACTATCTGCAATGGGATATATGATCCCGGTGTCCAACCACTTCAGGATTTCCTTTTTTACCAACTCCCTCATATTAGGGTTCAGACGTCTCTGCATGTCCCTAAATGGCTTGATGGAATCATCAGTATAAATGTGGTGCATGCAGAGTGTAGAGCCTATACCCTTAATGTCAGCAATGCTCCAAGCAATAGCTTCCTTGTGCCTAGACAAGCATTCAATCAAGGCTCCCTCCTGTACCTCAGATACCACAACCGAAATGATACCGGGGAGCGTATCATTGGCAACTAGGAAAATGTACTTGAGAGTGTCAGGGAGGGGTTTCAACTTAAGGTCGGGGGCTTGTATGGTTGAGGGTTTCATAATAGATGTCCCCATCTCAGGTAGCAGATCAACCTTCGGAGGAAATGATGGGGGAAGCGACTGATGTAAACACATTTACACTTCTTAAGATGTCTATTTATGCATGTTCTTAAGCATAGGATTGCATTTTTGATATAAATATTGCATAACATGCATCATCTTGCATTTAGAGTAGTTTGAATAAAATGGAGGTTAATTGTCTCCTTTTATGTGCTTGGACAGGGCAAATATTTTATCGGGGCTTCGAATCAAAGATCCAACCGTATGGATGTGATCAAGGCGACGATTGGAGTTCAACGACTCCAAGATCGCCCTAATCAGACATCCGTAGCATCAGATAGTGATCGGGAACCCTAGAAGATCAAGGGCTAGGATGGTGCAAATCCACACTTCAAATGACAAATCCGACCATACGGATGAATTCAGATCGACGATCACAGCCCAACGATGCAAAAATCAAGTCAATCCGACATTCGTGGCACCATCTACAACTTCCAGAAGATGGACGACCAAGATGGCGCCACGTGGTGCCATCCCGGCCGTCGAAACGGCTGCATGAATCTCTGAAGGCCCCACACCCGCTCGCTCTCCGCTGTTGGATCTTGATCCAACGGCTGTGGTCAGCCGTGCCTAAAAGCGTCCGCTCGACCATCCGCGCCCCGTAGTGCAGTAGTCGAGCGCGCTTATGCGAGCGGCGGGTGCGGGTTCGAGCCGTAGTGAAGGGCTGGAAGGCACGGGCGATCAAGCGCGGGCGGGCGTTGGATCGCGATCGGACGGCAGCGTGCGCCCGATAGCATTCACGCGCGATTGAATGCGCGGCATCACGTGCGATCGCACACGCCAGGCGGGCGCACAGCGAGCGTGCGGAGATGCATCTTAAGCCATCCGATCTTGCGATCGGACGGCTGAGAATCAAGGAACGTGCGATGGCATTGAGGAAGCAGGCAGTTGAGGAGGCGCGCGTGGGCACGGGAGCTACGCCCACGTTGGGGCTTTAGTGATGGATTTATCCGTCACTAAAGACCCCTCATTTATTATTTTAAGGTTGTAATGTCCATTTTGCCCCCACTCCTTGCAACTATAAAAGGAGACCCCCTCCATACGAAATTCTCATCCCTTCCTTCTCTTCTCTACCCCTCCAAAGCTCAAGGGAAGCTTGTCCCACACCCGGGATGCTTCTCGCGAGATAAAGTCCAAATTTTCGTCCCCCTTCAAAAGTGGATCCCACGACGACGACGGCGTGCTGCTCCATTCCCGTTCTTCTACTTTGTCCTCCTTCGTCCTGCTTTGTTCTCCTTCGTCCAGGCGTCGTCCCATCCGGCTCGTCCTCCAAGCGACCGTCGAGGAGGATTTCTCTCTCCCTATTGTTTTTACTGCTTTCTAATATAGATTTACTACTTTCTAGTGTAGTTTTGCTCGTCCTCCAAGCAATCGTCGAGGAGGACATTTCTCCCTCCATTCTTTTAATGCTTTCTAGAGTAAATTTATCGCTTTCTAGTGCAATTATTTTATGCTTTCTAGTTGTAATGAACAATCATCTTAATGATAAATTCTTTGTTTATTCTACATCTCATTTGATTTCTATGTGTAATATTCTCTCTCTCTCTTACCCTCTCTCTCTTTTCTATTTATTGTAAATAATTAGATAGTTTTAAATTGAATTACTTCGTGACAAATAAAAAGAAACGCGTAGTTTTTAAATTTTCATTTCGGTATAAATTTTATTTGTTGAACACGAATTCTTTGCTTTCAAGCTACAACGACAGGTTTTCCAAAACCGAACATGTTAGCGTAGCCATTCGTGCGTTCAACATTTTGGCGCCGTTGCCGGGGAGGCGACGCTCTTTGGTTTCTCTTCGCGTTTTCTAACTTACAAATCATTTACCTCACTTTTCTCCTTTCTTATTGTGATTGCAGGTACTCTTTAGAGTCAGGCAAAAGCGGTAAATCGGAGTAAAGTGCTGTAGAAGGTTTTGTGAGTTATCCCCCACCTCCCACCCATTAGTTTTCATTTCATCACATAATAACTCAAACATCAATCAACCTAGGTGTTTTTATAAACTCTAAGGTTAGATTGTTTGTTGTTTGACACCCATACTCACCCCAACCCCCACATTAAAAAGAAAAAAATTAAGAAAAAACAAAAATCTCATAGAGGTACACAACCTCATCTGATTTTCAAACTCAACCGGTAAACCGATCTTAGGAGTCGGTACACACATCCAAACACATAATTGAGTAGAAATCAGATTAGGTAAGCATTTGTGTGCCTAATTAAGTGGTGCAACAGGCCAGTTGTTTGAGTTGTTTGGGCCGCACTACTTCAAATAAAATAAACTCATCAAGTAGCTGCCACTTAGGTTCAACTCTTAGGGATTTACCAGGCACTCCACATTCTTTTTAAGCTTTAAAGGAAAACATCTTCACCTGTGCTTGTAAAACCTGGTGTGCCAATGAAACTCGTTTGAAAATACCTAAAGTTGAATCCTAAAAGCTACTAAGCAAGATTTGAACCTTAAAATTCACCACATCAAAAATAATCTTGCTTGAAAACAATTGGTTGTGCACGCACACACAAATCAATCAATCATTAAGGGCACAACCCATTTAAAGGGCCCATCACATTCCAAAGCACATTCAAACCTAGCCCTAAATAAAATAGAGTAGACGTTGGCCTTAAGGATTGGACTCGCTCTTCAGAACTCAGAACGAGATTATTTTCGATTAGTCTAATTCTACTGTTCAATCTAATGTCTAGCTAGGGGAGCAGAGTCAAACGATCGCGGCTGGGGGGTACACTAGGAACCGAAGGCGCAAGCCGAAGGAAGAACCTTCTCCCCAGTCCCTCCTTGTAACTGGTTGGATTGAACAGACGGAAGTAGATAAAATCGTTTCTTTATCTCAAGACGGGTTTTGGGAGTCTGTAGGTCTTTAGGTTAACCCACTTAAGGATAGGTTTGATTGTTTGCATTGCAGGGTGCCTTTCTTCCTCCCGTGTCTCATGAATCCTTCCACATATTTCACGCATTCCCGTTCTTTCCCTCCTGTTGTGAATTATCCTCAACATGACGATTATCTCGACTCGTATTGTAATCAACCATCAGTCAGTTGGGATAATTCGGATTGGGGATACAATTCCAGACCCCCGTGTTTAGGGTCTAACCTTGAACACTTTGATTCTGATTTCTATCTTTCTCAGAGCTACATCGATTACAGATCGTCTTCCTTTCATGAACAACCTAATACGATCTACAATCAAGAAGGATACACCGATCCTTACCCATCCTCTGATTTCACTACCTTTAGGTTATCACCATCTTTACAACAATCTGAAATGACCTATTATAAGGAAGGGTATAACGAATCTCAATTCGTTAATTCCTCTGCATTAATGTCAAACCTGCCCAACCCTGAACCAACTCATTTGGTTCAGGTTAACCAGGTTCAAGATAAGGTTTTGGCTAACTTGAGGAATATTATTCAATCTTTAGAAGTTCAGCCAATACCTTGCATTGAGAGATTGGAGCCCTTGATTGAAATGATTGATGATTTAAACAAGTCTTTGTTGGATTGGCTCCAGGATGTTAAGGATAAGAACCCGGGTGAGTTTCTACTTGGGAAATTAGCGAAATTGAGGATGAGATTCGTGGTTGCTTTGATTCAATCTTGGGATGATTCCCAGGATGAATCTTCTTCAGGAAAGCCAATGACAGAACCCGCTCAGGCACCTGTTGGGGGGACACGTGTTACGAGGTTGACCAGATTGAATTAAAGCAACCAATTAAGGAAGATCTGATTTCTTCACCTGAGATCCCTGAGCCGGGTTACGAGGAAACGTATATCTCCTTGGAACAGAAAGTGACAAATGATTTTGGGATATACATTGATACGGATCCTGATTTCTTTGATGGTGAAGATTCAAGTTGTGAAGTCTCACACGAGTTTTCAGGACACGATTTCTGTGAGACGATTGGGTCTGAGGAATTTGATAGATCATTTGATAGCCCAATAACTCAGGAAACTGATCTTATTAGGGCACACATTACGGATCCAGAATAGCATTTTCTGGAGGAATCAATTCAATGCCCTAATTATCAGTTACACCCCGTTGAGCTTATCGATAGTTTTGTTTCTGAGATAATTAGACCCAAGTTAATTCTGATTCTTCCACATCATTTAGACTTGGAGATTTCAGACGGGGTGATTAATATACAAGAGGTCCTGGAATTTGATATGCTGAATGAGGAGGATAGGAGCTGGGAAGTTTTGATTTGGGAAGTTAATTTTGGAGAAAATGGAAGATTGTGTCGAAGGGTTCCTTTTAAGTCGAAATCATCAAATCAAAACCCTTACGACATTGGTTTTGAGGATGTCAAACTCAAGCACACATTCAATGATTATCCTTTTGAGCTTCAATTCTCTGTAACCCGACTTTTTGGTCTTGGGTTGCATCCTCATAAATCGTAGGCCCGACCCCGCTTGCATTTTGATTTTAGGTTTTGGGTAATTTTTATCCATAACCTAAGATATTCTCGATTATGGGGGATGGGTCTGCACCACAATCTGGTCCACATCTGTGGACCGCTGTTGATAGGTCAGAGGATTCTTTTGTTTATTTTAATTCTGACCTGCACTTGTGAATTCTTCATTTCTTTTCTTTGTATAGTGTGCCTAGCTGAAGGCACTAAACTCAGCACATATACAGTTCTTTTTCGTTTTCATCTCGGAGCGGACCTGACATTCACGCAATTCAGGTGCTTTCTACACTTTTCCACTCGATTTTATGTCTTTTTAATACAATGAGGACATTGCATTAGATAGGCATGGGGGGGTGGATATTTATCTCTGAATTCATTCGTCAGCTCCGTAGATTTGTTTTATTTTCTTTTATTAAAAAAAAAATTTCAAAAATTAGGAAAGAGAATTTGGGCTTAAGAAAATTTTCAATCTTAAGAAATACTACATTAAAAGATCTGAACACAAAGACCCTTTGATTAACCCATAGTTGTGGGCTATTTAAGTATTTAAGTGCCTACACATTAGGTTAATTCTAACATTTATTTAGCATAAATTAGGATGTAAATAGATTAATTCATAGTTTTAGTTTAATTACATAATCCATGCATTGCATTCATATTTTAAGTGCATTTAGAATTAGCTTAGAATGACATTCATCTAATTAGATAACCAATTAGGTACATTATTTTCATTAACATAGAAGTTGAGGGTCTGTATATAAATGACTCTAATATTTTAACATTATTTTCTTTATTCTTCTTCTTGCAGGAACAGCTGGCTGCCGCTCCAACGCCACCAGCTGCCGCAGTGAAGAACCCATTCAAGGAGGAGCGGATGTGTTGGATCTGGTTGGGTAGCTGATTTCAAATTTGTGCAAGACACTACGAAAGGAGGGAGGAAGCCGTGCTCGGGAGGCCTCCACCACTGACCCACCACTGTGCAGAGAGACCTTCTCTCTTCCATTCCATACTGCCAGCCTCTACCGTGGTGGCGAGTCTCCACCACCGTGGGCGTGTGGTGTGACAGACCACACCGCCATCCGGAGCTAGTCCGCATTACCGTGAGCACCTTAGCGTGCATCTCCCTCGCCGTCGTCACCAACCACCATCGCCGCAGCTACCGTTCAACCACCCTTTCAGTCACTTAAGACGTTCGGGAAATTTCCCGGACGTCTGAAGCTACCTGCTCACCTTCAGCCTGCACCTCACCGCTCACCCGCGACCACCGGCCTGCGTACCCGTCTGAAGAACAGCCGCACCCGCTCACCTCCAGCCTCACCCGTTCACCTCCAGCCGCTCCTGCGCCCTCTGCCAAGAGGCTACACACCAGCTCACCTCCAACCACGCAAGCCCTCCTTAGCCTGCAGCGCCCTCCTCCCGCGCCTGAAGAACCTCCAGCAGCACCCGCTCTCCACGTGCAACAGCTTGCGCACCCGCCTGAAGCCACCCACAACACCTTCTTCGCGCCTACAGAACCGCCAGCAACACCTGCTCTTCATGCGCAACAGCTTGCGCACCCGCGCCCACTAGCCTGCAGTGCCCTCCTCCCGCGCCTGCAAAACTGCCAGCAGTGCGCGACAGTCCTCACCGCCAACAGGCCGCGCACGCTCACTGGCTGCAGCCTCCTTCGCCAGAGCTCGTCCGGCCGCCTCTGGCCGCGGCACGACACGCCGCCACCACTGCTTCGAAGCCCTCGGTCCAAGGGACTTCCTCCGAGCTTCCCACGTCCGACCATCCACTCCTCGTTGCGCAAGGCAAAGGGGAAAAAATCCCTTGTTTTGCTACAGTAACCTGCCAATTAAAAATTACATTTTCTTCCATTGTCACTTTTTAATCATATTTTATTGATTTTTCATTGCGAAAAATATCCTCAAGTTTCTCAGAATTACTATTTCAGCATTGTTTCTTGCTTAAACCTTAATCTGAAGGCAATTTTGGCTTGATTCTTGTCCAAACTAACTACGAACAAACGTTTTTAACTGGTGTGAATTTTAATACGTCATTGCCTCCCTGTGGATACGACCCGCTCTTCTGCGAGTGGTTATTTCTTCTTAAATAATTGATTAGTCGATTTTTGCACCACATTAAACTGCAAATGACTTTAAAGCGAACGATCGACTAGTCACCCTTCAGGTCTTTGGACTTAATTAGCCTGTGTATCCACTAAAATGTGGATTTCTCTTTGATTCCTCACCATCTTATTTCTATTATAATTGGAATAAATAAGTTTGGGTGATAAGTACATGACTTATCAACCCACCCTCTGATTTGAGGGAATTTCTGAGTTTTAAGCATCTACACACTTTCTTTGCACTGACTCATTGTTCGGCGATTCTAACGGAAATTGGGTAGCTAATGAACCTTCTAGGGTGATATGGCTGGCAAGTTATCGTGGGTAACAGCCCATAGGTAGGTTGTCCAGAGCCCAATCACTGGACCTTTCTCTTTTTTCTACCTTTAGGTAAATCTTAGACCAGGGAATCCACCTACTTAAAAAAAAAAAAGAAAAAAAAAGAAAAAAAAATCAATCAATAAGAAAATGAGAGAAAAAAAAGAAATAAGCCACACTTCGCTGCACGAGTATGGCTGGCAAGTTGTCGGTGGTAACAACTCATCGACCGGTTGTCCAGAACCCAGCTCAGTAAATGCACTAAAATTCCCAAAACACTTAGGAAGAAGCAGAGAAGTAGAATAAACTGGGGAGATATACACTGGATTCACCCTTGTGTTGACCCCGTAAAAAGATAAAAGTAGGGAGAAAGCTACCGATTGTAAAGATACACCTTTAGGCAGAATTCTTTTTGAGGTCACCTAGAGGCGTAGAAATCCGAAGTCCGTTTTAATTACCGGTCAACGAGTCTACCACAATCACAATAAGATGCTTAAAACTTAGGGTTCTCATCAAATCTTGGGTGAGTTGAATGGCTGTAGAAAGCCACTCTTAAACCCTAAAATTTGAAAATCCAAAAAAATTAGAAAAGAGTAAAACGAGAAAAAGAAAATTTTCTTTGAATAAGGCGAGACTTGAGGCGGTCTGCATTTTGGCTGATACCCGGGCACTGTTGTGTCTTTGAAAGTTCAGTTCTTAAGTAGATAATTTCTTAATGATTGAAAATAACTCAGGTCCAAATAATCCAACCTAATTCTTTTATAAATAGCATATAGTTTTTGCTAGGGACTAGCAAAAGATAGGCATGGGGGAAGCGACTGATGTAAACACATTTACACTTCTTAAGATGTCTATTTATGCATGTTCTTAAGCATAGGATTGCATTTCATGACATAAATATTGCATAACATGAATCATCTTGCATTTAGAGTAGTTTGAATAAAATGGAGGTTAATTGTCTCCTTTTATGTGCTTGGACAGGGCAAACATTTTATTGGGACTTCGGATCAAAGATCCAACCGTATGGATGTGATCAAGGCGACGATTGGAGTTCAACGACTCCAAGATCGCCCTAATCAGACATCCGTAGCATCAGATAGTGATCGAGGAACCCTAGAAGATCAAGGGCCAGGATGGTGCAAATTCGCACTTCAAATGACAAATCCGACCACACGAATGAATTCGGATCGACGATCGCAGCCCAACGACGCAAAAATCAAGTCAATCCGACATCCGTGACACCATCTACAACTTCCAGAAGATGGACGGCCAAGATGGTGCCACGTGGCACCATCCTGGCTACCCAAACAGTCGCATGAATCTATGAAGGCCCCGCACCCGCTCTCTCTCCGCTGTTGGATCTTGATCCAACGGCTGTGGTCAGCCGCGTCTAAAAGCGTCCGCTTGACCATCCGCGCCCCGTAGCGCAGCGGTCGAGCACGCTTACGCGAGCGGCGGGCGCGGGTTCGAGCTGTAGTGAAGGGTTGGAAGGCGCGGGTGATTGAGCGCGGGCAGGCGTTGGATCGCGATCGGACGGCCGCGCGCGCCTAATAGCGTTCACGCGTGATTGAATGTGCGGCGTCATGCGTGATCGCACGCGCCAGGCGGGTGCAAAGCGAGCGGGCGGAGATGCATCTTAAGCCGTCCGATCTTGTGATCGGATGGCTGAGAATCAAGGAACGTGCGATGGCATTGAGGAAGTGGGCAGCTGAGGAGGCACGCATGGGCGCGGGAGCTACACCCACGTTGGGGCTTTAGTGACGGATTTATTCATCACTAAAGACCCCTCATTTATTATTTTAAAGTTGTAATGTCCATTTTGTCCCCACTCCTTGCAATTATAAAAGGAGACCCCCTCCATACGAAATTCTTATCCTTTCCTTCTCTTCTCTACCCCTCCAAAGCTTAAGGGAAGCTTGTCCTACACCCGGGATGCTTCTCGCGAGATAAAGTCCAAATTTTCATCCCCCTTCGGAAGTGGATCCCGCAACGACGACGGCGTGCTGCTCCATTCCCATTCTTCTGCTTCGTCCTGCTTCGTTCTCCTTTGTCCAGGCGTCGTCCCATCCGGCTCATCCTCCAAGTGACCGTCGAGGAGGATTTCTCTCTCCCTATTCTTTTTACTACTTTCTAATATAGATTTACTGCTTTCTAGTGTAGTTTTGCTCGTCCTCCAAGCAATCGTCGAGGAGAACATTTCTCCCTCCATTCTTTTAATGCTTTCTAGAGTAAATTTATCGCTTTCTAGTGCAATTGTTTTATGCTTTCTAGTTGTAATGAACAACCTTCTTAATGATAAATTCTTTGTTTATTCTACATCTCATTTGATTTCTATGTGTAATATTCTCTCTCTCTCTCTTACCCTCTCTCTCTTTTCTATTTATTGTAAGTAATTAGATAGTTTTAAATTGAATTACTTCGTGACAAATAAAAAGAAACGCGTAGTTTTTAAATCAAACGTTCTCCTCCCTGTGTTCGACCTGGAATTTTCATTTCGGTATAAATTTTATTTGTTGAACACGAATTCTTTGCTTTCAAGCTACAACGACAGGTTTTCCAAAATCGAACACGTTAGCGTAGCCATTCGTGCGTTCAACAGCGACTCAGCAGAAACACCTAGCAATTCCTCAAGTTCTAGTATATCCCCTTCACATTCCTCCAAGAGATGGGAATGCTCATTTAGCATGACATGCTGAAGGGGGTCATCACATAACATTGCAGGAGTTGCCTCTTCAATCGGGTCATCTATCACCTCAACTTGAGAACAATCCTCAAGTTCGACTTGTTTGTAAGCATCAAACACATTAAGCTGGATTTTCCTGTTCCCAAAGCTCATTTTCAATGCCCCAGTATTGCAATTGATTGAAGCATGCGAAGTTGCAAGGAAGGGGCAGCCCAAAATGATGGAGGGTTTGGTTGGCTTGTTGGTAGGGTCAGTGTCCAAAACTAAGAAGTCAACGGGAAAGAAGAAATCCTCCACTCTTATGAGGACATCTTCAAAAATTCCCCATGGTGTCTTAAGTGATCAATCAGCAACTTGAAGGATTACAGGGCTAGGATTCAGATTGCCTCCCCCAAGTTGTTCATACACGTAGCTCGGAAGGATGTTCACCCCCGCACCCAGATCAAGTAGAGTCTCATCAATTTGTAAGTCACCTATAATTACTGAGATGTATGGGGCTCCTGGGTCCTTAAGTTTCAGGGGTGTGCCATGTTGAACAATTGAGCTAACAGAGTCAGGACAACTTTTGATTGGACCTGTTTTCTAGATTGCCGCTTTTTCATGCACAGGTCCTTTAAGAAGTGGGCATAAGACGAAATCTGCCTGATAGCTTCAAGCAAAGGCAGGTTAATCTGCACTTGCTTGAAAGTTTCCATAATCTCATCTGTCTTATCTTTGGCTCCAGATGAGCCAGCAGAAGTATGCCCAGAGGTGGATAAGCACTCTGGAAAAGGCACTCTTGATCTCTGGGTGGAAGGGTTGTCATGTCGAGTAAGGGGTGGAACGGGGGCAACTTCTTCCGGTGAGGTGATTTCAAGCGGAGAAGGTTTGGGCAAGTCTTCTCCGGTGGGGGTGAAAGTCGGGGTGGATGGTTTTTTAGGGGGTGAGACTATAGGAGCATTGGGTTTGGAAATTTCTTTCCCACTCCTCAAAATAGTCACTGGCTGTGCATGCTCCCTAAAGACAATCCCTTTTCCTTTAGGATGTTCCTCAGCAGCACTGGGGAGCTTCCCAGTTTCCCTCTGTCTAACGGCCTCAACAAGGTGTCTAATTTGTGATTTCATCTCATGTATAGCCTTGTCATGAGATTGGATGATGGCACTTTGACTTTCTTGCATAGTTTTCAACATCGCCTTCAATTCATCCATCTCAGAGGTCTTAGGTCACGCAAAGGTCTGAGGTTGGTTCATTTGATGGTTTTGAAAGGATTGTGGTTTGTAACTCCCTGAATTTGAGACATTTCCTTGTCTCCATGAAAAGTTTGGGTGGTTCCTCCATCCCTCATTATAAGTGTTGGAGAACGGGTCATTACGAGGTCTAGGACAGAACCCTTCAGCGGCATTCAAATCCGCTTGTACAAGCTCAGGGAATTGGGAGGCCAAGTGGCAATCCACAGTGGCGTGTGTATTGCCTTGACAAATTAAGCATTCGGAAGCTTGGGATGTGGAGGTGTTAGATACAAATGAACTCGGGTTCGACATAAGCCTTTCCATGTTTTGATTCAATAATTGAATCTGATAGGCTAAATTCTAGGTGTCCCTTGCCTTATTCGCCTCCAACTTTCTTTGCATGAGAGTGGGCTTTCTATCCATGTAGGCAGAATTCAAGTGAATAGAATTCTCACTCAAAGTATCAAATAGGTTCCAAGCTTCATCCTCAGTCTTAGATAGAAAGGTTTTTGCACAGGCACCATCCACAGTTTGCCTATGTGAATCATTAAGTCCGGTGTAGAACCTTTCAACTAGTTTCCATTTAGGCACCTGGTGATGTGGGCAAAGTCTCAGCAAGTCATTTGATGGTCGGACCCGGTTAGGTTGTTAATATGGTGATTTTGTCGTTGAAGTGTGTATAGTGGTTAACCTAAATCGAGCCTAACCATCTCTTTACAAAATATTTTTAACCTAGCCTACTTGATTTTATCTTGGTCACTTTTAGGTCCAGGGTCGAACTCAGGGAAGTGGGGTTACAAGTCAAGTTTCTACGCCTTTCCTACAACGAATCTCTTCCGTTCGTTTACTGTGTTTTTGGTGTTTTTCTATTTAGATTTTTTTCTGATAATTCTTGTCCTTGAGGCACACCATCAAAATTAGGTTCTTGGCTTTGAGCCAAATCAGGGTTTCAAAACAGATCTTGTTATTAGCATGATGGAGTACCTGCAAGTCAAGGATTATCTTTTCTCTTTTATATTTTTTTTCATCTTTTTACTAATAGGAAAGAAAAATAGAAATCAAGTAACTATAGTATATATATATATATATAGGTATATACTATATATGTATAAAGGGGTGGGGGTGGAGGCGGAGATGGAGTGTAGCACGGTGTCGAGTCGGTCGTCGTCTAGAAAGACACAACCAACGGGACAAGGTGCCACGTGGAGTGTAAGATGGATGGTGGAAGATGAGTGTGACCACGCTTTTTGTACGCGGGTATCGAGGAATATCAGCAACTGGTGCAGATATTCCCGTGATACCACGTATAGTAAGTAATGTGAAAAAATATATATATGTGTATGTATATATGTAAATATATCTATATGTATATATGGTTATAAATATATAGGTACATATATATGTATATATATATGTGTACATATATATGTATATATATAAATATATATATATATATATATATATATATATATATATATATATATATATATATATATATATATATATATAAGTATATGTATAGATAGATATATGTATAGATCTATATATATATGTAGATAGATATGTATATATGTATGTATATATATGTATAAATATATGTATATATATCTATATATGTATATCTATACTTATACTTAGTTATACAGGTAATAATATATATATAGTTATACATATATATATATATATATGTATATAAATATATGTATATATGTAAGTATAAATGTTTATATATAGGTATGTATAGATAGATATTTGTATAGATATATATATATATATGTATAAGTAGGTGTGTATATATGTATATATATATATATATGTATATAAGTATATGTATATATGTAAATATATATGTATATGTATGTGTATATATATATATATATATATATAAGTATATAGATATATCTATATATATATGTATGTATATAGACTAATACATAGTTATATAAATACTACTATATATATAGATATAAGTATATATATATGTATATAAGTATATGTATATATATCAATATATATATGTATACGTATATATATATTTATATATATATGTATATAATACTATATCGGTGAGAGTGTGTGTGTGCGAGAGTGTGAGTGTGTGTGTATGTGTGTGTGCAGAGATATAGTGAGAGAGTGCTGTGAGAGAGAGAGAGAGCGAGAGAGAGGTTGCTGGAGGGTTAAGGCATCTGAAGCAGCTAGGCGTCGTCCGGAGTCCACGTGCGCACGCACAGGCGCATAGGCGTGCCGAGAGGCGCGCGCACGCAGGGGAGTGGGCACGAAGGAAGGAACGTAGCGTCCCGCGTTGCGTGAAGGGCTAGAACGGGCGCACGCAGAGGCATGCGGGCGAAGGGAGCGGGCGCTAGCAGAGGACTGCACACAGATGCGCGCGTGGGTGTTGGAGTGGACTCGGTGCGGGATGTGGGCGCAGGCGTTGGCCTGTTGTGGCGCACCGGGTAACCGGATAAGTGAGAAGCTTACCGGTCACCCTACTGTAGCCACAGTGTTCCGTAGACTGGTGTGAACAGTGGCTACAGTGTATGGCCGAGCAGCGCGACCGCTTGCTGTAGGTGCTGTGAGTGTGGGTGGCTTGCGGCTGGCGCGTGCGGGCTAGCGCGCGCGTGGAAGTGTTGCGTCGGCCGGTGTCTTGCGGGCGGAATGTCGCGACAAAGTGCACGGAGAGGGCTGGGTTGCAGGCGAAGGAGCGTGACAGGGCGTGCGGTGGCCTGCGGATGTTGGCTAGGGTGCGCGGTGAAGCTTGGACGACCGCTGCAGTGGCGTGCGGCGGCTGGTTGCGGGTAGAAAGGCGAGTGCAGTGCGAAGAAGCAGGAGGCGAGGGCACCTGCAGGCGCGCGCTGGAGGCGAGGGCGGCCTGCAGGCTTGCGCGGAAAGGGCTGGGCGGCTGCTACTGCATTGCTGCTGCAGCCGCCTTGCTGCTGCTGCTGCGTGCAGAGCTTTGAGCTTCAAAGCTTGAAGCTCCTACTCCAATGGCTGAAGTTCCTTCAAACGGCGAAACAAGGAAAGAGCCACCACGCCCACCGGCTCTTTGACGAGCTGGGCGGTGGTGGACTCACGGTGGTGGTTGTGCACCACCATGAGGTGCTCCAGTCCGCAGGGTGTCTCCTCAGAGGAGGAGGTCCTGCGTATGGAGGGAGAGGGGGAGGAGATGGTGGCCTGGAGAAGGCCTGCAGAGTGTTTTTTTGTGTTGGCTGGGGACCAGGCAGTTTGCAAAGGAGGAGTCGCCCTGCTTTTTATAGAAGGAGAAAGCATGCATAGCCATGCCCTGGCTGTGCATGGCTTGCATGCGGCTGCAGGGAGTGGCAAGCAGGGAATGGCGCGAGGAAGAAGAGGTTGCCATGCAGCCGTGGGAAGAGATTTCAAAATTCAAATAGAATTAAAATAAAAAGATGGTGAATTTTGCAAAGCAGCACTTGAGGAAAACGTGAATTGCGAGGCCATTTTATTCACTCTCCTCCACTCTCAATTAAATGCATGCATGCATGTATTTTCAGAAATGCGAATATGGAACCCTAATATGCACTGGTAATGCTAGGAAATAGCACAAGACGACACAATTGCAGGTGTATTTTTGCGATGCAATCATACCCCCATGCCTATCTTTTGCTAGTCCCTAGCAAAACATTTTTTTGTGTTGTATTTAGAAATGATCTTTAGCTGAAGATTTTCTTATGAGACAACATAGGTGTGTTTATTGTTGGATATTGTGAGAACCAATTGTAGAGAAGACTGCCAGTACTTTAAGTCTCACATGACATAGATCATCTCTCGACTAACCAGGACTCTTGATATTTAAACCTTAAGTACGATTTCCAAGACCCAGGAGGTTTTTGCCATACTCGAGAGCTCAAGAGGTTATGGCTTGTGCTTAGTGAAGGATCAAGACTGACCAGATGAACATTAAGACTCAAGCCCAGGGTTTCACGAATTTTTAAGTACAGGTTGGTCCCAGTTTCAGCTCATGTCTTCAGATTGACCGTTAAAAAGATGATGGACACTCAACTCCCATTTTCTAACATTTATGGCTCAAAGAGAACAGGGTATTTGCCCTGAAGAACTTTTTTAGGGTGGGGACTTTTACAGACATTTGTGAGATATACTGACTTATTTGCATCCTTCCGTCCTTTTTATTTTTTTTTGGAAACACGTGTCAGTATATCTCTTACAACATTATCTGGAGGAGCACACTTTTTTTCTTTTTGGTGGGACAGTTCCTTTTTGGTGGAAAGAGTCTCTCCTAAACACAAGTCTAAAGCCTGGGATAAAAAGTCTACCTACGTGCACGGGTAAGGACTCCTTCCCTAATGAACACTAGGGTTGGATCTTATGTTCACCTGGTCTTTCTTGATATGTGTAGTGTGAACCAAGATTACTTAGGCTCTTGAGTAGAAGCAAACCAATGGATCCTATACTGGTGTCTCAGGTACAAGAATAGGTTCTTAGTTAGGAGAGATTCCGATCTATCTTGTCAATGCTCTAGTGAATTAAGCCAAGCCTGAGCGAATCAAGCTTCTGTGGCCTGGAAAGTCTTCAAAACAGAGGTTGAATATCCATAAACACTTATTGTATTTTTGTTTCAGCCTTCAGATCATTACTAAACACTCTATATATATATATATTTTTTTTCTTTTTCTTTTTCTTGCATATTTATAAATAGGTGGAAACTGCATGATACCATAAAATACCCAGATCCTATGGATGCCTATCCACCCCCCCATGCCAAACGATGCTATGTCCTCGAATGCATGCAGGGAAAGGTAGAGAAAGGATGAAAGATCGGGTAACGAGAGCTGAGGTACAGGGTATACAACAAGGTGGTAGGGTGGGTGGTGAAGTGAAAAGTGAAGTGATCGTGACAGTGGCGTGAAAAGTGATGGCGGATGGTGAGAGATTTGGCATTTCTTGGGACGAGAGTGTAAGAAAACAAGTCAGGAGGAAGAAATTGGCCCTGAGATTGGCCAAGAAGAGGGGCTTCTTGGATAGATGGATCCAAAAGGGAATAGCCCCAGTGAGTAGGATGTGGGCTCAAGGTCCCAGTGTGAAGTTGCAACACCGCTTGATTTGGTGGGAAAGAAAGGGCAATCCGGTCTTCAAGAGTGTGGACCGGCGGTGAGTAGCCCGAATATGACTCAGACCACGAGGTATGGGAAGCGGAGAAAGCCTCGTCAGAAGTCTGGTAAGGAGAAGGTACGGGACAAGGGAGGGAAGGGGGAACGTCACAATATGTGATGGTCAGGCAATCGTCAGTGTTTACAGGTAATCCGCAACAGTCTAAATAGGTCCCAATTAGTTCGATATACGCGCTGACGGCCATGTCCTCGTCAGACGTGTCATCCTCGATACAATCGCAATCAAAGTTCTTGGCTACCTTGAAGATGTTAAGCTTGAGCTTTTCTGATCCAACGGCAATCTCAATACAGCTTGACTCGCAGTCGATAAGGGCACGGGCTGTGGCCAAGAAAGGTCGACCAAGGATGATCAGACAATCAGAAAGTGAGCTAGGAACTTCCATATCTAAAACAAGAAAGTCAACAGGAAAACAGAGACTGTTGACCCTAACCACCATGTCTTCCACCACACCCTTTGGGATTTTGATAGAACGATCTGCCAACTGTAACGTGACAGGGGTGGGCTTTAGATTTCCCAAGGAAAATTTTTCAAGCATGATGGTCGGTATAAGATTTATGGAAGATCCTAGATCAAGTAGGGCACGGTTAAAATTGCAGCCTTGGATGCTACAGGAAATAAGTGGTGTGCCCGGATCTTTCTACTTCGGTGGTAGGTTTGACAGTATAGCACAACTCGCACGAGGCAAGAGAACCATCGGATTCTTGCTTTTCTTTGACTGTCGCCTGGGTGTTGTGTAGTCTTTGAAAAATCAGGCGACAGTAGGTATGTGGTCGATAGCCTCGAGTAGGGGTACCTTGATTTCTACATCCCTGAACAAATTACGCAGGTTATCAAAGGCCTGTGTATCTTTCTTTTTGCCTTTTGGCTTCCTCAGTAGAGCCTCAGGGAATGGAACTAATTCTGGCACCAATTTGGGTGTATCGTCCTCTTGCGAATGCGGTGTACATCCCGAATGAGAGGGCGATGAAGAAGATAGGCCAGGATCAGGTCGAGGCGGATCGACGGTCTGCTTACCGCTCCTCGTAGTGATAGCATTGGACGATGCGAGTCTAGTGGGATCATACGACGGAGGAGGGTTCGCAATAGGGACATAAGAGTGCGGTGCAGCAGCGGGATTAGCCTGAAATCCCGGTGGAATGCTCGGAGCTTGTTGATGGTCGGCCCGGATAGGTTGTTAATATGATATTTTTATCGTTGAAATGTGTATAGTGGTTAACCTAATTCAGACCTAACCATCTCTTTACAAAATTTTTAACCTGGCCTAATTGATTTTATCTTGTCACTTTTAGGCCCAGGGTCGAACTCAGGGAAGTGGGGTTCAAGTCGAGTTTCTACGTTTTCCTTAAAACGCGTCTCTTCCGTTCGTTTATTCTGTTTTTGGTATTTTTCTTATTTAGGTTTTTTTTCTGGTAATCCTTGTTCTTGAGGCACACCCTCAAAATTGTGTCCTTGTCTTTTAGCCAAAACAGAGTTTCAAAACATGTCTTGCTACTTGCAAGACGGGGGTACCTGCAAATCAAAGATTATCTTTTCACTTTTATACCTTTTTTTTATCTTTTTACTAAGAAGGAAGCTAACAGATAGAAAGTAAATATAGTAGCTATAGATATATATTTATATGCAGTATATATATAAAGGGGTGGAGGTGGAGGTGACGATGGAGTGTAGCACTATGTCGAGTCAGTTGACGTCTAGAGAGACGCAACCAACACGACTATGTGCCGCGTGGAGTGTGGATGGAGGATGGATGATGTATGGGACCACGCTTTTTTTGTACGCGTGTATCAGGGAATATCAGCAACTGGTGCAGATATCCCCGCGATACAGCGTATAATAAATAACATGAAAGTATATGTACATATGTATGTATATAAGTAAATATATCTATATATATATATAAATGTATAGTTATATATGTATAGATATATATATATATATATATATAGATATATATATGTGTATATATATGTATATAAGTATATATATATATATATATTACTATATATATGTATATATATATATGTATACAAGTATATATGTATCTAGATATATATATATGTGTGTATATATATAAGTATATAGATATGTATATATATATATGTATATAAGTATATATGTATATATATATAAGTATATGTATAAGTATATAGATATATATATACGTGTATATATATATATATAGAGATATATTATATATATATGTATGTATACATAACTATATAGATATACTATGTATATAAGTATATATATATAATAGATATATGTATGTATATATATATATATGTATGTATATATATATATGTATGTATATATATGTTACTATATATAACTATACTTATAGTGTAAGTGTGTGTGTGGGTGTGTGTGTGTGTCGGTGAAGATGTGTGTGTGTTGGTGTAGTGTGTGTCTGTGAGTGAGTGAAAAAGAGAGAGAGAGAGAGAGAGCGGGAGAGAGAGAGAGAGAGATAGAGAGCGCCAGAGAGAGAAAGAGCGGGCGGGAGGGATCGCGAGCGCGGACGATGGCAGCAAGTTAAGACGTCTGCTCGCGGCGGCGGACGTCTGACGCCGCGTCGTCTGAAGGCGGAGGCGGACGTCTGAAGACGGCGGGTGCGGGCGCGCCTTCGCGCAGGGTTCTGCAGGCCTGCGCGAAGGCGACGAGCGGGCGATGGCGCGGAGGAGCGAGCGTGGAGGAGGTCTGCAGGTGGTCGAGGAGGGTCGCGGAGGAGGGCAGGGGGCGGCGCGAGGCCGTAGCCGGCCGCTGCAGTGCGCGCGGCGGACGGCTACAGGTGCAACTGCGAGGCGGACAGAACGGAGACGGAGGCGGGGAACGCCTTGCAGACGCGCGCGGAGGCGGTGAGCGACTGCGGGGACGGTCGCGGAGGAGCGGGAGGACCTGCTGCTGCTGCCGTGGCTTCAAGCTTCGAAGCTTGGAGCGGCGACAATGGCGTTAAAGAGAAAAAACGAAGCGAGGGAATGCACCACGCCCACCGGCTCGTCGAAGAGCTGGGCGGTGGTGCTCCCACTGTGGTGGTGTGCACCACAGTGGGTTCTCCTGCTTGCCGGGTGCTTCCTCGACGGAGGGCCGACGTATGGGAGGGGAAAGCGGTGGAGAAGATGGCTGCGGGTTTTTGTTGCTGCAGCCGCTGCGTCGCGAGGATGAAGCTGCAGCTACTTATAGAGGAGGGGAGAGTGGCGTGCCGGCTGCAGCAGGGAGAGGGTGTGCGAGTTGCAGCTATAGGGAGCGGCGTTGGCAGGGAGACGTGACGGGAAGAAGTGCTGCGTGGCTGCTGCATGCAGCTGCGAGAAGAGTGCAGCCGCGGGAAGGATGCAGCCGCGGGAAGGAGAGAAAAGAAGAAATCAAGAGGAAAAATAAAAAGAGGGTGATTTTGCAAGGAGGCACTTGAAGAAAAATGTAACTATGTAGGCGATTGTTTCACTCCTCTTCCTCTCTTGATTAAATGCATGCATGCAAGTGTTTTTACAAATGCGATTACAGGATCCTATTATGCAATGTTAATGCTAGAAAATAGCACAAGAAGGCGTTATTACAGGCATGTTTTGAGGTGCAAACATATACCCCCATGCCTATCTTTTGCTAGTCCCTAGCAAAATAGTATTTAGAAATGATCTTAAGCTGAAGATTTTCTTCTGAGGTGACACAGGTGTGTTTATTATGGAATATTGTGAGAACCAATTGTAAAGAAGACTACCAGTACTTTAAGTCTCACATGACATAGATCATCTCTCAACTAACCAGGACTCTTGATATTTAAACCTTAAGTACGATTTCCAGGACCCAGGAGGTTTTTGCCGTACTCGAGAGGTCAAGAGGTTATGGTTGTGCATAGTGAAGGATCAAGACTGACCAGATGAACCTTAAGACTCACTCCCAGGGTTTCACGAATTTTTAAGTACAAGTTGGTCCCAGTTTCAGCTCGTGTTTTTGGATTGACCCTTAAGATGATTACGGAAAACTCAACTCCCGTTTTCTGATATTTTTTTTGTGGCTCACCGAAAAACAAAGTATGCAGACATTTATGAGATATACTGACTCTTTTAAAACATCTCTCTTTTTTTTTTCTTTTTTTTTTTTCTTTTTTTTTTTCTTTTTTTTTTTATTTTTTTATTTTATTTTCTTTTTTTTTCTTAACAACTCTTTTTTTTTTTTTTTGAAACACGTGTCAGTATATCTCTTACAACACATTTTGAAGGAGCACACTTATTTTTCTTTTTGGTGGGAGAGTTTCTTTTTGGTGGAAAGAGTCATTCCTAAACACAAGACTAAATGCTGGGATAAAAAGTCTACCTGCACGCACAGGTAAGGACTCCACCTTCCCTAATGAACACTAGGGTTGGATCTTATGTTCACCTGGTCTTTCTTGATATGTGTAGTGTGAACCAAATTTACTTAAGCTCTCAAGAAAAAGCAAACCAACGGATCCTGTACTGGTGTCTCAGGTACAAGAATACGTCCTTAGTTAAGAGAGATTTTGATTTATTTCGTCAATACTTTAAGTGAATTAAGCCGAGCCTGAGCGAATCAAGCTTCTGTGGCCTGGAAATTCTTCAAAACAGAGGTTGAATATCCATAAACACTTATTGAATTTTTTTGTTTCAGCTTTCAAATCATTACTAAACACCATTTATTATTAATATATATATATATATATATATTTTTTTTCTTTTTTTTTTTTTTGCATATTTATAAATAGGTGGGAACTGTATAATACCATAACATACCCGGATCCTATGGATGCCTATCCACCCCCCCATGCCAAACAATGCTATGTCCTCATATGCATGCAGGGAAAGGCAGAGGAAGGATGGAAGATCGGGTAACAAGAGCTGAGGTTCAGGGTATAGATCAGGGTGGAAGGGTGGGTGGATGGTGGGTGGTGAAGAGAAAAGTGAAGTGATTGCGATAGAGGTGTGAAAAGTGATGGTGGATGGTGAGTGCTGTTAGGGTGCCTCCCAACAAGCGCTGAATTTAATGTCCCCAGCTGGACTCAGAATGAGGCAAAGAATTAGTTACCCTCCAGCAGGGCAACGGTTTCTCCAACAGGGGCAGGTTCATGAGTCAGATAGGGTTTCAAACGCTGCCCGTTGACCGTAAATTTACGCCCAGATTTGGGATCTTCGATTTCGACGGCCCCATTGGGGAATGGTCTTGAGACCAGAAAAGGACCAGTCCATTTGGACTTTAATTTCCCAGGAAAGAATTTGAGTCGGGCATTATAGAGCCAAACTTGCTGAGATGGCTCAAATTCCTTCTGCCGAACATGGCTGTCGTGAAAAGCCTTAGTGCGCTGTTTAAAGGTTAGAGCAGAATCATAGGCTTCACGACGGAGCTCTTCCATCTCTTGGAGTTGGAGTTTCCTTTCTCGTTCACACAAGTCTGGGTCGAGGTTACATTGGCGAACCGCCCAATAAGCGCGGTGCTCCAACTCCACAGGCAAATGACATGGCTTCCCGTAAACGATTCTATATGGAGACATACCAAGGGGAGCCTTGAAGGCGGTCCGATACGCCCAAAGTGCGTCAGTCAGCTTGTCGGACCAATCCTTACGGTCAGGCCGAACCGTTTTCTGGAGAATCTGCTTGATTTGCCGGTTCGACACTTCCGCCTGGCCGTTCGTCTGAGGATGATACGGGGATGCGATACGATGGTGGACTCCGTACCTCCTCAGAAGTGCCCGAAAAGAAGCATGGGTAAAGTGGCTTCCTCCATCCGAGATAATGGCCCGAGGGACCCAAAACGCGCAAAGATATGGTCTTTGACGAATCGGGTGGAGATAACATGGTCAGCACGGCGCGCGGGAATAGCCTCGATCCATTTTGAAACATAGTCGACGGCCACGAGGATGAATTCGAAGCCGTTGGATGGAGGAAAGGGACCCATGAAGTCAATTCCCCAGATGTCGAAGATTTCCGCAGCTAGGATGTGTTGCAAGGGCATCATGTCACGACGTGCCATTGACCCTAATGACTGGCACCTAGTGCAATGTTTGGCATAAGTGTGCGCGTCCTGGTGAAGGGAGGGCCAAAAGAAACCGCACTGCAACACCTTGGCTGCAGTTTTCCTCCCAGAGAAATGGCCTCCACAGGCCTGATCGTGGCAGAAGGATAGCACACTGGGGAACTCACTGTCAGGAATACAGCGACGGATGATTTGATCAGCACCTATCCGAAAAAGAAGTGGATTATCCCAGAAATAATACTTTGCTTCTGCCATGAGACGCTCGCGCTGGTTTTTAGGCCAGCCACGTGGAAGAGATCCAGAAGCAAGGTAATTGGCAATGTCGGCATACCACGGTCCACTTACCACATTTATTGCCAATAGGTGCTCATCAGGAAAAACTTCATTAATTGGCAGAGTAAGTCCAATATGGTCAGGGTCCAGTCTGGAAAGGTGATCGGCCACAACATTCTGGGCTCCGACCTTATCACGAATCTCAATGTCAAATTCCTGGAGCAGAAGGATCCAACGAATCAGTCTAGGCTTGGCATCCTTCTTGTGCATGAGATGGCGAATGGCCGCGTGATCAGTGAAAACAATAACGTGAGAGCCCAGAAGGTAAGAACGGAATTTTTCCAGCCCAAAGACGATTGCCAGTAGTTCCTTTTCAGTGGTAGTATAATTACGCTGGGCCTCGTCCAATGTCTTACTAGCGTAGTATACCACGAAGGGGTGTCTATCGCATCTTTGTCCCAGGATGGCTCCGACTGCAAGGTCTGAAGTGTCACACATAAGTTCAAAGTAGAGGGACCAATCAGGCGGCTGGAGAACAGGGGCCTTGGTGACAGCATTACGCAGCTGCGTGAATGCTTGTATACAGTCAGGGCCCATGTCGAAGGGCACGTCGGTTGATAGGAGATGAGTTAAGGGTCGGGAAATTTTGGAGAAGTCTTTGATGAATCTCCTATAGAAACCGACGTGTCCCAAGAAGGAGCGGATTTGTTTGACAGAACCAGGCACAGGTAAATCAGCAATGATATCGAGCTTAGCTCTGTCAACCTCGATACCCCTATCGGAGATGATATGTCCAAGAACAATTCCCTCGTGCACCATAAAATGACTTTTTTCCCAGGAAAGCACGAGGTTTACACAATACATCTCCTAAGGATGCGAGTCAGGTTGGCAAGACATTCGTCGAAAGATGGTCCAAAGACTGAAAAGTCATCCATGAAGACCTCGAGAAAGTCACCCACCATGTCATGAAATATCGCCAGCATGCATCTCTGGAAAGTTGCTGGCGCGTTACAAAGTCCGAACGGCATCCTTCTAAAGGTGAAGGTGCCGAAAGGGTAGGTAAAAGTGGTTTTCTCTTGGTCTCGGGGGTCTATTGCCACCTAGTTATATCCTGAGAATCCATCCAGGAAGCAGAAAAATTTATTTCCCGCTAACCGCTCCAGGATTTGGTCAATAAATGGTAGCGGGAAGTGATCTTTCTTGGTTGCAGCATTGAGTTTCCTATAATCTACACACACTCTCCAAGATGTAGGAGTGCGTGTAGGGATGGATTCGCCCCTGTCATTGACACGGATGGTGAGTCCTGCCTTTTTGGGCACAACGTGAATCGGACTCACCCAGGGGCTATCGCTGATCGGGTAGATTATACCCGCATCCAGCCACTTAATGATTTCATTCTTAACGACCTCCCGCATGTTAGGGTTGAGACGTCACTGCATCTCGCGAGAAGGTCGAGCCTCCTCCTCCGTATATATACGATGAGTGCAGTAGGAGGGACTAATACCAGATAAGTCTGATAAAGACCATCCAATAGCTGCCTTGTGTTCTAGGAGGACCTTAGTTAGTTTGCACTCCTGCTCCATGGTTAATTTTGAACTGATGATTACAGGGAGCGTTTCATTTGGTCCCAGGAAAACATACTTGAGTGTATTAGGCAGCACTTTTAGCTCGGGAGTGGATGGGGAAGGATCTGGCATTTCTTGGGACGAGAGTGTCCCAGACGGGTAGGAGAACAAGTTAGGAGGAAGAAACTGGCCTTCAGATTGGCCAAGAAGAGGGGCTTCTTGGATAGATGGATCCAAAAATGAATAGCCCCAGTGAGAAGTATATGGGCTCAAGGTCCTAGTGTGGATTTGTAAATCCGCCTGATTTGGCGGGGAAGAAAGGGCAATTCGGTCTTCATGAGTGTGGACCGATAGTGAGTAGCCCGGATATGACTCAGACCACGAGGTATGGGAAGCGGAGAAAACCTCGTCAGAAGTCTGGCCAGGAGAAGGTACTGGACAAGGGAGGGATTGGGGAACGTCATAGTATGCGTTGGTCAGGCAGTTATCAGTGTTTATAGGTAATCCGCAGCAGTCCGGATAGGTCCCAATTAGTCCGATACACGCGCTGACAGCCATGTCCTCGTCAGACGTGTCATCCTCAATGCAATCGCAATCAAAGTTCTTGGCTGCCTTGAATATGTTAAGCTTGAGCTTCTCAGATCCAACGGCAATCTCAATACAGCCCGACTCGCAGTCGATGTGGGCGCGGGTTGTGGCCAAGAAAGGTCGACCGAGGATGATCGGACAATCAGAAAGTGAACTAGGAACTTCCATATCTAAAACAAGAAAGTCAACAGGAAAACAGAGACTGTTGACCCTAACCACCACGTCTTCCACCACACCCTTCGGGATTTTGACAGAACGATCTGCCAACTGTAACGTGACAGGGGTGGGTTTCAGATTTCCCAAGGAAAATTTTTTGAGCATGATGGTCGGTATGAGATTGATGGAAGATCCTAGATCAAGCAAGGCACGGTTAAAACTGCAGCCTTGGATGCTACAGGAAATCAGTGGTGTGCCCGGATCTTTCTGCTTCGGTGGTAAGTTTGACAGTATAGCACAACTCGCATGAGGCGAGAGAACCACCGGATTCTTAGTCTTCTTTGACTGTCGCCTGGGTGTTGTGTAGTCTTTGAAAAATCGAGCGACAGTAGGTATGTGGTCGATTGCCTCGAGCAGGGGTACCTTGATTTCTACATCCCTGAACAAATTACGTAGGTTGTCAAAGGCCTGCGTATTTTTCTTTTTGCCTTTTGGCTCCCTTAGTAGAGCCTCAGGGAATGGGACTGATTCTGGCACAAGTTTTGGTGCATCATCCTCTCGCGAATGCGGTATGCATCCCGAATGAGAGGGCGAAGAAGAAGATGGGCCAGGATCAGGTCGAGGCGGATCGACGGTCTGCTTACCGCTCCTCGTAGTGATAGCATTGGACGATGCGGGTCCAGTGGGATCATACGGTGGAGGAGGGTTTGCAATGGAGATATAAGAGTGTGGTGCTGCAGCAGGATTAGCCTGAAATCCCGGTGGAATGCTCGGAGCTTGCAGAACTTGATTAACCTGTCCCTGAGAAGGTCGTACCTGTGGTTGAGAACCACGGGGCACGAAATTTAGCGGGTTTGGAACAGGTTGGGCGGGAAGAGTGCCCTGAGATCGAGTCGCCATGCGTAGTTGACTGATCTCGGCATTCTGCTGTGCCAATTGGTGTTGAAGAGAGGTCATGTTCTCTTCATGGCGCTTTGACATTTCCGTCATCATTCGCATCAATTTGTCAAGAGGGCTTGATGCGTGTTCAGTTTGTGGTACGCAAGGGCCTGATGGCGGATTTGCCATAGGATTAAACTGGACCCTTGGGATGACGGGTGCGGACGGTCGCATTGGTCCACCCGTGGGGTTTTGGCGCTGCGGGTTGTTGGACCATGCAAAGTTCGGATGATTACGCCACCCCGGGTTATAAGTGGCAGAGAACGGGTTGTTCCCCAGGGCGCAAGCATCTTCTATGCCAGAAGACGCGTCCGCATGTAGATATGCGTCCGAGCACACGGAGGCTTGGTCCTCCGTGTCGAAATACTGGCTCGCAGAAGCCAGTTCCACATGACTTACCGAGTCGCTTGGCGTGACACTCGGTAAGGAAGGTCTAACGGGGTTTCTCGGGATAAGCCTGGTATTAGAAGAACTTGGATTGTGACGAAGTGGTGAAGAGGTGGTGTTTGCCATAGATCGGGCGGGGTTGGCCAGAAGCTCGTCCAGCTTCTTGTGCACGACGGAGACTTCATCCAGTTTTTGTGCAATAAGGCTTAGATCAGTGGATGAATGGGAGGGTCCCGTGTCAACTTCGTGGACATTTCGGGGCTGGCTGGTACGATTAAAGGCGACAATGGAAGCATTGTTCATCGAGTTTTCACTCATATTTTCAAACAGCTCGAATGCTCCATTCTCGTCTTTATTCATAAAGTTCCCTCCGCAGGAAGCGTCTGCAATCTGCTTCAAAGTCTCATTTAGCCCATAGTAGAAAATCTGGGCTATATGCCACTTAGGCAGACCGTGGTGCGGACACTTCCTGAGGAGGTCGTTATACCTCTCCCATGCCTCATGAAATTGTTCGCCGTTTTGTTGCGTAAATGAAGTGATAGCACGGCGAAGCGCATTGGTCCACCCGATTGGGAAGAACTTCTTGAGAAACGCTGTTCGCATCTCTTCCCAAGAGTGGATGGTTCTCCCAAGGGTGCGTAACCATTGCGACGCTTTATCCCGTAATGAAAACGGGAACATCTTCATGAGGACTATAGATAACCCGACATTTCTTGGTTTAACGGTTTCAGCAAGTCGGGTTAGGTCTTCCAAGTGGAGAAATGGGTCTTCACTTGCAAGACCATGAAAGTGAAAATTGATTAGGCCAATTATGTTTGGTTTTAATTCAAAGTCGTCCCCGCCCATGGGGACCCGAATTTGTCCTATGGTCTCTGTAGCACCGGGATTCTGATAAGAGCTAAGAGACCTAGGCTCCTCCCGTTCGGGAGGGTTCTGCATTTCCTCCAATGTTTCCCGAATGGCTTCGATTTGCTCATTATACATTTCCATTTGGGCTTGGAGGCGGGTTATGGGATCTAAGGCTCCACCACCTGGTGGGTTCTGAGGGCGGTTTCCTCCCTCGGGATTTGGGGGTGGGCGTGTAGCCATGTTTGTGGAGGAGGAGGACGATTCGACTTGTTTCTAGATTTATCAGTCAATTCAAATAGTTCAGGGTTTTGTGACCTCCTCCCAAACATGCACTACCGCAGGAAGAATTGGGGAGATGAGAAGGGAAAAGGGATGAGAGAAATGACGCCGCAAAGGTACACTTGATTACAAATCAATACAGTCAAGTTCCTAACCTCTACAGTGTGCCCTTAGACCTAAAGATCTAAGTTACCTACTATCACGAATTACGGAACCGAATGCGAGCACCGCGGAACCACCGGGCCAGATTGAAAGGCCGTTTGCCCCA
This sequence comes from Thalassia testudinum, assembly GCA_037157565.1. NCBI lineage: Eukaryota > Viridiplantae > Streptophyta > Magnoliopsida > Alismatales > Hydrocharitaceae > Thalassia > Thalassia testudinum. Next base: position 116,135,332 of record JAZHRO010000024.1, read on the forward strand.
GTCTTAGACACCCGATAGCACATGGGAACTCTCACCAGCACGTAGTCGCTACACACAGGTAGTTAGACCTCCAATCCTTAGTAAGGGTCAAGTTACTACCAGTTTTAATTAGAGGCTTAGGGTCAAGTGCTTTTGGAATGTGAAGGGCGTTGTTTACGGGTAATGCCCAAGTGATTGATTTTAAGAGTGTGTAAGAACAAGCATGCAACGGGGAAATCTCCCCGAATTGAAGTTTTTATTGGCGAATGGTTTTTAGAGTTCAGCCTTAAGTAGTATGAATTTTAGGGTTTTGCTGAATTACCAATTCAACCAATCTCCGGGTTTTTGCAAAAATACAGGTTTTCCTTCTAAAACCCAAGAAACCCTTCTTCAATTATCAGTTAGTTAATGCATGCTAAAATGCAATGGGCTACCCTAAATGGAGATTTCTAAGTGTGGATGCACGAATCAGTTTTATATCAATGTGACAGGGAGCCAAAGCACTTCAATTCAAGTGCTCCCAATCACCAGAAATGATTTCCACACACAAGGCTTCAACCAAAAGATAAAGAAAATAAAATTGTTGGGGTTGAAGTATTCAGGATCGAATCACAGGCAAGTTTGAAAAGTCATGGTGGGGTTGGAATCAACTCAATTCCAAGTCTCCCCACCAAAAATGTGATCCTGAATTAAAGATAAGTGAGGCAAAAGAGGGATACAAGCAATCTTTTTCTTTGCCTCAAAGAATACTTCCCACGGCGAAAAATCTAAGAATCAAGATTCTCGGATTTTCGCTATGCGAAGTAAGGCGGGAAATCCCGGGGCAGTGGGAGTGAAGACAACCAATCAATCAAGTGAATTTTAATCCACTTGCCCTCCAGAAATCCCAAGAAGTTTTTCTAGTTTTTAGTTTTAAATTTTTTTTTTATTGTGGTGGCAAGTTAACCCTAATTTGATGAGAAAAGAAAACCTACTTGTTCGACAACGTGTGCGAAGCTCCAATGCGATGTCGACGTCTTCACGCTCTCGTTCCCGCCTTGGATCTGCTCACGTCCTCGACTTCGTCAGCCTTCTTCTCCTTCCACCAGGTTCACCTGCACACCAAAAACAACAATACCCGTGAAGAGGGAAGAGAAAAATTGAAAGGATTTGGATAGAAACTTACTCGAAGGCGCACCTCCCTGGCAACGGCGCCAGAAAAGTTATGATGGTCGGCCCGGATAGGTTGTTAATATGATATTTTTATCGTTGAAATGTGTATAGTGGTTAACCTAATTCAGACCTAACCATCTCTTTACAAAATTTTTAACCTGGCCTAATTGATTTTATCTTGTCACTTTTAGGCCCAGGGTCGAACTCAGGGAAGTGGGGTTCAAGTCGAGTTTCTACGTTTTCCTTAAAACGCGTCTCTTCCGTTCGTTTATTCTGTTTTTGGTATTTTTCTTATTTAGGTTTTTTTTCTGGTAATCCTTGTTCTTGAGGCACACCCTCAAAATTGTGTCCTTGGCTTTTAGCCAAAACAGAGTTTCAAAACATGTCTTGCTACTTGCAAGACGGGGTACCTGCAAATCAAAGATTATCTTTTCACTTTTATACCTTTTTTTTATCTTTTTACTAAGAAGGAAGCTAACAGATAGAAAGTAAATATAGTATCTATAGATATATATTTATATGCAGTATATATATAAAGGGGTGGAGGTGGAGGTGACGATGGAGTGTAGCACTATGTCGAGTCAGTTGACGTCTAGAGAGACGCAACCAACACGACTATGTGCCGCGTGGAGTGTGGATGGAGGATGGATGATGTATGGGACCACGCTTTTTTTGTACGCGTGTATCAGGGAATATCAGCAACTGGTGCAGATATCCCCGCGATACAGCGTATAATAAATAACATGAAAGTATATGTACATATGTATGTATATAAGTAAATATATCTATATATATATATAAATGTATAGTTATATATGTATAGATATATATATATATATAGATATATATATGTGTATATATATGTATATAAGTATATATATATATATATATTACTATATATATGTATATATATATGTATACAAGTATATATGTATCTAGATATATATATATATATGTGTGTATATATATAAGTATATAGATATGTATATATATATATGTATATAAGTATATATGTATATATATATAAGTATATGTATAAGTATATAGATATATATATACGTGTATATATATATATATAGAGATATATTATATATATATGTATGTATACATAACTATATAGATATACTATGTATATAAGTATATATATATAATAGATATATGTATGTATATATATATATATGTATGTATATATATATATATGTATGTATATATATGTTACTATATATAACTATACTTATAGTGTAAGTGTGTGTGTGGGTGTGTGTGTGTGTCGGTGAAGATGTGTGGTGTTGGTGTAGTGTGTGTCTGTGAGTGAGTGAAAAAGAGAGAGAGAGAGAGAGAGAGAGAGGGAGAGAGAGAGAGAGAGATAGAGAGCGCCAGAGAGAGAAATAGTGGGCGGGAGGGATCGCGAGCGCGGACGATGGCAGCAAGTTAAGATGTCTGCTCGCGGCGGCGGACGTCTGACGCCGCGTCGTCTGAAGGCGGAGGCGGACGTCTGAAGACGGTGGGTGCGGGCGCGCCTTCGCGCAGGGTTCTGCAGGCCTGCGCGAAGGCGACGAGCGGGCGATGGCGCGGAGGAGTGAGCGTGGAGGAGGTCTGCAGGTGGTCGAGGAGGGTCGCGGAGGAGGGCAGGGGGCGGCGCGAGGCCGTAGCCGGTCGCTGCAGTGCGCGCGGCGGACGGCTACAGGTGCAACTGCGAGGCGGACAGAACGGAGACGGAGGCGGGGAACGCCCTGCAGACGCGCGCGGAGGCGGTGAGCGACTGCGGGGACGGTCGCGGAGGAGCGGGAGGACCTGTTGCTGCTGCCGTGGCTTCAAGCTTCGAAGCTTGGAGCGGCGGCAATGGCGTTAAAGAGAAAAAACGAAGCGAGGGAATGCACCACGCCCACCGGCTCGTCGAAGAGCTGGGCGGTGGTGCTCCCACTGTGGTGGTGTGCACCACAGTGGGTTCTCCTGCTCGCCGGGTGCTTCCTCGACGGAGGGCCGACGTATGGGAGGGGAAAGCGGTGGAGAAGATGGCTGCGGGTTTTTGTTGCTGCAGCCGCTGCGTCGCGAGGATGAAGCTGCAGCTACTTATAGAGGAGGGGAGAGTGGCGTGCCGGCTACAGCAGGGAGAGGGTGTGCGAGTTGCAGCTATAGGGAGCGGCGTTGGCAGGGAGACGTGACGGGAAGAAGTGCTGCGTGGCTGCTGCATGCAGCTGCGGGAAGAGTGCAGCCGCGGGAAGGATGCAGCCGCGGGAAGGAGAGAAAAGAAGAAATCAAGAGGAAAAATAAAAAGAGGGTGATTTTGCAAGGAGGCACTTGAAGAAAAATGTAACTATGTAGGCGATTGTTTCACTCCTCTTCCTCTCTTGATTAAATGCATGCATGCAAGTGTTTTTACAAATGCGATTACAGGATCCTATTATGCAATGTTAATGCTAGAAAATAAACAAGAAGGCGTTATTACAGGCGTGTTTTGAGGTGCAAACACTTGTAGAATCTGATTAACCTACCCCTGAGAAGTTCGTACCTGTGGTTGAGGACCACGGGGTACAAAATTTCGTGGGTTTGGATCAGGTTGGGCGAGAAGAGTGCCCTGAGATCGAGTCGCCATGCATAGTTGATTAATCTCAGCATTCTGCTGCGCCAATTGGTGCTGAAGAGAGGTCATGTTCTCTTCATGATGCTTTAACATTTCCGTCATCATTCGCATCAATTTGTCAAGAGGACTTGATGCATGTTCGGTTTGCGGTACGCAAGGGCCTGATGGTGGATTCACCATAGGATTAGACTGGGTCCTTGGGATGATGGGTGCAGACGGTCGCATTGGTCCACCTACGGGTTGTTGGACCATGCGAAATTTGGATGATTTTGCCACCCTGGGTTATAAGTGGCAGAGAACGGGTTATTCCCCAGGGCGCAAGCATCTTTTATGCTAGAAGACGTGTCCGCATGTAAGTATGCATCCGAGCACATGGAGGCTTGGTCCTCCGTGTCAAAATACTGGCTTGCAGAAGCCAATTCCACATGACTTACCGAGTCGCTCGGCACAACACTCGGTAAGGAAGGTCTTCCGGGGTTTCTTGGGATAAACCTGGTGTTGGAAGAATTGGAATTGTGACGAAGTGGTAAGGTGGGGGTGTTTGCCATAGAACGGGCAGGGTTGGCCAGAAGCTCGTCCAGCTTCTTGTGCACGACGGAGACTTCATCCAGTTTTTGTGCGATAAGGCTTAGATCTGTGGATGAATGGGAGGGTCCCGTGTCAACTTCGTGGACATTTCGGGGCTGGCTGGTACGATTAAAGGTGACAATGGAGGCATTGTTCATTGAGTTTTCACTCATATTTTCAAACAATTCGAATGCTCCATTCTCGTCTTTATTCATAAAATTACCTCCGCAGGAAGCGTCTGCAATCTACTTCAAAGTCTCATTTAGCCCATAGTAGAAAATATGGGCTATATGCCACTTAGGTAGACCATGGTGCGGACACTTCCTTAGGAGGTCATTATACCTCTCCCATGCCTCATGAAATTGTTCGCCATTTTGTTGCGTAAAAGAGGTGATAGCACGGCGAAGCGCATTGGTTCGCCCGATTGGGAAGAACTTCTTGAGAAACGCTGTTCACATCTCTTCCCAAGAGTGGATGGTTCTCCCAAGGGTGTGTAACCACTGCGACGCTTTATCCCACAATGAAAACGGGAACATTTTCATGACTATAGGTAACCTGATATTTCTTGGTTTAACAGTTTCAGCCAATCGGGTTAAGTCTTCCAAGTGGAGAAAAGGGTCTTCACTTGCAAGACCATGGAAGTGGAAATTTATTAGGTCAATTATGTTCGGTTTCAATTCAAAGTCGTCCCCACCCATGGGGACTCGAATTTGTCCTATGGTCTCTGTAGCAGTGAGATTCTGATAGGAGCTAAAAGACCTAGGCTCCTCCCGTTCGGGAGGGTTCTGCATTTCCTCCAATGTTTCCCGAATGGCTTCCATTTGCTCATTATACATTTTCATTTGGGCTTGGAGGCGGGTTATGGGATCTAAGGCTCCACCACCTGGTGGGTTCTGAGGGCGGTTTCCGCCCTCGGGATTTGGGGGTGGGCATGCAGCCATGTTTGTGGAGGAGGAAGATGATTCGGCTCCTTTTCTAAAGTTATCAGGAAATTCAAACAGTTTAGGGTTTTGTGACCTCCTCCCAAACATGCACCACCGCAGGAAGAATTGGGGAGATGAGAAGGGAAAAGAGATGAGAGAAATGACGCCGCAAAGGTACACTAGATGACAAATCAATACAATCAAATTCCTAACCTCTACAGTGTGCCCTTAGACCTAAAGATCTAATTTACCTACTATCACGAACTACGGAATCGAATGCGAGCACCGCGGAACCACCGGGCTAGATTGAAAGGCCGTTTGCCCCAGTCTTAGACACCCGATAGCATGCGGGAACCCTCACCAGCACGTAGACGCTACACGCAGGTAGTTAGACCTTCAATCCTTAATAAGGGTCAAGTTGCTACCAATTTTAGTTAGAGGCTTAGGATCAAGTGCTTTTGGAATGTGAAGGTCATTGTTTACGGGTAATGCCCAAGTGATTGATTTTCAGAGTGTGTAAAACAAGCATGCAATGGGGAAATCTCCTCGAATTGAAGTTTTTAATTGGTGAATGGTTTTTAGAGTTCAGCCTTAAGTAGTATGGATTATTTCGCTGAAATACCAATTCAACCAATCTCCAGGTTTTGCAAGAATACAAGTTTTCTTCTAAACCCAACAAACCCTTCTTCAATGTCAATTGGTCAATGCATGCTATAATGCAATGGGCTTCCCTAAATGGAGATTTCTATGTGTGAATGCACGAATCAGTTTTATATTAGTGTGAAAGGGAGCCAAAGCACTTCAACTCAAGTGCTCCCAATCACCAAAAAGATGCCCACACACAAGGCTCAACCAAAAGATAAGGAAAATCAAATTGTTGGGGTTGAAGTATTCGGGATCGAATCTTAGGCAAGTTGAAAAGTCGTGGTGGGGTTGAAATCAACTCAATTCCAAGTCTCCCCACCAAAAAATGTGATCTCGAATTTGCAGATAAGTGAGGCAAAGAGGGGTGCAATCAATCTTTTTATGTTTGCCTCAAGAATACTTCACACGGCGAAAAATTCAAGAATCAAGATTCTTGGATTTTCGCTATGAGAAGTAAGGTGGAAATCCTGGGGCGATGGGAGTAAAGGCAATCAATCAAACAAGTGAATTTTAATCCACTTGCCCCAGGAGATCCCAAGAAGTTTTTCTAGTTTTTTTTTAGCTTTTAGTTTTTTTTTTATTTTTTTATTAAGGTGACAAGTTAACCTAGGTTGCTAAGAAAGGAAGACCTACTTGTTCGGCAATGTGTGCGGAGTTCTAGTGCGGTGTCGACATCTTCACGCACTTGTTCCCACCTTGGATCTGCCTACGTCTCTGACTTCGTCTACCTGCCTTCTCCTTGCAACAGGTTTACCTGCACACCAAAAACAGAGACACTCGTGAAGAGAGAAGAGAAAAAAATGAAAGGAATGGAATAGAAACTTGCAGGTGCACTTCCCCGGCAACGGCGCCAGAAAAGGGTGATGGTCGGACCCGGTTAGGTTGTTAATATGGTGATTTTGTTGTTAAAGTGTGTATAGTGGTTAACCTAAATCGAGCCTAACCATCTCTTTACAAAATATTTTTAACCTGGACTACTTGATTTTATCTTGGTCACTTTTAGGCCCAAGGTCGAACTCAAAGAAGTGGGGTTACAAGTCGAGTTTCTACGCCTTTCCTACAACGAATCTCTTCTGTTCATTTATTGTGTTTTTGGTGTTTTTCTATTTAGATTTTTTTCTGATAATTCTTGTCCTTGAGGCACACCCTCAAAATTAGGTTCTTGGCTTTGAGCCAAATCAGGGTTTCAAAATGGGTCTTGCTATTTGCAAGATGGAGTACTTGCAAGTCAAGGATTATCTTTTCTCTTTTATATTTTTTTTTATCTTTTTACTAATAGGAAAGCAAAACAAAAATCAAGTAACTATAGTATATATATATAGGTATATACTATATATGTATAAAGGGGTGGGGGTGGAGGCGGAGATGGAGTGTAGTACGGTGTCAAGTCGGTCATCGTCTAGAAAGACGAAACCAACGGATGAGGTGCTGCGAGGAGTGAAAGATGGATGGTGGAAGATGAGTGTGACCACGCTTTTTGTACGCGGATATCGAGGAATATTAGCAACTGGTGCAAATATTCCCGCGATACCACGTATAGTAAGTAATGTGAAAATATATATATATGTGTATGTATATATGTAAATATATCTATATGTATATATGGTTATAAATATATAGGTACATATATATGCATATATATATGTGTATATATATATGTATATATATATATATATAAGTATATTTATAGATAGATATATGTATAGATCTATATATATATATATATGTATAAGTATGTACATATAACTATATAGATGTAAATATATATATATATATATATATATATATATATATATAGTAATATATGTATATAGATATATGTAGATTGATATATATATATATATATATATATATGTATGTGTACATAACCATATAGATATATATATATATATATATGTATGTATATGTATATAGTAATATATGTATATATAGATATATGTAGATAGATATGTATATATATGTATATATGTATGTATATTTATATATATATATATATGTATAAGTAGGTGTGTATATATGTCTATATATATATATCTATATCTATATATATCTATATATATATATATATATATATATATATATATATGTATCTATACTTATACTTAGTTATATAGGTAATAATATATATATAGATATATGTATATATGTATATGTATATAAGTATATGTATATATGTAAATATATATGTATGTATATATATATATATATATAAGTATATAGATATATCTATATATATATGTATGTATATAGACTAATACATAGTTATATAAATACTACTATATATATAGATATAAGTATATATATATATGTATATATATATGTATATAAGTATATGTATATATCAATATATATATGTATACGTATATATATATGTATATAATACTATATCAGTGGGAGTGTACGTGTGCGAGAGTGTGAGTGTGTGTGTATGTGTTTGTGCAGAGATAGAGTGAGAGAGTGCTGTGAGAGAGAGAGAGAGCGAGAGAGAGGCTGCTGGAGGGTTAAGGCATCTGAAGCAGCTAGGTGTTGTCTGGAGTCCACGCGCGCACGCGCAGGCGCATAGGCGCGCGCACGCAGGGGAGCGGGCACGGAGGAACGAACGCATCACCCCGGGCTGCGCGAAGGGCTAGAGCAGGCGCACACAGAGGCACGTGGGCGAAGGGAGAGGGCGCTGGTAGAGGACCGCACGCAGACACGCGAGCGGGCGCTGGAGTGGACTTGGTGCGGGACGCAGGCGCGGGCGTTGGCCGGTTGCGGTGCACCGGGTGACTGGATAAGTGAGAAGCTTACTGGTCACCTCACTGTAGCCACAGTGTTCCGTAGACTAGCGTGAACAGTGGCTACAGTGTATGGCCGAGCCATGCGACTGCTTGCTACAGGTGCTGTGAGTGCAGGCGACTTACGGCTGGCACGCACGGGCTGGTGCGTGCATGGAAGGGTTGCGCCGGCCGGTGGCTTGCAGGCGGAACGTTACGACAGAGTGCGAGGAGAGGGCTGGGTTGCAGGTGAAGGAGCGCGACAGGGCGTGCAGTGGCCTGTGGATGTTGCCTGGGGTGCGTGGTGAAGCTTGGCCGGCCACTGTAGTGGCGCGCGGTGGCCGGTTGCGGGCGGAAAGGTGAGTGTAGTGCGAAGAAGCGGGAAGCGAGGGCACCTGTAGGTGCATGCTTGAGGAGAGGGCGGCCTGCAGGCGTGTGTGGAAAGGGCTGGGCGACTGCTGCTGCGTTACTTCTGCTACCGCCTTGCTGCTGCTGCGTGCAGAGCTTTGAGCTTCAAAGCTTGAAGCTCCTACTCCAATGGCTGAAGTTGCTTCTCATGGAGAAACAAGGAAAGAGCCACCACGCCCACCGGTTCGTTGATGAGCTGGGCAGTGGTGGACTCACGGTGGTGGTTGTGAACCACCGTGAGGTGCTCCTGTCCGCAGGGTGTCTCCTCGGAGGAGGAGGTCCTGCGTATGGAGGGAGAGGGGGAGGAGACGGTGGCCTGGAGAAGAAGCTCTGCAGAGTGTTTTTTTTTGTTGGCTGGGGACCAGGCCATTTGCAAAGGAGGAGCCGCCCTGCTTTTTATAGAAGGAGAAAGCATGCACAGCCATGCCTTGGCTGTGCATGGCTTGCATGCGGCTGCAGGAAGTGGCGAGCAGGGAATGGATGAGCAGGGAATGGCGTGAGGAAGAAGAGGTTGCCATGCAGCCGTGGGAAGAGATTTCAAAATTCAAATAGAATTAAAATAAAAATATGGTGAATTTTGCAAAGCAGCACTTGAGGAAAACGTGAAATGCGAGCCCATTTTATTCACTCTCCTCCCCTCTCAATTAAATGCATGCATGCATGTATTTTCACAAATGCGACTATGGAACCCTAATATGCACTGGTAATGCTAGGAAATAGTACAAGACGACACAATTGCAGGTGTATTTTTGCGGTGCAATCATCGTTAAAGCGCTCCCACGCATCATGGAACGCTTCCCCATCCTTTTGAACAAAACTCATAATTTCCCTCCTAAAGTGATTGGTTTTGCTCATGGGGAAGTACTTCTTCAAAAACTCCATCTTCAGGGCATCCCAAGTATTAATATTATCAAGGGTGTGATACCAATACTTGGCTTTGTCCTTAAGGGAGAAGGGAAAGAGGGTCTGCATTTGAGCGTCATCAGTAACGCCCTGCAGCTTCACCGTGGAACAGACCTCAGTGAATTCCTCTATATGCCTGTAAGGGTCCTCCCTAGTAGTACCATAAAAGGAGGGCAGCAAGGATATGGTACTGCTTTTGATCTCATAAGGATTGTCCCCTCCAGGTCTACGTAGTGCAGGGCCAGCTTGATTGGTTGGGATGAAATATTAATTAAGCCTCCTTTGACCAGCCATTTCTACCCTTGGAAGGTCTCTTCTTAAGATTCTTTCAGGTTCAGGATCAAACACAAGTTGTCTCCTAAGAGAACGCCTACCAAGCATGCACTACAAACACAATTTAGAAGGACTTGTTCAATCTTTACAAATTTAGGCTTTTGACTTTAGTTCAAATTGTAGGTGACAAAGCGAGTTGCCCAATCAATTACGCACCTATTGTCAACCTTCGAAATGCCTAAAAAGACCTAGTTGGAGCTTAGGTATTCTTCCTTAAATCTCAAATGGTAAAGCAAATCCAAAGACGGAAAATCGAGGGATGCAAGTAGGCCTAAGCCTTCCTTTGAAGCTATGCTTTCATGGTGCTTCTTAACTACCCCCAAAAATCTTGGACAAGGTATCCCCCTCTTTGGATTTACAAAACCTTTGATCTTAAGTTCCGAACACTTCAGAATCCAACGGTAGGAGGGCACTTGTCCTAGTCGTTTCAAGACTTAGGAGTGTCTAAATGAGTGCCGTGGTGCAAAAGATATAAGTGTGCATTCACCACAAAAAGATTTTGAATTTTAAATCGCACACCACGTTTGACAATCAAGTCCTTGATTTTTAGATGTCCCTCCTTTAATTAGTCCTTTTTCACGAATATATGTGACCACTTATTAGATCGCTTCAAGACAAATTATGTGGTCTTCGAATTAAGTCCAAATGCAATGCGTGATCAAGAATAGGATGCAAAGTAAGAGAATGCGTACCTTGCTTCCAGCAATCAACAATGCGAGAATGCACGCAATGTAGAGAAGTAAATCTAGAGGCTGCTCATACTGACCTAAATGGTTTGTCTTAGGGGCAGGCAGCTTCTAGCAAGCAACTCATTTTTTTATATATATATATTTTTAAACTACTTATGCACAAGCAAATAAAAGTAAATAATCCACAAAATAAAAAAACCTAAATCTAAAGAAAAGGGAACAGGCTTCCAAAAATTACCCAACACAGGCCTAAAACAAAATTGGGAAACAAACCCCTCAAAATATACCCAGAACAAGGGTTTCAAACCAAATGTGCAATAAAAAATTAAATCTAAAGTCTTAATCCTACTCTAATTAAATTAGTGACTAGATGATCGTCGTGTCCTCGTCCTTCTCCTCCTCTGCAAGGTAGCTCGGTCAATTTCTCCTCTGGCAACGTCAAGGGTCACCTCTCACGATGGCTAATTCCTTGCACAAATTTCTCGCATAGAAAAAATAATAAATGGTCAAAACACTATGCAATGAGAAATAATCAGAAATGAAAAAAAAAAAGGTAAAATTATTGCATCTGTTGTTTCCCCAGCAACGGTACCATTTGACGAGTCGATTCTTCACTTTTCAAGTCATTTGTAGTTTTATCTGGTGGAAAAATCGACTAATCAATAATTAAAATAACCACTTGTAGAAGAGCGGGTCGTGTCCACAGGGAGGCAATGACATATTTAAATTCACACCAGTTAAAAATGTATGTTCGTAGTTAATTTCGAGGAGAACCGAGCCAAATCTGCCTTCAGATTAAGATAGTATCATGAGAACATGCTGAAATAGTAATTTTGAACAACTAACGGATATTTTTTACAATGCAGATTTAATAAAATATCAATAAAAGTTGGCAATGGCAGAGAATGTAAATATTAATAGGCCTTTTACTATAGCAAAACAAAGGATCTTCTTCCCCTTGGCCATGCACGAGGAGGAAGGAACGGCCGGAGGCGTGAAGCTCGGAGGAAGTTCTTTAGACGGAGACGGCGAATTGCAAGGTGGTTGGAGTCGACAGGACAAAGCTCCGGTGAAGGTGGGTATCGACGGTGGCTGCACCTACTGGAGGAGGTGCGGATGGGCGTGCGTGGGCGCTGTAGGGTGCTGCGTGCGCAAAGAAGAATGCGCGCCTGCTGCTGTGTGCGAGGGTGCTGCGCTGGAGGCGGTGCGCACGCTGCGGTTCTGGTGGAGCAGTGAAGAAGGTTGATGAGAGCGCGGAAGTGGATGCTGGAGAGGAGGTGCACGCGCTGCTGTTGTGTACTGCTGGCCGCACTGCCGCAACCCGCATACTGAAGCTAGAGGGCGCACGCCGGGTGTTGCAGGAGATGCGGCTCTACAGGTTGCAAGGAAGGCATGCGGTGGTCGCTGTAGGAGGTGCTGCAGGGTGCGGGCGGTGCACGGTCTGTAGGAGGTGATGATGAAGAGGCGTGCGTGGGCTGGTGGTTGGCGCTGGAGGAGATGCAGTATGTCGAGGTTCAAAGGAAGGTGCGCGGCGGGTGTGCTGGAGTGGCTGCGCTGGAGGAGATGCAGCGCAAGGACGGTTGCTGTTGCAGGCTAGGGATGATGAAGCGGCATGCATGGGCTGGTGATGTTGATTCTGGTGAGGCACAGTGATGCAGACAAGCTCCAGATGGCAATGTGGCCTGTCACGCCACACGCCCACGATGGTGGAGGCTCGTCGTCGCGGTTGAGGCCGGCAGTGGTGAAATGGATGAGAGATGAACTCTCTGCACAGTGTGGATTGTTGGGATGGTGGCCTCCACCACTCAGCATCCTCTCTCCTCCTTTTGTAGCCACCTGCATAGATTTGAATGGAGAGGCGGGAGCAGATCCACATTCTCCGCTCGTCCTTGGATGCAGATTTCAGTGAGGTAGCTGGTGGCGTTGAAGCGGCAGCCGAAGGAAATGCAGCCGTTGCTGCAAGAAGAAGAAAGAAAAAATAATGTTAAAATATTATGGTTATTTATATACAAACCCTCAACTTTTATGTTAACTTAAATTAATGTATGCAATGCACCTAATTGGTCAACTAAATTAATGAACGCAATTCTAAGTTAATTCTAAATGCATTTAAATATGAATGCAATGCATGAATTATATAATTAAATTAGAAATATGAATTAACCTATTTACATCCTAATTTATGATAAATACATGTTAGAATTAACTTAATATTTAGGCACTTAAATACTTAAATAGCCCACAAATATGGGCTAATCAAGGCCGTCTTGGTGTTTTCAGGTGCATACGTTCATCTGCCATTGGAGCAAAGCGTGGAGTAAGCTTGCAAGCTGCTCAAGGTTTCACCAGTCCCAGGTCATGTCCCACATTGCGTGGAGCACTCTCGCGAACAACTCTAGGCATCCAATTGAAGCCAAGAGCCATAGCAGCTACTGTGATCAAAGAGAGCCCCTCTGCTGCAGGCGCTCGCGAGGAAGGTGGGAAGATAGTCCCACCTCGGAACTGTAAGAGGCATAGCGCCCACATAAATTATTTTTCTGCCAGAGGCTTATCACCTCAAACTCACGGGGTGAGGTCCCTCTCACCCGACTCGAGCGCCTCATCCGCGACCACGCCTCGCGGACCTGGTTGACTCGACCCAACTAGCACACCTCGCCCACCACCACACGTCTGTGGGCTTGGTCCCGGGTGAGTACCCGACCCGATTACCTGAGAAGCATGTCTCTGGGAAAGCAAAACCTAAGAGAGAAAGGAGAGGAGAGTTTGCGTGGGTAGGGGGTAGGTTTTGCTCTGTAGGCCGAAGAGGAGGAGAAGAGAAGAAGAAAGAAGGAAGGAGGAAGAAGCTTAGGAAGAGAAGGCTAAGGAAGAAGCCAAGAAAGAAGGAAGAAGAAGGAAGAAGCTGAGGTTCGCAAGAGAAGAAAGAAGAAGCCAAGGAAGGAAGAAGCAGAAAGTAAGAGAAAGAAGGAAGAAGAAAGGAAGGAGAAAAGCCAAGCCAACAACAGAGAAAGAAAGGAAGAGAAAGCCAGAGAAGAAAGAGAAGAAGAGAGATTGCAAGAGAAATCAGAGAAAGACGACAGAGAAAGAAGAAGGAAAAATAAGAAGAAAACATTGTAGCACATAACTTTAAGACGTCTTATTTTGTAATTAGACGTCCATTTTTTCATAAGTTCATTATTTTTAGCTACAATTATTCTTATTCTTCATATACTCACGCTTTACATTCTTAATTAGATTTTGAGTAGTATTATGTGTTCAATTTGCATTTATTATTGAGATTAGTGCGTGAATTCCATTTGCTCCCTGTGTTCGACCTCGGACTTCAAATTCGAGTAATAAAATTGTATTTATTTTGAACGCTTTTTTGGTTATACTACAACGCTATACTCTTAAATACCGATCTAGCGTCGTAAACATTTTGGCGCTGTTGCCGAGGAGCAACATGCAATTCACCACTAGTCTCTGCATTATTTGATTATATTTGAGCACTAACTTGCCCTATTTGTTTTATTGTGATTTTGCGAGGTACTTCACGAGGCGATCCCCCGTGCAAATCAACCACTCCAGGATAAGTAACTTCTCTATTCTTCCCTAACCAACCTCCTAATTTTGGGAAGACAAAAAGGAAACAATCAATTAGGAATCACCTGCATTCTTTTTGTAGTAATTATCATTTCAAAGGCAAAGTTTCCTAATTCGCAAATCTTTTTTTCAAATCTCATTGAAGTTGAAGCGATTTTTAGAGATCCTACCCCAAAATTTTTGTGCCTATTAGGGATTACGCTTAATCTTCTTGGACTACACACTTCTTGTTTGAAGTCCAAGGAGAACATTTGTAAAACTCAAAGTGGACTTGGAAATAAAGCCAATTAGGATTTCTACCTTAGGGTTTTTGAGTGCTAGATCACACTTTCTTGCATCAAAGGAAACAAACCCACTCGCATTTGTATGCTACCCAAACCCTTGATTGAAAAGATTTAATCAAGAAAAACCCTAAAATCATACTCTAAACTCACTTGAACCTTAAAATACTTGAACCTAATAACCTGGGAGTCAATTCAGGGTGATTTCTAAGTCTTGACCTAGAGTCATTTTGCCATCTTTAGGGCAAGTCAGGTGCAGTGGACTACATTGTAGGCCAACCAACCTCCAAATTAGGTCACAAGTCCAAACAACTGCTAATTCAAGTGGAATCAAAGGCACGAATTAGGCTATAAAACTGGTAGACTTAAGAGGTCAAGTTATCCATTCTAGTCTACCTTGACCCCTCAGTGACAAGAGAGGTTGGGTGGAGGAAACCCTGTAACCCATGGGGGCACTCTATCGTGTAGGGGTCTTTGCGGTACTCTCCCTCTCTGGTTGCCTAGGTAATTCTCAGGTGGACGACTTTCTAATCCAGGGGTATCATCTACCCTAAACCTCTATAATCATCCAAAATCTTTGGGTGCCTTGATTGGGTCAACATCACATCCAGTCCCTCATCCCTTCTCGTTAGAACACACACACACATACATTTTTAGTGAGATTCTCTTTCAAATCAAGTCACTTTGATCCAAACCTGAATTCTGATTCTACATCTTGATTCCACCATCTAATTCGAATATGCAGCCTGGTTACTTAGGAAGATCATTGAAGAAACCTGAATCACAAAGATCCATGAGAGATAGAATGATTAAGGATACCCTTGAATTTTATGAGATTGAGTACAAAACCTCAAAACCAATAGAAGACATTCAGGTTAGTGTATCAACAACAACAACCTTCATCATAAACTGTGCCTAATTGTTATTAATAGAAGCAACAAAGGGATCAACTCGAGATATTCTCATAACAGGATATAATGAGATAGAAAAATTTCATAACTTTGAATATCTCCAATGTATAACAAATTCTGTACTTTGGGAAAAACACCAAGATGATCTTGAAAAATGGGAAGAGATGATGAAATTGTTGAAACAAATTATCGATCAGAAATACCCATACATGCCCCAAACAGTTAATGAAATATCTTCGAATAATATTGAGGATCAATCTGATTTCCCAAATCCCGAGTTTGAGGCACAAGGTTGTTGTGGATTCCCTACCCAGATGGAATATAACATGCCTGATCTTGAATTAGGTTGGGAAGTCCCAATTGCAGAAGAACACGATTTTGAGCCAGCCCTAGAAAACCAAAATCCTGGTTCACCAAGCATAGAATTCCGAGATTCTTGTAATAGTAAGATTCAAACAGAACCTCTCGAGGGTGTAAATTCCACCCATTATTCTGATAAGGTGACCCTTGAAGGCAATTCTGACCTAGATTCTACTAATTCAACTCACATCCTTAGCCTAGAATCTGTACCTGAAACTTATTGGGAAGATTCCAAGGCCCCGTATGACGAAGATCAAAGTTTGAATCAGGATTATGATTCTGGGCCTTTATTTGATGAATGTCCCTCTCCAACATCCTTAGAGATATAGATTGATTTCTTGGAAGTCATGCCGATCTATGATATAGAAACCGAGGAGTTGGAAGAGTGGGGTTTTGATTGGATCTTTCCCACAAGCCAAAAACCTGAGCCTAGACCCTATGAGGACACCTTTTTAAGCCCAGAATCTACAAATAGGCTAGACCCAAGTCAGGTTGCTGAGTCTATATCTTGTGATTTATTCTGTGGTGGAACCTCTAATCTTGAATCAAACTCAGAACTTGATTCTCTCAATTTCTCCGACGATTTTGAATCTTACCATGATTTCGGAGAACCATTGTTTCCTAACGACTATGAGCCAATCTACGACCTCAGCTCACATGATTCATTCTTTGACTGACTCTAAGGTCACTGATCAAGAGATCAGTGATTTAAATTCAGGTTCCAGTGAGATGGAATCATTTCTTTTGATCCTCAGGAATCAAAATCAGAAAGTGCCGAGAGTGACAACAACCCAGAATTTGAATCTTTTCTTGACCCAGATTTTCTTCATCTTATAAACACTCTTCAAGCATTCACTTTCAAATTTGATGGCCACTATGAGGACTCTCTAAATGAACCCACCTTTAATTCCTTTTTAGAGGAGCCCTCATACACAATTCTTATTGATGCCACCTCCTCCACATATACAAAACACATCCAATCCTATTTTCAACCCTGACTCACAATCAGACTCAATTTCTATTCCAATTCCCCTCTTACTGAGCTGATTGCAGATGATCTGCTTTCACATCTTTATCGGGTTTCAGACATTGATCAGACTACAAATCATGCTCCACCATTCTATGATCACTCCTGTAGGGTTTCCTCATCACCCACTGATTATTTTAAGGATCCCTACTTTGACTTGGCTGATTCAACTCAGCCAAACCCTGGATTCATGCTTCTGTATCATTCTGAGCTCCAAAGTATATGGTGGGTTCCACATCTCTTGGTCTACACTTATCAACCCACCAGATTGATTGGGTTTGGGTTGCATCATCAACCTGTTGATCTGAACAAGCACCTGGTTGGACCAACCAGGCTCTTGATCAAGGTGCATGTTCTACAAAACTCAGCTGATTTGACCACTCCCTCTCCATACCATTTCCCACTCGGCTAAAGGCGTTGAATTTAGCACTTAACGAGAGGCAACCCGTCATTCCAAAAAACCCGAGATCCTTCTGATTATCCTTTTGTACTTCACGTCTATTGCACCCTGAATTCGATTTTTGAATAGTTGATCTCACCTCTGGTACACGTGACAGAGCTTGAAATCGTCTACAACAGTCATTCCCGACCCATTTGCCCACCCGATAAATCCTGTTCTAAAATCCCTGAACCCAAACCTTTTTCACACTCTCTGTTTACAATGAGGACATTGCAAAACTTAGGCATAGGGGTTGGTAAAGTGCAAACATACAGAAATCAAAATTTAGAAGGGTTCTCACAAAAAATCACATATTCCAAAAATACCAAAAAATTAGAAAATTGTGAAAAAGAACAAAAAAAAGGGGGAGAAAAGAAAATTTTGAGGCCATACAAATCTTGAGGAGAAAAAAAGGGAAAAGTGAAAAATGTCAAAAAGGAGCACAAGTTGAAAAAGAAAAGAGATAGTCAGTAGTAAGAAATTAAAGGATTAACTGAGTTCTAGACCATATCAAGAAAAAGAAAATGAAAGAAAAAAATGCTAAGGAAACATAGAAAAGATTAGTAGAAACGCTGATCTTAGGCCTCTTGGGTTATACTCCTAGGCTTAAAAATTCAAGTATCCGCTAAGATCTGGATAGTCCTCAAGAGGTTAGGGAAAATGCAAAACTTAAGTATTAGGTCTAAGGCTTAGGGAGTATTCAGCCTTGTTAACTGACCTCTGGTTTGCGGGACTCGGTAACCTAAGCACCCCAATCCATACATAATTTGGTTTAGTGTGCATAAGTATCAAAACCACGCAAATGCGTTTAAGTTGTTTTGAAAAAGTCGCCTAGATTAGGTGTGGCCGATCAACACAAGTTGATTTGGACGAGTTCCTGGCATGGAGAGGTGGGAAATTTCCCTCGAAGATGCACAATAACATATCGTCTCCTCAGTGCTTGTCTCCTAGGATATTTACATATCCTATTGGGGGCATGTAAGCACCCTATGCTGGTTCAGATGCCATGGGCGGCATTATCATGAAATGTCGATTGCTAGGGTTTGGAATTAGCTATGGAATGCCATGGGTAGGATTATCTCGAAATCTCGAAAGCCAGGGTTCTAGGAGTTGCTATGGGCGGTGCTATCCCGAAGCATCGATTGCTAGGGACCCTTCGAGGATTGATGATGGGGACTAGGAATCCGATACAGACTGTGTTGAGAAGCCAATCCAAGGCTAGAAATTAAAGAAAAGAGAGAGAAACTCTCCAAACAAAAAAATTTCCTCTATCTTTCTCTTACAAAAATGCATTGCAAACTGAACCAAGGCTAAAATATGTTACAAGCACGGGTGCTTTAACCGCGGAGTCCAACGAACCTTAGGATAGTTCCTGCGGGCCTTAAAAACCTTTACAGCAGACTGAGGCTAGAGCTGGTTAGGTTCGGATCTAGGTTGGCACTTGAGTGCCTCTAGGCCTACTATTGGCATTCTAACTTAATCCATAGAAGAAAGCACTCATCATAGTTTTTGAACATCAAAGGAACCCATGGTCTAGAATCAAAGTTAAAACCTTAAAATTTTGCTAAGGAATTAGCAAAAGTTAGGCATGGGGGTATGATGTGAACACCATCATGAGCCCTAATTAGCTCATTTTGACCCAATAAAGAGAATAAAAGCTCCTACATAACCAACTGGAGGCCATAATTCACTGAATAACCTTTTTGAGAGAAAAGCAAGAAACATAGGGTAAAATTGCAATTTTACCATTGCAGTACAACAATGGGTTTTCTCAAGGGCTAAACATAGGTCAAAAGGTCTTAACAAGATAAAAAGTGGGTTCGATCAGATAGAAAAGGGTTCGTGTGAGTTCTGGGAATTAAATGACTTCTTGAAATCCTAAAACAGACCCACTTGATTAAATGAGGTTCTGCTCAATATAAAATTCACCTAAACCCTCTAAAATTCATAGAAAATTATTTTTTAGGGCTTAGGACTTTCAATTTGGCCATTGGAACCCATTTTGACCTAGAATAGGGTCTCAGACAAACATTTACCCTAAATTGGGTTTTTGCATAAATTTCCCAATCAAACATGGTCAAACCCAAAGTCCAACTTCACCATTGGATTCCATAGGTCCAAATTAGGTTTGTACCAAAATTTGGACCTAAGGGGAACTCATCTTGACCAACTTTGTAAATAGGTTCAACCTGATTACATTTCAATCCCCATCTTTTGAAAACCTTTATAATTAGCCCCCTAGCTTTCTTATCGTCTTCATAGATAGATCCCTCTGCCATTATAGCGGAGGAATTCTACTCCAGCAAGCTTTAGGAGGTGATTTCTCCTTGATTACTTAGAGAATCCCTCCTAAAATTGGAAGGGAGATTCTCTGAGTAATCTCCTCCAATATGAACCCATCACTGAGCCCTAATTTGTACCCAATCTCTCATGCGAATGCATGAGAGATTTGGGTCTTTTTGAAGCTTTCATCTTCAGGCATCATACCTTGCTTGGAAGCTTGGCTTCCAAGCACCAATCCTTCCCTAAAGGCCTATTTAAGATGCCTCAGGTTCAACCGCATCTCCTCAGCTTGAAATTGTGTCGGTTCACCCTCAATTCTTCTCTCCTCGCTGGCCACAACACCTCCGCAAGCTCCGGCAGTTCTTCCCTCACTCATTCATCGCCCAACCACAATACCAGTGGTTGGGTTGTCTTCCTCTTACTCGTTCGTGTCGAGCAACATCGGCCAGCACCGCCTCTGCCCTCGTCTTCGCCGCCGCCTCATCTACGGAGATCTTTGTCTCCGGCGTCGGCCATACCAGCCTCAACGTCTCCCCTGTCCCTTTCATCCTTAGATTAGGTCTGTTAGCTTCCCTCTCTCTTCTACTCCCGTTCCTTCTCTTTATTTCTCAAAAACACCCCTCGACGCCACTGATCACCATCACCTTCTCCACCTCCGGCAATCCCTCCGGTGAGGCACCCCCACCTCTCCGCACCTCCATCCACCACTCCATCCACCCTACAACCTCCGCAACACCTCACTGATCATCTCCCACTACTCCAATCTCTCCGTCGACCACCCAAAAGCACCCTCGAACACACCCACTCACACGGCCACAGAGAACCCTAGGCCTGCTACCACAGCCATCCCCACGCCATGTCGACCACCGCTACACACTTGCCGTGCCTTGGTGAAGCTTCCTGAAGGTCCTGACGTGGCCGCGAGGCTGTCTTGGTGTTTTCAGGTGCAAACATTCATCCACCATTGGAGCAAAGCTTGGAGCAAGCTGCTCTAAGCTTCGCCAGTCCAAGGTCGTGTCCCAGGTTGCGCGAGGCACTCTCGCGAACAACTCCATGCATCCAATTGAAGCCAAGAGCCGTAGCAGCTGCCTCAATCAAAGAGAGCCCCTCTGCTGCGGGCTCACATGAGGAAGGTGGGAAGATAGTCCCACCTCAGAACTGGAAGAGCTGCAGCACCCGCATAAATTGTTTTTCTACCAGAGGCTTATCGCCTCCAACTCACAGGGTGAGGCCCCTCTCACTCGACCCGAGTGCCTCCTCTGTGACCAACACCCCATGGACCTGGTTGACCCGACCCAACTAGCACACCTCACCCACCACCGCACGTCGGTGGGCCTGGTCCCAGGCGTATACCCAACCTGATTACCCGAGAAGCGTGGCTCTAGGAGAGTAGAACTTAAGAGAGAAAGGAGAGGAGAGTTTGCATGGGTAGGGGGTAGGTTTTGCTTTGTAGGCCGAAGAGGAGGAGAAGAGAAGAAGAAGGAAGGAAGGAGGAAGAAGCTAAGGAAGAGAAGGCTAAGGAAGAAGCCAAGAAAGAAGGAAGAAGCTGAGGTTCGCAAGAGAAGAAAGAAGAAACCAAGGAAGGAAGAAACAGAAAGGAAGAGAAAGAAGAAAGAAGAAAGGAAGGAGAAAAGCCAAGCCAACGACAGAGAAAGAAAGGAAGAGAAAGCTAGAGAAGAAAGAGAAGAAGAGAGATTGCAAGAGAAATCAGAGAAAGAAGGTAGAGCAAGAAGAAGGAAAAATCTGAAGAAAACACTGCAGCACATAACTTTAAGATGTCAGATTTTGTAATCAGACGTCCAATTTTTCATAAGTTCATTATTTTTAGCTACAATTATTCTTATTCTTCATATACTCACGCTTTACATTCTTAATTAGATTTTGAGTAGTATTATGTGTTCAATTTGCATTTATTATTGAGATTAGTGTGTGAATTCCATTTGCTCCCTATGTTTGACCTCGGACTTCAAATTTGAGTAATAAAATTGTATTCATTTTGAATGCTTTTTTGGCTGTACTACAACGCGACACTCTTAAATACCGATCTAGTGTCCTAAATAGTCCTCCACAATGAAGTTCAAGGCAAAATTTCAACACACTTTGTTGCTCTTCTTCAGGCATGCATTGATATAAACACATTTATTGAGTGTAAAATGCCTATTCATGCATGTTCCTAGGCTTAGATTTGCATTTCATGTTATAAATATTGCATAGAATGCATCATTCTACATTTAGAGTAGTTGTATATAATTTAGGTTAATTGCATCCTTTTGTGGTCAGGAGAGAAGGATATTTATTTCGGAGCCTCGGATTGACGATCCGACCATATGGATCTGATCAAGACGATGATCGGAGTCCAACGCCTCTGAAATCCCCTCTATCGGAGTCCCATAGCACCATATGCAGTCTGAGGAAGATCAATGGCCAAGGGACTAGGTGACATAATTTAGAGCTTCAAATGACAAATCTAACCACGTGGATGGATTCGGGTCGACGATTGTAGCCTAATGGCATGAGAATCGACTCAATCCGACCTATGTAGTAGCCCCTACAACAAAAAGAAGATGGATGACCCAGATTGCCCCATGCGACGTAATCTAGGCCACCTAGTGCACGCACGCGCCACCACACGCGGGCGTAGGTGCATATGCGCACAGCGCAGTGCTAGCGCATGAGCGTGCATGTGCGTGCGGCAAAGAGAGGTGGGGACAGCGCGTGCCAGCGATGCATGAGTTGGCCTACAATGATGCATGAGCTGGACCTACAGCAATGCTTACAGCCGTCGCTAATTCTTCGCTCGTCAGCAAAGCCAGCTGTGGGCATGAGCGAGCATGAGCTGCTTACAGCGATGGCCTGGATGTCACTAATGGTCCCATACCTATTTTTGCCTCTTCTCCTCCACTATGAAAGGATCTACATCCCCTCCCCTCCAAGCCATCTCTACCTACTCTACTCCCACCTACTCCCAAGCTTTAGCAAGCCTACCAATGCTTTATTAGAGCTTGTTCTCAAGCTCCCAAGGTTCCTATTAGTATAGAGAACCTCTACCCCACCAAATACTCCTCCAACTTCCCATCCCCCTTCATAAGTCGCCTTGGAGTCATCCTCCCACCTCCATTCCGATAGCAGATCATCTCTTCTTTCTTACCTCCATTCCGGAGATACGCCGAAGCTTTCCTCTACCTGACATCCTCCTGCATCTCACCTCTATCGTCCCACTCCTCACCTCCTTCATCTGAGCTTCCTCCAGGTGTCGTTGTCTCGCCGAACAGCCAATTCAGGAGATTTCCTCTCACCTCCCTCTCTTTTTATGCTTTCGTAGAATATTGTAATAGACATTCATGATATATAAAATATTTGTTCCATATCTCTTGTGATTTATTCTGCTTGTCTTCTTACAAAAACACAAAAAAATAACAAAACCATAAAATACCAAAAACAAACAAAACGAAGCACGGTTTTCAATTAAGTAAACGTTGCCTCCCTATGTTCGACCCGGGACTCCCTTGGAGTTTCGGTATAAATTTTATTTGACCACGCATTTTGCAACTACTAGAACGAGTTACTTGTAACCCTGATTTCTAACATGCGAAACACGCCCGACCATTTTGGCACCGTTGCTGCGGAGGCAACGAAATTTACTTTATTATTTTCTATGCTTCTTTGCATTTACATAACACTAACCCTACTTATCTCTGATCTATTGTCTTGCAGGTACCCTAGCATGGAGATCCAAGTGCAGGTAGAGTGTTTTGTAAGTGTCCCCCACACCACCCCCACCTTAGTTTTCATTTCATAACCTAATAACTCAAACCCAAATCAACTTAGGTGCTTGCATAAACCCTAGGGTAGATTTTGGTTGTTTGATTGTCACTCCACTCACCTCACCCACCTGCATATATAAAAAAATAAAAAAATATTCTTCTCTTGTGGGATTTAACTGAAAGCTACACACTTAACACCCACAACTTCTTATCATAAGGTGCACAATCACTTTGAGTCTACCACTTAACTGGGATCTAACCTGTGGACCCGATACACTTCAACTTAATACATATAAGTGAGTAGAAATTTGGATAGGTTAAACATTCTTGTGTGCCTTAACTAATTGGTGCAACAGGCCAATTGATTGATTTGTTTGGGTCGCACCACTCAAATTAAAAGTGATTCATCAGTAGCTTGCCACTTAGGGTTGATTCTTAGGGCTAAACCAGGCACTCCACATTATCTTTTATTTTTAAAGAAACATATCATCACCCGTGTTTTCAAAACTTGGAGTGCTCTATTAAACCTTGATTGAACCAACCTAAGAATTAAACCCTAAAAGCTACTAAACAAGGTTAAGCCCTAAAAGATACATCATCAAATAACCTTGTTTGAAAATCCTAGTTGTGCACACACACACATTTTAATTGATCATTAAGGGTACAACCCATCTAAAGGGCCCATCACATTCCAAGAGCACGATCATCCCAAGCCTAACTAAAACTGAGTAGATGTTGGCCTTAAGGATTGATTCGCTCTTTGGGGCTCAGACTGAGATTTTTTTCGATTAATCTACTTCTGCTGGTCCATCTGATGTCTAGCTAGGGGAGTAGCGTCAAACGATAGTGGCTGGGGGCTACACTAGGAATCGAAGAAGCAAGCCAAAGGAAGAACCTTCTCCCAAGTCCCTCCTAATTGGTTGGATTGATCAGATAAAAGTAGAATAAATTGTTTATAATCTCAAGATGGGTCTTGGGAGTCTGTAGGTCTTTAGGCTACGCACATAAGGACAGGTTTGGTTGATTGTACAACAGGGCACCTTTCTCTATTCTATTTTCCCTCCTACTGCACAATGTATCCTTCCACTTCTTACACGCATTTCCAATCCTATCCTCCTGCCACCACTTATCCCCAAGATGATTACTATCCTGACTTGACTTGTAATTACCTATCCACTAGTCGGGATAACTTTGATTGGGGATATGAATCTGGACCTCAATGTCCAGGGCCTAACCTTGGACAACAAGACTATGATTACTATCCTTCCTAGAGTTACAATGATTATAGATCTCTATCATTTGATGATCAACCTAACCAGATATATAACCATGAAGGATATGCTGATTATAACACTTACCCTCCCCAGAATTATGCTGAATTTAGGTCACCACCAACCTTTAAACAACTTGAAACGACCTACTATCGTGGAGGGACTCGAGAACCTCGACATCTTGACTCCCTTAGATTTAACCCGAACCCACCCAAACCTGAACCAAACCAGTCAGTTTAGGTGAACTAGATCCAGGATAGGGTGTTGGCTAATTTGAGGAACACTATACAATCTTTGGAAGCTCAGCCAACACCATGCACTGAAGCACTAGAGCCTATGATCAAAATGATTAATGAACTTAATAGTTCTCTATTGGATTTGCTCCAAAGTGTTAAGGATAGGGACTTGGGTGAGTTCCTTCTTGAGAAATTATCGAGGTTGAGGATGAAATTTGTGGTTGCCCTAGTCAAAGCTTGGGATGATCTCAAGATGAACCCCCTTCAGGATAGCCAATGTCAGAACCCTCTCAGGTGCCTGTTAGGGGGGATACATTTTCTGAAACCGAGGATGATCAGGTTGGGCTAGAGCAACCCATTGAGGATGAACCAATTGATTCACCCGAGATCCCCGAGCTAGGGGTGAGGAAAAATATGTCTCTTTGAGCCATGAAATGACAATCGATTTTGAGACATATATAAATGAGGATCATGGATTCTTTGATTCTGAGGGTGAGGAATCTCTTAGTGAAGTCTCACTTGAGCTTAAGGAAGATGATTTTAGTGAGACAAATGGGATCGAGGAGCATGACGAACCATTTGATAGCCCAGGCATTGAAGATTTTGATTCATTTGGGGCTAACGTGGAGGATTCGAATCCTCATTTACTTGATGATTCAATCAGTGACCCCATTCCTCATATGCACCCTTAAGAGCTGACTTTGAGATCATTGTGCCCAAGTCAATCTTGATTTAGACATGATTTCTGGACTTGGGAGAATCATATGGGGTGAATGATATGCTAGAGGTCCCGAAGCTTGAGCCCTTGATGTTGGAAGATAGAATTGTTGAAATAAAAATTTGGGAGGCTAATTCTGAGGGAATTTTGATCTTGGATCTAAGGGTACCT
Source organism: Thalassia testudinum (assembly GCA_037157565.1). NCBI lineage: Eukaryota > Viridiplantae > Streptophyta > Magnoliopsida > Alismatales > Hydrocharitaceae > Thalassia > Thalassia testudinum. Next base: position 116,161,311 of record JAZHRO010000024.1, read on the forward strand.
ATTGACCTGAAACTACCTACTTTCTACTAGAACCCTTATGATATCTTTCATGTGCAACCCAAGCTCGAAATAACTGATTATTTTTCTGAGATAGATGTTAAGTGGACAACTGCACCTATTGAACCATCTTTACCCGTTGTCTGACACTTTGATCTTGGGTTGCACACCACTAAACTGTAGGCCCGGCCCGCAAACACAACCATTGGTTCTGGGTGATTCTCATCCAGAACCTAAGAACCACTTGACTCTAGGGCATGGGTCTGCACCATAATCTGGTCCACATTTGTGGACGTCTTCTGCAGATGGGTTTCAGGATCAAACTTTTGATTTTGATTCTGACCCGCACTTGTGAATTCTCAATTTCTTCTTTGTATGTATGTTATGCATAGCTGAAGTCATTAAACTTAGTGCATGTGTATACACTCTTCTCTCTGCGGAGCTGATCGGATTTTCACGACACTCAAGTGATGTTCTGTTTACTCTACCCTTTTCATGTCTTTACTTTTACAATGAAGACATTGCATCATTTAGGCATGGGGGGCTGGATAATCAATTTTTGAGATCATTTTGTTAACTCCATAGAATTTCTTTTAGTTTCTTATATATATAAAAAAAAGTGAAAATTTGAAAAAGATAAAAAAAGAAAGAAATTAGGAAAAGAGAACTTAGGCATTTGGAAGTTATTAACTTTAGGAAATGATACGAGAGGACCTAAACACTTAGACTCTTCAAGTCTTCGGGCTTAATTAGCTCGGGTGTCCACTCGAATGTGGACTGTCTCGAGTCCTCACCAATTCAAATTCATTCTTAATTTGGCTAATAAATTAGGATGATAAGTATACGACTTATCAACCCGCTCTCTGATTTGGGGTACTTTAAGCCTAAGCATCTACACACATTTTTTTGCACTGACTCACTTTTTGATGGTTTCTTCGAAAATTGGGTAGCTGATGAACTGTCTAGGGTGGTATGGCTGGCAAGTTGTCGATGGTAACAGCTCATCGATCGGTTGTCTAGAGCCCAGTCACAAGACCATTTTTATTGTACTGCCTTTAGGTAAATCTTAGATCAAGAAATTCACCTACTTAAAAAAAAAAAGAAAAGAAAAGAAAGAAAAGAAAAGAAACTATAGAGAAAAAAATAGAAAAAGGAGAAAATAAAAAAGTAAATAAAATCACACTTCATCGCACGAGTATGGCTGACAAGTTGTCGGTGGTAATAGCTCATTGGCCAGTTGTCCAGAACCCATCTTACAAAAAAGAAATGCATAATAGTTCCCAAAACACTTAGGGAAGAAGCGGGGGTGTAGAATAAACTAGGGAGATATACACCGGGTTTGCCCTTGTGTTGACCCCATAAATAAAAGTAGGGAGAAAGCTACCATTCTAAAAGATAAACCTCTAGGCAAGGTCACCTAGGGTCGTAGAAACCCGAAGTTCGTTTTAATGGCTGCCTAGTGAGTCTTTCACTATTTTCACAAGATGCTTAGCACTTAGAATCCTTTTCGAGTCTTGGGCGGGTCGGGTAGCCGTAGAAAGTTATCTCGGAACTCTCAAACTCCAAAAGTACAAAAAAATTAGAAAAGAAGAAAAACAAAAAAAAAAGTATCTTTCCTTTTCAAATAAGGCGAGGACTTGGGTGGTCTGCATTCTGGCAAGCACCCGGGTACTGTTGAGTTTTCGTAGTTTAGGACCTTAGTTGAAATTTTCTATTATTAATAAATGACTTAGGCCTAAGCGATCTAATCGTAATTCTACTTTTATACATAGCATATAGTTTAATTTTTCTAGGGACTAGCAAACGATAGGCATGGGGGTATGATATAAACACATTTATTGAGGGTAAAATGCCTATTCATGCATGTTCCTAGGCTTAGATTTGCATTTCATGTTATAAATATTACATAGCATGCATCATTCTGCATTTAGAGTAGTTGTATATAATTTAGGTTAATTGCATCCTTTTTGTGGTCAGGAGAGAAGGATATTTATTTCAGAGCCTTGGATTGACGATCAGATCAAATGGATCTGATCAAAATGATGATCAAAGTCCAACGCCTCTGAAATCGCTTCGATCGAAGGCCCGTAGCACCATATGCAGTCCGAGGAAGATCAACAACCAAGGGACTAGGTGACATAATTCGAAGCTTCAAATGACAAATCTGACCACGTGGATGGATTCGGGTCGACGATCGCAGCCTAACGGCGTGAAAATCGACTCAATCCGACCTTTGTAGCAGCCTTACAACAAAATGAAGATGGACGACCCAGATTGCGACATGTGGCGCAGCCCAGGCTGCCTAACGTACGCATACGCCACCACACATGCACGCAGGCGTGCATGCGCATAGTATAGTGCCAACGCGTGAGCGTGTGCGCACGTGCGGCAAAGAGAGGCGGGGACAGCTTGCGCAAGCGACGCTTGAGCTGGACCTACAACGACGCTTACAGCTGTCACTAATTCTTCGTGAGCCAGCAAAGCTAGCTGTGGGCGTGAGCGAGCATGAGTGGGCTCAACTGCCTATAGCGACGCTTCCAGTGACGGCCTAGATGTCACTAAAGGTCCCATAACTATTTTTGCCTCTTCTCCTCCATTATAAAAGGACCTACACCCCCTTCCTTCCAAACCATCTCTACCTACTCTACTCCCACCTACTCCCAAGCTCTAGCAAGCCTACCAACGCTCTGTTAGAGCTTGTTTTCAAGCTCCCAAGGCGCCTATTAGCATAGCGAACCTCTACCCTACCAAATACCCTTCCAACTTCCCATCCCCCTTCATAGCTCGCCTTGGAGCCATCCTCTCACCTCCATTCCGGTAGCAGATCATCTCCGCCTTCTCACCTCCATTCCAGAGCTACGTAGAAGCTTTCCTCTACCCGACATCCTCTTGCATCTCACCTCTGTCGTCCCACTCCTCACCTCCTTCGTTCGAGCTTCCGCCAGATGTCGTCGTCTCGTCGAATAGTCGATTCGGAAGATTTCCTCTCACCTCCCTCTCTTTTTATGCTTCAGTAGAATATTATAATAGACATTCATGATATATAAAATATTTGTTCCATATCTCTTGTGATTTATTCTGCTTGTCTTCTTCTTACAGAAATACAAAGAAATAACAAAACCCTAAAATAACAAAAACAAACACAACGAAGTGATTTTCAATTAAGTAAACGTCGCCTTCCTGTGTTCGACCCGAGGCTCCCTTGGAGTTTCGATATAAATCTTATTTGACCACGCGTTTTGCAACTACTACGACGGGTTACTTGTAACCTTGATTTCAAACTTGCGAAACACGTGCGATAATGCATCATCTCAATATTTGGTCTTGTCCAATTCTAAATAATTTTGGCTCTTCCCAATGGAAGTATCTAGCTTGGGAAGTGAATATCTTCTGTTTTTGCTTATCCCAAGAGCTAGGGGCCTCTCTAGTGATCAAGTAATTGACGGTATCAGCATACCAGGGTGAAGTCAGTGTAACCGCCATAAGGGTTTCAATGGGAATTGTCTTGCGGATGCCTCTAGATGGAGAGTCATCAAGTGGGAGGCAGGATAGGTGGTCAGCCACTACATTTTCCACTCCTTTCTTCTCACGAATCTCCATGTCAAATTCTTGAAGGAGTAAGATCCACCTAATAAGTCGTGGCTTAGAATCTTTCTTGGCAATGACGTGCTTCACTACTACATGATCAGTAAAAATGACCACCTTAGACTCAAGAAGATAAGACCTAAGCTTCTCCAAAGCAAAAACTACAACAAGTAATTCCTTTTTAGTGACGGTGTAGTTTTGCTGTGGTTCGGTTAAAGTCTTGCTGGCATAGTACAGCACATGTGGTCTTCCCTCTACACTTTGTCCAAGGACTACTCCCATTGCGTAATCCGAAGCATCACACATAAGCTCGAATGGGAGTGCCCAATCTGAAGCTCGGAGAATAGGCACAGAGATCAAGGCCTCCTCCAGCATGTGAAAGGCCTTGGCACACTTTGAATCAAAATCAAAGGAAGACTCCTTCACCAACAAGTCACAAAATGGCCTAGAAATTTTGCTGAAATTCTTAATGAATAGCCTATAAAAGCCTACATGGCCCAGAAAGGATCTAATCTGTTGACATTCTTGGGCAATGGAAGTTTGGAAATAGAATCAACCTTGCCCTTATCTACTTCTAAACCCACCTTAGACACAACATGCCCAAGTACAATGCCTTTCTATACCATGAAATGACTCTTCTCCCAACTAAGGACTAAACCACGTTTATATCACATAAACCATCTATTTTTGCATGTTCTTAGACATAAAGTTGCATCATATATTATAAATATTGCATAACATGCATCATCATACATTTAGATTAGTTTGTATAAATTTTAGGTTAATTTTCTCTTTTTGTGGTGAGGAATAGGGCAATATCTTGTCGGGGCCTTGAATTGAATATCCAATCGTACGGATCTAACCAGGGTGACGATCGGAGTTCAACAACTCCAAGATTGCCTCGATCGGACTTCCGTAGCATCAGATGCAGTTTGAGAAAGATCAGAGGTCAAGGGACCAAGATGGTGTAAATTCGTACATCAGATGACAAATCTGGTTGCTCGGATGGATTTAGATCGACGATCGAAACCCAAAAGTGGAAAAATTGGCCCAATCCGGCATTTGTGGCACCGTCTATAACTCACAGAAGATGGATGGCCAAGATGGCACCACGTGGGACCATCCTAGCTACCCAACGCATGCCAGGGCCTCCCGCTCCACCTCTCCAAGCGAGCATCAATGCTTGATCTTGACCGTTGGATGGAGATCCAACGACCGAGATCAGATGTGCACAAAAGCTTCCGTGTGCCTCAAACGCACGTGTAGTATATCAGTTAAGTCGTTGCATGAGTAGAGAGCGTGCATTCGATACGTGGCACTGCGTCGTCCTTCTCGCGCATAAGTGTGAAATCAAGCAGCTCGATCAGACGCTAACGACCCAGATCTTTAGATCAGACAGATGCACGATTCGACGCTCGATGCTCATGCTCGATCTCACGTGTGGGCACGTGATGAACATACGAGGTGAGATTAATTTTAAGCCGTGCGATCGCTGATATTGTGTGAATGTGCATAAGGCATTTTTCGCACAGAAGGAGAGGAGGCAGGGGCGTGCTCACGTTCTTCATCAATGTGGGGTCTTTAGTAACGTTTATATCCATCACTAAAGATCCCCTATTTAATGTTTTATGATAAAATAACCTATTTGCCCATTCAAACTTCACCTATAAATAGCCTTATCACCCCCACACTTTCTTCATCCCTTCCTTTATTCTCTCACCCCCTCCAAAGCTCTAAGAGCTTGTCCCAAATCCAGGATGCTTCATTAGAGTTAAAGATATAATTTTTCCACCTTCTCATCCCATTCATGGAGTGTTCTGCGGTTGTCTTCTCACCGCCGTTCTAGAAGTGAATCCCATTGTGACGTTGTCTTACCCCATTCTCCGTCATCCATCGTCGTTCTCCATCGTCCATCATCATTCTCCTTCATCCCACAACTTACCACCTTCGTCCGGGCGCTCTATCAACGTGGCTCATCCTCCAAGCAGCCGTCGAGGAGGATAACTTCTCTCCACCTTCTCTTTACTACTTTCTAAAGTAGATTTACCACTTTCTAGTTGTAATCTTTCCATCTTTCTAGTGTAATGATTAGTTGTAATGAACATCACTTGATGATTATGAAATCCATGTTTATTCTACCTCTATTTTGTCTTTATTTGTACTATTCTCTCTCTCTCTTCTATTCATTATTCTTTAAGTAGATAGCTAGTTTTGATTCAATTCGACCAGTTAATCTGCTTTGTGACAATAAAACAAATGCGATTTTTAATCAAATGTTCGCCTCCCTATGTTCGACCTGGAATTCCTTTTGAGTTTCAGTTAATTTATCTGTTGATGATTTTTCCTCGCAAATTGTGCTACAACGACGGGTTTTCAAAACTCAAATCTATTTACGACGATTTTTTGCTTCAACATTTTGGCGCCGTTGCCAGGGAGGCGACGCTCTTTGATTTTTCGCGTTTTCTGACTTATCATTTACCTCACTTCTCTCCTTTCTTATTGTGATTGCAGGTACTCTCTCGAGACTGGCAAAAGCGGTAGATTAGAGTAAAGTGCTATTGAAGGGTCTGTTAGTTTACCCCACCTCCCTACCCACTAGATTTCATTCCATCACCTAATAACACAATCCCTAATTAACCTAGGAGCTTGCATGAACTCTAAGGCTAGTTTTCATTATTTTTTTGTTACCTCCACCTGCCTCACCTTCTGCATATAAAAGAAAAATTAAAAAAATAATTTCACAGAGGTACACAACCTCTTCTGATTCTTCATATTCAACAAGTAACCCGATCTTTGGGACTGGTACACTCATCAACACATAATTGAGTAGAAATCAAATTAGGTAATCACTTGTGTGCCTATTTAAGTGGTGCATCAGGTTAATTGTTTGAGTTGTTTGGGCTGCACCACTTCAACTATAAACAACTCATCAAGTAGCTGCCACATAGGTTCAACTTTTATGGATTTACCAGGCACTCCACATTCTTTTAAGCTTTAAAGGAAAACATCTTCACCTGTGCATTCAAAACCTGGTGTGTTAACTAAACTTGAATCCTAAAAGCTGCTAAGCAAGATTTAAATCCTAAAATTCATCGCATCCAAAAATAATCTTGCTTGAAAACCACTGGTTGTGCACGCACACACATATCAATCAAACATTAAGGGCACAACCCAGATAAAGGGCTCATCACAATCCAAAGTACATTCAAACCTAACCCTAATTAAAATAGAGTAGACGTTGGCCTTAAGGATTGGACTCACTCTTCGGAGCCCAGATCGAGATTATTTTCGACTAGTTTGTTCTACCATTTAATTTGATGTCTGACTAGGGGAGCAGAATCAAACGATCGTGGTTGGGGGGTACACTAGGAACCGGAGGTGCAAATCAAAGGAATAACCTTCTCCCCAACCCCTCCCTTTAACTGGTTGGATTGACCGGAAAGAAGTAGATCAAATCGTTTGTTCATCTCAAGAAGGGTTTTGGGAGTCTATAAGTCTTTAGGCTAGCTCACTTAACGACAAGTTTGTTTGTATTGCTAGGCACCATTCTTCCTTCCATTCTGTCATGGATCCGTCTACAACCTATTCACACTTCCACTCCTACCCTCCTACCACTACTTATTCCTGAAATGATTATTATTCCAACTAGACTTATTCTCATCCATCTTCTAGTTGGGATAATCCTGATTGGGAATACAGTTTCGAACCTCCATGTTTAGGGTCTAACCCTGGACACCATGATCTTGATTCTTATCCTTCTCTGAGCTACATCGATTATAGATCACCGCTCTCATTTGGACAACCTAATATGATCTACAATAAAAAAGGATATGCTAATCCTTTCCCTTCCCCAGTTTACATTGCATATAGGTCATCACCTCTTTATGGACAACTTGAAATGACCTATTATTAGGGAGGGTACCAAGAACCTCAATTCCTTGACTCCCCTAGATTAAACCCAAACCCACCCAACCCTAAACCAAACCATTTGGTTCTGGTGAATCAGGTCCAAGATAAGGTGTTGGCTAACTTAAGGAATACCATACAATCTTTATAAGCTCAGCCAACACCTTGTCCTGAAGAATTGGAGCCTCTGAATGAAATGATTGATAATCTTAATAAGCGTTTGTTGGATTGGCTCCAGGATGTTAAGGATAAGGACCTGGGTGAGTTTTTACTTGGGAAGTTTTCGAAATTGAGGATGAGATTTGTGATTGCTCTAGTATAATCTTGGGAGGATTCCCAAGATGAACCCCTGTTAGGAGAGACAATGTCAAAAGTCGCTCAGGCACTTGTAGGGGGACACGTTTTACGAGACTAGGGTTGACCAGGTTATTATAAAGCAATCAAATAAGGATGAACTAATTTCTTCACCTAAGATCCTTGAGTAGAGTAGGGGTACGAGGAAAAGTATGTCTCCATGGAATAGAAAGTGATTAATGATTTTGAGACATACATTAATGCGGATTTAGAATTCTTTGATTCTGAAGGTGAAGAATCATTATGTGAAGTTTCACCTGAGTTTACAGCACACGATTTCAGTGTGAGGATTCGGCCTTAGGAATTTGATGAATCATTTGATGGCCCAATAACTAAGGAAATTGATCTTGTTGGGGCTAGCATGGTGGATTCAGATCCTAATTTCATGAAGGATTCAATTCATAACCCTATTCCTTAATTACACCTCTTCGAGCATAATGATGATTTTGAGTTTAAGATCACCAGACCGAAGTCAATTTTGATTCAGCCATCAATTGTGGACTTGGAAATTTTAAATGGGGTGATTATCATGTAAGAGGTCTCGGAATCTGAAGTCTTGATTGTGGAGGATAGGAATTGGGAAATGATGATATGGGAAGCCAATTTCGAAGGAGGCAAAAGATCGAGTCTAAGGGTACGTATTTGTATGAAATCACCAACCTTCTACTGGGACCCTTATGACATCTTTGATTCAGAGGATGTCCAAGCCAAGCACACATTCATTGATTATTCTTTTGAGCTTGATTTCTCTGTAACCCAACTTTTTGGACTTGGGTTGCATCCTCACAAATCGCAGGCTCGACCTCGCTTGCATGCTGATCTTAGGTTTTGGATAATTTTTATCCAGAACCTTAGATATACTCGACCATGGGATATGGGTCTACACCACAATCTGGTCCACATCTGTGGACATCTGTTGGTAGATTCTGAGGTGAATCTTTTTATTCTGATTCTGACTTGCACCTGCGAATTCTTATTTCTTCTTCTTTGTATTGTATGCCTAACTGAAGGAACTAAATTCAGCACGTATACAGTTTCTTTTCATCTCGGAGCTGACCTGTTATTCATGCAATTTAGGTGCTTTCTACTCTACTTCACTCTGTTTCATGACTTTTTAATACAATGAGGACATTGCATTAGATAGGCATAGGGGGGTGGATATCATTATCTAAATCATCTTGTCAGCTCTGTAGATTCTTTTTATTTTCTCTTTATTTCTTAAAAAAAATTATGGAATTAGGAAAGAGAACTTAGGCTTTAGAAAATTTTCAATCTTAGAGAATAAAATTGTATGATTTGAATACTAAAACCTTTCAGGTGTTTGGGCTTAATCAGCCTGGGTGTCCACCAAAATGTGGATTTATTTCTTGAGTCCTCGCCACTTTGAATATATTTCTAATTTGATTAAATAAGTTGGGGTGATAAGTACACGACTTATCAACCCTCCCTCTGATTTTAGGAAACTTTAAGTCTAAGCATCTACACACTTTTCGCATTGACTCGTTATTCGGTTGTTTTAATGAAAATGGGTAGCTAATGAACCTTTTAGGGTGGTATGGTTGGCAAGTTATCATGGGTAACAGCCCATTGATAGGTTGTCCAGAGCCCAGCCACATGACCATTCTTTTCCTGCTGCCTTTAGGTAAATCTTAGATCAGGGAAGCCACCTACTTAAAGAAAGAAAAGAAAAAGAAAAATATCCAGAAAGAAAAGAAAAAAAGAAATAGAAAAGGAGAAAAGAAAAGAAAAAAAGAAAAAAGCCACACTTACCGCACGAGTATGGATGGCAAGTTATCGTGGGTAATAGCCCAATGGTAGGTTGCCTAGATCCCAGCTGAAGAAATGCACGTATAATTCCTAGACACTTAGGAGGAAGCAGAGAAATTGAATAAGTCGGGGAGATATACACTGGATTTGCCCTTATGTTGACCCCATAAAATAAAAGTAGGGAGAAAGCTACTGGTCAAATAGATACACCTTTAGGCAGAATTCCTTTTTAAGGTCAACTAGGGGTGTAGAAACCCGAAGTCCATTCTGATTACTGATCAATGAGTCTATCACATTCATAAAAAGATGCTTAGAACTTAGAGTTCTCATCAAGTCTTGGGTGGGTTGAGTGGTTGCAGAAAGTTGCTCCAAAACAACTCAAAGATCCAAAAAAATTAGAAAAGAAGAAAAAAAGAAAAAGATCCTTCTTGGAATAAGGGAGGGCTTGAGGCAGTCTGCATTCTGGTAGACACCTGAGTGCTATTTTTTCTCTGTAGGTCAGGTCTTAGTTGAAATTCTTAAGTGTTGAAAAATAACTATTGCCCAAGAAATCCGACCTAATTCCCTTATAAATACCATGTAGTTTTGCTAAGGACAAGCAAAAGATAGGCATGGGGGTGTGATGTAAACACGTTTATATCACATAAATTATCTATTTTTGTGTGTTCTTAGACATAAAGTTGCATCATACATTATAAATATTGCATAACATGCATCATCATGCATTTAGATTAGGTTGTATAAATTTTAGGATAATTTTCTCTTTTTGTGGTTAGGAAATAGGGCAACGTCTTATCGAGGCCTCGGATTGAAGATCTAACCATATGAATTTGATAAGGGTGACGATTGGAGTTCAACGACTCTAAGATCGCCCTGATCGGACTTCCATAGCATCAGATGCAGTCCTAGAAAGATCAGAGGTCAAGGGGCTAAGATGGTGTAAATTCATACATCAGATGACAAATCCGACCACACGGATGGGTTCAGATTGACGATCGCAGCCTAATGGTGCAAAAATCGATCCAATCTGACATCCGTGGCACCATTTACAACTCACAGAAGATGGACGGCCAAGATGGCACCACGTGGTATCATCCCAGCCACCCAACACATGCCAAGGCCTCCCACTCCACCTCTCTAAGTGAACATCAACGCTTGATCTCAATCGTTGGATGAAGATCCAACGACCGAGATTAGCTGTGCACAAAAGCTTTCGCGCGTCTCGAACGCACGCATAGCGCAATAGTTAAGGCGCTGCGTGAGCAGAGAGCATGCGTACAATTTGCAACGCTGCTCACTCTTTCTCGAGCACGAGTGCGAAATCTAGCTGCTTGATCAGATGCCAATGGCCTAGATCTTCAGATCAGACAAATACGCGATCTGATGCTCGACACTTACGCCTAATCTTACCCGTGGGCGCACGATGAAGGCGTAGAAGAGATTGATTTTAAGCCATCCGATCTCGTGATTGGACGACTGATATTCCGCAAACATGCATAAGGCATTTTGTCTGTAGAAGGAGAGGAGGAGAGGGCGTGCGCTCATTCTTCAGCAACGTGGGGTCTTTAGTGACATTTATATCCGTCATTAAAAACCCCCCATTTAGTGTTTTAAGATAAAATGACCTATTTGCCCATTCAAACTTCACCTATAAATAACCCTATGACACCCACACTTTCTTCATCCCTTCCTCTCTTCTCTCACCCCCTCCAAAGCTCTAAGAGCTTGTCCCAAACCCGGGATGCTCCATTAGAGTTAAAAATATAATTTTTCCACCTTCTCATCCTGTTCGTGAAGCATTCTACGGTTCTCTTCTCACCGTCATTCAAGAAGCGGATCCCGCTGCAACGATGCCCTATCCCGTTCTCCATTGTTCGTTGTCATTCTCCTTTGTGCCACATCTCACCACCTTCGTCCAAGCACTTCGTCAATGTGGCTCATCCTCCAAGTAGCTGCCGAGTAGGATAACTTCTCTCCACCTTCTCTTTACTGCTTTCTAGAGTAGATTTACCTCTTTCTAGTTGTAATCTTTCCAACTTTCTAGTGTAATGATTAGTTGTAATGAGCATCACTTGATGATTATGAAATCCATGTTTATTCTTTCTCAATTTTGTCTTTATTTGTAATATTCTCTCCCTCTTTTATTCATTATTCTTTAAGTAGATAGCTAGTTTTGATTCAATTCGACCAGTAATCTGCTTCATGACAATAAAATAAGAGCGATTTTTAATCAAATGTCTGCCTCCCTATGTTCGACCTGGAATTCCTTTTGAGTTTCGATTAATTTTTCTATTGATGGTTTTTCCTCGCAAATCGCACTACGATGGGTTTTCAAAACTCAAATCTATTTGTAATGATTTTCCACTTTAACAAGTCTCCTTACATCTCTTCAGCACATTCACTAAGTGCAGGAGACACTGGTCGAAAGATGAGCCGTAAATGGAGAAGTCATCCATAAAATCCTCAACACACTCGTCATTCATGATTGAGAAAATGGACATCATACATTGCTGGAAGGTTGCTGGTGCATTACATAATCTAATCGGCATACACCTAAATGCAAAAGTGCCGTAAGGACTTGTAAAAGTTGTCTTATCCTGGTCGTCAGGGAAGACTGCAATCTGGTTATACCCAGAATATCCATCTAAAAAGTAGAAATACTTGTTCCCTACCAATTTCTCAAGGATCTAATCAATAAAGGGCAAAAGTGATCCTTCTGGGTAGCGGTGTTCAGTTTGCGGTAGTCTATGTAGACCCTTCAACCATTTGAGGGTCTGGTCACCACTTGTTCTTCCTGGTCATTGGTTTCTACCGTAAAGCCTGCCTTCTTAGGCACCATATGGATTTGACTAACCCATTTGCTATCCACGATGGGATATATGATCCCAGAGTCCAACCACTTCAAAATCTCCTTTTTAACCACCTCCCTTATGTTAGGGTTAAGACGTCTCTGCATGTCTTGAAATGGTTTAATGGAATCATCAGTATAAATGTAACACATGCAGAGTGTAGAGTCTATACCCTTAATATCAACGATTGTCCAAGCTATGGCTTCCTTGTGCCTTGATAACCAGTCTAGCAAGGCTTCCTCTTACACCTCAGATAGCATAGATGAGATGATTACAGGGAGGGTATCATTTGGCCCAAGGAATACATACTTGAGAGTGTCTAAGAGGGGTTTCAATTCATTGTTAGGGGCTTGTATGGTTGAGGGTTTCATAATAGATGTACACTAATTAGAACTAAAGTTAGTAAAAACAAAAAAAATATTTACAAAAATACCTCCTAATTAAACAATTAATCTTTTTTTAAATTTTAGTGAATCAAAATATTTCCTCCATGGCAATGGCGCCGTTAAAATGATAGCGTGGGTTCACTCAACTCAGTAATTAAGTTAATTTAACTTAATTAAGAGTAGAAGAAATCACTTAGGTTAACTCGAAGTTGTGTCGGTTGTGTAGTATAGGGTTGAATTAACCTAACATTTTAGAAATTTTTACTGGTTGAGTCTAGGTTGTTCACTGGGAGGCATAATAATTTTCTCCAAATTCACCAATTTTCTTTTATCTCTTTAAGTTTAGGAGGTAAGACTAGTTTAATTTTCAAAACATGAATTTTGTCAAAATATTTAAACTATAAAGGATATACAAAATTCCATATGCAAACATATTTACTCAAAATGTTGTACTTTATTAACAAGTAAGCATACTAATTTTTCAATTTTATTTCATTCTAAGAAATTAAGGCAATTAAAAAGTTATCCAATTAAAACATGCCTTTTACAATTAAGAACAAAAAGTAATTATGCAAGAGAAAATTCATTTATCTCTTCATCTCTCTACAGCCTCTAATCTTCTTCTTTCGTTTCTTCTTTCTCTCTTTTATTTTCTTCTCTCGAGCTCGCTTTCTTCTTACCTTTCTTATGTTATTCCTGCCTTCTCTTCTTCCCTTAGTTTTTTCTCCTTTGTTCCTTAGTCTCTTTCCTTAACACTTCTTAGCGTCTGTGCTCCTTTCTTCCTTAGCCTTTGCTTCAGCACTTAGTTTTTACATAACATCCTTTAGCGACCTTTCTTTTCCTTAAGCTTTCAGCTGAATCGGGTTTCTTTTACTTTTTAAACCAAAAGTTTTTTTTTATTTGCGGCGAGGTCCTTTCGAGGATACACAGCACCCTGAGACCAAGGTGGGACCAGACCCTACTCGATCCTCGCCTAATCTCAGTTAGGTTCGTTTCGGTTCATTTGTTAATCGGTTCATAGTTTTGAGCCACCTCGGCTCAACCCGGCCTCCCAGGCCACACTCGCCCTCCCAGGGCACAATCATTTCCGCACGCCCCCAAGGGTGCACACCCGCAGGCATAAGCCCACACACTCAGAACAATGCTCAAATCAGAAGGAATTGGAACCGGTGCGCCGAGCGCTAACGACTGCATAGCCATAGGAACAAATCAGTTTTATTCCCAGGCACGCTCTCGTGAATATCCGAGGTGGAACAAAGCTAACCCTTTCAGACCCGAATTCAAACAATCCTAACTTTCTACCCACAGCTCCAAATTGGATGATTTAAAGTTTGTTGGAAAGCTCTAAGGGTAATCTACACAATTTTAGGGTCAATTTAATGTTTTAATGATGTTTTCCTTTTCAATTTAAGAGATGAAATTAGGGGTTTCTACGGGTTTTAAAAAGCTTGGAAAGTGAAATTAAAGTTAGGGAAGTCCTCAGATGGACTTCTCTCATCTATTAAAAGGTTTGTATATGTTATATAAAAAATTCCACTTCTGTTAGGATAGATTTTAAACTCTTAAGACTTACAGAACCTGCAAAGAAGCTTTTCTCTTCTCTGAAAACTTCAGAGGTTGATTTTTAGATTTCAATAAGTGCAACAGACACTTTAAAGTGTTCTTAATCTATTTAGATTAATTCTAAGGGTTATAACAAATCAATCTGGGTAGGTTTTAAGTTTGAATTTCATCAAAATAGTGCTTCTGCTGGTTTGGGTTCGAAAGTAACCCAACTTGACAGAAACAAAATTTTCACTAAATACATCATCTAAGCTTACTTTATTCTTTCTAAAATCATCAAATAGAATCTCAGAAACAATTTCCACATCCCAATTCCTCAATTCAAGCTTAGAACACCATTATCAAACTCAGGTTTGACTATGGAAGCTCGAATATTGACTTTCTATTTAAAGCTTCCTCCTAGGAAATTAATGCCTCAATCAGAGTCTCCTCATCATCAGAAACTCATTCAGATCTTCAGATTTGTGTTCTATCCTTAATTCCTAGGGTTTCAAGCTCGCCGCCTGAACTAAAATAGGTGTTTGTTTGACAGAGTATAGGAAAGATTGCTACAATTATTTGAAGGTTAAAATAGCTTCATCCGGCGAGTTGGAGAAGTCTGTTATGAAGGATTTAAGAAACATTTAAGGAGCTCAGAAGCTTCAGTGCGACTTCTCCAACTCGCCGGAGTTGGGGAAGATGACGTTACATCTAAAGCTCCAGTGGTTAAAACCTTAAACAAATATCTTTAAAATAGCCATTAATCTTTATTATACTATTCTGGAGCTACTTATCAATTTCTAGAGGTTGTAACACAAAAATGGCTCGCCGGAGCTCCGGTGAGTCCAGAAAATGTAGATTGTATGTACAGATTGACAAAATTAACTATTTTTGATCTAGAAATGATCCTGAGGTTGCAAGGAACCTCATTATCACATTAAATTCCTCATTTGTTCGTTAAAATGTAAGATTTGACAGCAAGTTTATTTTCTTAAAGATTTGAATTGTTTAAGCTCAGGACTTGATTTAACTACTCAATTAAGAAGTTAAATCAAGTCAACAGATATTATTATTCATAAATATATATTTAATTTATAGTTTGAATTGTTCCTGAGCTGCCATGGATAGTGAGCTTAGGAGCTTAATTAAGATTTAGGCATTTAATTATAGATGATAATAATAGGTAATATAATGTCGATTAGGGTTCATTAGTGGTGATAGGTGATGAAAGAACCCAGTGAAGGTGGAATTAGGTTGATTATTGTCACCATAGACAGTGTCATTAATCGGTGAAGGTGAGATTTGAATTAGGCATTTAGGTGATTTAATTAAATGATTAAGTGGATTAGAAGTGAACATGGAAGATTTAGGAATGTGTATAGTGTGTTAAAAGACAAAATTAAATCTCTGGCGAGCTCAAGGAACTTGCTGGAGTTGGAGGAGATGAAACTAAAATATGAAATTACTCTAACCTAACTAACTAAACTAACTAACTAAGCTAGCCTACTCCTACTCCTACTCCTAGTCTACTGTTACCTGGACGGAGGGGTAAATAGGGTTCCGTCGAAGTCTCATGGCGAACGACGAAATCAGAGGGTGGGAGAAAGATCTCCGGCGGGCAGATTTGAGGTGGAGCGGAGGAATCCTAGGGTCAGCGCCTTTGTCAAAGGTGCGGAAGACCACGGCGGATCTCCTTGGCTACTTAAGATGGACGGAGGAAGTCGGAAGATGGAATGGGGAATCACCGGAGGTTTGGAAGAATAGCCTATCGAAGTCTGCTACAGTGTTAGAAGAGGGAAGGGAGACAACTTGCCTAAAATCGGAAGTGTGAGGGGGTATTTATAGCAATTTGCGGCGAAGAGAGAGGCGGGGTCTGGTCGAAGAAGGAGCTCGAGGAGCTTAACCTTCGTCGTCGTCTCCGACGACGGTGAGGTTATCTCCCACTGAATAATAGGATTCTCAGTTAATCCAGACCAATGGATGAAGTGTAGGTGGTGAGCACAAGCTGCAAGAGCTTGGGCAAAGAGGAATGATGTCTGCAGGGCGGTGATCGCACGGTGGGATGACTCTCTGCCGCCAGCCGTTCATTCGGCTGGAGAAGAAGAAGACAAAGATTGACTTAGAAGTAATAAAACTTAAGGACCTATGTGAGAAATAAAGACTCGATTGTAATGAATATTAAGGACTAAAATTTAAACCTAGGTTTTGAAGGTTTATTTTAACTTAAATCTTTTCAACCTTTTATATATGTTAGTAAATAAGGTAAATATTATGTTTACACCTTGAATTTACATTTTTGACCTTTTTAAGTTAATTTATTAGATTAAGTAAAATCACTTAAGTTATTACATACTTAGGTATACATTATATTTAAGTAACTTATCTTATTAATTAAGGAAATGATTAATAGGATTTTGAGTCCAATTATTATCTAAATTATTAATAATGTTAATTGAATGATAAAATGTCATTTTAAACTTATTTTAAGGTCCTTAACTAAATATCCCTTATTCTATAATTAACCCTTATATATTCATAACCTTAGCTAATTAACTAGGAAGACTAGTTAATTAGGGGTAATTAGAAATCATGATGAGTGTCTCATCATAGTAGATCTACCTTCGGCAGGTATGATGGAGAGAGAGACTCAGTAGAAACTCCAAGGAACTCCTCAAGAGAGAGACTCAGTAGAAACTCCAAGCAACTCCTCAAGTTCTAGTACATCCCCTTCACATTCATCCAAGAGATGGGAATGCTCATTTAGCATGACATGCTGATTGGGGTCATCACATAAAATTGCAGGAGTTGTCTCTTCAATCAGGTCATCTACCACCTCAACTTGGGAATAATCCTCAAATCTAGCTTGTTTATAAGTATCAAACACATTACACCTAATTTTCCTACTCCTAAAGCATATTTTTAAAGCCCTAATGTGACAATTAATTGAAGCAATAGAAGTCGCAAGAAAAGGGTGACCCAAGATGATGGAGGGCCTGGTTGGTTTGTTGGTAGGGTCAGTGTCCAATACCAGAAAGTTAATGGGGAAGAAGAAATCCTCTGCTCTCATGAGGACATCCTCCAACAGGCCCCGTGCCGTCTTCAAGGATCGGTCTGTAATTTGGAGGATTACGGGGGAAGGCTTTAGATTGCCTCTTCAAGTTGTTCATAAATGTAGCTCGGAAGGATGTTTACCCCCACACTCAGATCAAGCAGAGCCTCATCTATATGTAGGTCACCAACGACCACTGAGATGTATGGAGCTCTTGGGTCCTCTATGGGAGCACCATCATGAGCCATAACTAGCTCAATTTGATCTGATAAAGTCAATAAAAGCTCCTACATATCAGTCAAAAGGTCTCTTAGACAGGTTGAGTTGTTTTGAGAAGAAAAGAATAATAAAAGGTTATTTCTGTAATTTTATCAGTAATCCACAAATACAGAATAACTATGGGATTTTTTAGGGGTTAGTAAAGGTCAAATATGCATTTAAGTCTAATAAGGGGGTCCATGCAGACAAAAATGGGTTTTCACGTATTTCAAGAATTAAATGACATCTGAAACCCTAAAAATAGACCCACTTAATCTACTGAGGTTTTAGTTAGGATAAAATTCACATAAAATTCATAGAAAAATATTCGTTAGGGTTTAGCATCTTTGAATTGATCATTAGAACCCATTTTGACCCAAAATAGTCACAAAGAGACTATTGCCCTAATTTAGGTTTTTACATAAATTACCCAGTCAAACGAGGTCAAAACCAAAATCCAACTTCACCATTGGATTCCTCGTGATTAAATTAGGTTTTATCAAAAATTTTTCCCAATCTGAGATTATTTCGACCTACTTTACATTTTAGTCCAAGTCTAACTCTTTTTCTCTCAAATAACCCCTCAGCTTTTGAAACTATTACAAAAACCCCCTTGAGTTCTTCTTATTCTTCACAGAAATGCCCCTGCCACCATTACTATGTGAACCCAGGAACCGTCTGATTGCGCAGCAATCATAGGTCTTAATTGACCTAGATTAAGCTAGGACTCAGCATAAGTTAGGGTTATTCATGCATGCATACGCATTATCTACATCTTTACTGCTTTCCTTTAGCTATGTATAAAATAATGTTATAATGTGCTGATTAAGTACATTATGTCGATTGAAGGGAATAAGCTGATCAAGAGCTGGATCTGAAGCTGGATCAGGAATAACGGGAGTTGTAGCAGAGCTGGAGCAGACGGCTTAGTTTAGATATAGGAACAATAATGTACGGGGGTTAAAAGTTTGTTATTCTATTAAGTAGGAATAAAGAAGTAAAATGTGAAGAGCTTAGGTCCATCCTAGCCCTAGGATATCCTAGAGACTTCCCCAAGCCTTAGCCACCCTTAGATTAGGTCACAACAACCTAGGAAGCCTTAAAACCCTAGTTCCAACCCTTGTCTAGACGTCCAGATAAGTTATAGGACATCCAGGACCCTTAGCCATCTCCCGTACACCTTAAACCCACTTCTGCAGTGTTATTGGACGTCCAAACACTTTGTCAGACATCCAATTTCTGCAGAGTACCCAAAATAGAACCTTGATTTCCCCTGACTCAAATTGGACGTCAAGAACTGAAGTCTGGACTTCTGATTTTTTAGTATAAGTCGTCTGATCCTATTTTTGGATGTCTGATACTGGTCTCCATTCTCTATTTTGAGATTCAAGTCTTGATCTTGGATCTTTAGCTCCCTAAACCTAATCCCAACCCCATAGGAACCTAAATTAAGGTGTCTTAACCCTGGTACATCACCTCTAGACCTACCTAAGGACCTAATTAGGTCCTCACCAAACCCAATTGACTTAGATCAAAGTCAATTACCTTCACCTAAGTCAATTGGACTCATTAAGTCCAATTGAGCTTAGATCTCAACCCACACAAGTTCAATTGGACTTAGTGAGAGTACAATTGACCTAAACCCAACCTGATTGAGTTATGTCACCCTCAATTAGGCTCACACTCATTCAATTAAACTTAGGTTAAGTTTAATTGCATTTTCACCTTAGTAATTAGGGTTTGTAACCCTAAAATCAAGACCTACACCTACACAAACCCGTTAGGACCTACCCTAAGTCACCTAGCCATGTAGAGCATGACCACACACACACACACACACACACACCCATTCACGCACACACTTCTCTAGAATTCTCTAGAGTTCTCTTGAGATGGCGCCACCTCTTGGTTGCCAAATTTAGCAACCAAGAGGCATTCAAATTGGGATCCACAATTTTTGGATCTCAAAGACCACCTCCACCCACATGTGGCCGGCCACTCTTGGACTCTCTCTAGAGAGTTCCACACCTCTCTAGAGAGAAGCCATTAGGTCTATAAACAGACCCCGTGGGTAGCCAAACACACCCATTCACATCCTTGGCTTCCATTGGCACCACTCACTTCATTAGCTCCATACACGCCCACCTTCACTTAGCTAGCTACTCCACCTCCACGAGCTCACCACCATCAAGGAGGACATCATGCTGAGATGCTAGATCAACCCTACCTCTCTCCAAGTGTCAGCCTAAGCTACATTGGCCGCCCCTCATTCTTTTCCCGACCACTCCAAGGCCATCGGGGACCACCCCTGAATGCCCTTTTATTCTTTTAGATTTAATTCATGCTCTTCATAATTTTATTGCTTTTATTTACTGCTTAGTAGTGTAGTCTTACTTCTCCCCCAATGATGCATGCGAAATCCTCCCATCGATTCTTGTATGCGATCATTTTCTGGTAGCTAGGTTTAATTTTCAAGCGTTTATGTACAAGCTTTCCTCTAGATTCCTTGTGCAAACAACTCCCCAATGAATGAATGAATGAAAATGCATTTATATATATATCTCTTTATGTGTTTGAAATCACCACGAGCTTAATAATTATCGTATTTGCGTGATTTAAGTGCCTACTCTTTAACTGTCAATCTATTACGCACCAGCATGTCATTTCCTGAGGATATTGAAAATCTAACAATAGATGCTTTCTCCATAACTAGTCACCACCTCACTAGAATCGTGCGCACAGAAACTCACACGTTCACTTTCATAATTTACTTGACGCATGCCCATGTGATCCGAGTTAATAATAGAAGTGGTGAAGTTTTAGTTAGGAGATTGGAAATCGGCGTGCATCTTTAAACGAAGTAGAGTAGTAAAAAGATCGATTTCAAAAGTGAAAGCAACGCCTCCCAGAGACGTACGACTGAGACTCAAGTCTCGTAATTTTTGTAAAACAATATCTTTGTTGGATCGTACTTCGCGACTATACTACGACACTTTTTTCTATCGAATACGTGATCTACGAATTTCCAAACACCGTCGACCTTCAATCAAGAGATTCTCCCTGATTTCATGGCGAAAGCCTTCCAAATTTGGAAGGAAGATTCTTGAGGAGTTGCTCTTCAATCTAAGGTAGGTCTTGCCTTCCAAATCTTGTGCAAGAGTTCATGCAAACTCTTGGAAATCCTAAACCTATTATGTTATTTTCGAGCTTTCAAAGCTTGGTTTCCAAGCTTTGAAGCTCATCCTTTGGCCTATAAAAGACCCCCTTGGCATTCCCCTCTTCTTCAGCAAGTCCTTAAGCCAAAAATCCTCTTCCTTCCTCTACCTCCAGCTCGTTTAGAGCTTGCTCCGACGAACTCCTATCCCTAGCTCCTTTGTCGATCGCCACATACCATAGGTTCTGGTTCTTCCCCATCGTCTTCCACATCTCAACATACCTGTGTAACGCTTCCTAACCTCTTCTTCGTCGCCGTCTACCTCTTCGAAGCTTTCATCTCCTCCAACTCCGGCCATACCACAACCGGCACCAACTCCATCATCCTTGATCTAATAACTAGTTCATTTGACTCCTCTTTGTCAACTCATCATCACCATACTGCCGAAACTCCATTCCAACCATTCACACACCTGCTCCAACTCCGTCTTCCATCTTGCTGACGTACCCCTGACGAAGCATTCCTGCTGCCACAAATCATCTTTCCACCTACCACCGCATCCACAAGCATCACCTCGCTTCATTGAGTAAAAGCCCCAAAGAAATTTTGGGCTTGGCTCTTTCTATCTCCTCACTCGACTCACGCACCTCCATCCACCTTCCTCGAGGTCGTTAGGCCTCTCTGACTACATACGTAGCATGCCACCGGCACCATCGACTTCGCTGCACTCTCACGCACCTTTTGAACCATTCTGACGTGGAAGAGAGGCCTTTTTCTTGTTTTCAGGTTCAAAGGAATAGACCACCATTATTGAAGCTTCTTCGAGCAAGCTCAAAGTGTGGTTCTTGCAGTGTTTACTCTAGGCTTTCGCTCTAGACGAAGCGGATTCAGCCAATGCATCTACCTAGAGGGTCAATTGGGAGAGTTGATAGCTCTCAATACTCCAACTGATCAATGTTTGCTGTTTGCTACTACATGAAAAGGAGTCGGGGACTTTAGTCCCACCTTGGAAGACACTAAAGCCTCAGCAACGAATAAAGTGTTTTTGTGTTCCCTACCCCTCACCCAAGACACAGGGGTCGGGTCCCCACACACACCTCACCCGTGGGCACGCCACGCAGGTCTGGCTAGGATCCGATTACCCGCTTGTTTACTCAACTATCAACCCGAGTAAACTGGTTTCTGAGAGAGAAGAGAAGGAAAGAGAGTGAGGGTGGGGGGTTTTGCTCTTCAGAGAGAAACCCCGACCCTTAGCCACATTGAAACTTGGATGCCTCTAGTGCATAGAAAAAAGGGCAGATGAAGGTGAGAAGAAAAGAACAACAGAAGAAGAAGAGAAGATTCAAATAGCATTAGAAGGGCTGAAGGAAAAGATAGTCCCACATTGTGGGATTAGAAGCTGCAAGTGCGAGATAAATTGGATTTGTGACCCGACTCTGGTTCCCAAGCACACGAGGGGTCGAGTCCCTCCTCACATATGCCTCACACCTCGATCACTACCCCACACCGGTGACCCTGGTCCCTTGTCCAGAATTGAATACCCGCCTAGTTACCTGATTAATCGGGTATCTGAGAGAGAAGAGAACAGGAGAGAGAGAAAGAGTACGTAGGGAAGGAGGGGTTTTGCTCTTGAAAGCCCCCAACACTTATTCAAAATTCGTGAGTTTCCTCCCTTGTGCGTGAAGAGAAAAGTGAGAAGAAGAGAAGAGCCTAAGGAGAGAAAGGAAAGGAAGAAGAAGAACAGTGTCCCTTTGGCGTTGTAGCAGGAGATGGTTAAGCTGTCTGACTGAAGTTCCAGCTGTCTGATCTCTGACAGGGAGTGCACTGTGTACTTATCATACGTGGCATTTGGTTGATTGATACTGTAGCATTATTTAAGTATAATTGTATTAGGGTAATTTGGTGATTCAAATCACCATTTTGTTGGTACTAGAGCACTGCGATCATTTATTTTGATGATAACAAAACACGTGTCATTTAACATTTTCACTTGGAATCTTAGATTTGAGGTCAATTGCAAATGGAGACGTGGTTAGATGGAGTTCGAGCTCACATCCAGGACGGATTGGAGGAGCTTGATGGAGAACAGAGGAGCTTCGTGAGGAGCAATGGCTTGAAGAAGGAGTTGAAGAATAGGATAGATTTCCTTTCCTTGTACTCTATGTATTTTTTGTTTCTTTTGTTGCTCTTTATTTTGTTACTTAGATTCATGTTAAAGAGCCTCAAAGTACCCTAACAGTAGTCTTAGGAACACCTGCACAACCCTAGGATGCTTAGGTTTTCTGTAGAGAACTTAGAATACCAAACTAGGGTTCAAATAGCCATTGCAGACGTCTAATATGAAAATCAGACGTCTGATAAATACTTTTAAGACGTCTGACTGTTGACTCAGACGTCTGATTATGTTTAGGCTGGACTTAGTTAGTTCTGTCTGATGAAATTAGACATCCAAACCTTAGTCCAGACGTCTTAGAAGACGTCTGATGCCTTTGCCAAATGTCCAATTAGTGGACCGTTGGCTCCCTGAATAAACAATGAAGGAAATGACCGTTAGCCTCGTATCAGACGTCCGTAGAGGACCCCAGACGTCTGATACATGATCGTTTTGCCTCGGCTGACCCAAAATCTCTTCTCAAAGATTTTATAGCCATTGCACTCCCTTGGGAATCATTTCCGTAGAAAAGTAGGTTTCCAGACGTCCAAACATCATTCCAGATGTCCTGTGTGTCATCTGATGCACTTCCACTAGAACCCTGTTTCGATTTGATTCAAGTCAGGAAGGAGACCCGCCTAAAATCAGATGTCTGACTTTGTTCCCAGACATCTTAAACTAGTTTTCCAAATGTCCAATGCCAGGATCAGACGTCTGATAACCCTGCCAGTGTAATGATTAATCCTGATTTCGGCCTGATTCTCTTGGAGCTTGCACCCAACGGCTATGGAAGCCTACCAAGGCCTTCCAAAGCCTTCTTAGGGCCTCTATAAATAGAGGAGAACCTTTGCCACTCATACATACACCTAGACACACCCAAGCTACATACTTTCCACTCTTTGGTGTCTAAAAGAAGAAGAAGATCATATAGAAGAAAGCTCTTGCTCTCCAAGCTTAGTTCTACACCTAGAGAGCTTGATTCCTGTTGTGCACCCGCTCTCTCTCCGCGATTACGAGAGCGACGAAGCACTACCGTGTAGTTCACGCATCCGCGTCGTCGACGCACTTCATGCAAAGGGAAGCATCCTTACTCCTATAGAAGCTTAGGTTAAGAATATCTTTGTTGGATCTATAGGACTATTCTTGTATTTTACTTTGCTTATGTTGGGTATTCGCATTGCGAATTCCCGTCTCCTTCGTGGGACAAAATCCTTCTCGTGAAGAGAAGGGGTTTGAGGTACGCTACCCTCGCACTTGTAGCGTGGTTGAAATTGAGGTTGTACTACCCTCATTTCAAGTAGTACGTTAGTGGATTTGATCAACTTGGTTGATCGGAAAATCCTAACTCGAGAGGGTTAGGTGGTGGTTTTCACCTGGGTTGAGTTTTCACCTAAAAATAATTGTGCCTTTTGTGTGATTGTCTATTTTTGTGAGATTATTATATTTTAATTCTGCATTTTTACATCATGCTGATCTCACCCCCTCCAAGTTGGGAATTTCACATTTTACCCTAATCTTTTTGCTACATTGACTCTTGAATCTATATTTACATAATTTGTGCTCAAAATTGCTATTACATTGCTATATTCTTAAAATTGTGATCTTGAGATAAATTGCTATATTGTTCCCTGCGTTCGACCTCAAAATTTCTTTCGAGCTATAAATTTTAAGCATTCTACGTGATTTATCAGCTATACTACACTGATTTAGAGCTTGAACATTTTGGCACCATTGCCGGGGAGCAACGTGTAGTTTGATCTCTTGATTGTGATTTCTGATTTGACACTAACTTGCTCTATCTCTTTTGTTGTGATCTGTCTAGTGAATCCAACAAGGAGAGTCAGCCACGCACCAAACACTCCAGGGGTAGGTAAATTCCATTCCCTTTTTCCATAAAAGCCACTAATTCTGAGAAGAGATAAAAAAGGAAGAAAATCAATTAGGGACAACTTGCTTTTCATTCTTAGAATCAATCCTCACAAGTTGCCTAATTTGATTCTTTTGTAGACAAACCCTAACCCTGATTTTTGCACCTACTTAGGGTTTAAGGTATCTAGGGATATCACCTTCTAGCTTGAACCCTTGGTACCAAATTTGGATGAAATCAAATTGGATCAATTAGAGCCAAAATAGGATTTCTATTCTAGGGTTGAGGACTCCACTTGATTAATCAAGAATATATTATCCCAACTTGTGTGTGTCCCAAGCCTAGCTTGAATTGACCTAATCAAGCAAACCCTAAAATCAGGCTCTAAATATCCACTTGAATCTTAAAAAGTTGGGACCTAATAATCTCAAAGGACAAACAGGTGAAGTTGACCCACCTTGTGGCGTCAACCAATCTTAAAATTAGGTCACCTTGCACAAAAATATCTTAAAGTTCAAGAGGAATCATAAGCACCTCATCTAAACTTAAAATTGGTAGACTTTAGAGGTTATGTTATCCATCCTAGTCTACCTGGACCCTTAGTGACAAGGAAGATCAGGTGGGTTGTTGAACGTCGAGCTGCTACGCTAACGTGTTTGGTTTTGAAAACCTTGTCGTTGTAGTTTGAAAGCGAAGAACTCGCGTTCAACAAATAAAATTTATACTGGAATGGAAATCCCGGGTCGAACTTAGGGAGGCTACGTTGATCTATATTAGCAATTATATTTTTTTTTAGAATTTTTCTTGAAAAGTGAGGCGATGTAATTACAATGAAGCCATAACAACAATCAGACTAAACAAAAGGGAGAGAGAGAGAGAGGAAACATGCATTCAATAATTCAAAGTGTTTATACAATAAAACCAAATAAGAATTACATTAGAGAGCGGGAAATCAGCTACACTAGAAAGCAGGAAAATTCTACACTAGAAAGCTGTAAAGAAGAATGGGAGAGAGAAGTTATCCTCCTTGATGATTGCTTAGAGGACGAGCTGGATGAGATGATGCCTAGACGAAGGAGGATGGAGCGGAAGAACGGGATCGAGGCAGGAGGAACGAGAATGGAGTAGCACGTTGTTGTCGTCGCGGGATCCGCTTCCGAAAGGGGATGAAAATTTGACTTTATCTCGCGAGGAGCATCCCGGGTGTGGGACAAGCTTCTCTTGAGCTTTGGAGAGGTAGAGAAGAGAAGGAAGGGATGAGAATTTCTTGTGGAGGGGGTCTCCTTTTATAGTTGCAAGGAGTGGGGGCAATTTGGTCATTACAACTTTAAAAACATTAATTCAGGACCTTTAGTGACGGATAAAACCATCGCTAAAGGTCCGAACGTGGGCATAGTGGGCGGTGCGCGCGCGCCCGCTCACTTGCCCGCGCATTCAACTCACGCGCACATCCAGTCGACCTCAGCCGTCTGATCTCGAGATTGGACGGCTTAGATCGCGCCTCTGCCTACCTGCGCTGTGCACCCCATCGCGTGCGATGCCGCGTCTTCGCTGCGCATCTAATAGCGCGTGAGCACTATTGGGCGATCTGGGCCATCCACAGTTGATCGAGCGGTTGCCTTTAATCACGTGCATGCTGCAGATTGTGAGTCAAACTCGCGTCCTGTGAACGCGCAACGACTCGTGATCGCTGTGCTGCACGGTGGAATGTGTTGCACGGATGTTTTAAGGCACACGCATCCATAGCCGTTGGATCAAGATCCAATGGCCCAGATCCCACGTTGGATCTTCTTTTGGAGAGGCGGTGACGGTCTTGAGGGCTGGTTGGATGGCTGAGATGGTGCCACGTGGCACCATCTTGGCCATCCATCTTCTAGATGGTGTAGATGGTGCCACGGTTGTCGGATTGAGTCGATTTTCACGCCATTAGGCTGCGATTGTCAATCCGAATCCATCCGTGTGGTCGGATTTGTCATTTGAAGTGCAGATTCACACCATCTTGGCCCTTGCTCTTCTAGGGTTCCCCGATCACTATCTGATGCTACAAATGTCTGATTAGGGCGATCTTGGAGTCGTTGAACTCCAATCGTTGCCCTGATCACATCTGTACAGTTGGATCTTCGATCCGTGGCCCCGATAGAAAGTTTGCCCTGTCCATGAACATAAAAGGAGACAATTAACCTCCATTTTATTCAAACTACTCTAAATGCAAGATGATGCATGTTATGCAATATTTATAGCATGCAATGAAATCCTATGCTTAAGAACATGCATAAATAAACATCTTAAGTAGTGTAAACTTGTTTGCATCATACCCCCATGCCTATCTTTTGCTAGTCCCTAGTAAAAAGTATATGCTATTTATAAAAGAATCAAGTTGGATTAATTGGGCATGAGTTATTTTCAATCATTGAGAAAATATCTACTTAGGATTTGAACTTTCAAAGACACAACAGTGCCCGAGTATCTACCAAAATGCAGACCGCCTCAAGCCCTTGCCTTATTCAAAGAAAAATTTATTTTTCTCCTTTTCTCCTTTTCTAATTTTTTTGGATTTTTCAAGTTTTAGGGTTTAAGAGTGGCTTTCTATGGCCATTTAACTCACCCAAGATTTGATAAGAATCCTAAGTTCTAAGCATCTTATTGTGAATGTGATAGACCTGTTGACCGATAGTTAAAACGGACTTCGGATTTCTACGCCTTTAGGCGACCTAAAAAAAAGAATTCTACCTAAAGGTGTATCTTTACAACCGGTAGCTTTCTCCCTACTTTTAATTTTTTACGGGGTCAACACAAGGGTGCATCCAGTGTATATCTCCTCAGTTTATTCTACTTATCCACTTCTTCCTAAGTGTTTTGGGAATTTTCAGTGAATTTATTGAGCTGGGTTCTGGACAACCGGTCGATGAGCTGTTACCACCGACAACTTGCCAGCTATACTCGTGCGGCGAAGTGTGGCTTATTTCTTTTTTTCTTTTCTCCTTTTCTTTTTGATTTTTTTCTTTTTAAGTAGGTGGCTTAACTGGTCTGAGATTTACCTAAAGGCAGCAAGAAGAGAAAGATCCAGTGATTGGGCTGTGGACAACCTACCTATGGGTTGTTACCCACGATAACTTGCTATCCATATCACCCTAGAAGGTTCATTACCTACCCAATTTCCATTAGAATCGTTGAACAACGAGTCAGTGACAAGATAGTGTGTAGATGCTTAAAACTCAAAATTCCCTCAAATCAGACGATGGGTTGGTATGTCATGTTCTTATCACCCAAACTTATTTACTCAAATTACAATAGAATTAAGGTTGGAGAGGATTCGAAAAACAAATCCACATTTTAGTGGATACACGGGCTGATTAACTCCAAAGACCTGAAGGGTCTTTGTGTTCAGATCTTAATGTAAAATTTCCTAAGATTGAAAAATCCTAATGTCCAACTATTCCTTCCTAATTTTTTTTTTAATATATAAATAAGAAGAGAAAAATAATTTAGATGAATTTCACAAAGCTGACCAAATGATTAAAAAATGAATCCACCCCCCCCATGCCTAGCTGATGCAATGTCCACATTGAAAAAGAGACACGAAAAAAAAAAGGTAGAATATGAAAGATGTCACCTAAATATGAAGCTCGTATTAGCTTTGTGTCATATGTACAACTGCTGAGTTTAATGCCGTCAGCTAGGCAAGGTCCAGCCAAAGAAGTCACAGAATGGCTAGGGCAACCGTGTCTGAGACAGGTTCTGGAAGAACACGGTCAATAACAGGCTTCAGACGTTGACCGTTTTTAAATGTGTTACCCATCTTTGGGTCAGAAATCTGAACGGCTCCATTTGGAAAAATCTGGTCAATTATGAATGTGCCATTTCATTTAGATCTAAGTTTTCCAGGAAAGAGCTTAAGTTTAGAATCAAATAACCAGACCTTCTGGTTCGGCTCAAAGCTCTTGCGGGAAATCGGTTGATCATGTAGAGCTTTGGTCCGAGCCTTGTAGATCTTGGCATTCTCATATGCATCATTTCTAAGCTCCTCCAACTCAGATAGTTGGAGTTTCCTGGTCTTTCCAGCTAAATTCAAATCTAAATTGCATTGTTTGATTGCCCAGAATGCCCTGTGTTCAATCTCTACGGGTAGATGGCATGCCTTTCCATACACCAAACGGAATGGAGACATGCCGATGGGCATTTTATACGCCGTACGGTAGGCCCAAAGAGCATCCTCAAGCTTTTGAGTCCAGTCCTTGCGATCAGGCATAACTGTTTTCTGCAGAATGTTCTTGATCTCTCGGTTGGAGATCTCAGCTTGTCCATTCGTCTGGGGATGGTAAGGAGTGGAAATTCGGTGATTAACCCCATATTTGGCCAACAAATTCTGGAATTAGGCATTAGTAAAATGAGTGCCACCATCACTGATGATAGCCCTCGAAATCCCGAACCTACCGAAGATATTTTTCTTGACAAAATCGATGACCACCTTGTGGTCATTAGTTTGGGTGGGAATCGCCTCAATCCATTTGGACACATAATCAACAGCAACAAGAATGTACTAATGTCCACATGAAGGGATAAAGGGTCCCATGAAATCAATGCCCCAAACATCGAAAATTTCGACAGGAACAATTGGGTTTAGGGGCATCATATCACCCTCAGTTATGCTCCCGAGTGCCTGACATCGAGAACATGACCTTGAGAAATCCTGGGCATCCTTGAATAAAGACGGCCAATAGAAGCCAGATTGTAAGATTTTTGCAGCCGTATTTTTCTCGGAGAAATGTCCACCACACCAAGATGCATGACAGAACTCGAGTATACTGTTGAATTCATTCTCCGGTATACATTGGCGAATAATCTGATCAGAGCCGATGCGATACGGCTCAGGGTCCTCCCAGAAGTAGTATTTGGCCTCAGATTTGAGTCTATCTTGTTGTTGCTTGGTCCAATCCTAGGGGATTTGACCAACGGCCAAATAGTTAACAATGTCAGCAAACCATGGGGTGTGGACACCTAAAATTGTAAGAATAGTTTCGTCCGGAAAAGTGTCAGCAATCGGAATGTCCGGATGAGAGGAATCACCTAGGAGTCTCGACAAATGATCTGCTACCACATTTTGTACCCTGATTTTATCCTTGATTTCAAGATCAAATTCTTGAAGCATAAGAATCCAACGAATAAGTAGGGGTTTAGCATCCTTTTTGGCCAAGAGATGTCTCAAGGCCGAGTGGTCAGTATTGATGATAACATGAGACCCTAAGAGATAAGCCCTGAATTTTTCCAAAGCGAACACTACAGCTAGTAATTCCTTTTCAGTAATAGTGTAATTCCTCTGGGCTTCATCCAGAGTTTTACTAGCGTAGTAGATGACAGAGGGCTTTCTATCAATTTTCTGACCCAAGACAGCCCCGACTGCATAATCAGAAGCGTCGGTCATGATCTCAAAAGGGGCTGTCCAAATTGGTGGTTGTAAAACTGGAGCATAGGTGACTTCCATTTTTAGGAAATCAAATGCCTTTTGGCATGATTTGTCAAAAACAAACGGCGTTTCTTTGGCAAGAAGATTGCTTAGGGGACTGCCAAATCCTTGATGAATCTTCGATAGAATCCCACATGGCCAAGAAATGATCGGATTTGTTTAACAGATGTGGGAGGAGGAAGTTTAGCAATAGCATCAACTTTAGCTTTATCCACTTCAATTCCCCATTCAGAGATTACATGACCCAAAATGATGCCTTCTTGGGTCATGAAATGACTCTTTTCCTAGCTAGGGACCAACATGTTTTGATACATCTCTTAAGAATCATTTCCAGATTAGCCAAACAAGAGTCAAATGATTCTCTGAAAATAGAGAAATCATCCATGAAGACTTCCATAAACTTTCCCACCATGTCAGAAAATATGGCTAGCATACATCTTTGAAAAGTTGCAGGTGCATTGCATAACCCAAAAGGTATCCTACGAAAAGCAAAGGTTCTGTAGGGACAGGTGAAAGTTGTTTTTTTCCTAATCCTCGGGATGGATAGGAACTTGGTTGTAGCCCGAGTAGCCATCAAGAAAACAGAAGTACTTCTTCCCGGCTAATCTTTCCAAGATTTGATCGATGAAGGGTAGGGGAAAATGATCCTTTTTAGTGGCAGTGTTCAACTTCCTATAATCAATACAAACCCTCCAAGAGGAAGCTGAATGAGTTGTGACAGATTCTCCTCTCTCGTTAGTCACAACGGTAATCCCGGCTTTCTTTAGAACAATCTGCACGGGACTTACCGAGGGACTATCAGAGATTGGATAAATAATTCCTACATCGAGCCACTTAATAATTTCGTTTTTGACTACTTCTCGCATATTTGGATTCAATCTCCTCTGCATCTGGCGAGAAGGGCAGGATCCATTTTCCAAGAATATTCTATGATTACAGTAAGATGGCTCGATCCCCCTGAGGTCATGAATGGTTCAACCAATTGCCTCCTTATGTTCCTTCAGGACCTTGATCAATTTAATTTCTTGCTCCTTTGTCAATTTAGCACTGATAATCATAGGGAGCATCTTCTGAGGTCCTAAAAATTGATATTTCAAATTCTCAGGCAATGGTTTCAGTTCAAGCTAGGGTGGGTTGATGATTGATGGTAGGGTAGATGCTGAAGATTCAACAAGAGGAAGAGGTTGTGAGTGAACAAAATCAATAACCTCTTCAGAAGATGGCAGGTTTGCCATAGAGGGTTGCGGGTCGAATTCGTCATCAAAGGAGGAACTTTCGATTGAAGAAACCATCGAACAAGTTTCAATATTTTCATTATCCTCATCAAGTTCCTCAATAAATCCACAATCCTCAAATTTATTGATCGCCTTAAGAATATCCAATTTCATTCGTTGATCCCCAAAGGCGATTTCCATGCTACCGCTTTCACAATTAATGTTGGCCTTAGCGGTAGCTAGGAACAGAGGCCCCAGAATGATGGGCGTGTTCCTCAGATTATCAGGTACATCCATGTCAAGAATAAGGAAATCTACAGGAAAATAGAAATCCTTGACCTTAACTATAACATTTTCAATAATGCCTCATGGATTTGTGACCGAGCGGTCCACTAATTGTAGCGTTACTGAAGTTGGCCGAAGTTCGCCTAATCCAAACTTCTCGTAAAGAGAAGTTGGAATTAGGTTGATGGATGCACCCAGATCCAAAAGTGCTCTATCAAATGTGTAATCTCCGATGACGCAAGAAATCAACGGAGCACCTGGATCTCTCTTTTTCTGAGGGAGGTGGTGCAGGATAACAGAACTAGCCTGCTTGGAGAGTACCACCTTCCTCGGAACAGATTCTCTCGACTTATGCTTTTGTGTACATAATTCCTTTAAAAATCTTTCGTAAGCCGGTATGTGCTTGATAGCATCAAGGAGTGGGATATTGATCTCAACATTCTTAAATAGATTCAGAAGCTCCTCATTGCTATCAACAGACTTCTTCTTCTTTGATTTGATCAAGGCTTCGGGAAAAGGAACATGAGTCAGATCTTTGGAATCAGGTTCCTGAGCCTTGATTTCTCCTCTAGAATTCTCCTCTCTCTCCTCAGTTTCTTCAGGATTCAAAAGATCATAATAGTGTGGTTGTAGATCCTGAGTCTGCTTACCACTCCTCAAAGTGACAGAATTTGCAGATGCATAAGAATTTGGGTCTTGGGGAGGGTTAGGAAAGATTGGAGGGGCTTGATTAGCCATGAATTGTTGATTTGCAAAAGAAGAAGAAGAAGGGGATGAGGAACCCTGCTCAACCACCTGAGCATGTGCATGTAGGTCCCTCTGATTTCCACACCCATGGGCTTGGTTGCCCGAATTCATAATATTTCGCGGGTTGGGTACGGGTTGGGATGGTAGAGATCCAGGTTGACGAGAGTTAGCAATGAGCCCAGACTGCAAGTTGTCCAGTGAGGTTTTCATTTGCTGCATGAGCTGGAGCATGGATCCTTGCATCTCTACCATTTGTCGGTTCAAATCAGCCTGCCCTGCGGGTTGATGGGCATTCCAAGCTGGCTGATTGACCTGATTTGGAGGCAACTGAGTGTATACATGACCCTGACCCATTGGTCGTTGTGGAGCATAGTTGCCAGGTCGGAATTGGGTCAGTTGCCCTAGGTTTTTCCAAGAGAAGTTAGGGTGGTTTCTCCAACCCGGATTATAAGCATTAGAGTAGGGGTTGGATCTAACATTCTCTTATACGGCACAGACATCCTCATAAGGTGAGGATGGAGAGAAAGAAAGGGAAGGATCAGAAAAACTGGGATCAAAGGCCCCAGTTTGGAACCCGTGGGGTTCCGAAAAATGCTGACTCACAGGTTGAGCCGCATCAAGTTGATTCACGAACTCCCGTCCAGAAGGAGCTCGTGAAGAATGGAATCCCGAATTTTGGGATTGAGTGGATCGAGAGTTGTTCACAGAATTGCCAGCCATCCACTCTTCCATTCTCTTAGCAACCAAGTCCACCTTATCAAGTTTGTTACAAATCAATTCCATATCAAATGAATGAGAGTCATGGACTTCATTGACATTTGATCTGGGCTGCTGGGACCGGTTAAATGTATCCATGGAGGCATGATTGATTGAATTTTCACTCATTTCCTCAAATAAATCATGTGCACTATTTGCATCTTTATTGAGGAAATTGCCTCCGCAAGAAGCATCCACATGATTTCTGAGTTGCTCAGTCAACCCATGATAGAAGATCTGCAGGAGTTGCCATTTCGGCACCTCGTAGTGTGGACACCTCCGCAATAGGTCCTGGAATCTCTCCCAGGCCACATGAAACTCTCCCCCGGTCGCTAGGCAAAGGTAGTGATTGCCCGTCTCAAAGCATTGGTACGTTCGACTGGGAAGAATTTCTTCAGAAAGGCCGATTCCAACTCATTCCAAGTTGTAATTGGTCTTCCTATTGTCCTATACCAATGCGCGGCCTTATCCCTAAGAGAGTGGGGGAAGAGCCTCATGATCATTTGCTCCTCGTTTATGTTTCGTGCTTTGGTGGTCTGGACCAAAGTGGTTAAGTCCTCCAAGTACTAAAACAGATCTTCGGAGCCAAGCCCATGATAATGTTTGATCAGGCTTAACACCTGGGGCTTGATTTCTACATCACCGGCTGGAGTATGGATGCTGGGATGTTCCCCACAATTTGAAGGATCATAAAAATCCTTCAAGGGCTGAGCGCCCTGCATTCTCTGCATTTGTTCCAGCTGCCTTTGAAATTCTTCCTGTGGATTTCCAAGCAGAGGAGGCTGTTGGTCGGCCATGGGATCAATTTGACCAAAATCCAATTTGCGCCTCCTAGAATACTCTAATGGTCCTTCCAATCGGGGATTCAATGACCGTCTTCCCAGCGTAAACTAGGAGAAGGTCGGAAGGACTGGGGATAGGGACCCTGCAACACAACAAAACAAGGCTGTCCTTAAGTGGGATAACTAAGGATCTACTGACTCCCAAAACCTGCCTTAAGACTGTAAATGATTTACTCAACTTGCATCTGCTCAATCCAACCAGTTAGAAGGAGGGACTGGGGAGAAGGTTCTTCCTTCGGCTTTCGCCTCCGATTCCTAGTGTACCCCCTAGCTGCGGTCGTTTGACGCTACTCTCCTAGCTAGACATTAGATTAATCAGTACAAGTAGGTTAATCAAAGACAATCTCAGACTAGGCCCTGAAGAGCGAATCAAACCTTAAGGCCAACGTCTACTCAATTTTATTAAGGCCTGGGATTGTGGTGCTTATGGAATGTGATGGGCACTTAAAATGGGTTGTGCCATTAATGATTGATTGAGATTTGTGTAAGCACGTGCACAACCAAGGCTTTCAAGAAAGATTATTTGTGATGTATGGATTTTAATGTTCAAATCTTGCTTAAGTAGCTTTTAAGGTTTCAAATTAGGTGGATTGCAATCAAGTTTCTAGGCAAACCAAGTTGTTAAACACGGTTGAAGATTGTTTTCCTTTAAAACTAGAAAGAAAGTGGAGTGCCTGGAATAGACCTAGATTGAAAACCCAAAGGAGGAGCTACTTGATGAGTTGATTTTAAGTAGAGTGGTGCAGCCTAAACAACTCAAACAATTGGCCACAAATGCACCACTAAGTTAGTCACACAAAGATAGTTAACCTAGAATGATTTCTACTCTTTTATGTGTTGCTTTATGTGTACCAGTTCCACAGATCAGAACCCAATTGAGTAGAAACAAATCAATTCGGTTAAGTGCCTTGAATATGGGTGTACGTTGTGTGTTTGTTGAAAACTACCCCACAAGATTATCTTTTTGTTGTTCTTTTTTATAAATCAGGGTGGAATGAATGTGAGTGAAAATCCAAACAACCAAACTATTCCTAGGATTTATGCAAACACCTAGGTTAATTGGAATTTGGATTTAATGTGGTGAATGAAATCTATGGAGGGGGGAAGAATGGGGAGCACTTACAGTTGTCTTCAACTGCACTTTACTCAAGTCTACTGCTTGATGATTCCCTGATGGAGGTCTCTGCAAAACAATAGACACAAGAGAAAGAAAGTTAGAAAATAATAAAGCGCAAGAAATGCGAAAAGAAGATCGGAAATCGTTGCCTCCCCGGCAACGGCGCCAAAATGTTGAACGTCAGGTTGCTACGCTAACGTGTTTGATTTTGAAAACCTTGTCATTGTAGTTTGAAAGCGAAGAACTCGTGTTCAACAAATAAAATTTATACCAGAATCAAAATCCCGGGTCGAACTCAGGGAGGCTACATTGATCTATATTCGCAATTATATATTTTTTTAGAATTTTTCTTGAAAAGTGAGGCGATGTAATTACAATGAAGTCATAACAACAATCAGACTAAACAAAAGGGAGAGAGAGAGAGGAAACATGCATTCAATAATTCAAAATGTTTATACAATAAAACCAAATAAGAATTACACTAGAAAGCAGGAAAATTCTACACTAGAAAGTTGTAAAGAAGAATGGGAGAGAGAAGTTATCCTCCTCAACGATTTCTTGGAGAACGAGCCGGACAAGACGACGCCTGGAAGAAGGAGGACGAAACAGAAGAACGGGATCGAGGCAGGAGGAATGAGAACGGAGCAGCATGCCGTCATTGTTGCGGGATCTGCTTCTGAAAGGGGACGAAAATTTTACTTGATCTCACGAGGAGCATCCCGGGTGTGGGACAAGCTTCTCTTGAGCTTTAAAGAGGTAGAGAAGAGAAGGAATGAGAATTTCGTGTGGAGGGAGTCTCCTTTTATAGTTGCAAGGAGTGGGGGCAATTTGGTCATTACAACTTTAAAAACATTAATTCAGGACATTTAGCGACGGATAAAATCGTCGCTAAAGGTCCAAACATGGGCGTAGTGGGCGGTGCGTGTGCGCCAGCTCGCTTGCCCGTGCGTTCAATGCATACGCACGTCCAGCCGATCTTAGCCGTTCGATTGCGAGATCGGACTACTTAGATCGTGCCTCCTACCTACGCTGCGCGCCCCATCGCGTGCGATGCCGCATCTTTGCCGTGCGTCTAATAGTGCGCGAGCACTATCGGGTGATCTGGGCCATCCATAGTCGATCGAGCGGTTGCCTTTAATGGCACACGCACCGTAAATCGCGAGTTGAACTCGCGTCCTGTGAACGTGCAACGACTCGCGATCGCTATGCTGCGCAGTGGAATGTGTCGCGCGGATGTTTTAAGGCGTACGCATCCATAGCCATTGGATCAAGATCCAACGGCCAAGATCACGCGTTGGATCTTCTTTTGGAGAGGCGACGGCGGTCTTGAGGGCTGGTTGGACGGTTGAGATGGCGCCACGTGGTGCCATCTTGGCTGTCCATCTTCTGGATGATGTAGATGGTGCCACGATTGTTGGGTTGAGTCGATTTTCGCTCTGTTAGGCTGCGATCATCGATCCGAATCCATCCATGCGGTTGGATTTTTCATTTGAAGTATGGATTCGCACCATCTTGGCCCTTGATCTTCTAGGGTTCCCCGATCACTATCTGATGCTACAGATGTCTGATTAGGCCGATCTTGGAGTAGTTGAACTCCAATCGTCGCCCTGATCACATCTGTACGGTTGGATCTTCGATCCGAGGCCCCGATAAAAAGTTTACCCTGTCCATGAACATAAAAGGAGGCAATTAACCTCCATTTTATTCAAACTATTCTAAATGCAAGATGATGCATGTTATGCAATATTTATAGCATGCAATGCAATCCTATACTTAAGAACATGCATAAATAGACATGTTAAGTAGTGTAAACATGTTTACATCATGGGTGAAACCCTGTAACTCATGGGGATGGTCTACTGTGTAGGGGTCTTTGTGGGACTGTCCCTTCCTGGCCGCCCAGGTAATTCTCAGGTGGATGACTTTCTGATCTAGGGGTATCATCCGCCCCAAACCTTTATTGTCATCCAAAAATCTTTGGGTGCCTCGATTGGGTCTGTCTGATATTCTATCCTCCATCTCCATTGGTTCATGTTTGGGAGGAGGTCCTTAAGACCACCCTTGAGACCTCCATTAGATATTCACTCTCGTCGAGGCCAAGCCTCTACCTCCGTGTTTTTGCAACAACCTAATCATATTGACATTTCCTCTGAGTCTAAGCTCGAACCTCCAATCACAACTATGGATTAGCCAGAACGACATAACTTTGAACCACAACAATTCTTTGATTTCAGAGATCAGATGAATGCCTTCCTCAACCCACCACCGCATCCTCAAATGTGAGATCACTACAATCCCATTGTAGTGGAGATCGAACCACGAATCAATATCCCTACGAGAGGACTTGAGTTGGAGCTTAAGCCTACCATGCTTCACATGACTCCAAAATTCCGTGGCTTGAACTTTGAGGATTCTGATAACTCGATTTTTGCTTTCGAAGATGATAATTAAGATGATTTGTCATTATATTTCTAAGTTGTAGAAAATTGACTAATCAAATTATTGAATTAAAATTAACCACTTACAGGAGAGTGGGTCGTGTCCACAGGGAGGCAATGACCTATGAAGACTTGATAAATTTGAAAATAATAATGTTCACTATTAGTTTTCCAAAGCAATCTAAAAACCCCTTTTTAAATAGGATAACAATGCATGTAATCACTGAACTTGCATTTCAATGAAAGATGAGGGGGTTCTTATAAAATCACTAGAATCTAATATTATTAAATCAAAAATTCTCCTTTTGCAATGGCAATGAAATGTAATAAGAAATCAAATGCAAAATAGGGGAAGGATTTTCCCTTCACCATGCACGATGAGGATGGCTTGGTTGGAGACGCGAAGCTCGTCGAAGGTCCTTCGGGCTGGGCCACACTTGATGGCGGTAGCAGCTTGGCTGAAGTGGCTAGAGATGAGAGAACGGAGGAGTGGTCAATGGTGGGTGACGGCAGGCTGCAGCTCTGTTTGTTGCTGAAGCTCGCGAAGGTGAGGGGATGCGAGTGCGCTGGGTATGCGGGTGCGGGTGAAGAGCTCACTTAAGTGGGGTGAGGCTGATCGGTGAGGGACACACGCGCTACCTACTGCGCACTGGAGGTGTGCACAGGCGGAGGTGCAGCGTGTGGACGTGCATGGGCGGAACTGCTAGAGGACATGCGACCGTGTGCGTGGTGCTATAGCTGCAGCTGCTGCATGGACCGAAAGTGCTTGCACGTAGTGCGGGAGGTGCAGGCGGAGGCACAGCGCATTTTGCACCCAGGTGAAGCTGCCGCTAGTGATTCGTGCGACAGGCACGTAAATGCGTGCGTGCAGCTGCATGGGGAGCTGGTGAAGGACTTGCTGCATGCGACATTTCTGTAGGGTGTGAAGTGCGTTGAGTTGTTGTGAGCACATGAGTGGATGGGCTGGTGGCGAGGAGGGCGGTGAGGAGGTGAGCGCGTGTTGCTGCAGTTGCAGTTGCTGCGTGAGCTGGGCGACGACGAATGAAGTTGGGTTTGTTTTTGAGGTGGAAGAGAAACAGAGGAGAATGTGGTGGGCGATGTAGAGTTGGTGGTCAGGCAGTTTCACGGTGAGTTTGTAGTGCGGAGCTCTACGATGGGGATGTAGGCTATCACCCCACACACTCACGGTGGAGAAGCTCTGCCACGGTTGAGGCTGGTGGTAGTGGAGCCGATGAGAAACTAGGTTCTCTACATGGTGAGGAAAGGGGTGGTGGTCTCCTTCGAATGGCAGCCGTTCCTCCTCCTTTGTAGTTGTGGATACAAGGATTTGAAATCCAAACAGGCAGAAGGAGATCCACCGAGTGAATGCGCAGGAGGAGGAGGCGGAGGCGGAGAGGTTACCTACAGAGGGAGAAGAAGAAGAAGAATAATAAAATAATTAGGATTATTTATACATAACTCCTCAACTTCTATGTTAATTAAAATAATGCATGTAATGCACCTAATTAATTAACTAATCAAATGCATGTAATTCTAGGTTAATTCTAAATGCATTTAGATATGGATGCCACACATGAATTATGCACTTAAGCTAAAAATATAAATTAATTTATTTACATCCTAATGTATGCTATCTAAATGTTAAAATTAACTTATTGTCTAGGCACTTAAATACTTAAATAGCCCACAAATATGGGCTAATCAGATCCTTTCCAACGCATCAAGAATCTGAAGCATCTGGCCCACACCTTTGGGGTGGACATGTAGAATCAAGACGGCTTGCTCTTAAAGATCTCCTTTTCTCTGGCTGACAAAGCTACCTACTGGTTTGGATCAACACATGGGAAGATCTTCAAACCGCCTTCCTACAAAAATTCTATCCCATTGGTCGCAAAAATGCTATGCGACACCAAATCACGCACTTCTCCCAAGGAGTGGGAGAATCTCTACAAGAGGCATGGGATCGTTTTCTGGATCTCATGCGCAAATGCCCCCATTACGGAGTCCCAAAGTGGGAACAAGTCCAATCCTTTTACCACGGGCTTCGTGATGACATCAAGCTATTTGTCAATGCAACCTGTGGTGGCAGCATCATGAGTCAGCATGAAGACGAGATTTGGGGAATTCTTGAGAACATGTGCAAGAACTCCTTGAACAATGAGTCACTGGGTTTGTACGATCGGACGTCCACCTATGCATTGACAAACAATCGGGGGGTACACGAATCTCAAGGCCTTTCCACATTTGTTGACTTGGAGTTGGTAGCTAATCAATTAGATAAGGTCTCCATCATTGAGAAGAAGGTGGATGACATCACTCGACATCTGCACAAGACCACCTTTGCACCACAAAGCACATATAGACACCTGCCGTCAGGAATGGAAGCTGCACACAATATCTTCCACTCTCTAGGGATGGATGTGTATCCACCCCCTCCTGATTATGATTTTGGAGGCAACTCTGGGGCAACCTACCACAATTGGGGGAACTCTGAACCCTCCAACCTTGATTATTCTGGGGATCCTCAGATCTGCGAGGATCTCCATGCCATCCAGAACAATCCCTTCTCTAATACCTACAACACTGGATGGCGTAATCATCCAAACTTTGCATGGTCTTGAAATAACCCAAATCCAAGACCTCAATTCCAACCCTGACTACAAAACCTATGTCCCTATCAACCCACTCAACTAAGGCCCAATCAAAATTTCCAATCTAGACCACCTAAGGAAGATCAAACATTTTTAATTCTCCAGACCTTGGTTGACATGCAAAAACGAAATAAAGAAGAGAACTCTGAGGTGCGTAATCAATTGGCCCAGCTAGCAGTGCTCGCCAGTCGAGTGGACTCCCTTCTCAACCTCTTCTGAATCCAAATAACATGCAAAACTAGAGGTGTGTCATGAATCCAAATCAGGGCCAAGCCCACTTTGTCTATCAAGCCCATTCTGCTCCATCCCCTGATGGGACGGGTGCTTCAACCACTTATTCTGGATTTCAACAGCAGACACCTATCCTCCCTAGTCCAAACTAGAATTAGGTAGGATTAAACTTTGCCACCACCCATAGTGGCAAAGCAACACAAGACCTACCTTTTCCTAGCCACGACAAGCCTGATACTATAGATCCTAAGTCTACTGGAACCCTAATAAAGAGACTGAGCCAATTCTAGAGGAACCAACTGAGGTTCCATTTCCCGAGGCCTTGACCAAGGGAAAGAAGAAAACCAAACCCGTGTCTCTTGAGGTGGACCTGGTCAAGCTCTTTGAGCAGGTCCAGATAAACATCCCCTTGATGGATGCGATACGCCACGTATCGGCTTACACGACATTCCTAAAAGATATATGTACACCAAAGCATATGCCACGAACCAAAGGTGAGAACCTAATCATATTGTCAGAGCAAGCCAACTCCATCATTTTGAGTAAGCTCTCGCCTGAGGCAAAAGATCTCGGTACCCCTCTGATCTCCTATACAATCAGTGAAATTCAATTTGACCATGCATTATTGGATCTAGGAGCCTCCATAAACCTAATACCTACATCCCTACTTGACCACCTTGAAGAATCTAAGCTCAAACTGATAGAGGTGACATTGCAGTTAGCTGATCGACCTATTAAGTCACCAAAAGGAATTCTCGAGGATGTCAAAGTTAGGGTACACGATTTTTACTTCCCCGTGGACTTTATAGTTTTAGACATGGATGCTCCTGAGAACTTGAAGAACACACCGATCATTTTGGGGAGACCTTTTCTGGCTACAGCTAGGGCCAACATCAATTGTGAGGAGGGAAAAATTGAGTTAAAATTTGGGAGAAAGACACTAATGATCGATACCTTTAAGGTCTAAGGAATAATTATTTATGGGGTTATCAAACAAATTTGGGACATCGAGTCCATGGTTGACGACCCATATGTTGAGGAAAGCTTGTTTATCTCTGATGATCAACCACAAGAGGATTAAACCCCACACTCAGAGAAGCCTGAGCCAGACCTAGAGATACCTTTAGCTCCTGCCATTGCTCCTGAACCTCACCCTGAACCACCTGCTGCTACTGAAATTCCAGTCATGGAGTTGAAACCCCTCCCTGACCATCTCAAATATGTCTTATTGGGTTTAAATCAGACGTTTCCTATGATTATCAATTCCACCTCACCTCTGATCAGGAAACACGTCTGATTTCTGTCCTCTAGCAGCATCAGAGAGCCATTGATTGAACTCTCGATGACCTGACTGGCATCAGCCCTCATATTGCATGCATCACATCTATACCGAAGAGGGCTCACGACCATCCCGTGAAATGCAGAGATGCCTGAATCTGAACTTGCAGGATGTCATGAAAAAGGAAATCATCAAGTGGTTAAATGCAGGTATCATCTACCCGATCTCCAACAGTCATTGGGTGAGTCCAATCCAGGTTGTACCCAAAAAGGCAGGACTCACCATCATTACGACTGAAATCGGAGAGACTACACTGACCCGTATAGCAAACTCGTGGAGAGTCTGTATTGATTACTGAAGACTAAATGCCTCTACAAAAAATGATCATTTCCTACTGCCATTTATTGATCAGATACTCGAGAAATTGGCACGGAATCGATTCTTTTGCTTCTTGGATGGGTACTCTGGTTATAACCAGGAGGCAATCCATCCTGAGGACCAAGAGGAGACTACCTTCACCTACCTCTTCGGGACATACACGTTCCATAGGATGCCATTCGATCTTTGCAATGCACACGCTACTTTTTAGCGATGCATGCTTCCCATATTCTCATATATGGTAGGTGAATACCTTGAAGTCTTCATGGATGACTTCTTGGTATTTGGGGAATCTTTTGATGATTGCCTACTGCACTTGGTCCAAATCCTCAGGCATTGTATCGACGTGAATCTGGTTCTTTCCTAGGAAAAGAGCCACTTCATGGTACCTGAGGGAATTGTCCTGGGTCACCTCGTCTCTGAAAAAGGCATTCAAGTTGATCGAGCTAAGGTTAATTTGATTTCCAAACTACCTATGCCTAGCTCGGTAAAGGACATCCGCTCTTTTCTGGGGCACGTCGATTTTTACTGCCGTTTCATTCCTGATTTCTCAAAAATCATGCGCCCCCTAACTAATCTTCTCTCAAAGGATGTCCTCTTCAGAATTAACTAGGAGTGCACTTATGCATTTGAGAGCCTGCGTAAATGAGTTACTCATGTACCAATCCTGCAATCCCCTGACTGGCCTTTACCCTTTGAGATCATGTGCGATGCGTCTGACTACGTAGTGGGTGCGGGACTTGGGCATAAAATAGATGGGAAACCCATGATCATCTACTACGCTAGCAAGACACTTGATGAGGCTCAGCATAACTACACGGTTACTGAGAAGGAGCGGCTAGCTGTAGTATTTGGCCTTGAAAAATTTCAATCCAATCTGTTAGGTTCCCGTGTTATCATATACTCGGATTACACCGCAGTGAGGCACCTCCTCTTAAAGAAGGATGCGAAACCATGACTAATTCGCTGGATCTTGCTATTGCAAGAATTCAACCTCGAGATTCATGACAAGGTAGAAAAATAGAACGTGGTAGCTGATCACTTATCTCACCTTCCTTCCGATATCATCGACCCTTCCGGACCAATCATAGGATACTTTCCTAATGAGCACCTCCTGACTATCGGTGCAGGACTTCCCTGGTATGCTGATTTGGTTAACTACTTGGCGTCACATCAGATCTCGTCTGATTGGCCGAAAGCCAAGGACAAGTTGCTTTTTGATGTCAAGTACTACATCTAGGAAGACCCATACCTCTTCTACGTTGGTGCTGATCAGATCATCAAAAGATGCATCTCAAAAGCGGAAATTCAGGACATTATGTCCTTTTGCCATGACCAGGCCTGCGGCTGACACTTGTCCAGACATAAAATCACAGCTAAAGTCCTCTAATGCTACTTTTATTGCCCTACGATCTTCAAGGATGCATACAATTACTGTAAGGCATGCACTCGTTGCCAGACCTTTGGCAACATGAGCCACCAGGATATGGTGCCTTTATAGTCGATTCTCGTATGCAAAATCTTCGATATATAGGGAATTGATTTCATGGGACCCTTCCCTAAATTGGATGGCTTTGAATACATTCTTCTCATCGTAGACTACGTGCCTAAATGGATCGAAGCTATCCTGACTCGAACCAATGATCACAAGGTGGTAATCACATTTATTCATCAGCACATCTTTTCTCGGTTCGGTGTCCCACATGCCATTATCTCTGATGGAGGGACCCATTTTATAAATGCACAGTTCAGATCCTTGATGACCAAGTATGGGGTGTCACACCGAATCTCGACTCCTTACCACCCCTAAACCAATGGATTGGCTGAATTATCTAATCGGGAGATAAAGAAAATCCTCCAAGTCACTGTTCGGCCTAACAAGAAGGACTGGCCCGACTTCTAGAAGCTTTGTGGGCTTATAGAAGCTCCCATAGGACCCCAATTAGGTATGTCTCCATTCAGATTAGTGTATGGGAAGGCATGTCACCTCCCTGTCGAGATGGAGCACAAAGCCTATTGGGCAGTATAGAAGTGTAATCTAGATCTCCTTAAGGTCGGAACCCACTGTCAACTTCAGATGAGCGAGATCGAGGAACTACGTAATGACACGTATGAGAACTAGAAAATTTACAAAGAGCAAGTGAAGGATTTTCAACAAACACATATCTAGAAAAACTTTTCATCCTGGTCAGAAGGTCCTACTCTTTGATGACAATCTAAAACTTTTCCCAGGGAAACTAAATCTAAATGGATTGGACCATTCTTGGTGAGACGTGTCTTTAGAAATGGAGTCATCGAAATCAGTCAACCCAGCCTTGATTCTAAACCTTTCATTGTGAATGGCCAGTAAATCAAGTCATTCATC
The DNA here is from genome assembly GCA_037157565.1 of Thalassia testudinum. Taxonomy (NCBI): domain Eukaryota; kingdom Viridiplantae; phylum Streptophyta; class Magnoliopsida; order Alismatales; family Hydrocharitaceae; genus Thalassia; species Thalassia testudinum. Next base: position 116,205,944 of record JAZHRO010000024.1, read on the forward strand.
GAACTTACTGCTGCGAACTTGGCTACGTTATCCTTTGATCTCCATTCTCCCTAAGCTGATTATGCCTAGTTGATGGCATTAAACTCAGTGCTTAATGGGAGACAACCCGTCATCTTTTGAAAAAATTGAAACCCTTTTGACACATCTCTTTACTGAACTCATATTACACTTTAGAGTTCGTCCATTAGAACAGCCGACTCCACCTTTGGTACTCATATCAGAGCTTGAAATCGTCTGCAACGGTCATCTTGACCCATTCACCCACCCTTTTTCCCTGTTCTAATGTATGATCTAAGCTGAACTTGAACCCACCTAATTTACAATGAGGACATTGTAAATCGTAGGCATGGGGGGTATTAAAGTGTAAAATGTCATGAGAATCAATTCACAAAAAGGGTCTCATGGAAAAAAAAACCTATTCCAAAAACTAGAAAAATGAAAAAGAAATTTGAAAAATAAGAAAAAAATGAGAAAAGGAAGTTGAGGAAAAATAAGAGCCATTTGAGAGAAAATGAGAAAAAGTGGGAGGAAAATTAAAAAGAAAGGAGCTAAAAGATAAAAAAAAAAATGAGCCCCTTCAAAGTAATATGGAACCTACCAACCTTCTAGGTTGGATAGAATGATGAATTAAGACCTAAAAGGCTAAAACTTAAGGGATTAATGGTGAATATCGACCTTAGGCCTCTTGGATCGATTTCGATTTAAACATTCATGTACTTGTCATAATCTAGATTAATCCTCAAAAGGTTGGGGAAAAAGCAAAGCTTGTGTATTAGGTCTAAGGCTTAGGGAATATTCAGCCTCGTTAACTGACCTTTGGTTTGTGGGACTTGGTAACTTAAGCACCCTAAAATTATACACAATCTAGTTAAGTGCACTTTAAATAATAAAATCATGCCAAAGGGCATTTTAATCTATTCTAAAAATGGTCTTAAGATCTAGATTAGGAGCGGCTCGAAAACACAAGTTGATTTGGATGAGTTCTCGACACGGAGAGGTGGGAAATTCCCCTCTAAGATGCGTAATAACATATCATCTCCTCGGTGCTTGTCTCCTAGGATATCTAAATATCCTACCAAGGGCATGTAAGCACCTTGTGCTGGTTCAGATGCCATAGGAAGCATTATCACGAAATGTCGATTGCCAAGGTCTAGATTTAGCTTCAGAATGCCATGGGCAGCACTATCTCGAAGTGTCAATAGCTAGGGTTCTAGGGGTTGCCATGAGCGGTGTTATCTCGAAGCATCGATTGCTAGGGACCCTATGAGGATTGATGGTGGGGACAAGGAATCTGATACAGAATGTGTTTAGGGTTAATCTAAGGATGGATCTAAGGAAAAATATAATGAAAAGAAAAAAAGAGAGAAAAGCTCTCTACAAATGAAAATTCTTCCATCTCTCTCACAAAAATGCACTGGCAAATTGAACATGGACTAACCTTGTTACCAGCATGGGTGCTTTAACTGCTGGATCCAATGAACCTTAGGTTAGTTCCTGTGGGCCTTAGAATCCTTTGCGGCAGATTGAGGCAAAAGCTAGTCAGGTCAGAATCTGGGCTGGTATTTGAGTACCTTTAGGCCTATTGTTGCAATTAAGATTTGATTCTTAGAGATGCAGCTTAGTAAGGCATACTGACGGTTACATCTGACCTAGATAATTGGTTTGGTCCATAAAGTTTTGCTAAGGGACTAGCAAAAGTTAGGCATGGGGGTATGATGGGAACACCATCATGAGCCATAACTAGCTAAATTTGATTGGATAAAGTCAATAAAAGCTCCTACATATCAGTCAGAAGTTCTCTTGGGCAGGTTGAGTTGTTTTGAGAAGAAAAGAAGAATAAAAGGTTATTTCTACAATTTTACCAGTAATCCACAAATACAGAATAACCATAGGATTTTTGAGGGGTTACTAAAGGCCAAATATGCATTTAGGTCTAATAAGGGGGTCCATGCAGACAAAAATATTTTTTCACGTATTTTAAGAATTTAATGACATCTGAAACCCTAAAAATAAGCCCACTTAATCTACTGTTGTTCTGGTCAGGATAAAATTAACATAAACCCTCTAAAATTCATAGAAAAATATTCTCTAGGGTTTAACATCTTTGATTTGACCATCAGAACTCGTTTTGACCCAAAATAGAGTCATAGACAGACTATTGTCCTAATTTAGGTTTTTACATAAATTACCCTATCAAACAAGGCCAAAACCAAAATCCAACTTCACCATTGGATTCCTTGGGTTCAAATTAGGTTTGTATCAAAATTTGAGCCCAATCTGAGATTATTTCGACCTAGTTTGCATTTTAGTCCAAGTCTGATTCTTATTATCTCAAATAATCCCTCAACTTTTGAAATTATTACAAAAAGTCCCCTAACTTCATCTTCTTCATAGAAATGCCCCTGCTGTCATTACTATGTGAACCTATGAATCGCCGACCTTCAATCAAGGGATTTATCCCTGATTTCACGATGAAATCCTTCCAAATTTGGAAGGAAGATTCTTGAGGACTTGCTCTTCAATCTGAGGCAGGTCTTGCCTTCCAAATCTCGTCCAAGAGTTCATGCAAACTCTTAGAAATCCTAAACCTATTCCATGATTTTTAAGCTTTCAAATCTTGGTTTCTAAGCTTTCAAGCTTGCCCTTTGGCCTATAAAAGACCCCTTGGCATTCCCCTCTTCTTCAGCAAGTCTTTAAGCCAAAAATCCTCTTCCTTCCTCTACCTCCGGCTCACTCTAAGCTTGCTCCGGTGAACTCCTATCCCTAGCTCCTTCCTCGACCGCCACATACCATAGGCAACCGGTTCTTCTTCCCCATCGTCTTCCGCATCTCAACATACCTGTGTGACGCTTCCTAACCTCATATTCGTTGTTGTCTACCTCATTAGAGTTTTCATCTCCGCTGGTGCTAGCCATACCACAATCGGTGCCAACTCCATCCTCCATCCGATAGCTAGTTTGTTTGACTCCTCTTTATAAACTTATCATCACCGTACTATCAAAACTCTGTTCTAACTATTCACACACCCACTCCGACTCCATCTTCCATCTCGCTGGCGAAACTCCGGCGAAGCATTCCTGCCATCACAGATCATCTTTCCGCCTGCCACCGCATCCACAAGCAGCACCTCGCTTCACTGAGTAAAAGCCCCAAAAGAAATTTGGGGCTTGGCTCTCTTTATCTCCTCACCCGACACACACACCTCTGTCCACCTTCCTCGAGGTCGTTAGGCCAGCACGCCACCGCTACCATCGACTTCGCTGCATTCTTGCGCACCTTTTTAACCATTCTGATGTGGCCGAGAGGCCTTTTTCTTATTTTCTGGTTCAAAGGGATACACCACCATTACTTAAGCTTCTTCGAGCAAGCTTGAAGCATGGTTCTTGCAGCATTTGCTCCAAACATTCACTGCAGACGAAGTAGATTCAGCCTAGGCATCTACCCAGAGGGTCAATTGGGAGCATTGATAGCTCTCAAGACTCCAACTGATCAACATTTACTGCCTGTTGCTGCACGAAAAGGAGTTAGGGATTTTTGTCCCACCTCGGAAGACACTGAAGCCTCAGCAGCGAATAAAGTGTTTTTGTGTTCTCGACCCCTCGCCCAAGACACGGGGGTTGGGTCCCCATGCATGGCTAGTGCACGCCTCACTTGTGGACATGCCATGTGGGTCTAGCCAGGATCTAGTTACCAGCCTGTTTACCCAACTATCAAACCGAGTAAGCGGGTTTCTAAGAAAGCAGACTAGGAAAGAGAGTGAGGATGGGGGTGTTTTGCTCTTCAAAGAGAAACCCCGACCCTTAACCACTTTGAAACCTGGATGCCTTTGGTGTGTAGAGAAAAGGGCAAACGAAGGTGAGAAGAAAAGAGCAGCAGAAGAAGAAGAGAAGATTCAATAAACATTAGAAGGGCTAAAGGAAAAGATAGTCCCACATCGTGGGATTAGAAGCTGCAAGTGCAAGATAAATTGGATTTGTGACCCAGCCCAGTTGCCTAAGCACACAAGGGGTCAGGTACCTACTCACATATGCCTCATACCTCGGTCACTACCCCACATCGGTGACCTTGCTCCCCTGTCCAGATCCGAATACCCACCTGGTTACCTAATCAATCGGGTATCTGAGAGAGAAGAGAAGAACAGGAGAGAGAGAGTGCACGGGGAAGTGGGGATTTTGCTCTTGAAAGCCCCCAACACTTAGCCAAAATTAGTGAGTTTCCTCCCTGGTTCGTGAAGAGAAAAGTGAGAAGAAGAAAAGAGCCTAAGGAGAGAAAGGAAAGGAAGAAGAACAGTGTCCCTTTGGCACTATAGTAGGAAATGGTTAAGCTATCTGACTGTAGTTCCAACCATTTGATTTCTGATAGAGAGTGCACTGTGCACTTATCATACGTGGCATTTGGTTGATTGATACTGTAGCATTATTTGAGTATAATTGCAATAGGGTAATTTGGTGATTCAAATCACCATTTTACCTTAATCTTTTTGCCAAATTCACTCTTGAATCTGTATTTACATCATTTGTGCTTGAAATTGCTATTGCATTGCTGTATTCTTAAAATTGTGATCTTGAGATAAATTGCTATATTGCTCCTTGCATTCGACCTCGAAATTTCTTTCGAGCTATAAATTTTAAGTGTTCTACGTGATTTATCGGCTATACTGCAACGCATTACTTTTAAAACACCGATTTAGAGCAAGAACAGTCCTTAAGTTTTGGGGGTGTCCTGTGTTGTATAATTGAGCTAACAGAAACTGGTAGGACAACTTTTGATTGGACTTGTTTCCTCGATTGCTACTTTTTTGTGCACGGGACCTTTAGAAGTTGGGCATAGGATGGAATCTGTTTGATAGCCTCAAGCAAAGGCAGGTTAATCCATGAGCCAGCAGAAGTTTGCACAGAGTCAAATAAACACTCTGGAAAGGGTACTCTCGATCTCTGGGTGGAAGGATTGTCATGTCGGGTAAGGGGTGGAATGGGGACAACCTCTTTTGGTGATGTGATTTCAAGTGGAGAAGAGTTGGGCAGCTCTTCTCTAGTGTGGGCAAAAGTCTAGGTGGATGGGTTTTCAGAAGTTGGCACTATAGGAGCATCAGGTTTGGAAATTTCTTTCCCAATCCTCAGAATAGTCACTGCCTGAGCATGCTCCCTAAAGAGAAACCCTTTTCCTTTAGGATTCTCCTCAGCAGCACTAGGAAGCTTCCTAGTCTCTCTCTGTTTAACAGCCTCGACAAGGTGTCCTATTTGTGATTTCATTTCCTGTATAACCTTGTCATGAGATTGGATGATGGCACATTGGCTTTCTTGTATAGTTCTCAACATTGCCTTCAATTCATCCATCTCAGAAGTCTTTGGTTGGGCAAAGGTCTGAGGTTGGTTCATTTGTTGGTTTTGTAAGGGTTGTGGTTTATAATTCCTTGAATTTGAGACATTCCCTTGTCTCCATGAAATGTTTGGGTGGTTCCTCCAATCCTTCTTATAAGTGTTGCAAAAAGGGTCAATACAGGGTCTAGAACGGAACCCTTGGGCGGCATTCAGATCCAGCTATACAAGCTCAGGGAATTGGGAGGCCAAATGGCAATCCACAGTGGCATGCGTATTGCCTTGGAAAATGGAGCAATATGAAGCTTAGAAAACAGGGGCATTTGGCGTGAGTTGGTTAGGGTTCGACATAAGCTTTTCCATATTTTGGTTCAACAATTGAATTTAGAAGGTTAAATTCTAGGTATCCCTAGCCTCATTTGCCTCAATCATTTATTGCATAAGAGTGGGTATCCTATCCAAATAGGCAGAATTTAAGTGGATAGAATTCTCACTCAAGGTCTCAAAAAGCTCCGAAGCCTCTTCTTCATGTTTTGTGAGAAAGGTTCCTGCACAGGCACCATCCACTGTTTGCCTATGCTTACCATTTAACCTAGTGTAAAACCTTTCTACAAGTTGCCATCTCAACACCTGATGATGGGGACATAAGCATAACAAATCTTTAAAGTGCTCCCAAGCATCATGAAATTACTCTCCTTGTTGAGCAAAACCTATGATTTCTCTCCTATAATGGTTAGTTTTACTCACGGGGAAGTATGTTTTCAAAAACTCTCCCTTCAAGGATCCCAAGTATCCACTCTACCATCTAGAGTGTGATACCAATGCTTCGCCTTATCCTTGAGGTAGAAGGGAAAGAGAGTTTGCATTTGGGTGTCATCAGTAGCACCTTGTAATCTCACCGTGGAATAGACCTCAGTGAATGCCTCCAAATGCCTGTAGGGGTCATGATGGGAACACCATCATGAGCCATAACTAGCTCATTTTGATCTAATTAAGTCAGTAAATGCTCCTGCATAACCGCCAGAGAGCCCTAAGTCACTGTAAATCCATTTTAAGGGAAAGACAAGAAACCAGGGTTAAAACTATAACTTTACCATCATATCATGAATGCAGTACAACCACGAGTTTTTCCATGGGTTAACTAAGTGTCAAATGGTCTTAAAAGGCTAACAAGTGGGTTTGAACAGACAGAAAAGGGTTTGCACATGTTTTGAGAATTAAATGACTTTTGAAACCCTAAAAACAGACTCGCTTAATTAACTGAGGATCTGGACAGGATAAAATTCACCTAAACCCTCTAAAAATCATAGGAAAATATTCTCTAGGGTTTGAAACCTTCAATTTGACCTTCAGAACCTGTCTTGACCCAAAATAGAGTCTCAGACTGACATTTGCCCTAATTTAGATTTTTTCATAAATTACCTAGTCAAACTTGGTCAAAACCAAAATCTAACTTCACCATTAGATTTCCTAGGTCCAAATTAGGTTTGTACCAAAATTTGGGCCCAATTTGAGATTATCTTGACCAAGTTTGCATTTTGGTCCAGTCAGACAAAGTGGGCTTGGCCCTGATTTGGATTCATAACGCATCCCTAGTTTGGCACATTATTTGGATTCGAAAGAGGCTGAGAAGGGAATGCACCTGGCCGGCGAGCACTTGTTAGCTGGGCCAATTGATTGCGCAACTCAAAGATCTCTTCTTTATGTTATTTTTTCATGTCAACCAAGGTCTAGAGAATCAAAGATGTATCATCTTCCTTAGGTGGTCCAAATTGGAAATTTTGATTGGGCCTTGGTTGAATGGGTTGATATGGACGCAGGTTTTGTGGTCGGGGTTGGAATTGAGGTCCAGGAGATGGGTTATTTCCCAACCATGCAAAGTTTTGATGATTACGCCATCCAGGGTTGTAGGTATTGGAGAAAGGATTATTCTGGATGGCGTGGAGATCCTTGCAGGTCTGTGGATCCCCAGAATAATTAGGGTACGAGGGTTCAGAGTTCCCCCAACTGTGGTAGGCTAGCCTGGAGTTTCCTCTGAAGCCATAATCAGACGGGGGTGGATAGCATCCATCCCCGGAGAGTGGTAGATATTGTGTGTAGTTTCCCTACCTGAGGGCGGTGGTGCAGAGGTGGTTTTGTGTAGATGTCGAGTGATGTCGTCCACCTTCTTCTAAATGATGGAGACCTTATCCAATTGACTGGCTACCAACTCCAAGTCAACAGATGTGCAAAGGCCTTGAGATTCGTGTACCCCCGATTGTTTGTCAATGCGCGAGTGGACGTCTGATCGTACGCACCCAGTGACTCATTGTTCAGGGAGTTCTCACACATGTTCTCAAGAATTCCCCAAATCTCATTTTCATGCTGACCCATGATGCTACCACCATAAGTTGCATTGAAAAATAGCTTGATATCATCACTGAGCCCGTGGTAAAAGGATTGGACTTGTTCCTACTTCAGGACTCCGTGATGGGGGCATTTGTGCATGAGGTCCAGAAAATGATCCCATGCCTCTTGTAGAGATTCTCCCACTCCTTGGGAGAAGTGCGTGATTTGGTACCGCATAGCGTTTGTGCAACCAATGGGATAGAATTTTTGCAGGAAGGTGGTTTGAAGTTCTTCCCATGTGTTGATCACATGTGGATAAGTTTGAAACCAGTATGCAACTTTGTCGACGAGAGAGAAGGAGATGATCTTTAAGAGCAAGCCATCTTGATTCTGCATGTCTACCCCAAAGGTGTAGGCCAGATGCTTCAGATTCTTGATGTGCTGGAAAGGATCCTCGGAGTTCAAGCCATGGAATTTTGGAGTCATGTGAAGCATACTAGGCTTGAGCTCCACCTCGGGTCCTCCCGCAGGGATATTGATTCATGGTTTGATCTCCACTACCGTGGGATTGTAGTGATCTCACATTTGAGGGCACGACGGAGGGTTGATGAAGGCATTGATCTGATTTCTAAAATCAAAGAATTATTGTGGTTTATAGTTAGGTCGTTCTGGCTGATCCATGGTTGTGATTGGTGGTTCGGGTTTAGAATAAGAGGAAATGTCAATATGATCAGGTTGTTGCACAAACATGGAGATCGAGGCTTGGCCTCGACGAGAGTGAATAACTAATGGAGGCCTCAAGGTTGGTCTTAAGGACCTCCTCCCAAACATGCACTAATGGAGAAGATGAGTGATAGAATGTTAGACGGATCCAATCGAGGTACCCAAAGATTTTTGGATGACTATAAAGGTTCGAGGCGGATGATAACCCTGGATCAGAAAGTCGTCCACCTGAGAATTACCTGGGTAACAAGGAAGGGATAGTCCCTTAAAGTCCCCTACATGGTAGAGCGTCCCCACGGGTTATAGGGTTTCCCCCACCCGACCTTCCTTGTCATTGAGGGTCCAGGTAGACCAGGATGGATAACTTGACCTCTTAAGTCTACCAATTTTAAGTTTAGAGCAAGGTGCTTATGATTCCACTTGAACTTTAAGATATTTGTGCAAGGTAACCTAATTTGAAGATTAGTTGACTCCACAAGGTGGGTTGACGGGAACCGTTATCACACATTTGAAAGTTGTCAGAGTCGTAGTATAGTTGCGCAAAAATGTTCGTCAAAAAATGATTTCTAAAGATAACGAGACTTGAGTCCCGGTCGTTCGTCTCTGGAAGGCATTTGTTTTACTTTTGAAATCAATCTTTTTGCCGCTCTACTTTGTTTAGAATCGCATGCCGATTCGTGCTTATTACATATTTAGGTAGGACATGCTTAGTTGCAAGAATATTAGGAGTTAGAAACAGGAAACTTGAATCGCGCAAATATGATAGCAATCAATAAGCTCATGGTGATTTCACAACATGGAGATATATATATAAAAGAATTTTTCATTCATTCAATGGGAGAGTTGTTTGCAACAAGAACTTTAGAGGAAAGCTTGTACATAAATGCTTGAAATTTAAATCTATCTACCAGAAAATGGCTGCATACAAGAATCGATGGGGGGATTTCACACGCATCATTGGGGGAGAAGTTAAGACTACGCTACTTAAGTAGTAATAAAAGCAATAAAATTATGAAGAGCATAAATCTAGCATTATAAAAGGGCATTCAGGGGTGGTCCCCGATGGCCTTGTAGTGGTTGGGAGGAGAATGAGGGGCGACCAATGTAGCTTAGGCCGACCCTTTGAGAGAGGTAGGGTTGATCCAGCATCCCAGCATGGTGTCCTCCATGATGGTGGTGAGCTGATTGCACCGCAAAAATACGCCTACAATTGTGCCATCTTGTGTTATTCCCTAGCATTACCAATGCATATTAGGTCTCCATAGTTGCATTGTAAAAATACATGCACGCATGCATTTAATTGAGAGGAGAGGGGAATAAATAAATGGCCTCGCAATTTACATTTTTTCTCAAGTGCATCTCTACTAATTCACCATCTTTTTATTTTTTTTATTTCACTTGATTTTTAATCTTTCCCGCGGCTACATGCATCTTCTTCTTCGCGTGCCATGCTTCCCTGCGGTTGCCTCTCCCTGCGGCTGCCATTCCCCGCCACGCCATGCTTTAGCCTTGCCTTCTTCCTTTATAAAAGATCGAGGCTTCATCCTTTGCAAGTAGCCTGGTCCCAGCCAAGAAACAACCCACCAGCAGCTCTCCAGGTCGTCCTCTCCTCTCTCTCCCTCCATACGTCGGCTCTCCTCCTCCGAGGAGACACCCGGTGGGTAGGAGCCCTCACTGTGGTGCACACCACCACAGTGAGACCACCATCACCTAGCTCTTCAAAGAGCCAGTGGGCGTGGTGGCTTTCTTCACTGTTTTTTCCGTTCCAGCCATTGGAGTGGTAGCTTCAAGCTTGCAACTCAAAGCTTCGCACGCCCTGCAGCAGCGGCAAGGCAGCAGCAGCCGCCCACGCCCTTCCACGAGCATCTGCAGGTGCCCCGGCCCTCCGCGTGCGCCTGCAGGCCTCTCCGCCTCCCGCTTTCTCTGCCCTGTCGCACACCCTTCCACCCACAACCGGCCTTTGCCATCCTCTGCAGCGGTCGGCCAACCCTCACCGTGCACCCCAGTAGTGCCCGCGTCACCCTCGCCTTCCCCCGCGCACGCCAACTCCCTCTCCACACGCTCTGTCACGAGCTTCTCCACGCTCGCAACCGGTCGGCGCAGGCCTTCTCCCTCATGCGCCAGCCCGCGCGCACCAGCTGCGAGCCTGCCACACTCACACCACCTGCAGCTCCCGGTTGCTCAGCGCGAACGACCACTGTAGCCACTGTTTACGCGAGTCTGCGCGACATTGTGGCTACAGTGGGGTGACCGGAAAGCTTCTCACTTTACTGGTCACCCGGCATGCCGCAACTGGCTGCAGCTCGCGCGTGCGTCTCCGCCCACGTTGCTCGCACTTGCCCGAACCCATCTGCCTCGCCCGCACTCGCCCACGCACGTCTGCGAATGCCAGCCCTCAGCGCCCGCATCTGCCAACCCGCTCCAGCCCTCGTGCAGCATGGTGCGCTGCGTCTTCTCTCCCCGCCCTCGCCTTCCAGCGCGCGCTTGTCTGCATGCGTGCGCGCCTACGCGCGGGCTTGAACCATCAGACGACGCTCGCTGGTCATAGAAGCCTTAACCTCAGCGGCTGCTCTCTCTCCCACTCTCTCTCTCTCTCTCTCACTCTCTCTCACAACACTATCTTCACCGACGCTTGCACACACTTTCACACACACACACCTATACACTATTATATACATATATATATATACGTATACATATATACTAATATATATATATATATATTTATATACATATATATACATATATATATACTTATATTTATACGTAGAGTAGTACCTATATACTTATGTATTAGTATACATACATACATATATATATATATATAAATATATATCTATATACTTATACATATACATATATATATATGTATATATATATATATACTTATGTCTATATATATAGTAGTATTTGTATAACTAAGTGTTAGTATACATATATATATATATACACATATATATATACTTATATATATATACATATCTATATACATATATCCATATACTTATATATATATATATACACACACATATATATAATGATATATATACATACATTTATATACATATATATATATATACATATATATACACATATACTTATACATACATATATATACATATATTTATACATATATATATATATATATATATATATATATATATATATATATATAAATATACATACATATATAAATATATATACATATATACCTATATAACTATATATACATATATATATACATATATATACATATCTAGCTACATATATCTATATATACAAATATTACTATCTATATATATATACATAGATATATATATACATCTATACATATATCTATCTATACATATAGCTACATATATACATATACTTATATATATACATATATATATACCTATTTATAACCATATATACATATAGATATATTTACATATATACATATATAGATATATTTTCACATTATTTACCAAACGTGGTATCGCGGGAATATCTGCACCAGTTGCTGATATTCCCCGATACACGCATACACAAAACGTGTTCGCATTCATCTTCCACCATCCATCCTACACCTTACACGCGGCACCTCGTCCTGTTGGTTGCGTCTTTCTAGACGACGACCGACTCGACACCGTGCTACACTCCATCTCCGCTTCCACCCCCACCCCTGTATATACATAATATATACCTATACATATATATACTGTATTTACTTTATTTCTATTTCGCTTTCCTGTTAGTAAAAAGATAAAAAAAAGTATATAAAAGAGAAGATAATCTTTGACTTATAGGTACTCTATCTTGCGAATAGCAAGACTCATTTTGGAACTCAGTTTTGGCTTAAAGCCAAGAACCCAATTTTGAGGGTGTTCCTCAAGGATAAAGATTACCCGAAAAAAAATCTAAATAAGAAAAACACTGAAAACACAATAAATGAATGGAAGAGACTCGTTGTAGGAAAGGTGTAGAAACTTGACTTTAACCCCACTTCCCTGAGTTCGACCCTGGGCTTAAAAGTGACAAGATAAAATCAAGTAGGCCAAGTTAAAAATTTTGTAAAGAGATGGTTAGGTCCGATTTAGGTTAACCACTATACACATTTCAACGATAAAATTATCATATTAACAACCTATTCGGGTCCGACACCATGAGCTCGTGGAGGTCGAGTAGCTAACCCAAGTGAAGGTGGGTGTGTATGGAGCTAAGGAGGTGAGCGGTGCCAATGAAGCCAAGGGATGTGAATGGGTGCAAATGGCCACCCATGGGGTCTTTTTATAGACCCAATGGCTTCTCTCTAGAGAGGTGTGGAACTCTCTAGAGAGAGTCCAAGAGTGGCCGACCACATGGGGTTGGAGGTGGTTTTTGAGATCCAAAAATTGTGGATCTCAATTTGAATGCCTCTTGGTTGCTAAATTTGGCAACCAAGAGTTGGCGCCATCTCAAGAGATCTCTAGAGAATTCTGGAGAAGTGTGTGTGTGAATGGGTGTGTGTGTGTGTGTATGTGGTCATGCTCTATATGGCTAGGTGGCTTAGGGTAGGTCCTAAGGGGTTTGTGTAGGTGTAGGTCTTGATTTTAGGGTTGCAAACCCTAATTGCTAAGGTGAAAATGCAATTAAACTTAGTCTAAGTTTAATTGAATGAGTGTGAACCTAATTGAGAGTGAAATAACTCAATTAGGTTAGGTTTAGGTCAATTGGACTCTCACTAAGTCCAATTGAACTTGTGTGGGTTGAGATCTAAGCTCAATTGGACTCAATGAGTCCAATTGACTTAGGTGAAGGTAATTGACTTTGATCTAAGTCAATTGGATTTGGTGAGGACCTAATTAGGTCCTTAGGTAGGTCTAGAGGTGGTGTACTAGGGTTAGGACACCTTAATTTTGGTTCCTATGGGGTTGGGATTAGGTTTCGGGAGCTAGAGACCCAAGATCAAGACTTGAATCTCAAAACAGGAACTGGAGGCTAGCATCAGATGTCCAATAATAGGATCAGACGACTTATACTCAAAAATCAAAAGTTCAGACTTCAGCTCTGGATGTCCAATTTGAGTCAGGGGGAAATCAAGGTTCTATTTTGGGTACTCTGCAGAAATTGGACGTCTAACAAAGTGTCTGGACATCCAATGACACTGCAGAAGTGGGTTTGAGGTGTGCGGGTGATAGCTAGGGGTCCTGGACGTCCCATAACTTATCTGGACGTCCAGATAAGGGCTGGAACTAGGGTTTTAAGGCTTCCTAGGGTGTTGTGACCTAATCTAAGGGTGGCTAAGGCTTGGGAAAGTCCCTAGGCTATCCTAGGGCTAGGATGGACCTATGCTCTTCACATTTTACTGCTTTATTCCTACTTAATAGCATGGAAATCCTTTAACTCCCTTACATTATTATTCCTACATCTAATCTAAGCCTTCTTCTCCAGCTCTACTGCAACTCCCGTTATTCCTGATCCAGCCTCAGATCCTGCTCCAGATCCAGCTCCAAATCTACTTATTGCCTACAATTGATATAATGCACTTTAATCAACACATTATAACATTATTTTATGCATAGCTAAGGAAGAGCAGCAAAGATGCAGATAATGCGTATGTATGCATGAATAGCTCTAACTTTTGTTAAGTCCTAGCTTAATCTAGGTCAATTAAGACCTATAATTGCTGCGCAATCATACCCCCATGCGTAAATCTTTATAGTCCCTAGCAAATGCAAGACTAAATTATTTACAGCAAGGGTCCCTAAGGGACTGATTATTTTATCAAGTGTATGCTTAGAGATTTTTCTCCTTTTTGTTTTCATCTTATGCTCTAGAAATCCAGACAATCGTGAAAGTGCGGCTATGTAGCTTTTGTAATGGATTCGAGTGAAAACTAATACACCTCTAAAGCCTACACTTAACCCCTAGTAAAAATTCTAGCGAGATAGGTGGACTTCTTCCCTCGGGGTATTCAAGATATTCTATGAATTCCATCCTGGCTTTAGGCTTAGGTAGAGAATCTCTGAGGGAAAAGATTATATATTTGGTGGCTCACTCTCACTTGGTGCTACATAGAGACTAGTATTACAGAATCTAGATTCCCAGATTAGTAAGTAACTCAACTTAGAGAAAGACGAGAAAAACTATGCTCTCTTTGATTCCTTTGTATTCATTCTCTCTTACTCTTTTTTTCTTTCTTTTTCTTTTCTTTCTTAGAGCTCACAACTTTACTAGATTCACATATATGACTTGTATTTGGTGGTCTCACTAGGCATTAACACTTTAATTCAGTTCTCATAACCCTAACACTAAGTCGGGATTCCTCAGCCAGTATTCGGGCGGTCAGAAACACAAGAAAAATAGGCTAAGGCCATATTTGGTGGAGTTCAATTTTATTTGGTGGTATTGCCTCGATGAAATAAATACTAAATATTCATTCTTTCTTCTTTTTATAATTTTTTCAATTTTTCTTTCTTTTCATCTCTCTATTTTTTTTTTTTTAACATCACACAACTAGCATACATCCATGAACTTTATTAAGGAGGCATTATTAGGGATTGGTGGTACTCAAGAGACATTGGGTGGCTTATTTGGTGGAAGTGCCTACTCATGGCACCAGGAAAGATGGATAGGACGGTGCATTTCTGACCTTGACATCAATGCCCTCCTTCAGTTGAGGATTCTGTAGAGAATGGTTGTAACCATCCACCTTAGCCCTAGTTTTATGAAAACTCGCTTTCTATGTATTTGCCTTATTCGGTGGCTCTCAAAATTTTGCACAAAATGTATACGGGGGAACCGTGAGTGAAAACTTTGTCTAATCTTAGAGTATCATTACCTAATTATCTAGAATTCCAGATTCCTTGTACTAATCTTGGAACACCAGTACACTCCACTCTCATCTCACACTATTTGGTGGATTTTTGGAAGAAAATCAACCTAACTCCCAAAACACTGTCCAGGGGTTCAGGAAAAGAAGCACTGCTTCTTCTTGACAGACTGAAGATGTTTATCAGCCTTCACCGTGAATCCATTGCAAATTCTACATGTGTGTGAAAAGTTGTACTGGATTCCAGATTACAGGAACCAACAAAAGGATAAAATCCCTAATGCATTCTCTTAATAAAATAATATTATTCATGAATGCAATATGTATATATGCTATAGACATGCAACCTCGCATAATTTGTACTTTGTGAATTTCCCATATCGGGTTACAATCAGCTTGACCCTAAATTTAGAACAAAAGGTGAGCGGGTGAGTCAGAAGTGGCTGTTGCGAACGATTTCTAGCTCCAATGCGAGCATTGGAGGTGGAGTCGATTATTCTTTTATTTAAGGTCCTAAAGTACGTTTTACATGTATCTTCAAGGTTTTCCTAAATATTAGCATAAAATTTTTTCATTTTTTCTGTATCTACCCCCCCATGCCTAAGTTCTTGCATGTCCTCATGCATGAATGTAAAAGAAAATAAATCTGATAGAGGATGAGTGGGTAGAAGTCACCTGTAATTGCTCCTGAAATTATATTCAGCATTGGCCAACTTGTTAACATGCATATACAAAAGGGACATATGATAAAACAAAATATGCTATGTATAAAAATGGTTATATATAAATGATGGTGGAATGTGGAGTGAATGGTATTTATACGTGTTGAGTTTAACGTCTCCAGTTGGGCGAGCACTCAATCATACGTCCTCACTAAGATGAACAGTCTCGTCAGGTGGGGGAGGTTCCTGGGCCAAAAATGGCTTGAGGTGCTGGCCATTTACTGTGAATATATGCCCAGAATTTAGGTCCTTGATCTGGATTGCCCTATTAGGATATGGTTGCATCACAACATATGGGCCAGTCCACTTGGACTTAAGCTTCCCCACAAACAGTTTCAGCCGTGAATCAAATAACCAGAGTTGCTGGTTGGGCGTGAATGCTTTCCTTCAGATGTGGCGGTCATGAAAGGCCTTGGTCTTATCCTTGTATATTAATGCATTCTCATAGGCCTCCCACCGGATTTCTTCTAATTCGCTAAGCTGGATTTTCCGTTCTCGATCTCCTGCATCGAGGTCAAGGTTGCATTTCCGCACCACCCAAAAGGCGCGGTGTTCCAGCTCTGCAGGAAGGTGACAGGCCTTGCCATATACCATGCGATATGGTGACATTCTGAGTGGGGCCTTGTATGCGGTCCGATATGCCCAAAGTGCATCAATTAATTTGTCAGACTAATCCTTCCTGTCCAGTTTAACTATCTTCTGGAGAATCAGCTTGATTTGACGGTTAGACAGTTCAACCTGCCCATTGGTCTGCCGATGATACAGGGTGGCTATGCGGTGATGTACCCATATTTCTTTAATAACGACCTAAAATGGGAGTGGATGAAGTGGCTTCCCCTGTCGGGATGGGGTATTCTGAATCTCGCGAAAATATTTTGTCGTACGGAAGAAATGATGGTCTTGTGGTCATCCCGTCTTGCCGGGATGGCCTCGACCCACTTCGAGACATAATCAACGGCTAGTAATATGTACTCGAAGACATGCAAGTTCGGAAAAGGACCCATAACATTGATGCCCCAGACGTCGAACACTTCTACGACCATGATTGGTTGGAGTGGCATCATGTCTCTCCTGGTCATAGAACTGACTGACTGACATCGTTTGCAGTGTTGGGCATAATCGTGTGTATCTCTGAAGATGGTTGGCCAGAAAAATCCCGACTGCAAAATTTTTGCAGCGGTTTTCCATCCTGAGAAATGGCCACCACACGCATTATTGTGGCAGAAAGATAACACACTGGGGATCTCAGAGTCTAGGATGCATCTGCGAATAATATGATCCACTCCAATGTGGAAGAGCAGTGGGTCATCCCAGAGGTAGTATTTGGCCTCTGGAATGAATTTGAGTTTCTGGTCCTTGGATAGGTTCACGAGAATTTTGCCTGCGGCAAGGTAGTTCGTGAAATCCGCATACTAGGGGAACTCAACAGAATGGATTGCCAAAAGAGATTCATCTGAAAATTGTTCATGGATAGGAAGGGAAAAAGGAATGTGGCCGGGGTCCAATCTGGATAGGTGATCCACCACAACATTTTGTTTTCCGACTTTGTCATGGATTTCGATATCAAATTCCTACACTATAAGGATCCATCTAATGAGCCGTGGTTTGGCATCCTTCTTTGCCAACAAATGCCGGAGGGCAGAGTGGTCAGTGAAGATGATGACCTTGGACCCTAATAAGTATGATCTGAATTTCTCCAACCCGAATACTACTGCTAGTAGTTCTTTTTTGGTGACAGTGTAATTATGCTGAGCCTCATTCAGCGTCTTGCTAGCATAGTATATGACAAAGGGTTGTTTCTCTCAATGCTGGCCTAAAACAGCACCGATGGCAAAATCAGAAGCGTTGCACATCATTTCGAAATCAAGCAACCAGTCGGGTGGTCGGAGAATCGGGGAGTTGGAAACAGCATTTCGTAAAGTCTTGAAGGCGTTAAGACACGAGGTATCGAATTCAAATGGGACATTGGTAACCAGGAGATTCGTCAAAGGCCGCGCAATTTTTGAGAAATCGCATATAAATCTCCGATAGAAGCTGATGTGACCCAAGAATGATCTAATCTGCTTGACTGAGCTAGGTGGTGGTAAGTGGGAGATAATCTCTGATTTAGCCCGGTCGACCTCAAGTCCATTTTTAGAGATCCTGTGCCCTAGTACTATGCCATCCCTCACCATGAAATGGCTTTTCTCCCAGGATAGTACTAGGTTTGCCTCAATACACCGTTTCAGGATCTTGGTGAGGTTATCAAGACAAGACGCAAAATCATCTCCGAAACTAGAGAAGTCATCCATGAATACCTCCACATAATCCCTAATCATGTCAGAGAAGATAGCCATCATACAACACTGAAATGTCGCTGGTGCGTTGCAGAGGCCAAAGGGCATCCGCTTGAAGGTGAATGTTCCAAAGGGGCATGTGAATGTGGTCTTGTCTTGATCTTCCGGGCTAATCGCTACCTGATTATACACGGAGTATCCATCCAGAAAGCAGAAGAAACTGCGTCCGGCTAACCGTTCCAAGATCTGGTCAATGAAAGGAAAGTGATCCTTCTGGGTAGCCGTGTTCAGTTTCCTGTAGTCAATGCAGGCCCGCCAAGATGTCGCAGTGCGGGTCAGGATGGATTCACCCTTGTCATTTTTCATGACGGTGAGTCCTGCTTTCTTGGGCACTATCTGAATCAGACTCACCCACTGGCTGTCTGAGATTGGATATACAATGCCTGCATCTAGCCATTTGATGATCTCCTTCTTAACAACCTCTAGCACATTCGAGTTAAGCTATCTTCAAGGTTGTCTTGAAGGTTTCACCCCCTCATCTGTGTAAATGTGATGAGTGCAATACGAGGGGCGAATACCGTGGAGATCAGTAATACTCCACCCGATAGCAGCCCTATGATCTTGAAGCGTAGAAATCAATTGATGTTCCTATTCTTGGGTAAAGTGGGCATTGATAATGACTGGATATGTCTCACTTTTGCCCAAGAACACATACTTAAGTGAGTCAGGTAAGGGCTTCAATTCAATCATGGGTGGGTCAGAATCAGATATGAGAGTGGGAGGAGCAGAATCGAGGGTGGGAATCTGCAGATCCATGCGCACATGAATTCCCACTGAGTCGCTCCCTGTAAAATCGGTTGTGACTGTGTTACGAGAAACCCGTTAGCTGTAGTCACGTCTTTCTGCAATAACAGGGGTGATTCGGTAATAGATGGATTAGAATAGCTAGATTCAGGGGTGTTGTGGTCAGAAGCACACCCTAAACAGTCAGATCCTTGGGGAGATATGTGTAATGCAGTGGTTTCAATCCCGTGTGGATTGAGGTTTGAGAACCCTGATAGTGTAGATGAATGAGACATTGGGTCGTCACAAAGGAACCTAATGTTACCACAGTATGCCAAATCTTCATCTTCACCATCCTCCTCTATTCGATCACAGTTGAAGTTCTTTGCTGCCCTGAATATGTCTAGTTGAAGTCGCTCATTGCCTAGGGCAATCTCCATACGCTCGGATGCACAATCGATGTTCGTTCAGGCTGTCGCTAGAAATGGGCCACCCAAAATAATTGGTGCATCTCGGAGATTAGGAGGAACTTCCATATCGAGAAGAAAAAAATCTACGGGAAAGCAGAACCTGCGAACTTTCACGATCACGTTCTCAACAACCCCTCTTGGTGTTTTGACTGATCTGTCAGCCAGCTGAATCGTAACTGAAGTGGGTTTCAACTCCCTGAATCGAAATCGATCAAATACGGCTGTGGGAGTTAAGTTGATGGACAAACCTGATGAGAGCCTCATCATGAGCCATAACTAGCTCATTTTGACCCAATAAAGAAGATAAAAGCTCCTACATAACATAGAAGATGGCTTAACTGAAGGAACAAGTGCTCTGAGAAGAAAGCATGAAATAAAGGTTAAAACTGCAATTTTACCATTGCAGTTCATAAACGAGATTTCTCAGAGGCAAAACGTAGGTCAAATGATCTAAATGAGATAAAAAGTGAGTTGAGTCAATCAGAAATGGGTTTATGTGCAATCTAAGAATTAAATGACACTTGGTAACCCTAAAATAGACCCGCATAAAATAACAAGGTTCCGATCAGAATAAAAATCAAGTAAACCCTCTAAAAATCATGCAAAAACATTCTTTAGTGTTTGGAATACTTAATTTGGCCCTTGGAGCCCAGTTTGACCTAGATTAGGGTCCTAGCTCTTCAATTAACCTAATTTGGGTTTTTACGCAAAATGTCCAGATAAACGAGGTCAAACCTAAAATCCAACTTTACCATTGGATTCCTTAGGTCAAAATTAGGTTTTTACCAAAATTTAGACCTAAGGGGAGGTCATCTTGACCTACTTTGCAATTTAGTACACCCAAAGCACAATTTGGTCCCTATCTTTTGAATATCTCTGCAGAGAGCCCCCTAAGTTTTCCGCCCCCTTTGCAATCCGGTCCTTCCGCCATTGTTAGGGCAGAACCAGGCTCCGGCGAGGTTTAGAGAGGGATTACTCTCTAATCCCTCAGAGATTCCCTCCCAGAAATGGAAGGGGGATTCTCTGAGGAATTCCCTTCCTTCTAAAGCCAATTACAATCGCTGGTGTGAACCCAATCTCTCGTGTGAACGCACGAGAGATTGGGGTATCCACCCTCTTTCCAACTCCGGCGAGCCGGCGGAGGTGATTGCGCGGTCTCCACGCGCTAGAAGGTTCGGCTAGTGCCTATAAAAGGCTCCCCAGACCCTGCCGCAGAACCTAAGCTTGATTTTGACGGAGATCCCCTCCAAATTCCCTCTCTCCCATCTCCAGCCAAATGACCCGCAAGCTCCGGCGACCTCCTCCCCTCCTTCTCGTCGCTCTGCTGCCATACCAGTAGCAGAGTCAACTCTGCCACTTCCTCTCGCGTCACGCTGTACCACGCGCGCATTCCCCTGACCTCATCTTCGTCGTCGCTTCCTCCCTCAGGGTCCTTCCCCGACGACGGCAGTTACGCGCCTTCCTCTCCGCTGCCTCCCTTCCTTCCAGACCACTTCAGATACCTTCTCCCTCCTCTCCTCTCTCTTTTCCCCCTGCTATTTTATCTGATTACCCCTCGACAGTGCCTAACCACCTCCATCGTCCTCACCTCCGACTGCCCTCCGGCGAGCTGCCCACACCACTCCGCCCCTCCACACTGCTCGCCAACCCCCTCGTGAGCTCCGCCTCACCACCAAGAACTCACTTCACCCCACCACTACCACTCCAGACCTCCACAATCACCCCCCGAACAACCCAACATCTCCGGCCATAGGTTGACCTAGGCAAGCACGCCTAGGCCGACCTGCAGCCTGCAGCACTGCCCACCGCCTTCGCCGTGCCACGGCGAAGGTTTCTAGCCAATCTGATTGGGCCAATAGGCCGTTCTTGTGTGTGACAGGTTTAAGCTCCGGCCGCCATTATCAGCCGAAGCAGCAAGGAGCTTGCAGCAGCTTTAGGTACCAGGACTCCCAGGCTGTAGGTGTAGCAGACTCACGCGAGTGCCGCGAAGTGAGTAAGGCTAGCAAGTCGCACAGAGAGGCCAGCAGCTGGAGCAATCGCGCGACGAAAGCTCTGCGGGTGCGAAAGCAGGACCGACCAGATAGTCCCACATCATGGGATTGCAAAACACACGTATCATATAAATTATTTTTTTGTTTTAAGCCCATTGCCTCCGTAAGCACAGGGGTGAGGTCCCTCACCTGCCCTCACACCCGCCTCGTCCGCGGCTTGACCTCGCGGATCTGGCGGGATCCGACCCGACCTAAACCTACGCACTCCTTGCGCATCACCACTTACCGGTGCGCCTGGTCCCGGGTGCGAATCCGACCCGACTACCCGTGTGGCTCTGGGAGAGCGTCCTTGAGCGAATTGCTTGTGAGAGAGAGAGACGCTTGGGTAGAGGGACGGGGGTAGGTTTTGCTTCGGCTGTGGTGTGTGCAGGAAGGAAGAAGCAAAGGAAGCAGCTGCAGAACAGGAAGAGAAGAAAGAAGAAGAGGCTGTAAAAGAAGGAGAAGCTTTTGTAGAGAGGCCAAGTGAAGAAGAAGGAAGGCAAGGAAGAAGGAAGAGAAGAACGAAGAGAGGCCAAGTGAAGAAGAAGAAAGGCAAGGCATAAGAAGAAATAAGAGAAAAGAAACAAAGGCAGGAAGAAGAAGCCTGCACAAGACAAGAAGCAAAGGCAGAAAGAGAGAAGAGCAACGAAGAAGAAGAGAGAAAGGAGATTACATTTAAGACGTCTGATACAGAAATCAGACGTCCAATTCTATTTTTATTTCACAAATCCTTTTTAAAATTCTCTCTTTGAATCAATCCTTTTCATTTAACAGTTGTATTCTTTGGTTTTAAAAAGTACTGAGCTTGCTCCCTGTGTTCGACCTCGGATACTTTAGTTTTTCGAGTAATAAAATTCCTTATATTTGTTTAAACGTTTTGTCGGTTATACTACAACGTGATATACTTTAAACCCGCACAAAATCATGAGAACCCAAATCTAGAAGGGCCCGATCAAATGGAGAATCATGCAAGAAGTAGGATATGAGTGGGGTACCAGGGTCTTTCTTCTTTGGCAGTAGGTCAGCTAGAATCACGGCGCTAGCTTCTTTCGACAATACCGCCTGTCGTCTAATTCTTGGCTGTCGCTTCGGGGTACAGTAGTCCTTGAAGAACCTAGCGACAGCTGGAATGTGATCGATAGCCTCGAGGAGGGGGACCTGAATATGTATTTCCTTAAACATTGATTTCAGGTCCTCGAAATTCCGCGTGTCCTTTTTCCGTACTACATTTCGTGTCAGAGCCTTAGGAAAAGGGACGGGAATCTCAGGGTTAAATGGCCTCTTACCCTTATCTACCGCAGGTGGCTCCTGAGATGATGAAGACGGAGTCAAACTCACCTGCGGCAAAGGGTGGGAAAATCAGGACCCGCCTGCCTAGGTGGTGGGTCAAATGTCTTCCTTCCGCTTCGCAAAGAAACAGCGTGTGCATCGGCTTGCTGTCCATGAGGTGGTGTGGGAGCTGAAGGGACAGAATACGTGGGATCTGCAAAGGCGACTGGCCTTGCGCGTAATCGGGTGGTGTAGGAGGTGCCTGTAGTATGGCGTGTGCTTGTCCCTGCGGTGCCTGAAACTTGGGCGAGGCACCCTGGTTTTGCACATATCGAGGATTCGGGACAGGTTGGGAGGGCAAGGGTCCCTGAGTCCTATGCTCCTGCAACAGCTGGTTCTGCGTGTTCTGTATGGTCTGAATCTAATCAGCCATCACCTTCATAATCTGCAATCTATCTTGTGTAGACTTCCTCATCGATTCTTGTAGAACCTCTTTCAGCGCCTCCAAAGGGTCAGCCCACCTTGGAGGGTGGTTGGCAGCTTGGTGTAGCGGCTGGTATAATGACCGAGGTTGCTGCTGCTGAGGCAGGAATGGCTGCTGCCTAGGTTACGTGTTTTACGCATTCCCATATTGCCTGGTCTGGTAGTGTGGATCTTGATGTGGTCTCTGTGAATTACCAAACCAGGAGAAGTTCGGGTGCTAGCGCCAACCAAGGTTATACGTCTCTGAGTACGGGTTATTACGCCTGTATCCTTGGATAGCACTGACATCCTCGTAGGCCGAAGATGTCTGAGATGTATATCTGTCAAGGGGATACGCATTATAATCTGTGGGTGGTGCGTAACCCTGGTCGAAAGGTGCTAGATCTGGATTATTCATGGGATCCTGATATGCAGGATCTCGTAAATACAGAGAAGATGCATCCCGAGTGAGTAGATTAACTCAAGCAGGTGGGGCTCGGGGTGCGTAGGAGGATCTTGTGGCGGCAGAGCTTGAGTTGGATTGACCTTAATTGATCTAGTCAATCTTCTTCTCAATTAGGTTTATTCTATCCAGCTACTTGACGATGATATCCATATCAGCTCGAATAGATTCGGTGTGAGCCTTGTGGACACCAATTCGCTGCTAACCAGGCCGTTGGAATTGGTTCATAGATGTGGCATTCATCGAGTTCTTTGCTAATGATTTGAATAGCTCGAATGCGATGTTCTCGTCTTTTGCGAGAAAATTCCCACCGCTAGATGCATCAGCTAGATACAGATGTGTGTCATCTAGCCGATGGTAAAAAATCTGAGCTAAGTGCCATCTGGGTATACCATGATGCGGGCATTTTCGGAGACGGTCGTGAAATCTGTCCCATGCTTCATGTAATTTCTCCCCAGCTCCCTGGGAGAAAGTAGTGATTGCACATCGCATTGCGTTTGTTCAACTGATTGGGAAGAACTTTTGCAGGAATTCACGTCGTAATTCTGGCCAGGTTCCAATTGGCTTCGCAATAGTCTTGAACTAGTATGAAGCTTTGCCCCTCAGCGAGAACGGGAAAAGCTTCATCAGAATAATCCCAAGCTCTACATTCCTGGGTTAAATTGTTTCAGCGAGTCGACTCAGGTCCTCAAGGTGCTGGAATGTATCTTCGCTTGAGTTCCCGTAAAAATGAGTGTTGATCAACTCAATTACATTGGGCTTGAGCTCAAACACATCTCTGCCTGCGGGAATTCTAACAAGAGGTGCGACGATTTGTGCGGCTGGGTCGTAGAAATCTCGCAGTTGTTCTCCTCGCAGTGGGTGCTGCATCCTATCAAGTGCCATAAAAATGCGATCCATGCTCTGTTGATGCCGCTCCTCAGATTCGGCGACCCAGGCCTCCAGATGAGCCATCGGGTTTGACGAGCGTGGAAATCACGTATTTTGAAATCCTTGGAAATCGTAGTATAGTCGCAAAAACCACTCGTCAAAGATATTTGTGATAACGAAACTCGCATAGATCTTTATTCTTTTTAGAACTTGAGTCCTGGTCGTTCGTCTCTGGGAGGCGTGAAAACGAATCGAGATTTGGATCAGCTTTTATAACCTAAATCTAACCTAAGCTACTATTTTTGTCTTTTTGTGTTTTTGATTTTTTATTTTGAAAAGCGAATTGAAACCTTGATCTTGATAAACTAGCATAAACCTAAGTGACTATGTGCATCTAAATGAGGCCATGGTGGCCGTGCATGGTGTGAACAAACCAAAGTGTCATATAGGCAAGCAAACATGAGGACAATCAATCACAGAAACATCATGAAATTATTTATGCATAGAAAATTATCACATATCATCTACAGTAGAAAGCATATAAATAGAAGAAAATCCCCCACATTGGAAACTTGCCACTAGGGTCATCGGCCTTGTGTGAGGGTGTAGGCTAGACCTTGGGTATACAAACCCGTCTACACGCCTACCAAAAGAGATGGCTGGCCACAAGAGGCTATGGGTGAGCCTTCATGGTCGTCCAAGAAGAAGAAAAAGATGGGGGTGAGTGCACCCAAGTGGAGAGAGGAGTGTGTTGCTCCCTTTCTCTACCAATGGCCGTCCTTGAAGCTTTGGAGAGAAGCTTCTCTAGCTAGCCATCCATGGAGCCTTGGAGGAGGATGAGGAGGACAACCTTAAGGTTTTGGAGGGTGGAAGAAAGTTTAGAGTGGAGAGTATGGATGGGAGAGTGTATGGAGATGGTCCAATTTCGTAGCTCTCTCTTTGCCCTTATGGAAGGCTCCATTTAGTTGCCACTTTTGGTGGCTCCAAAAATAGCCAATGCCACAATTTTTGGATCTAGGTTTGACGTAAGTTTTTAGGGTTTCCAAGAGAGTGTGCATGGGTTTGGTGGGAGTAAAATGGGAAGGTGTGCGTGTGTGTGTGGGTGTGTGTTTTTCGTAGGGCTAGGTTGTGGGTTTTGGTAGGATTAGGTGCTAAATAGGTTGGGTCAATCTAGATTAAGTGGGTGTGGACCTAATTAGGCTTAGAAAAGTCTAATTTGGTAGGAGTGAACCTAATTAGGTCTAGGTCAAGTCTAATTAGATGTGTGCATGTGATTAGGCTAGGGTAACCCTAATAGGTATGAGTTAATTGGATCCTGGGTGGATCTAATTGGGCTCGGATGCACCTAATTAGGTATGGGATGGTTCAATTGGGTTAGGGATAGGACAAATAGGGCTATGGATAGTGGACTAGGCTTAGGAGGTCTCTACTTAGGTTTCCTAGGGTGTCCAGTGGGGTTCCTAGGTCAAAATAGGCAAGCTAGGGCTTCCAACACCAGAACTAGGAACTAGACAGTAGTATCAGATGTCCAGGATAGTGGTCAGACGCTTTATACTACAAAATTGGATGTCTGGACACTATATTAAGCATCCAATTCTGTGTTAGTATGAGTTTTGGCCTCCTGGATTGTTGTTCTGCAGAAATCAGACGTCCAGCCAGATGTCTGGACATCCTAAAAGGTGCTGGAGAGTGAGTTTTAGGTTTTCTAAGGTTGGTTTTGGTTCCTAAGTGTTTGGGAGAGGGATAGGGTGGATAAGAACATGGATAGTGCTATCCATATTTGGGTTTTGAGGCTAAGGTGCCCTAATGGAGGTTGTTTTGGGTTTGGGAAGGCTGTCCTAGGGTTTCTAAAGGTAGGGATAAGGCTATCCTCCTCACTCCTCTTATCTGGATCAATCTTCTTCTTCCTTTATTGCTTTATTCCACTATCTCCATCCTGGATCACTTTATTATCTGCAAATAGCAATAAAAACTATTAACTAGCAGGATATCTCATCTTATTCTAAATAGACTGATGCAATGCATGATATGCAAGATATGAGTGCAATATCCACAATTTAAGCTAGGTTCAGACATTATTTAGGTTGATTAGGACCCATGATTGCTATGCAATCAGGGTCCAGATTCTCGATGTCCTGACCCGGTATAGGTCTAGGTCTAGGATTTGCCATGGTCGCTCTTGGAGTAGAAGAAATGGGGTGAGAAGATGGTCCGGACGAGGTGACTCGCCTCCTTGGGAGTGGCTCCCAAGGTCCAACCAAGTGAGGTTGAAGTGACCTCCTTCCGTGCATACATTGCCCAACCCCTGGGTTGGTGTAGCCATGCAGGACAAGGCTAAGGCCCTGTCAATCAAATGGTCCTTATAGATCAGGTAACCAGATTTTTCATTAGGGATTTGAATTCCTGAAGATAAATTCGTCGTACAACCGACTGAAAGTGAATATCGCCTCTCAAGCTAACCCAGCCAATCTGGTTACGAGGGGACTAAGGGGAAGGTTCTTCCTTTGGCTTACGCCTCCGGTTCCGTTGACCCCCGAGGTGAGGTTAAAAACACGCAGTAGTATGACAACAAACTCGGGTTGATTTCGTGTTTTAAAATAGTGGCCCACAAGGTGACCAAGCTCACCGGCTAACTAGACTTGATTAAGTCTAGGTTAGCCCAAGGTGCGGTCTCTAGTTGTAACCCTAAAGATTCAACCTAAGTTGCATGCACTTCTAGGGCTTTTTTTTTGTTTCAGCAGACCACAAAAGTAAAGTTGGTTCTCTGATGATAATTGGAATCCAATTAATTTGAAATTTTTTGAGTAGATTCCTTTTTCAATTAGTTTTTCAGAGATTATTGTTTTGGAATTTTTCCTGTTTCAACCGAATTTTTACGGAATTTTGAATATTAGGGGGTCAGATCTAGAATTTTGACCCCTAGTTGATTTCTTACTTTGAAATAGTATCAAATGACCTTCAAAAATTCAAAAAAAATATGGAAAATAAATCCAATTAGGTCAGCTTTCAAACCCCAGCATTTTTAATCAAAACAGATTCGCAGATTGCTCGAAATCGCTTTTTGAAATTTGAAAAATTTTGAATCTGGGTCAGTCTGACCCCCATGCACTTCGTAAATTTCCAAAAATTATATACTTGGAATTTTTTCAAAATAACGGTGGCATTTTAAAGAAGGTTTGAAAATGAAGGATTAGCCCAAATTTCAGAATTTTTCGCTTACTATTTTTTTGGCAATCGAATTTTTAAATCGAGCTTGAAATCTGGCCGAAAATCAGGAGATGGTGGAAAAGCTTTTCAAAGAGGTTTGAATTTGAAATTTAAGCATTACACCAAAAAGATTTTTTTTTTCAAAACTCTTGCATGTTTTTTTTCTCGCAAAGAATTTTTCAAAAGATTCAAAGAAAATATCTTTTTTCTTTTTCAAACTAGCCTAGATTTGAAAGGAAACTTAATCTAAATTTTTTTTCAAAATTTTTCTGATATTATTATTTTTTTTCATGAAAATAAGAAAATTCTCTTTTTTTTTCAAAGAATTTCTCAAAGGAAATTACAGAAAGTAAATCTACTCCTAGGGTTCAGAAAAAGAAACCTAATCTAGAGAGAGATGATGTGCACCTGATTTTTCTTCACCGCGCTCGATGTGTGTGCAGATCCTGTTTTCCTTCCGTGTTGTCCTGCACATCAAAAACAAAGTAGAGGCAGATTCGTCAGTGATAGATTAAAAGATCGAAATCATAAAAAATGACGTTGCCTCCCCAGCAACGACGCCATTTGACGGGAACCGTTCTCGTGCATTTGAAAGTTGTCAGAGTCGTAGTATAGTCGTGCAAAAACGTTCATCAAAAAATAATTTCTAAATATAACGAGACTTGAGTCCTGATCGTTCGTATCTGGGAGGCATTTGTTTTACTTGTGAAATCGATCTTTTTGCCACTCTACTTTGTTTAGAATCGCATGCCGGTTCGTGATTATTACGTATTTAGGTACGACATGCTTAGTTGCAAGAATATTAGGAGTTAGAAACAAGCAACTTGAATCACGCAAATATGATAGCAATCAATAAGCTCATGGTGATTTCACAACATGGAGATATATATATATAAAAACATTTTTCATTCATTCAATGGGAGAGTTGTTTGCAACAAGAACTTTAGAGGAAATCTTGTACATAAATGCTTGAAATTTAAATCTATCTACCAGAAAATGATTGCATACAGGAACCGATGGGGGATTTCACATGCATCATTGGGGGAGAAGTTAAGACTATGATACTAAGCAGTAATAAAAGCAATAAAATTATGAAGAGCATAAACTAAATCTAGCAGAATAAAAGGGCATTCAGGGGTGGTCCCCAATGGCCTTGGAGTGGTCGGGAGGAGAATGAGGGGTGGCCAATGTAGCTTAGGCCGACCCTTGGAGAGAGGTAGGGTTGATCCAGCATCCCAGCATGGTGTCCTCCATGATGGTGGTGAGCTCGTGGAGGTGGAGTAGCTAAACTAAGTGAAGGTAGGCATGTATGGAGCTAAGGAGGTGAGTGGTGCCAATGAAGCCAAGGGATGTGAATGGGTACAAATGGCCACCCATGGGGTCCTTTTATAGACCCAATGGCTTCTCTCTAGAGAGGTGTGGAACTCTCTGGAGAGAGTCCAAGAGTGGCCAGCCACATGGGGTTGGAGGTGGTTTTTG
Source organism: Thalassia testudinum (assembly GCA_037157565.1). Taxonomy (NCBI): domain Eukaryota; kingdom Viridiplantae; phylum Streptophyta; class Magnoliopsida; order Alismatales; family Hydrocharitaceae; genus Thalassia; species Thalassia testudinum. Next base: position 116,235,137 of record JAZHRO010000024.1, read on the forward strand.
AGATCCAAAAATTGTGGATGTTAATTTGAATGCCTCTTGGTTGCTAAATTTGGCAATCAAGAGGTGGCGTCATCTCAAGAGATCTCTAGAGAATTCTAGAGAAGTGTGTGCGTGAATGGGTGTGTGTGTGTGTATGTGGTCGTGCTCTACATGGCTAGGTGGCTTAGGGTAGGTCTTAAGGGGTTTGTGTAGGTGTAGGTCTTGATTTTAGGGTTGCAAACCCTAATTGCTAAGGTGAAAATGCAATTAAACTTAACCTAAGTTTAATTGAATGAGTGTGAACCTAATTGAGAGTGAAATAACTCAATTAGGTTAGGTTTAGGTCAATTGGACTCTCACTAAGTCCAATTGAACTTGTGTGGGTTGAGATCTAAGCTCAATTGGACTTAATGAGTCCAATTGACTTAGGTGAAGGTAATTGACTTTGATCTAAGTCAATTGGGTTTGGTGAGGACCTAATTAGGTCCTTAGGTAGGTCTAGAGGTGGTGTATTAGGGTTAGGACACCTTAATTTCGGTTCCTATGGGGTTGGGATTAGGTTTCGGGAGCTAGAGATCCAAGATCAAAACTTGAATCTCAAAATAGGGACTGGAGACTAGCATCGGACATCCAACAATAGGATCAGACGAATTATACTCAAAAATATGAAGTCCAGACTTCAGTTCTGAACATCCAATTTGAGTCAGAGGGAAATCAAGGTTCTATTTTGGGTACTCTGCAGAAATTAGACGTCTGACAAAGTGTCTGGACATCCAATAACTCTGCAGAAGTGGGTTTGAGGTGTGCGGGAGATAGCTAAGGGTCCTGGATGTCCTATAACTTATCTATACGTCCAGATAAGGGCTGGAACTAATGTTTTAAGGCTTCCTAGGGTGTTGTGAACTAATCTAAGGGTGGTTAAGTCTTGGGGAAGTCTTTGGGCTATCTTAGGGCTAGGATGGACCTATGCTCTTCACATTTTATTGCTTTATTCCTACTTAATAGCATAGCAAACCTTTAACTTCCTTACATTATTATTCCTACATCTAATCTAAGCCTTCTTCTCCAGCTCTGCTGCAACTCCCGTTATTCCTGATCCAGCTTCAAATCCTACTCCAGATCCAGCTCTAGATCTGCTTATTGCCTGCAATTGATATAATGCACTTTAATCAGCACATTATAACATTATTTTATGCATAGCTAAGGAAGAGCAGTAAAGATGCAGATAATGCGTATGTATGAATGAATAGCCGTAACTTATGCTAAGTCCTAGCTTAATGTAGGTCAATTAAGACATATGATTGCTACGCAATCATGGGTCAACTTCAACTGTTTGTCATTTGAGATTATTAAGTCCCAACTTTCTAAAATTCAAGTGGATATTTAGAGCTTGATTTTAGGATTTGCTTGGCTAGGTCAATTCAAACAAGGCTTGGGACACACAAAAGTTGGGAGAATATATTCTTGATTAAGCAAGTGGGGTCCTCAATTCTAGAATAGAATTCCTATTTTGGCTCTGATTGATCCAATTAGTTTCATCCAAAGTTGGTTCCTTGGGCTTAAGCAAGAAGGTGATTGCTAGATGACTTTTCGCTTAGCGTTATAGTATTTAAGTGGTGGAAAAATCGACTAATAAAAAATAATGAAAATAACCACTTGCAGAAGAGCGGGTCGTGTCCACAGGGAGGCAATGATGCAATCAATACTTAATTATTTAATGTTATTTTGGATAGTGCAAAATCCCTTTTCAAATCGAACTTAAAATGTGAAGGAAAGTAGATTTGCAATAACCTAAAAAGTTAAGGGTGTAAGTACAGTTTTCCCTCACAGAAATCCTCAATAAATTTAGGATGAATTCATGCAGTTTTCACGTGATGTGTTCTAAAGACACTTAGTACTTAAATTAAGTCCAAAAATCAATCTTTAAACTAGCCAATATCAATACCATGCAATTATAAATAACTATGAGTGTTTGAATGCAATTCTGCCATAATATAATAATAATAAACAATCAAATTGTTGGAAATGGCATTGAATGTAAATTTTAATGGAGAGGAAAACAGAGGATCTCTCCTCTCTCCTCGCGTGTGCGGTCGTGCACGGTTTGCCGCGAGAATCGGCAGGGAGGTGCGGCTTGACGAGTGCTACGCAACAGTGGCAGTGGCGTGGCCGGAGGTGCCCGCCGGTGGCCGGTGGAGGTGGATGGAGCGCCGGCCTGTTGGAGGAGACGGCGGTGGTGCTACTGCGGTGCCTGTAGCTATGCGTGCGCGCGCGCGCTGGTGCGCGGGCATGCACGCTCTGGTGCGATTTGCAATGGATGGAGGGAGATGGTGCACGGTTGTGCGTTGCAGAGGCTAGCGGCGGTCTGCAGGAAGGTGGAGTGGTGGACGGTGGGGCGCGCTGCCTACGGTGGAAAAGTTGGCTGCGGTGAGGCTTGCGGCTGCGCATGCAAGGTGGAAAGGCACTGTGAAGGGTGCACTGGAAAGGCGTGGGCTTGGTGCGTGCGGGCAGGCGCTTGCAGGAAGGAGGGTGCGGCAGTGGTGAAGGCGTGCGGCTACAGGCTGAGGCGAGATGGTGCACGCCTGCGAAGAGCGCTGGAAGGTCTGCAGTGCAGGAGTTGAAAGCGCACGTTGCTGCAGGCTAAGGTGAGGGTCTGGAAGATACTGTGCAGAATTTGGTGATGGCACTGTGGTCGGTGGAGGCTGACGCAAGATGGTGCTTGGCGCACAGTGCGCGCGGTGGGTCACAGGGTTCGCCCTTTCCACGGTAAAGCAATTCCCCGCGAGGGGAAAAGATCCCTTCCTCTCTCCCTGCCTCCTTTCTTTAACTCCTCCCCTTGCGCGTGAGTTCAGGGATTTTCCCAAATCCCCGGTCACAGTTGTTGAGAAAGGCAGCAGAAGAGAAGATTACCCCAATGTCCGGTGGGGGAAGGGGGAAAGAGTTGCGGCTGTTTGCGGAAATTTATCCCCCCACCCTTGCTCTTTGTGCATTTTATTACCTGCACATAAAAACAATGAAATCATTAAGTTATAGAATGTTATAACTTAAATCATGAGGTGTACAATTATTCTATAACTTAATTGCCATTATTAAGACACCTAAACTATATGATTAAATATTCTTAGGCTTAATATTAGTCCATTTTAATGGACTCATCAAATACCCCCATGCCTAAGATTTGCTAGTCCCTAGCAAAAATGAATAATAAAAGTAATTAGAAGACTTCTTTTCTTATTTCAAAACTTTAGAAATCTAGACAAATGTGAAGTGCTGATAGCCTAGGTAACAGATTGAAGTGAAAGAGCCGATTCACATTAGGAGTTCGTACACCACCCTTGGCAAAAATTTCTGTTGAGATAGGCAACTACTTCCCTCGGGGATAAAGCAGACGATAATCTGTAATTTGACCCCGGTGTTTGGCTTAGGTAGGAGATAACAAGTTGAATGGATTTGGATTTGGTGGCATACACTCAACTGGTGCTACATATAGTCTAGTACTACAGACTCTAGCTCTCTAGACCGTTAGACAAGTCAACTCTGAGAGAGGCTACACAATTGTGCTCTCTTGATGTTCCTGGGCACTCTCTCTTTTCTTTCTTTCTGAGATCACGAATCTCGCCAGATTTAGAAATTGTACTCACTATTTGGTGGCCTCACATGGCATCCACACTTCAATTCAAGTCCTACTAACTCTACAACTAAGTTAGAGTTCTCAACCAGTATTCAGGCGATCAGAAATACTAGAAGGTAGGTATGGGTCATACTTGGTGGAACGCGATAGGTGTTTTGCTGCCTCAGAAACAGTGTTACATCATACACTTGGAGCCTTTTTTTTTTGTAATATAACTATTTTTTCTTTTTCTTCTTTCTGTTTCTTCTTTTTCTTCTTCTTTTCTCTCTCTTTTTTTTTTAATTTTATTTCTTCTTGTTTTTGTCTCTTTTTCAATCAACACAACACGATACGGACTTTTATTTACGAGGCATTATTAGGGATGATGATGGTCAAAAGGAAGTTGTGTGGCTTATTTAGTGGAAGTGCCTATTCTAGGCACTGGGAAGGAATGGATAGGACAGGCGTATTTCTGACCTTTGACACTATTACCCTCCTTTAGCTAAGGACTCTATGAAGGACGGTCGTGACCATCCACCATAGTTATAGCTTTATTAAGACACAATCTCTATGTATCTGCCTTATTTGGTGACTCTCAGGAATTACTCAAAGTACGTACATAGGAACAGAGAGTGAAAACTACGCCTAACTCTGAAGTATCATTATCTAATTGTCCAAAACTTAAAAGTCCTTGCACTAGACTTAGCGCACCAATAATCTCTCTACTTTCTTCTCACAAATATGAGGTAGATCTATTAGAAGATAATATGCCTGACTCCCTATGAACTGTCCAAGGGTTCAGTAGACTTACAAATGCTTATTGGTTTTCCTCAAGGATCCATTACCAAATCTATGTGCACGTGAAATAAATGCATTGGATTCTAAACTTAAGAAATAATTCCAAAAGAAGAACTTCCAATAACAAAGGTATTTTGCTAAGGACTAACCCATTCAGCTCAATTTTTTTTTTTTTAAACTAACCTAAATGCATAACTACTTCCTAAAACACAAATGCACTCCCCCATGCCTAAATCCTACAATGTCCCCATTGTAAAATTAAAACAGGAGGAAAAAGGAAAAATATCACCTGACACGATCTGCTGGGTTGCCTCCCAACAAGCGCTACATTTTCTGTCAGCAGCTAGACTTATAAGGAACCTGTAAGTCAGGTTCCAAATAGAAAAGGTTAGGCCCTAAGAATATGCGTAACAGTGCAGGCCTAGAAAATAGGTAACCACACTTGTTGGCGAGCTGATGATGCAATGTAATTCCAAATGCTCGCTAGAAGAAATGAAAACAGAAAATCTCGTTGGCTACCTGGGGAGGTCTAGGAATAAGAAACAGAATGCGAAAAGAGGCCTCCCGAAATAGAATAAGTGGAGGATAACAAGGATCCTCCAAAGCAGGACGGGTTTTAAAAGACATACACATAATTAGTTCAAACCCTTGAATGGCGAGAGTAAACGTACAAGCATCAATCCATACTCGCCATTCTACCCTAGGATGTACTGGCCTGATATATTCTCCAGAAAGAATGTATATGAGAAGAGATCTGAGCCAAGGATTGGTTAGGGAGTATAAGGGTTGTTTGTAGTGTTGGAAGGTAATGGTTAAGTCTAATGAAGGCTTAGTTGATGTTACGTCCAATTCCAACAATGATTCAGATTGTGTACACTCCCTAACAGTAGTAGACAACTTCAAGTTATCCTACCTAGCATTAATGATCGGAGTCATATTTGAATCAAGGGTAGACTCCAAATTACAACTTTTTGATGGTAGGGTCAAAATGTAAGAATCATTATCATTCAGCTCATCCCCAGATTCGTTTGGTTCATTGAAATATTTGTCAGGGTGTATATGTGATTCATTAGGAGTTGGATTAGTATCCTCAATTATTTCTAAAGGAGGATCAGTCTTAATATTTTGGAGGAAGCCTATATCATTGAATTCGTTATTCTTCTCGGGGTATAAATCCTCAATTGACATATTTTGTTCTCGAGAGTCTCCCATAGACTTCTCATTATTTTTCTTGTCCTCTAATATCAACTCTTGTTTTGATGGAGGATGACTCTCAAAAGAAAGTAGGAATCTGGATTTAATCATATTATTTCTATCCTCTGGAGCTAAATCCTCAAATGATAAATAATTCTCCTGTGATTCACTCCAGATTTTCAATCCAGGTTCCTCTATTGGGGCATCCTCATCCTCCGAATTAGACTCTTCATATCCCTGAGACCAGAATTGATCATCCTCCATTCCCTTAGGGTCACCTTCATTAGGTGCATTTGAATCCTCAGAATATTGAATGGTAGGTGTTGATTCCCTAAGTGGAGGGTCAGGAGTAGGCTCACTAAGAGTAGAATGGGATTCCACCAAATAATCAAGAGGGGAAGTGATAGAAACAATATAACCTTGACCCTGGTTGGTATGGGTAAGGAGAATACCGTCATTGGGGTCAAGGTCATCCAGAGGTACCATCTTCCCTTGCTTTTGACTCCAATAAAGTTCAGGTGGATAATCACAATGATTGTTGTCCTCTAGTGGCCGCATCTCATTGGGAGAGTCTAAGTGATGGCTGCATGAAATTGGATCCCTATTGTCATTAAGTACCTCAGAATTATTTTCATAATCATGGTTTATTGGGTAGGGATCAAGATTATTGGGAAGCATGTAGCTAAGTTGTCTTATTTCTTCATTTAAGTGTTGACTATTCCTCAACATCTCTCCCATTGATTCCATTATTTCCTTTTGCTATTTTTGCATTTCTATCATAAAAGAGGAGAGGCTACTATTATCAGGTTGGGGAGGATAGTCAATTTCAGGCTCTAGTTGCCTAGGGGTATCGGTCCAACCTTGATACGGAAAATCATGAAGGGTGGGAGGGTTGGGTGTTTGCATGGAAGTAGGGATTTCAGGATTAGAAAATCCCGCTCCTAGGCTCTGCTCAAAAGTGGGAGTTATCAAGCCAGTACTCCTGGGGTAAGAATGAGAATGATCCCATGAATTATCAATGTACCCATCAAAGGATGGATACACTCGGAGCATGGGATCCTGATTAAAAGATGGGAAGTATTGACTCTGATAATCTGAATGATAGGAGTAAGCGTAATCCATTTCTTTAAGAAAAATAATTTTAACTTTCTTAGGATTCAGTAGAAAACTTCCTAAAGAGTCCCATTGTCACAGTAAACGTAAATTCAACGGGATCTATTTTTAGTAGATTGTAGGTCTTAGAGTTATATGGTTAGTTGGTGGCCAAACAATTTTTGCAAAAATTATGCTTCCTAGGCCAACCTTTGTTGGTGACTATAACCTACTCGCAAGGGATGGAAGTCTCGAATCGAGCCCACACACAAGGAATCGAAGTAACTTGGCGGATAGGCTTGTTGATTTCCGAGTAACTTCCCTTGTGGTGCAAAAGGGGAGAGGTAGAAATTTATCTAGTGACCTTATGTGTGAGGTGCACAGTGTCTCAAGTGTGCAAGCATACGATCATGTTTTGATTTTTTGAAATTCCGCAAATAGGATCCTTTTGCACACAATTTTCAGTCAGATTTTAAAGTCCAACCTCTTAACAGTCCCAATTTGTTTAAAGTGACCACTGAATTAATTTGATTCACGCACTTTTGTGGTCTTAGATTTAGGTTCAATGCATATACATGACAAGTAATTAATGCTCAAGAGAAAACGTACCTTACTCTAGCTTTCTTCGTGCAATAATGAATGCAGTGCAATAAAAATAAACTAGATGCTGCTCATTCAGTCCCAGATGGTCGTCCTATAGATATGCCGCTTCTAGTAGGCAGTTCGATTTTTTTTTTTTATAATAATAACAAACAAACCTAATCTAACTAACTAACTGAAATGCAGTTTAAAATAGTTCAAATAATCCTATAATCTAAATAAATGGGAACACGTTCCCAAAAATACCCAACAAGGGCCCAAAAGGCAGTAATTTAAATTCTAATGTCTATCTAACTAAATCTAACTAAGACCTACTGCCTAAATCAGAAACAGGCTTCTCCGTAAGCCTAAATGCGTGAGATCAAGGCCCACGTGTTCCTGTTGTCGTCCTCTAGGTGGCGTCGAGGTCCACCAAAAAGATCGTCTCCGCCGTGCGCGTTGTTCACATTCAAGTTGTCGCTTTGCTACGCCTCGTTGCCGTGTCAGATTCCTCGCACAATAATAAAAATGATTAGATAATTTTGCAACTCAAAAGATTTAAAAATAATAAAGTAAATCTATTGCGTCTATTGCCTCCCCGGAATGGCGCCAATTTTGATAGACGACTTTTCGCTTAGCGTTATAGTATTTAAGTGGTGGAAAAATTGACTAATCAAAAATAATAAAAATAACCACTCGCAGAAGAGCGGGTCGTGTCCACAGGGAGGCAATGATGCAATCAATACTTAATTATTTAATGTTATTTCGGATAGTGCGAAATCCCTTTTCAAATCGGACTTAAAATGTGAAGGAAAGTAGATTTGCAATAACCTAAAAAGTTATGGGTGTAAGTGCAGTTTTCCCTCACAGAAATCCTCAATAAATTTATAATGAATTCATACAGTTTTCACGTGATGTGTACTAAAGACAATTAGTACTTAAATTAAGTCCAAAAATCAATCTTTAAACTAGCCAATATCAATACCATGCAATTATAAATAACTATGAGTGTTTGAATGCAATTCTGCCACAATATAATAATAATAAAAAAATCAAATTGGTGGCAATGGCATTGAATGTAAATTTTAATGGAGAGGAAAACAGAGGATCTCTCCTCTCTCCTCCTCTCGTGTGCGGCCGTGCACGGTTTGCCACGAGAATCGGCAGGGAGGTGCAGCTTGACGAGCGCTACGCAACAGTGGCAGTGGCGTGGACGGAGGTGGCCGGAGTGCTAGCCTGTTGGAGGAGACGGCGGTGGTGCTACTACGGTGCCTGCAGCTGTGCGTGCATGCTCTGGTGCGGTCTGCAGTGGCTGGAGGGAGATGGCACGCGGTTGTGCACTGCAGAGGCTAGCGGCGGTCTACAGGAAGGTGGAGCGATGCGCATGCTGATGGCGCTGAAGGGAGAGGCGCGTGGTCTGTAGGTGAGAGGTGGGGCACGCTGCCTACGGTGGAAAAGTTGGCTGTTGTGAGGCTTGTGGACGTGCCTGCAGGGTGGAGAGGCACTGTGAAGGGTGCGCTGGGAAGGCGCGGGCTTGGTGCACGCAGGCAGGCGCTTGCAGCAAGGGGGGTGCGGCAGTGGTGAAGGCGTGTGGCTGCAGGCTGAGGCGAGATGGTGGACGCCTGCGGGGAGCGCTGGAAGGTCTACAGTGCAGGAGTTGAAGGTGCACGCCTGCGGGCGCTGCTGCAGGCTAAGGCGCGGGTCTGGAAGATGCTGTGCAGAATTTGGTTGTGGCGCTGTGGTCGATGGAGGCTGAGGTGAGATGGTGCTTGGAGCATAGTGCTCGCGGTGGGTCACAGGGTTCGCCCTTTCCACGGTGAAGTAGTTCCCCGTGATGGGGAAAGATCCCTTCCTCTCTCCCCGCCTCCTCTCTTTAACTCCTCCCTTTGTGCGTGAGTTCAGGGATTTTCCCAAATCCCCAGTCACAGTTGTTGAGAAAGGCGGCGGAAGAGAAGATTACCCCAATGTTCGGCGGGGAAACGGGGAAAGAGTTGCGGCTGTTTGGGGAAATTTATCCCCCCACCCTTGCTCTTTGTGCATTTTATTACCTGCACATAAAAATAATAAAATCATTAAGTTATAGAATGTTATAACTTAAATCATGAGGTGTACAATTATTCTATAACTTAATTTCCATTATTAACACACCTAAACTATACGATTAAATATTCTTAGGCTTAATATTAGTCCATTTTAATGGACTCATCAGTGATGGCCTTAGATACCTTAAGCCCTAAGTAGGTGCAGGAATCAAGGTTAGAGTTTGTCTATAAAAGATTCAAATTAGGCAACTTGTGAGGATTGATTCTAAGAATGAAAAGCAAGTTGTCCCTAATTGATTTTCTTCCCTTTTTTTATCTCTTCTCAGAATTAGGGGCTTCTAAGGAAAAAGGGATGGAGTTTACCTACCCCTGGAGTGTTTGGTGTGTGCCTGACTCTCCTTGATTGGATTCCCCTACGTAGATCACAACAAAATAGATAGAGAAAGTTTGTATCAAATCAGATATTATAATCCAGAGATCAAGTTGCATGTTGCTCCTCGGCAACGGTGCCAAAATGTTTGTGTGCTAAATCAGGGTTTAAAAATCACTTTGTTGCAATATAGTTAAAAATAGCGCGTGAACAAATATAATTTATAACTCGAATATAAATCTGAGGTCGAACGTAGGGAGAAAGTGTTGCAATTAATCTCAAGATCATAATTATAAGCAAGAAGACAGCAATGTATAATTCTGCTCCATCCCCTGATGGGGTGGGTGCTTCAACATCTTATTCTAGATTTCAGTAGCAGACACCTATCCTCCCTATCCCAAACTAGAATCAAGTAGGATTAAATTCCGTCACAACCCGTAGTGGCAAAGCAACAGAGGACCCACCTTTTCCTAGCCACAACTCGCCTAAGACAGTGGACCTAACCCTAGAGTGGTCATCTAGGACACCCTGATCCTTGATAAAGAGCCTGAGCCAATTCTAGAGGAACCAACTAAGGTTCCATTTCTCAAGGCCTTGACTAAGGGAAAGAGGAAACCCAAACCTATGTTTCTCTAGGAGGACCTGGTCAAGATCTTTGAGCAGGTCCAGATAAACATCCCGTTGATGGATGCAATTCATCACATACCGACTTACGCAAGATTCCTAAAAGATATATGTACACCAAAACGTAAGCCGCAAACTAATAGTGGGAACCCAATCATACTTTGGGAGCAAGCTAGCTCCATCATTTTGAGCAAACTCTCGCCTAAGGCAAAAGACCTAGGAACCCCTCTGATCTCCTAAGCTATCGATGATATACAGTTTGACAGAGCCTTATTGGATCTAAGAGCTTCCATAAACCTAATACCTACATCCTTACTTGACCACCTTGAAGAAACTAAGCTAAAAACAATAGAGGTTACATTGCAGTTAGCTGATCGATCTATTAAGACACCAAAAGGAATTCTCGAGGAAGTCATAGTTAGGGTACGTGATTTCTACTTCCCTATGGATTTTATAGTGTTGGACATGGATGCTCCTGAGAACTTGAAGAACACACCGATCATTTTAGAGAAACCTTTCCGGGCCACAGGGCCAATATCAATTGTGAGGAGGGCCAAATTGAGTTGAAATTTAGGAATAAGACACTAAAGATCGACAACTTTAAGGCCCAAAAAGGAATTAATTGTGGGGTTATCGAACAAATTTGCGACATCGAGTCTGTGGTTGACGACCCATGTGTCGAGGAAACCTGCTTATCTCTTATGATCAACCACAAGAGGATCAAATCCCACACTTAGAGGAGCCTAAACCAAACCTAGAGATACCTTTAAATCTTGTCGTTGCTTTTGAACCTCACCTTGAACCACCTGCTATTTCTGAAAATCTAGTCATGGAGTTGAAACCCCTCCTTGACCATCTCAAATATGTCTTTTTGGATTCTAATTAGACATTTCTTGTGATTATCAATTCCCGCCTTACCTTTGATTAGGAAAACCACTTGATTTCTATCCTTCGGCAGCATCGGAGAGCCATTCATTGGACTCTCGATGACCTGACTAGCATCAGCCCCTCATATTGCACACATCACATCTACACTGAAGAGGGCTCACGACCGTCCCATGAAATATAGGGACACCTGAATCTGAATCTGTAGGATGTCATGAAAAAGGAGATCATCAAGTGGGTAGATGCAGGTACCATCTACCCGATCTTCGAGAGTCGTTGGGTGAGTCCAATCCAGGTTGTGCCCAAAAAGGTAGGACTCACCGCCATTACGACTGAAATTGAAGAAACTATACTGACTTGCATTGCAATCTTGTGGAGAGTCTGTATTGATTACCGAAGACTCAATGCCTCCACGAAAAAGGATCATTTCCCTCTGCTATTTATTGATCAGATACTGAAGAAATTGGCAGGGAATCGATTCTTTTGCTTCTTGGATGGGGGTACTCTGGTTATAACCAAGTGGCAATCCATCCTGAGGACCAAGAGAAGACTACCTTCACCTACCCCTTTGGGACATATGCATTCCATAGGATGACAATTGATCTCTGTGAAGACTACCTTCACCTACCCCTTCGGGACATATGCGTTCCATAGGATGCCAATTGATCTTTGCAATGCACCTGCTACTTTTGAGAGGTGCATGCTTGCCATATTCTCAAATATGGTAGGTGACTACCTTGAACTCTTCATGGATGACTTCTCGGTATTTGAGGAATCTTTTGATGATTGCCTCTTGCACTTGGTCCAAATCCTCAGGCATTGTATTGATGTGAATCTGGTTCTTTCCTGAGAAAAGAGCCACTTCATGGTACGGATACGTGGTTTTTCACTCAACTCAGTAATTAAGTTAATTTCACTTAATTAAGAGTAGAAGAAATCACTTAGGTTAACTCGAAGTTGTGTCGGTTGTGTAGTATAGGGTCAAATTAACCTAACATTTTAGAAATTTTTACTGGTTGAGTCCAAGTTGTTCACTGGGAGTATAATAATTTTCTCCAAATTCACCAATTTTCTTTTTATTTCTCTATAAGTTTAGGAGGTATAACTAATTTGATTTTCAAAACATGAATTTTGTTAAAATATTTAAACTATAAAGAATATACAAAATTCCATATGCAAAATATATTACTTAAAATGATCTACTTTATTAACAAGTAAACATGCTAGTTTTTCAATTTTATTTCATTCCAAGAAATTAAGGCAATTAAAAGTTATTCTATTAAAACATGCCTTTTTACAATTAAGAACAAAAACTAATTAAAAAAATGAAGCAAGAAAAATTCATTTTCTTCAGCGTCGTATCTTCTTCTCTCTTTCTTTTATTTTCTTCTCTTCTTCCTGTCTTCTCCTGCCTTCTTTTCTTACTGTCTCTTATTCTCTTTCCCTTAGTTTTCTCCTTTGTTCCTTAGTCTCTTTTCCTTCCTTAGTGCCTGTACTTTAACACTCAGCGCCTGTGCTTTAACAATTAGCTTAACAACCATCGGCTTCTCTTTTCCTTAAGTTCTTCAGCTGAACTTGGTTTTTTTTTTACTTTTTTAACCAAAATTTATTTTATCTGCGGTGAGGTCCTTTCGAGGATACATATCACCCTGAGACCAGGGTGGGACCAGACCCTACTTAGTCCTTGCCTAATCTCACTTAGGTTCATTTTCGATTTATTTCTTGTCGGTTCACAGTCTTGAGCCATTTTGGCTCAACCTGGCCTCCTAGGCCTCTCTCGCCCTCCCAGGGCACATACTCGCTCACACGCCCCCAAGGGTGCACACCCGCAAGCATAAAGCCCGCACACACACACACATGCTCATGTTCAGATCGAATCGGTAACCGGTGCGTCGAGCGCTGACGACTACATAGCTGGAGTAACAAATTGTTTTTATCCCCAGGCACGTGCTCGTGAACTAGCGATGTGGGACTAACCTACCCCTTCCAGACCCAACTTCAAATGATCATAACTTTCTACCCAGAGCTCCAAATAGAGTGATTTCAAGTATGTTAGGAAGCTCTAAGATAGATCTATACAATTGCAGGGTCAATTTAATGTTTTAATGATGCTTTCTTCTTTAATTTGAAAGATGAAATCAGTGGTTCCTACATGTTATTTTTACTTGCAAATGAAATTAAATCAACTGAGTCCTCAGATGGACTTCTCTCTTTTATTTTAAAGGTCTGTACATGCTTTATAAGTGATTCTGCAACTGTTAGAGTAGATTTTAAGCTCTTAAAACCTTCAGAAAGTGTACAGAAGGCTGAAGCTTCTCTAAAAGCTTCAGAGTTCAAATTTCAGACTTCATAATGTGCAACAGACACTTAAGAGTGTTTCTAATTGATTTAGATTAATTCTAAGGGTTATAAACAACTCATCTAGGCAGGATTCAAATTCAAATTTCAACAAAATGCTTCTCCTATTGGTTTGGGCTCGAAAGTAACCCAAATTGATAGGAAGTAAATTCTCACTAAATAAATCATCTGAGCTCACTTTAATCACTTTCAGATCATCAAACAAGTTCCCAGAAATAATTTAATCTCCTTAATACCTCAATTCATGCTCAGATCTCCATTAACAGACTCATGTTTGACTGTGGAAGCACAAAAATTGACTTTCTGTTCAAAGCCTTCTCCCAAGAAATTAAAGCCTCAATTAGAGTCTCCTCAACATCCAAAACATATTCAGATCTTCAGATAGGTGTACTGACTTTGATCCCTAGGGTTACAGGCTCGTCGCCTGAACTTGAAAATGTGTTTGTTCGATAGAATCATTCAGAAGTTGTTACAGTGTTTTAAAGGTTTAAATAGCTTCAGTGCATTGCACTGAAGCTTCTGAGATCATTAAATTCTTCTTAAATCTTTTCTAACAGACTTCTCCAACTCCACCGGAGTTGGGGAAGATGAAGTTCATTCTACAGCTCCAGTGGTTAAATCCTCGAACAAATATCCTCAAATTAATCAGTGATCCATATTTTATCATTCTAGAGCTTCTCGATTGAAATACAAATTTGACTCGCCGGAGCTTCGGTGAGTCCAGAAAATAAGAAAAGTGTGTACAAATTGATAAAACTTGCCATTTTTTATTTAGAAAAGATCTTGAGGTTGCAAGGAACCTCAGTATCACATTTAATTCTTCATTTATCTCTTTAAAATTAAGATTTGACAGTGAAATCATTTTCTTAAAGGATCTGAGTGGTTAAAGCTCAGGACTTGTTTAACCACTCAATTGAGAGGTTAAAACAAGTCAACAGATGTTAGCAGTTATAATTATATAGTTAATTAATAGTTTGAACTGTTCCTGAGCCGCCATTGACAGCGAGCTCAGAAACTTAATTAAAATTTGGGTGTTTAATTTATAGATGATAATAATATGTGTTATAGTGTCAATTAGGGTTCATAAGTGGTGGATAGTTGATGAAGAACCCATGAAGGTGGAATTAGGTCGATTACTGTCACCATAGACAGTGATAGTAGTCGGTGAAGGTGAGATATGAATTAAGCGATTAGGTGATTCAATTAAATGATTAAGTGATTTAGAAATGATTATGGAAGATAAATAAAGGTGTACAGTGATTTAAAAGGACAAAATTAAAGCTCTGGCGAGCTCAAGGAACTCGCCGTAGTCGGAGGAGATGAAGCTAAAATATGGAATTACTCTAATCTAACTACCTAAACTAACTAACTAAGCTAGCTTACTCCTTCTCCTACTCCTAATCTAATGTTACTTGGATGAAGGGGTCAATAGGGTTCTGCCGAAGGTTCATAGCGGACGACGAAATCAGAGGGTGGAAGAAAGATCTTCGGCGGGCAGATTTGAGGTGGAGCGGAGGATTCCTTGGGTGGGCACCTGTGTCAGAGACGCGGAAGACAGCGACTGATCTCCTCGGCTGATTAAGATGGACAGAGGAAGTCGGAAAATGGAATGGGAAGTCGCTGGAGTTTTGGACGAATAGCCTATTGGGTCGATTGCAGTGTTAGAAGAGGGAAGGGAGCCAACTTGAATAAAATCAGAGGTGTGAGGGGGTATTTATAGCAGTTGCGGTGAAGAGAGTGGCGGGGTCTGGCCGAAGAAGGAGCATGAGGAGCTTAACCTCCGTCGTCGTCTCCGACGATGGTGAGGTTATCTCCCACTGAAAAATAGGATTCCCGGTTAATCCAGACCGGTGGATGAAGAGGAGGTGGTGAGCGCAAGCTGCAAGAGCTTGGACAAAGAAGGATAATGTCGGCAGGGCGGTGATCGCGCGGTGGGGTGACTCTCCGCCACCAGCCGTTCATTCGGCTGAAGAAGAAGAAGATGAAGAGGGACTTAAAAGTAATAAAACTTAAGGACCTATGTGAGAAGTAAGGACTCGACTGTAATGAATTTTAAGGACTAAAATGTAAACCCAGGTTTTGAAGGTTTATTTTAATTTAGATCTTTTTCAACTTTTTATATATGTTAGTAAATAAGGTAAATATTATGTTTACACCTTGAATTTACATTTTTGACCTTTTTAGGTTAATTTATTAGATTAAGTAAAATCACTTAAGTTATTATATACTTAGGTTTACATTAAGTTTAATTTACTTATCTTATTAATTAAGGGAATGATTAATAAAATTTCGAGTCCAATTATTAACTATATTATGAATAATGTTAATTAAATGATAAAATGTCATTTTAAGCTTATTTTAAGGTCCTTGACTAAATATCCCTTATTCTATAATTAACCCTTATATATTCATAACCTTAGTTAATTAACTAGGAAGACTAGTTAATTAGGGGTAATTTGAGATCATGATGAGTGTCTCATCAGGTACCTGAGAGAATTGTCTTGGGTCACCTCATCTCTGAAAAAGTCATCCAGGTTGATCGAGCCAAGGTTAATTGGATCTCCAAACTACCTATGCCTGGCTCGGTCAAGGACATCCACTCTTTTCTAGGGCACGTCAGTTTTTACCGTCGATTCATTCCTGATTTCTCAAAAATCGCATGCCCCCTAACTAATCTATTGTCAAAGGATGTCCCCTTCGAAATCACCAAGGAGTGCACTCATGCATTTGAGAGCCTACGTGACCGAGTCACCCAAGCACCTATCTTGCAATCCCCTAACTGGTCTCTACCATTCGAGATCATGTGCGATGCATTTGACTACATAGTGGGTGACGTACTTGTGTAAAAAATAGATGGGAAACCTCTGGTCATCTACTACGCTAGCGAGACACTTGACAAGGCTTAGCGTAACTACACAGTTACTAAGAAAGAGCTACTAGCTGTAGCCTTTGGCCTCGAAACATTTTGATTCTATCTTTTGGGTTCCCGTGTTATCATATACTCAGATCACACCGCAGTGAGGCACCTCCTCGCGAAGAAGGACGTGAAACCTCAACTAATCTGCTGGATCTTGCTGTTGCAAGAATTTGACCTCGAGATTGGTGACAAGGCAAGAAAACAAAATGTGGTAGCTGACCACTTGTCTCTCCTTCCTTCTGATATCATCAACCCTTCCAGACCAATCACAGAGCAGTTTCTTGATAAGCACCTCCTGACTATCGGTGCTGGACTTCCTTACTACGCTGATTTGGTTAACTACTTGGCGTTACATTAGATCCCGTCTGATTGGCTAAAGGTCAAGAAGGACAAGTTGCTTACTGATGCCAAATACTACATCTGGGAAGACCCGTACCTCTTCCACATTGGTGCTGATCAGATCATCAGACGATGCATTTGGGAGGCAGAAATTCAGGACATTCTGTCCTTCTGCCATGACTAGGCCTTTGGTGGACACTTCTCTGGACATCAAAACTGTAGCTATAATCCTCCAGTGTAGCTTTTATTGGCCCATGATCTTCAAGGACGCATACGACTACTGTAAGGCATGCACTCGTTGCTAGACCTTGGGCAACATGAGCCACCGTGATATGATGCCTTTACAACCGATTCTCGTATGCGAAATCTTCGATATATGGGGGATTGATTTTATGGGACCCTTCCTTAAATCGGACGGCATCGAATATATTCTCCTCGTTGTAGACTGTGTCTAAATGGATAGAAGCTATCCTGACCTGAACCAATGATCATAAAGTGGTAATCAAGGTCATTCATCAGCACATCTTTTCTTGGTTCGATGTCCCACATGCCATTATCACTAATGGAGGGACCCATTTTACAAATGCACAATTCAGATCCCTGATGGCCAAGTATGGGGTGTCACACTGAATCTCAACTCCTTACCACCCCTAAACCATTAGATTGGCTGAATTGTCTAATCGGGAGATCAAGAAAATCCTCCAGGTCACTGTTCGTCTTGACAAGAAGGACTGGTCGGTCTGACTTCTGGAAGCTTTGTGGGCTTATAGGATCACCCACAAAACCCAATTAGGTATGTCTCCGTTCAGATTGGTGTATAGGAAGGCATGTCACCTCCTCGTCGAGATGGAGCACAAATCCTATTGAGCAGTACGGAAGTGCAATCTAGATCTACTTAAGGCCGGAACCCACTGTTAGCTTCAAATGAGCGAGATCGAGGAACTACGCAATGACGCGTACGGGAACTCGCGACTTTACAAAGAGTGGGTGAAGGCTTTTCATGACAAACACATTTCTAGAAAAACTTTCCACCTTGGTCAGAAGGTCCTACTCTTTGATGCCAAGCTAAAACCTTTCCCAGGATTGGACCATTCTTGGTGAGATGAATCTTTGGAAATGGAGCTGTCAAAATCAGTCAACCCAGCCTTGATTCTAAACCTTTCATCATGAATGGCCAGCGACTTAAGCTGTTCATTGAACTCACTGATACGAACTTGGTTGAGGTATCTTTTGATCTCCATTCTCCATGAGCTTACTGCTCCCGGCTGATGGCATTGAACTCAGTGCCTAACGGGAGGCAACCCATCATTTTCTTGAAAAACCCAAAACCCTTTTGACACATCTCTTTGCTAAACTCAAATTTCACTTTAGGGTTCGTCCATTAGAATAGCCGACTCCACCTCTGATACTCATACTAGAGCTTGAAATTGTCTGCAACAGTCACCCCGACCCGTCCACCCACCCTTTGAACTTGTTCTAATGTATGATCTAAGCTGAACTCGAACCCACCTAATTTACAATGAGGACATTACAAATCGTAGACATGGGGGGGTGTTAAAGTGCAAAACGTTGTGAGAATCAATTCACAATAAGGGTTTCACACAAAAAAAAAGAGGAGGTTGAGGAAGAAGGAAAGACATTTTTAAGAAAAATGATGAATGGAGGGAATAAAAATTGAAAAGAGAAGAAAGGAGCAAAAAGATAAAGAAAGAAATTGAGTCCCTTCAAAGTAATATGAAACTTACCTAACTTCTAGGTTGGATCGAATGATGAATTAAGACCTGGAAGGCTAAAACTTAAAGGATTAGTGGTGAATACCGACCTTAAAGCTCTTGGATCTAATTAGATTTAAACACTCACATACTTGTCAAGATCTGGATTAGTCATCAAGAGGTTGGGGAAAATGCAAAGCTTATGTATTAGGTCTAAGGCTTAGGTAGTATTCAGCCTCGTTAACTAACCTCTAGTTTGCGGGACTCGGCAACTTAAGCACCCTAAATCACACACAGTCTGGTTCAGTGCACTTTAAATAATGAAATCATGCCAAAGGGCATTTCTTCTATTCTGAAAATGATCCTAAGATCTAGATTAGAAGCAGCTCGAAAACACAAATTGATTTGGACGAGTTCCCGAAGCGAAGAGGTGGGAAATTCCCCTCGAAGATGTGCAATAACATATCATCTCCTCGGTGTTTGCCTCCTAAGATATCTAAATATCCTATCGGGGGCATGTAAGCACCTTGTGCTAGTTCAAATGCCATGGGCATCATTATCATGAAATGTCGATTGCCAAGGTCTGGATTTAGCTACAGAATGCCATGGGTAGGATTATCTCGAAATCTTGAAAGCTAGGGTTCTAGGGGTTTCCATGGCAGTGCTATCACGAAGCATCGAATGCCAGGAACCCTGCATGGATTGATGATGGGGACAAGGAATCTAATATAGACCATGTTCAGGGCTAATTCAAAGATGGATCTAAGGAAAAGTATAATGAAAAGAGAAAGAGAGAGAAAGCTCTCCACAAATAAAATTCTCCTTCTATATCTCTCTCCTACAAAATGCACTAGCGAACAGAACCTGGACTAACCATTTTTCAGGCACGGGTGCTTTAACCGCTGGGTACAACAAACCTTAGGTTAGTTCCTACAGGCCTTAGCAACCTTTGTGGCAGACTAAGGCGGCTAGTCAGGTCTGGATCTGGGTTGGTACTTGAGTACCTCTAGGCCTATTATTGGTATTAAGATTTAATTCCTAGAGATGCAACTTAGTGGGGAATCCTGACGGTTACATCCAACCTAGATAATTGATTTAATTCATAGAATTTTGCTAAGGGACTAGCAACAGCTAGGCATGGGGGTATGATGGGAACACCCTCATGAGCCATAAATAGATCAATTTGGTCTTGTAAGTCAATAAAAGCTCCTACATATCAGTCAGAAGGTCTCTTGAGCAAGATGAATTGTTTTGAGAAGAAAAGATGAAAATAGGGTTATTTATGTAATTTTGCCATCTTATCACAAATATAGAATAACTGGGTATGCTAGGGGTTTATTAAAGGTCATGTAGTCATTAATGCCTAAAAAGTGGGCCCATGCAGGCAGAAACGAGTTTTTAGCATTTCAAAAGTTAATGGACATCTAAAACCTTAAAAACAAACTCGCTTTACTAATTGAAGTTTTGGTCAAGATAAAATTCACATAAACCCTCTAAAATTTATAGAGAAATATTCTCTATGGATTAGCATCTTTGAATTGACCATCAGAACCCATTTTGACCTAAAATAAAGTCACAGATAGACTATCCCTAATTTAGGTTTTTACATAAATTACCTAGTCAAACAAGGTTCAAAACAAAATCCAACTTCACCATTGGATTCGTCGGGATCAAATTAGGTTTGTATCAAAATTTGAACCCAATTTGAGATTATTTCGACCTAGTTTGCATTTTAGTCCAAGTTTGACTCTTATTCTCTCAAATAACCCCTCAGCTTTTGAAATTATTACAAAATCCCCCTTAACTTCTTCATCTTCTTAATAGAAATGCCCCTACTACCATTATTGGGTGAACTCAAGAATTACCGACCTTCAATCAAGAGATTCTCCTTGATTTCACAATGAAATCCTTCCAAATTTAGAAGGAAGATTCTTGAGGAGTTGCCCTTCAATCTAAGGTAGGTCTTGCCTTCCAAATCTCGTCCAAGAGTTCATGTGAACTCTTGGAAATCCGAAACCTATTCTGTGATTTTCAAGCTTTCAAAGCTTGGCTTCCAAACTTAGAAGCTCGCTCTTTGGCCTATAAAAGACCTTCTTGGCATTGCCTCTTCCTTCAGCAACTTTTTAGGCCCAAGTTCTCTTCTCTTCTCCCTCTCTGGCCTGCTTCGAAATTTGCTTTGGTGACCTTCTTCCTTTACCTTCTTCGTCCACCGCCACATATAATAGGCAGTGGGATCATCTTCCTCAAGTTCTTCCGCGCCTTGCAATACTAGCAGCCATCTCCGTCTTCCGTCGTCCTTGCCGATCTCTCTCACCGGAGCCTTCTCCTTCTTCGGTGCCAGCCTATCACAGCTAGCATTTCCTCTGCCTTCTCTTCGTTCGCTAGGCACTCCATTCAACTCCTCATCATCTACTAATTCCCTCCACACTTCCAAACTTCAGCTTTGATCTTCAACTCTCCCACTCCATCATCGTCTCCCTCGTGTCCGGCATATCTCCAGTGACCTTGACAGCCTACTACACTCCACCAAATCGACCGCTACTGCTCCCAAAAGCTTTGCCTCCTCCATGTGAACAAAACCCCTTAAGAAATTGAGGGGTTTGTTTGCTCTAATAGCCTACCGAACACCACCACCATCATAGTCACAGTTCACCGTCGTTCGACCTCATCACTCACTCACGCGCACCACCAAGACCACCATCACATTCGTCGAAGGCCGACTATCCTCCTAAGCATATTAGATTGGGCCATCAAGCTGTGTTTTCTTATATCAGGACCCACGCCTGAGCTCTGTCACCGCGCTTCCTTCTCCGGCTCCGTCCGATGAACTCAGGTCGAGTTCTTCCTCATGATGATCCCAAGTGCTGCGGCCCACTCCCAGGAAGAGACCTAGGCTTCCAATTGAAGCATCAGCAGCTCCCTTCAACTCCAATTAGACGATCTCGTTCATTGTAGCTGCAACACGAAGCAACCAGTGGGAATAGTCCCACACCGTGAAGCGGCACACCTCCTGTAGCACATAAGTTGATTTTCTTCCTTAGCCCTATTGCCTCAGTGAGCACGGGGTGAGGTCCCTTTCCACATGCGCACGCATGCCCTCGCCCGCGGTCACGCTATGCAGGTTTGGGCTCTGATCCGATTACCCGTATACTTGAACTGATTAGCATATTTTTGAGAGAAGAAAGAAAGGGAAAGGAAGAAGAGAGAGGGGGGAGGGGGGTTTTTCTTCGCTGCCTACCTCTTGACACTTAGAAAATTATGAGGGGGGCTTTCACCTCTATTGGTGTTAGTGCTAAGCTCTACTATGCCTCTCCTTGAGTCTTGAGAAAGAGAGGCCTTTACCTCTGTTGCTGGTTTTGAGTGCACTGTGCACTTATCAGACATGGCATTTGGTTGATTTATACTATAGCATTATTTGAGTATAATTGTAATAGGGTAATTGGTGATTTCAATCACCATCTTACCCTAATCTTTTTTCCACATTGACTCTTAAATCTTTATTTATATCATTTATGCTTAAAATTGCTATTACATTGCTATCTTCTTGCTTATAATTGTGATCTTGAGATTAATTGCAACACTTGCTCCCTGTGTTTGACCTCGGATTTATATTCATGCTATAAATTAAATTTGTTCACTCACTATTTTTGGCTATATTACGATGAAGCGATTTTTAAACCCCAATTTAGCACGCAAACAAAATTGAAATCCGACTTCACCATCAGATTCCTTGGGTCCAAATTGGGTTTCAACCAAAATTTAGGCTCAATTAGAGTCCATCTTGACCTAGTTTGCATTTTAATCGATTTAAACTCTATTTCTTTCAAACAAACCCTTAAATTTTGAAAACCCTCGCAAATGGATCCCTGACTTCCTTATCTTCCTTGCAAACGAGTCCTTACTACCATTGGAGGTCAACTGACCTCTAGGCAACTTTTTACCATGCCAAAACAACATCAGATCATCATCAAATCCCACCAAATTTGGTTGGGAATGATGTTCACACAACAAGGAATTGTTTGGACTTGATTTGGGACTCGGTTCTTGCACGAAAAGCTCATGAGAACGCATGAGATTTTTGGGTGTTTCTTCTTCAATCGTAAGCCTTGTAGAAGTCCTTTCCTTGTCTAGAGCTTGATTAAAAGCTCTATATAAAGCTCTAGAACTTCATACTACACTCTTTAGCTCAGTTTGGCCACACTACTTCACAAATTCTCCTTCTCTGGCCACCTCCACTATTACTGCGGCAACTCCTCACTCTTTGATTTCCTCGTCCACTGCCACATACTATAGTTAGTGAGATAGTCTTTCTCACCTTCCTCCGCTCCTCACTAGCCATAGCAGGATTCCCCAGACCCCTCTCGTCATCACCTCTCCACCATCGGAGGCTTTACCCTCTCTGACGTCGGACAATTAAAGCTGATGCCTCCCTTGCCCTTTCATCCATTAATTTAGGTCTTAACCTCTCCCTTTTATTCTCCTGAATCTCCCTATCCCCTTCTTCCACTATTTTGACCATCCAACTACCTATTCCACCTTCATCCTCTACTTTAGTGACGCTCCGACACACTACACAGTCCACCAAGCCCCATGTGACTGCCTTCACAACCTCTGCCACACCTCCATGATAAAAACCCCTCAAGAAATTGAGGGTATTTCCCACTCCAAAGCTCTGCCGAACTCACTCTCCACCACTGATTACGCAGCAATCATAGGTCATAATTGACCTAAATTAGGGTAGGACTTAGCAAAAGTTAGGGTTATTCATGCATGCATACGTATTATCTGCATCTTTACTGCTTTCCTTTAGCTATGCATAAAATAATGCTATAATGTGCTGATTAAGTGTATTACGTCGATTGCAGGCAATAAGCAGATCTGGAGCTGGATCTGGAGCAGGATCTGAAGCTGGATCTGAAATAACGGGAGTTGTGGCAGAGCTGGAGCAGAAGGCCTAGTTTAGAAGTAGGAATAATAATGTAAGGGGGTTAAAGGTTTTCTATTCTATTAAGTAGAAATAAAGCAGTAAAATGTGAAGAGCTTAGGTTCATCCCAGCCCTAGGATAGCCTAGAGACTTCCCCAAGCCTTAGCCACCATAGATTAGGTCACAACACCCTAGGAAGCCAAAAAACCCTAGTTCCAGCCCTTCTCTGGATGTCCAGATAAGTTTTAAGATGTCCAGGACCTTTAGCCAACTCCCGCACACTTCAAACCCACTTCTACAGTGTTATTGGACGTCCAGACACTTTGTTAGATGTCCAATTTCTGCAGAATACCCAAAACAGAACCTGAAACCCTTCCTGACTCTAATTGGACGTCCATACAACAAGTCTAGACTTCTGATTTTTGAGTATAAGATGTCTGATTATATAATTAGACGTCTGATACTGCTCTCCAATTCCTATTTTGAGATTTCAGCCTTGATCTTGGATCTCTAGGTCCCTAAACCCAATTCCAACCCCATAGGAACCTAAATTAAGGTGCCCTAACCCTAGTACATCACCTCTAAACCTCCATAAGGTCCTAATTAGGTCCTCACTAAACCTAATTGACTTGGATCTTAGTCAATTCCATCATCCTATTCAATGTGACTCATTGAGTCCAATTGAGCCCTGATCTCAGCACACACTGTCCAATTGGACTCAGTGACAGTCCAATTGACATAGACCTGAATTAATTGAGTTGTTATTCTCTCAATTAAGTTTCCACACAACCAATTAAACTTGTATTAAGTTTAATTGCACTTTACCTTAGTGAATTAGGGTTTATAACCCTAATTTGAGACCTACCTTGACCTAAACCCACTAGAACCCAACCTAATCAACCTAGCCACCTAAGTTTCGACCCACACACACCCACACACACCCACACACACCATCCACACGAAAATATCCAGCCTAGAGTTCTCTAGAACTCTCTACCATGTGTGGTTGCCTTGGTTGCCAAAAATAGCAACCAAGAGCCATTCAATTTTTAGATCCACATTTGGTGGATCTAAAAACCACCATCCACCCTCTCTCTCTCACTCTACCACGAGCTCCCACCATAGGCCTCTCTAGAGAATTCCATAATTCTCTAGAGAGCTTCCATTGGGCCTATAAAAAGACCCCATGGGTGGCCATTGGCACCCATTCACTCCCTTGGCAATTGCTCTCCATTGGTGCCATTCACGCCACCTCTAGTTAGCCACTCACTCCACCTCCACGAGCTCACTACCGCCACCATGGAGGACACCATGCTGAGATGCTGGATCAACCGTACTTCTCTCCAACGGTCGGCCTAAGCTACATTGGCTGCCCCTCATTCTTTTCTCGACCACTCCAAGGCCATCGGGGACCACCCCTGAATGCCCTCTATTCTTCTAACTCTAGATCATGCTCTTCATAATTTTTATTGCTTTCATTTACTGCTTAGTAGAGTAGTCTTACTTCTCCCCCAATGATGCATGCAAAATCCCCCCGCTGATTCTTGTATGCAATCATTTTCTGGTAGTTAAATTTAATTTTAGATTTAATTTTAAGCATTCATGTATAAGCTTTCCTCTAGATTTCCTTGTGCAACAACTCTCCCACGATGAATGAAATTTCATTTTATATATATATCTCTTATGTGTTTGAAATCAACTTGAGCTGAATGATTATCATATTCGAGTGATTTAAGTGCCTGCTCTTTAACCGCCTATATATTACGCACAAGCATGTCGTTTAAATAAAGTAGAGCGGCTTTAAGATCGATTTCAAAACAAAAACAATGCCTCCCAGAGACGAATGACCGGGACTCAAAGTCTCGTTATTTTTTTTACAAAATAATATCTTTGTTGGATCATATTTTTCAACTATACTACGATTCTTTTATCAAAAATGCGATCTACGACCTCCCAACAAAATGGTGCCGTTGCCGGGGAGGCAATGTCATTTTTATTGATTTTGATCTTTTACTTATCATTGACAAATCTGCCATTACTTCATTGTTGATGTACAGGAACATGGAAGAAAAACGGGATCTGCGCACACATCGAGCGTGGCGAAGAAAGTCAGGTGCACATTACGTTCTCTTAGAGTAGGTTTATTTTCTGAATCCTAGGACTAGATCTACTTCCTGCAATTTCTTTTGAAAAAGAAAAGGAGAGTTTTTTCTTATTTTTGTGAAAAAAAATTTTAAAAAAATCAAAAATTTTGAAAAAAAATCTCTTTAGGTTTCCTTTTGAATCTAGGTTAGAAAAAAAAAAGAAAAAAAAAGGGATATTTCCATTTAAATCTTTTGAAAAATTCATTTTTTAAAAAAAAAAATTAAAAAAAAGTGCAAAAGATTTAAAAAAAAAGGCATTTTTGGTGGAAGGCTTGAATTTCAAATTCAAACCTCTTCAAAAGCTTTTCCACCACCTTCTGATTTTCGGCCAGATTTCAAATCTCACTTGAAAATTCGATTGCCGAAAAATACGTTAGCGAAAAATTCTACAATTCGGGCAAATCCTTCATTTTCAAACCATATTTCAAATGCCACCGTTACTTTGAAAAAACTCCAAGTATAAAATTTTTACAAATTCTCGAAGTGCACAGGGGTCAGATAGACCAAGATTCAAAAATTTTCAAAGTTCCAAAAGCGATTCCGAGCAATCTGCGAGTCTGTTTTGACTAAAAATGGTAAGGTTTCAAAGCTGATCTAATTGGATTTATTTTCAATATTTTTCCCGAATTTTTGAAGATCATTTGGTACTATTTCAAAGCGAAAAACCATCCAGGGGTCAAAGTTCCAAATCTGACCCACTGATATTTAAAATTTCCTAAAAATTCCAAAAAAAATTCTCTGAAAAACTAATTGAAAAAGGAATCCACTCGCAAAATTTCAAATTAATTGGATTCCAATTACTATCAGAGAATCAACATTATTCTTGTGGTCTGCTGAAATAGAGAAAAAAACCCTAGAAGTGCATGCAACTTAGGTTGAACCTTTAGGGTCACAAATAGAGACCACACTTTTGGCTAACCTAGAATTAATCAAGTCTAGTTAGCCGGTGAGCTTGGTCACCTTGTGGGCCACTCACCACAAACCCCACTGAAGAAAACGGGTTAAAAACTAATTTTAAAACACGAAATCAACCCAAGTTCGTTGTCGTACTGCTGGATGAGTTTAATCACTCTTGCCAAACCTGGTGACTAAGTCTGTGGGGTAGTGTCAAATGACCGCGACTCGGGGGTCAACGAAACCGGAGGCGTAAGCCAAAGGAAGAACCTTCCCCTTAGTCCCCTCGTAACCAGACTGGCTAGGTTAGCTTGAGAGGCGGGATTCATGTTCAGTCAGTTGTACGACGAACTTATCTTCAGGAATTCAAATCCCTAACGAAAAATCTGGTCACCTAATTTATAAGGACCATTTGATTGATAGGGCCTTAGCCTTGTTCTGCGTGGCTACACCAACCCAGGGGTTGGGCGGTGTATGCACGGAAGGAGGTCACTTTGACCTCAATTGGTTGGACCTTGGGAGCCACTCCCAAGGAGGCGAGTCACCTCGCCCGGACCATCTTCTCGCCCCATATCTTCTATTTGTTGAGCCGCAATGGCTAACATTGGATCTGGACCTAATCAGGATCCAGAAGAGCTGGACCCACGAGCTTATCTTAGTGCTCGGGTCATTGAATCAGCTCAACCTTGGGATCAGAACCCAAGGTGGCGAAGACAACTTTTCGCTTCGCTTGATCCTTCTCCTCGGGTTGCCGAAATGGTTAACCCATAACCTAACCCTGGATATTATGACCCATACCAATCGGTCCCTCAAAGGATCGCATCTTATAACCTAGGATATGGATTTCATACTCCTGCTTCTCACCCATGGAACATGGGTAGACCTGATTCACCCCCTAGAACCCCTGAAGAGCTACCGGTGCATATGCGGCCACATTATAGAATACAGAGAGCTATAGCGAGCGCTAAGGAAAAGGCCGCATCCTATCTACGCGAAATCCAGGCTATCATTGAGCCGAACCAAAGACAAAGTCGGATTCCGCATCAACAAGCTGTGATGGAGCTCCTTCAGGAAACAGCAGAGATAACAAGGCGAATTGGACAAAATCGGGAAACTCAAGAACTATTGCTTTTGAGATATCAAGTGGAAAATAGCATTGAAGACCTTGAAGAATCTGAGACAACTACGCCGAAAGAACACATAGAAGATTCTCGGGAGCTGATGCCCGAAGATCATGTTGGTGCTAGAGCACCACGATCATTTGTTTTGATGATAACAAAACACGTGTTATTTAACATTTGTAATTTGAGTCCTAGATTTCAGGTCAATTGCAAATGTAGACGTGCTTAAACGGAGTTCGAGCTCGCATCCTGGACGGATTGGAGGAGCTTGACGGAAAACAGAGGAGGTTTGCGTGGAGCGACAGATTGAAGATAGAAGACAAGAAGAATAGGATAGATTCTTTTTAATCCTTTCTTGTATCTCTTGTCTTTATTTTCTTGCTCTTTTTATTTTCCTTAGAATATTATGTTAAAGAGCCTCAAAGTACCCTAACAGTAGTCCTAGGAACACCTGCACAACCCTAAGATACTAAGGTTTTCTGTAGAACACTTAGAAAACCAATATAGGGTTCAAACAGCACTTCCAGATGTCTAATTCTAAAATCAGACGTCTGATAAAGTATTTTAAGACGTCTGACTGTTGTTTCAGACGTCTGATATCTGTTAGGCTGGACATAGTTAGTTCTGTCTGATGAAATCAGATGTCCAGACCTTAGACCAGACGTCTTAGGAGACGTCTGATGGATTTGCCAGATGTCCAATTAGTGGACCGTTGGCTGGCTTAGCATACACTCAAGGATATGACCGTTAGAGCCTTATCAGATGTCCATAGGACTGTCCAGACGTCTGATAATTGACCGTTTTACCTCGGCTGACCCAAAATCTCTTCTCAGAGATTTTCTAGCCGTTGCAACGTTTGGAAAATCCATTCCCACAGTAAAAGTAGGTTTCTAGACGTCTAGACATAGTGCCATACGTCCTATATATCGTCTGATGGACTTGCACTAGAACCCTGTTTAGATCTGATCCAAGTCAGGAAGAGACCCGCCCAAAATCAGACGTCTCACCTTGAAATCAGACGTCTTAAAGTGGTCTTCCAGACGTCTGATTCCAGAATTAGACGTCTGATAAGCCTGTCAGAGCAATGATTGTTCCTGATTTCGGGCTGATTCTCTTGGGCTTTGCACCCAACGGCTATGGAAGCTTTTCTAAGCCTTCCAAAGCCTTCCTAAGGCCTCTATAAATAGAGGGGAGCCTTTGACACACCAACACACACTTAGAGACACATAGACACACTAAGAGAAACACAAGACACACTTAAGCAACATAGTTCCACTCTCTTGTGTCCTAGCTAGCTCTTGCTCTCCAAGCTCAAGCTCCATTCTCTTGAGAGCATCAAGCTTCGCGCACCCGCTCTCCCGCCGTTGTCTACGAGAGCGACGTTGCGCCGTCGCGTGGCACACGCACCGCATCATCAACTCGACGCACTCCTTGCAAAGGGGAGTTTCCTAATTCCTATAGAAGCTAGGTTTATAATTATTTTGTTGGCTCTATAGGATTGTTGTTTATTTTATCTTTGTTATTTAGTTGGGTATTCGCTTTGCGAATTCCCGTCTCCTTCGTGGGACAAAATCCTTCTCGTGGAGAGAAGGGGTTGAGGAACGCTACCCTCGTACTTGTAGCATGGTTGTATTGAGGTTGAATCACCCTCGTTTAAAGCGATTCGGTTAGTGGATTTGATCAACTAGGTTGATCGGAAAATCCTAACTCGAGAGGGTTAGGTGGTGGTTTTCACCTGGTTTGGGTTTCCACCTAAAAAATACTTGTGTACTTGTGTGTTTGTTTATTTTGTGAGATTGTTTATTTTATTTCCACAATTATTATGTCACCCCCTCCAAGTAGGGAACTTTCATTTGGTATCAGAGCAGGTTCTTGCGAGATCGGAGTAACACCTGGCAAGAAGATCATGGAGGGAAGTTGTTCCACAAGCAGGATTTCCGAGGGGCAGTCCACAACCCGTCCGCCGTTCTTCGACGGGAGCAACTACCCCTACTGGAAGCTGCGGATGAAGACTTGGCTTCAAGCCAATGACTTCACGATTTGGGACAGGTGCGAGACCCCCTTCGACATTCCAGAAAAATCCGCCGCAGGATACTCGCAGCTGCAGATTCATGAGCTTTCCCTCAACGCAAAGGCAATGAATGCCTTGTATTGCGCATTGAGTCCGAAGGAATTTGAACGAATCCAAGAGTGCACCACCGCCCACGAGATATGGAGGAGGTTGCAAGGCACTCATGAGGAGACGAGCTCGGAAGAAGATCTCGGGGAGAAGGAAACCACGTGCCTTGGTTTCATGGCAATCGGAGAAAGTAACAACGACAGCGACGACAGTGATAATGTGGTAAACTCGGATTTACAAGATGCTTTTAATGAGTTGTATGAGCTTAGTAAATCACTAAAAATAGAAAACAAAAGCATGAAAAAGAATCTTAGTTTTCTTAGAATTGAAAATGATAGGTTAGAAAAACAACTCAAGGACATAGAAACTAGTCCTAAGGATAATAACCTGTTATTAGAAAATAATAACCTCATCAATGAAAATAATAAATTGATTGAGGAAAATGTTAGTCTAAAAATAGAAATTTCTGATTTAAAGACTAAGATGGATATTATACAAAAAGAAATTGCATGTCTTAGGAAAAACTCCAACAAATCAATCAATAAAGTAGATAATTTTTATAGCCCTAAGGTTGAGAAAGGATCTCCATCAAGGAGACCCGCTAACAGATCCGGATCCAAGCTCACTTGGATATCGAAGAAAAAATTAGAATCTTGTTTTGTAGGGTTCAGGGATAATTACAACACAAAGGACTGGACCTACAAACTCAAGTCTGGTCAACTCGAGTTGGGAGAACCAAGGAGTAGACCAAGAAGGAGAACAAGAAGACCGACGAGACGGCGAACAAACGACGGACCCGCCGCACGTCGACCACCAGATTGGAGACTGGCGCCAATGCCCGGGCCTCCAAGCTACGGATGGGAGCCCCATCCGATGTGGCATCCACCACCACCATTTGGCCCATTTTATTGGCCTGGTAGGTGAGGTAAAACCCTTTACCCTATCTTTTTATCAGTAGCATTTAGATAGGGGGAGTTAAAATTTATGAGCTAATTGTCAATTTTTAAGGGGGAGATATAAGGTAGCTAAATTTCCTTTAGAAAGTGGGAGAAAAATAATAGCTATCTTGTTGTTATAAAAAAAAGGGGGGAGGACATTACCTTTGTTAAAAGAAACTCATAGAAGGTGGATCGGAAAATCATTACATTTGATCAACTAGGTTGATCGGAAAATCCAAACTCGAGAGGGTTAGGTGGTGGTTTTCACCCGGTTTGGGTTTCCACCTAAAAAATACTTGTGTACTTGTGTGTTTGTTTATTTTGTGAGATTGTTTATTTTATTTCCGCAATTATTATGTCACCCCCTCCAAGTAGGGAACTTTCAGATTACTCAAGGGAAAAAGAATTTGGCATGGATATGAGACAGGAGTAGGAAGTATGCCGAATGGGTTCATCTGAAATTGAGGAGGAAAGGACTGATATCTCCAGGACTGAGCCGCAATCAGATTATCCTGAATCCTGGGAGACACCTTTTGGGTTAGATAACCCGATCGAGACAAGGGAAGTAGATCCAATTGAGGATATGGATCTTGAGGCAAACATTACATGCGACACTACTGATCAATCTAGACCACTTCCCATTGTCTGATCTGCACTCTTCTTTTTTCACCAACATCCCTAATTCGGATATTAGAGATTCTAAGATGACACTTTCTATCCTTGATCCTAACATCCGAAATCCAGAAGTAGCTATGGATAACTCAAACAAAGAAATAAATATGCTACCTGAGGTAGGAATTACTGAGGAGCCCAATGCATATGAGGGTGAAGCTTCGAGCAGAATAAGCTGGGGACGCATCTACCATCCTAGTCAATGGCTCGACCTCGAGCCTGAAGAGACAGCCTCTGATGAATCAGAGATGAGTATTGATGAGGACAAAGTAATTTCTGATGAGGATTTCAGTGACCTCCCCACAGATCTTCTACTTTCACGGATACCCCCATATGACCTAGAGCCTGGAGAGGGCATGATCTATGATGTCAATTATCATTATGAGGATCCCTATGACTCAAATTCTGGTTCTGAGATACATGTTGATCTACTCCCTCAGCAACTTCCTGCTGAATTGTGGGACATGATAAATTAGCTAAATCAACATCATGATCCCCCCTCTAATTATCCTCTATTTTCCACCACCACTCCACACTTTCTTATAGCTAGTCTTTTTGGAGTAGGGGTGCACAATCAGTTGGTCCGCATCTCTGGACCACTGATTCTAGGAGCATACGAGCACATCTTTCTCTTAATTTTGACCGGCTCCTATGCAAGAATTGATACATCTCATTGAGCTTTCGCCCAACTGGAGGCGTTAAACTCAACACATATAAATACCATTTCACCATCATCTATACATAACTATTTTTATACTTAGCATATTTTTGTTTTAGCATATTTCCCTTTTGTATATTTCATGTTAACAAGTTGGCCGGTGCTGAATATAATTTCAGGAGCAATTCCAGGTGACTTCTACCCACTCATCCTTTGTCGAATTTATTTTATTTTATATTCATGCATGAGGACATGCAAGAACTTAGGCATGGGGGGGGGGGGATAGATACAGCAAAAACTAAAAAAAAAAATTTTTGTGCCAACACTTAGGAAAACCTCGGAGCTACAATCAAAACGTACTTTAAGACCTTAAATAAAAGAACAACCGACTCCACCTCCAATGCTCGCATTGGAGCTAGAAATCGTTCGTAATAACCAATTCCGACTCAACCGCTCACCTTTTGTTCTAAATTTAGGGTCAAGCTGATTGCAACCCGATACGGGAAATTCACGAAGTACAAATTATATGAGGTTACATGTCTATAGCATATATAGATATTGCATTCATGAATAAGATTATTTTATTAAGAGAATGCATTAGGGATTTTATCCTTTAGTTGATTCCTGTAATCTGGAATCCAGTACAACTTTTCACACACGTAGAATTTGCAATGGATTCACTGTGAAGGCTGATAAACATCTTCAGTTTGTTGAGAAGAAGTAGTGCTTCTTTGCTTGAACCCTTGGACAGTGTTTTGGGAGTCAGGCTGATTTTCTTCCAAAAATCTACCAAATAGTGTGAGATGAGAGTAGAGTGTATTGGTGCTCTAAGATTAGTGCAAGGAATCTGGAATACTAGATAATTAGGTAATGATACTCTGAGTTTAGACATAGTTTTCGCTCTAGATTCCCGCGTATACATTTTTGGTGCAAAATTTTGAGAGCCACCAAATAAAGCAAATATGCGGAGAGCGAGTGTTCATAAAACTAGGGCTAAGGTGGATGGTTATGACCATTCTTTACGGAATCCTCGGCTGAAGGAGGGTATTGATGTCAAGGTCAGAAATACACCGTCCTATCCGTCACTCCTGGTGCTGTGAGTAGGCACTTCCACCAAATAAGCCACCCAATGTCTCTTGAGTACCACCAATCCCAAATAATGCCTCCTTAATAAAGTTCATGGATGTATGCCAATTGTGCTATGCCGAAAGGAAAAAAAAAATTGATGAAAAGGAAGAAAAATTGAAAAAAAAAGAAAAAGAAGAAAAAAAAATTTTGGAAGAAGAAGAAAAAGAGTTTGTAAATATCTAGTATTTATTTCATTTGCATTGAGGCAATGCCACCAAACAAAATTGAGCACCACCAAATATGGCCTTAACCTATTTTTCTTGTGTTTCTGACCACCTGAATAATGGCTGAGGAATTCTGACTTAGTGTTAGGGTTATGAGAACTCAATTAAAGTGTTAATGCCTAGTGAGACCACCAAATACAGAGCATATGTGTGAATCTGGTGAGGTTGTGAGCTCTAAGAAAAAGAAAGAAAAAGAGCAAGAGAGAATGAATACAAAGGAATCAAAAGGGAGCATAGTTTTTCTCGTCTTTCTCTAAGTTAAGTTACTTAGTATTTTGGGAATCTGGATTCTGTAGTACTAGTCTCTATGTAGCACCAAGTGAGAATGAGCCACCAAATATATAATCCTTTACCTCAAAGATTCTCTAGCTAAGCCCAAAGCCGGGGCGAAATTCATAGAATATCTTGAATACCCGAGGGAAGAAGTCCGCCTATCCCGCTAGAATTTTTACTAGGGGTCAAGTACAGGCATTAGAGGTGTATTAGTTTTCACTCGAATCCGTTGCAAAAGCTACATAGCTTCACCTTCATGATTGTCTGGATTTCTAGAGCAAAGGATGAAAACAAAAAGGAGAAAAATCTCCATGCAAACACTTGATAAAATAACCAGTCCCTTAGGGACCCTTGCCGTAAATAATTTAGTCTTGCATTTGCTAGGGACTAGCAAGATTTAGGCATGGGGGTATGATTGCGCAGCAATCATAGGTTTTAATTGACCTAAATTAGGCTAGGACTTAGCATAAGTTAGGGTTATTCATGCATGCATACGCATTATCTGCATCTTTACTGCTTTCCTTTAGCTATGCATAAAATAATGTTATAATGTGCTGATTAAGTGTATTATGTCGATTGCAGGCAATAAGCAGATCTGGAGCTGGATCTGGAGCAGGATTTGAAGCTGGATCTGAAATAACGGGAGTTGTGGTAGAGCTGGAGCAGAAGGCCTAGTTTAGATTTAGGAATAATATTGTAAGGGGGTTAAAGGTTTTCTATTCTATTAAGAAGAAATAAAGTAGTAAAATGTGAAGAGCTTAAGTCCATCCTAGCCCTAGGATAGCCTAGAGACTTCCCCAAGCCTTAGCCACACTTAGATTAGGTCACAACACCCTAGGAAGCCCTAAAACCCTAGTTCCAACCCTTCTCTGGATGTCCAGATAAATTTTAAGACGTCCAGGACCCTTAGCCAACTCCAGCACACTTCAAACCCACTTCTGCAGTGTTATTGGACGCCCAGACACTTTTTCAGACGTCCAATTTCTACAGAATACCCAAAACAGAACCCGAAACCCTTCCTGACTCTGATTGGACGTCCGGACAACAAGTTTGGACTTCTAATTTTTGAGTATAAGACGTCTGATTCTATAATTAGACGTCTGATACTGCTCTCCAATTCCTGTTTTGAGATTTAAGCCTTGATCTTGGATCTCTAGGTCCCTAAACCCAATTCCAACCCCATAGGAACCTAAATTAAGGTGCCCTAACCCTAGTACATCACCTCTAAACCTCCATAAGGTCCTAATTAGGTCCTCACTAAACCTGATTGACTTGGATCTTACTCAATTCCATCATCCTATTCAATGTGACTCATTGAGTCCAATTGAGCCCTGATCTCAGCACACACTGTCCAATTGGACTTAGTGACAGTCCAATTGACATAGACCTGACTTAATTGAGTTGTTATTCTCTCAATTAAGTTTCCACACACCCAATTAAACTTTTATTAAGTTTAATTACACTTTACCTTAGTGAATTAGGGTTTATAACCCTAATTTGAGACCTACCTTGACCTAAACCCACTAGAACCCAACCTAATCAACCTAGCCACCTAAGTTTCGACCCACACACACCCACACACACCATCCACACGAAAATATCCAGCCTAGAGTTCTCTAGAACTCTCTACCATGTGTGGTTGCCTTGGTTGCCAAAAATAGCAACCAAGAGCCATTCAATTTTTAGATCCACATTTGGTGGATCTAAAACCCACCATCCACCCTCTCTCTCTCACTCTCCCACGAGCTCCCACCATAGGCCTCTCTAGAGAATTCTCTAGAGAGCTTCCATTGGGTCTATAAAAAGACCCCATGGGTGGCCATTGGCACCCATTCACTCCCTTGGCAATTGCTCTCCATTGGTGCCATTCACGCCACCTCCACTTAGCCACTCACTCCACCTCCACGAGCTCACTACCACCACCATGGAGGACACCATGCCGGGATACTGGATCAACCGTACTTTCCTCCAAGGGTCGGCCTAAGCTACATTAGCTGCCCCTCATTCTTTTCTTGACCACTCCTAGGCCATCGGGGACCACCCCTGAATGCCCTCTATTCTTCTAGCTCTAGATCATGCTCTTCATAATTTTTATTGCTTTCATTTACTGCTTAGTAGAGTAGTCTTACTTCTCCCCCAATGATGCATGCGAAATCCCCCCGCTGATTCTTGTATGTAATCGTCTTCTGGTAGTTAGATTTAATTTTAGATTTAATTTTAAGCATTCATGTATAAGCTTTCCTCTAGATTTCCTTGTGCAACAACTCTCCCACGATGAATGAAATTTCATTTTATATATATATATCTCTTATGTGTTTGAAATCAACTTGAGCTGAATGATTATCATATTTGAGTGATTTAAGTGCCTGCTCTTTAACCGCCTATATATTACGCACAAGCATGTCATTTAAATAAAGTAGAGTGGCTTTAAGATCGATTTCAAAAACAAAAACAATGCCTCCCAGAGACGAACGACCAGGACTCAAAGTCTCGTTATTTTTTTTACAAAATAATATCTTTGTTGGATTGTATTTTGCAACTATACTACGACGCTTTTATCAAAAATGCGATCTATGACCTCCCAACAACCACACATCTTCACCTCCATCAGGCCACCACACGCCACATCGCCACCAGCATCACCTTCACCATCACTTGGCAAAGCTTGTGAGATAATCTAATTTAGTCAAGAGGCTGTATACTTGTTTTTAGGTCTTTGTCAGAGATCGCTGCCACCATCGTCTTCTCCGAAGTCATTTGCAGTGCTCCAACAAGTTCAAGGCCAATTCCACTTCTAGGTGACGTGGATTACATCGGCACATCCAGCTGTAGCTCTAATTAGGACATGAAGCCACAGCAATGTCTTCAATTCAAGTAACATCATTTGCTGCTATGCACAAAGAGAAGAGGGTGG
Source organism: Thalassia testudinum (assembly GCA_037157565.1). NCBI lineage: Eukaryota > Viridiplantae > Streptophyta > Magnoliopsida > Alismatales > Hydrocharitaceae > Thalassia > Thalassia testudinum. Next base: position 116,271,646 of record JAZHRO010000024.1, read on the forward strand.
GACATAGTCCCACCTCGTAAGTGTATAGGCTCGCAACGACACTTATTTTGAATTCTTGCTCTGAGCTGTTGGCCTAAGTCAATGGAGGGTTGGGTCCCCTGCTCTGAGCCTCTTCATGCCTCGTCCGAGATCATGCACGTGGGTTTAGCCACTATTTAGGATCCGATTACCCGCCTTACTCGAATATATACCCGTTATCTGAGAGAGAAGAGAAGAGAAGAGGAGAGATCTGTGAGGAGGCGGGGGAAGGGTTTTGCTCTAAGATCCTTGGGTGTGTGTTGATGACAGAGAGGCTTTACACTTAGTCTCTGGGTGTCTTTGTGTGTGCTGTGAAGGGAAAAGCCTTAGTCTTGAGAAAGGCTTGAAAAAGACGAGAAGGCCTTGAGAGCCTTGCCTTTTGTGGGGTTGTGCTATGTGAAGGTTAAGTCATCTAGTTCTGATAGGATACATCCGATTGACCCTTTGATTCTGGATACTGTAACATTATTTAAGTACCTAAGTTAATGTTGACTAATTGATTGAGGATACTGTTGAATGATTTGAATACTTGGGTATATGCTTAATTAGAAGGATAAAAATGGTGATCTAAATCACCACTTTTAGATTTCTTCCATTCTTTTTGCCCCTACTATTTCATGAGATAATTTGATCTATGTTTGAATGTTATCCTGATCAGTTTATTCGTTGAATATCTTCTATCTAATGCTCAATTTATTGTGCTCATTAATTCTAAATGAAGATTAATACATGAATTCTACATTTGCTCCCTATGAATGACCTCGGACTCTAATTAGATTCTGAGTTTATAAATTTAAGTGCTTGTGTGATTTTATTGATTATACCATGACGCATATATTTCTTCACACTAGATGAAAGTGTTGCAACATTTTAGCACCATTGTCGAGGAGCAATGTGCAATTCACCATTAATCTTATCATTCTTGATTTATTTAAGCACTAACTTGCCCTATTTGCTTTCCTTGTGATTTTGCAAGGTGCATCACGGAGAGATCTTCTGTGTAGTCAACCACTCCATGGGCAGGTAAAATCTCTCTTCTTCCCTAATTAACCTTCTAATCTTGGGAAAGAGAAAAGGAAACAAAATCAATTAGGATTCACCTATCTTATTTTCTTAGTAATTATCATTTAAGGGCAAAGTTTCCCTATCCTGATTTTCTGTACCTATTAGGGATTCACGCTTAAATTTTAAAACATCTTGGGCTACTCACCTTCTTGTTTGTGTCCAAGGTGTTACTCTTGAGATTGAATTGGACATGAAATAGAATCAATTAGGGCTTTTAAATTAGGGTTCTGAAGTGTTAGACCACATTTTCCTGCATTAAAGGAAATTAATCTTCCCACATTTATGTGCTACCCAAGCCCTTGGTTGAAAAGATCTATTCAAAGTAAACCCTAAAAATCAAGCTCTAAATTCACTTGAATCCTAAAATCTTTGGACCTAATAAGCTGAGAGTCAATTCAAGGTGATTTTTAGGTCTTGACTTAGATTTCATCCTCAATCCTTTAGGATAGGTCAAGTGAAGTTGACTTACTTTATGGGCCAATCAATCTCCAAATTAAGTCACAAATTGAATCAACTTCTAATCAAGTGAAATCCAAGGCACAAATTAGGACTAAAATTGGTAGACTTAAGGTCTCAATTCATACATTCCGGTCTACTTGGAACTGCAGTGGCAAGGAAGGTCGGGTGGGGGAAACCCTGTAACCCGTGGGGACGCTCTACCGTGTAGGGGTCTTTCTAGGGCTCTCCCTTCCTGGCTACCCAAGTACTTCTCGGGTGTGTGGATTTCTGATTTAGAGGTACCATCCGTCTTGAAACAACCTTCTTCATCTAAAAATCTTTGGGTGCCTTGATTGGGTCCAATTCATATCTAGTCCCTCATCTTTTCCTTAGAGCACATACACAGGAAAGGTCCCTAGGTTTTTTAACTAGAGGCCTCACTAGAATTGATCTTCTTAGGGATTTATAATCTGATCTAATCAATTCAATCTTAACCTGAATTTGATTCTACATCTTGATCTACCACCTTATTTGAAAATGAAACTTGACAATTTAGGAAGAATTTTTAGGAAACCTGAATCTGCAATGAGTATAAAAGAAAATATTATTGAGGCAGCTCTTAGACATTATGATGAGTATTACAAAACCTCATATCCATCTAGGGACATTCAGGTAAATGTTTCAAAAACAACAACCCACATTATGAACCATTTTGAAATGATATTGACACAAATGACACTTGATTCAACCCAGGATGATCTCTTATTAGAATATGTTGAATTGGGAAAATTACATAGCAATGAGTATCTACAATGTTGGTCAAATCCCACACTTTTGGAAAAACACCAAGGCCTCATGGAGGAACGTGGAAAATTACTGAATATGGTGTATGAAGCCATTGATCAAAAATACCCATATAGACATTCAGAAATTAATGAGACATCTTGGAACATCATTGAGCATCAACATGATTTCCCAAATCCTAGGTTTGAAAATCAAGGTTGTTGTGGACCCCAACCCAAATGGAATTAGATTCAAATTTTGTGCAGATTGACATACCTGATTTTGATGTTGGTTGGGTGGATCCAATTGCAGGTGTTCCCAATTTTGAACCAAAATCAACATGATTTCCCAAATCTCGGGTTTGAAAATCAAGGTTGTTGTGGATCCCCAACCCAAATGGAATCAGATTCAAATTTTGTGCAGATTGACATACTTGATCTTGATGTTGGTTGGGTGGATCCAATTGCAGGTGTTCCCAATTCTGAACCAGCCTTAGAGAACTATGAAGCTGGTCCATCATGCCTTGATTTCCCAAACACCAGTAGTAAACTTGAATCAGAACCTCTCGAGGATGTAATTCCCGAACCTTATCCCGTTAAGGTAATCATTCAGAGTAATTCTGACATCCCAATAGAACCTAGTCCAGATTCTAGTGACCCAATTCCTACCTTTAACCTAGAATCTAGATTTGAGCCTATTTGGGATGATCATAAGGCTCAAAGTGATGAAAATTAGATTTTGGATATAGACTATGATTCTGGGCCTATATTTGATGAATACACATCTCCAAACTCCTCAGAAATACAAATTGACCTATCAGAAGTTACACCAATTTATAATACAGAAAAAGAGGAATTAAAAGAGTTGGGATTTGATTGGTGATAGCATTTTTGCGTGGTTTGTTAATTTGGGGTTTTATTGTTGTAATGCAAAAAATCGAGTCACTTTTAAAATTTCTAACCTAGATAGGGAAGTATTTAGGGTCGTCCAAGGAGGAAATATTTTGCGAAATCAATCTCTTGCTTGAAAAGTAGAAATCACCTTTCTTTTTATTGTTTTTCAATATATCATTTTCCTTTTGGGTTTTTGAAATAAAGGGGAAAATACAAAGTTGTTGACGGGAATGTACCACAACTAATATGCTAAAATATAAGTGACAAAATTATCCTCTTTCTAAGCTCAACCTAGGCACGTGAAGGCCTAGGTTGATTAGAAAGAGAGAGTGAGATTATACTAAGATAAAGCAAGTAGTGAAATTAAAGATGCAATAAGAAATGATGGCAACTTTTTCTATATTAAAGGAAATTGTCTACAAGTATGGAAAAGCTTCTAAAATTTGAAAAGACAAATAAAGAAGAAACAAAATCCTTTAATTGCTGTTGATGATGAAGAAGGTGAAGCTCCTCATGCTCCAAGCCAAGTTGCTCCTTGGCTTGAAAAGAAGGTTCCTTCTTCTCCTGTGCCTGGCAAGCTCCTCCAATTTGATGTACTCCTCCTAACAAGCCCAAGGGGGGCATGCTTGATCTCCTCCAAGGTGGATGGAATTCCACCTTCAAAATCTCCTCCTAAGGTGGCGTGGACCACCTTTGATTCCTCCTCCAAGGGTGGTTGTGTACCACCCTTAAATCATCCTCCTAGGGTAGGCATGCACCCTAGGTTTCCTTCCTTTGACTGGTTTCTTCCCCTGGCTGGCGTGGGGTCAAGAGAGAAGAGAAGAGGGGAAGGCACCAAGGGGACAGAGTATCCCCATAATCTTCTTTTTTTCTTCTCATGACCTTCTATGTAGGTGGAAATATGGGTAAAAGAAATGTAGCCAAGGTTGGTGTTTGGGATGCTGAGTCAGTTTTTAAAAGTATTGCGTTGTAATATAGCCGAAGAATTCAAAACAGATATAATTTTATTACTCGAATTTGAAGTCTGAGGTCGAACACAAGGAGCAAATTGGTATTTAGAATTCAAGATCACAATTCAAAGTAAAAGGATTTGCAATAATAACAAGATCAAAGTGCAAAATGGTGGGAGTAAAATGGTGATGTAGATCACCAAATACTCCTACAATATCAACTAAGGAACTCAATGTATATGTATATGAATTAAACTCAAATTGGACGTCTGATTTGTAAATTAGACGACTTAAACGTCTGATGCTACAATGCTCCTTCTGATTTCTTCTTTCTCTGCTTCTCTTCTGTAGCTCCTCTTCTTTCTTCCTTCTTCTCTTCTTTCTCTGCCTTTACAATCTCTCTCTTTCTCTTCTTCTTTTGCCTTTACTATCTCTCTCTTTATCTTCTTGTACCTTTGTCTTCCTTCTTCCTTAGCTTCTCCTTCTTCTTTCTCTTCAGCCTTAGCTTCAGCTTCTGCCTTAGCTCCTTTTTCTCTTCAGCTTTCACCTACAGCAAAACCTACCCTACCCGTGCACAACTCTAATCTCTTTCTCTCTTAGTTTCCGCTCTCCCAGAGCCACATGGTTATTCAGGTATTCGGGTCAGGTACGTACCCGGGACCAGGCCCACCAGCATGTGGTGGTGGGCGAGGAGTGCAGTCGGGTCGGGTCAAGGCCAGGTCCCCATAGGCAGTGCCACAGATGAGACAGGGTCGGATCGGGTGAGAGGGGCCACACCCCGTGATTTTGACGTGATAAGACTATGGCACAGATTCAACTTATGTGCCTTTGGTCGCTTCGCAGTCGTTGATGTGGGACTAAACGTGCCTTCCTTCTTTGCGTGTCTGCAGTAGAGGGTGGTTGCCTCCAATTGCCTCAACTACCAAGGCTCTTGTCCTCAATTGAGGTCTTGGGTACGTGTATGACGTGATTCCACGCAACCTGGACCTGAAGCCTGGAACTGGCAAGGAGCTTGCTTCAAGCTCGGTCACCAATGACTGATGACACCTGAACCTGAAATCATAAGAACCTCATGGCCTCATCAGAGCACTCAAGGAGCATTGCCAGAGCACAGCGAATGTGCTGGGGTGGTTGGCGTGGCGTGGGGATGCCTGTGCGAGCGTGCCTAGGGCACACTGTGTGCATAGTTGTGGTGATGAATCCATTTTAATGGACTATTACCATGCTTAAGTTAACTTTATTCTTACATTTTATGTTTGTTAATAACTCCATAGGTTATAGAATGATTGCATGCATCATTACTTAAGTTTTCATCTATTCTATCGCATTCTATAACTTAGTATGTAATTATTTTATGTTTCCTTATTGTAGGAACAATTGTGCAAAAGAATAGGGGGTGAAATAAATTTTCCCCAACAGACGGCCGACCTCAACTAAGCCTTCCTCAACCTCCGGCCGACCTCAACAAACCCTAATAGCCGCCGGCCAAGTTTAGAAGGGATTTGAAAATCCCTTGACTTGCGGATGGGGGGGGAGGAGATAAAAGAAGGTGTTTTTGGAGAGAGGAGGGGTCTACTTTTCCCCCTTGCGGGGATAATCTCCACCTTCCCCACCGTGGAGAGGGCGTGCACTGTAGAACCAAGCAAACACCACCTACTGCCACAGCCTTCATGTGCCCTGCAAGCAAGCGCACTACCACGGCCTACCCCACCACGTGCACACTCCAGCCTCTCCCACCGCCAACCCAGCCTGCCTTCACCATCACCCCACCGCACGCCTGCAGCCACGCTACTGCTTCACTGCACCCTTGCAAGCGCAAGGCAGTCTCCCACCACATGCACTGCAGCAGCCCTTGTAAGCCTACCCCCCCTCGCAGCACCATTGCCACAGGTTCCACCGCCTGCCTGCCATAGACACCGCCTCCACAACCAGCGTGCGCAAAGCAGACACTGCAAGCCATCCCGCGTTGCCCTCACCGCACCTGCACGTGGCTAAGCCATGCCCGCAGGCAGCCAAGCGCTCGCAGGCAAACCGCACTCAAGTAGACCACCCTCACACATCTACGTCAGCAGTGCAGTCGCCCACAGGTAGCTAAGCACTCCCAGAGGCAGTGCAGCCACCCACAGGTAGCCAAGCACGCCCGCAGGTAGTGCAGCACCCTCGCGCGCTCTTGTGCTGCCCTCGCGTGCCCTTGTGTGAGCACCCATCGTGCAGCCGTGTGCCCTGTAGGCAGCAGCTCTTCATCTTCTCCGTTAATAGGCCAGCACTCTCCTCCACCGTTCGGCCACCGCTGGCCACCTCCGGCCGCCGCGTCACCACCTTCGCGAAGCACTCAACGAGGTGCGCCATCCCGTCGACTCTCATCGCCAACCATGCACGGCCGTTCAAGCGAGGAAGAGAGAGGAGAAATCCTCTGTTTTTGCCCCAATTAAAATTTACATTGTATTGCATTTCCACTTTAATATTATTATTTTATTCAGGCCACATTGCATGGATGCACTTATAGTTTCATGAATTTACTTAACTTGTGTTATGTGCATCATTCAACATTGAAATTCAAATCAGATTTGCATGCAAGTCAAATTTACATGATATGCCACTACACATGCATCATATACATATTTTTTGGAGCTTAATTCCTGACATGAAAATTGCATAAATAGCCTTAAACTTTTAAGGAAATTGCAAGCTCCATTTAGAGTAGCATATTCCACGCATTAAAGTCGCGAAGTTGTCTGCAAACATTATAATCCTCTACTCGTGAATTTATTGGTTCTATTCATCCCTGTGGATGCGACATTTTTATTGTGGTGATATTTATTTTAACATTTGATTGAGAGATTTTCCACCACATAAAAAACAATGACATCACTTTATTGCTATCATCTTCATAAATAAGCAAAAATCTCTCCGTCTTGTGTGTGTGTTCGGTGAGGTGCATGAGTGAGTGGAGTGGTGTGTGAAGTGGGGGGAAGTGTTCAGTGGTGTGAGGGGAAGCTTATGGGCTTGTCGGTGAGGGGTGGGATGGCTTGTGGAGGTGGAGTGGTCTCGCCGGAGGTGGTGGCCGGAGATGAAGGAGATGAGGGCGATGGAGGTCAGCAGTGGTCGATTTTGGGAAATAGAGAGTGGAGAAGAAAGTAGAGGGGAGAGAGAACTTAGCTAGGGTGTTAGGAGACAAAGGGGAGATGAAGATGGCGTCGAACACGTACTACCGACGCTGGAGACGAAGGTGCTCAGAGAGAGATGGTCGGTAAGGATGAAGGGGAGACAAGGGCGTTGGCGGGTGTTGCACGACGCGGACGAAAGTAAGGATGAAGAGCCTGCCACTGGTATTGTGGTCAGACGATGAGGGAGAGTAGGGAAGGTCACTAGAGCTTGAAGAGTGAATCAGCCAGAGGAGGAGAGAAGAATTTAAGGGGGTCTTCGGTCGAATTCAAGCTTGGAGGAGTCAGGACGAACTACGCTTCTTTAAATAGAGTCCCGAAGGTTGGTTAAGGAAGTCTCGTTGGAGTAGGAATCCTTTGGGATACCCATGTCTCTCCTGCGTTCGTGACAAACCCATTTTCGCACATTTTGAAATCGTCAAAAATCGTAGTATAGTCACGCTAAAACGCTCGTCAAAAATGATTTGTAAAGATAATGAGACTTGATTCCCAGTCGTTCATCTCTGGGAGGCACTTATGCAAATTTGAAATCGATCTTTTTTGCTCTACTTGCTTAAAATCGCATGGCGGTTTATGGTTATAGATATATTTATGCACGACATGCTTAGTTGCCAGAATATCAGAAATTAAAAGCAGGCAACTTTAATCACACAAAATATATTGCAATAAGCTCATGGTGATTCTCAACACACACACATATATATATATATATATATATATATATATATAGAGAAAGATCTTTCATTGATTCAGTAGGGTGTTTGCAACATGGAACTAGTGGAAAGCTTATAGAGGAAAGCTTGAAAACATAAATCTAGCTAACAGAAAACGATCGCATACAGGAATCTATGGGGGGATTTTGCATGCATCATTGGGGGAGAATAAAGAGCTATACTACTAAGTAGTAAATAAAACATGTAAACTATGATGAACTAAGGTACCGATCTAGCAGAAATAAGGGCATTCGGAGGTGGGCTTCGATGGCTTTTGAGTGGTTGAGAGGAGAAGGAGGGGTGGCCAATGGTGCTTAGCCTGGCCCTTGGAGAGAGGTTGGAGAGGTGATCCAGCATCTTGGCATGGAGATGGTAGTAGCCATGGTGAGCAACTCGTGGAGGTGGAGTGGAAGTGAATGTAGCTAACCTAAATGGAAGTGAATAATGCCAAGAGATGGATGGGTGCAAATGGCCACCCCTTAGGTCTTTTTATAGACCTAAGGGAGACTCTCTAGGGAAGTGTGGAACTCTCTAGAGAGGGCTCCAAGAGTGACCGACCATGGTGGTTTTTAGATCCACAAAAAGTGGATCTCAATTTGAATGGCTCTTGGTTGCTAATTTTGGCAACCAAGAGTGGAGCCACCTTTGGAAGAACCTAGAATACTCTAGGTTGTGTGGGAGTGCATGAGTGGGTGTGTGTGTGTGTGTGTGTGTGTGGTCATGCCCTAGGTGTCTAAGTGATATAGGTTAGGTCCTATGAGATTTAGGTTGGTGTAGGCCTTAAATTAGGGTTGCAAACCCTAATTTCTAAGAGGAAATTGCAATTAAAATTAACACAAGTTTAATTGAATGGGTGTGAACCTAAATGAGAGTGAAATAGCTCAATTAGGTTGGGATTAGGTCAATTGGACTCTCTCTGAGTCCAATTGGACTTGTATAGGTTGAGATCTGAGCTCAATTGGACCCTATAAGTCCAATTGACTAGGCAGTGGTAATTGACTATGATCTAAGTCAATTAGGTTTAGTGAGGACCTAAGTATGTCCTTAGGGAGGTCTAGAGGTGATGTACTAGGGTTAGGATACCTTAATTTAGGTTCCTATGGGGTTGGAATTGGGTTTAGGGAGCTAAAGATCCAAAATCAAGGCTTGAATCCCAAAACATGAACTGGAGAACAGTTCTAGACGTCCAATAATAGCATCAGATGACTTATACTAAAAAATTAGAAGTCTAGACTTCAATCCTGGACATTTAATCAGAGTCAGGAAGGATTCTAGGTTCTGTCTTGGGTATTCTGCAGAAATTAGACATCTAACCAAGTGTCTGGACGTCCAATAACACTGCAGAAGTGGGTTTAAAGTGTGCGGGAGTTGGCTAAGGGTTCTGGACATCCTATAATCTGTCTAGATGTCCAAATAGAGGTTGGAATTAGGGTTTAAAGGTTTCCTAGGGTGTGGTGACCTAATCTAAGGGTGGCTAAGGCTTAGGGAAGCTTCTAGGATGTCCTTGGGATAGGATGGACCTAAGTTCTTCACATTTTACTGCTTTATTCCTACTTAATAGAATAGCATACCTTAACTCCCTTACATTATTGTCTACTACATCTTATTCTAGGTCTTCTGCTCCAACTCTACTGCAACACCAATTATTCCTTTATTCTTCTGATCAAGCTTTAGATCTAGCTTCAGATCTACCTTCTGATCAGCTTATTACCTGCTATTGACATAATGCACCTAATCAGTACATTATAGCATTATTTTATGCATAGCTAAAAGAAAGCAGTAAAGATGCAGATAATGCTTATGAATGCATGAATTACCTTAATTTATGCTAAGTCCTAGCCTATTTTTTGATAATTAAGACCTGTGATTGCTATACAATCATACCCCCATGCCTAAATCTTGCTAGTCCTTAGCAAATGCGAGACTAAATTATTCATAGGAGGGTCCCTAAGGGATTGATTATTTTATCAAGTGTATGCCTAGAGATTCTTCTTTTTTTTTTCATCCTATGCTCTAGAAATCCAAGCAATCGTGAAAGTGTAGCTATGTAGCTTTTGCAATGAATTCGAGTGAAAAACTAATTCACCTCTAAAGCCTACACTTGACCCCTAGTAAAAATTCTAGCCGGATAGACGAACTTCTTCCCTCGGGGTATTCAAAATATTCTATGAATTCCACCCTAGCTATAAGCTTGGGTAGAGGATGTTTGAGGGATACAGGCATTTATTTGGTGGCTCACTCTCATTTGGTGCTACATAGAGATTAGTATTTTAGAATCTAGATTCCCGGACTATCAAGTAACTCAACTCAGTGAAAGACGAGAAAAACTATGCTCTCTTTTGGTTCCTTTGTATTCATTCTCTCTTACTCTCTCTATTTTTTTTTCTTAAAGCTCACAATCTCACCAGATTCTCACGTATGATCTGTATTTGGTGGTCTCACTTGGCATTAACACTTCAATTGAGTTCCCATAACTCTAACACTAAGTCAGAATTCCTCAGCTAGTATTCGGGCGGTCAGAAACACAGAAAAATAGGTTAAGGCCATAGTTGGTGGTATTGCTTCAATGCAATTGAAATAAACACTAAATATTCACTCTTTTTTTCTTTGCTTTTTCTTCTTTTTCTAATTTTTTTCTCTTTTTCAGTTCTTTTTTTTTCATCATTTTTTTTTCAACATATACACAACTAACACACATCCATGAACTTTACTGAGGAGGCATTATTAGGGATTGGTGGTACTCAAAAGACATTGGGTGGCTTATTTGGTGGAAGCGCCTACTCACAGCACAGGGAGAGATGGATAGGATGGTGTACTTCTGACCTTGACATCAATATCCTCCTTCAGCTGAGGATTCCGTAAAGAATGGTTGTACCCATCCACCTTAGCCCTAGTTTTATGAAAACTCGCTCTCCGCATATTTGCCTTATTTGGTGGTTCTCAATATTTTGCACAAAAATGTATACGTAGGAACTAAGAGTGGAAACTATGCGTAATCTCAGAGTATCATCACCTAATTACCTAGGACTCTGGATTCCTTGTACTAATCTTAGAGCACCAGTACACTCTACTCTCATCTCACACTATTTGGTGGATTTTTGGAGGAAAATTTGCCTGACTCCCAAAACACTATCCAGGGGTTCAGGAAAAGAAGCACTGCTTCTTCTTAACAGACTAAAGACGTTTATCAGCCTTCACCGTGAATCCATTTCAAATTCTACGTGTGTGAAAAATTATATTGGATTCTAGATTACAGGAATCAACTAAAGGATAAAATCCCTAATGCATTCTCTTAATAAGATAATCTTATTCATTGATGCACTATGTGTATATGCTATAAACAAGTAACCTCTTATATTTGTACTTCATGAAATTTCCCTTATCGGGTTACATTTAGCTTGACCCTAAATTTAGAACAAAAGGGTGAGCAGGTGAGTCGGAATGGGCTCTTGCGGATGATTTCTAGCTCCAATGCTAACATTGAAGGTGGAGTCGGTTGTTCATTTGTTTAGGGTCCTAATGTACATTTGCCATGTAGCCCTGAGGTTTTCCTCAATGTTGGCATAAAAATTTTTAGTTTTGTTGTATCTACCCCCCCATGCCTAAGTTCTTGCATGTCCTCATGCATGAATATAAACGAAAATAAATACAATAGGGAGTAAGTGGGTAGAGATCACCTGGAATTGCTCCTGAAATTTTAACTTTCAGCATCGGCCAACCTGACAATATGCAATATGCAAAAGAAATATGCTTAAAAGAAAAATATGCTATGTATAAAAATGGTTATGTATAGATGATGGTAGAATGTGAGGTAGATGCTGAGTTTGATGCCTCCAGCTGGGTGAAAACTCAATTAGATGTATCAGTTCTAGCATAGGAGCCGGTCAAGATTAAGAGAAAGATGTGCTCGTATGCTCCTAGAATCAGTGGTCCGGAGATGGGAACCAACTGATTGTGCACCCCTACTCCAAAAAGTCTAGCAATAAGAAAGCGTGGAGTGGTGGTGGAAGATAGAGGATAATTAGAGGAGGGATCATGATGTTGATTCAGCTGATTTATCATGTCCCACAATTCAGTTGGAAGTTGCTAAGGGAGTAGATCAAACTGTATCTCAGAACCAGTGTCCGAGTCATAGGGGTCTTCATAACGATAGTTGACATCAAAGATCATGCCCTCTCCAGGCTCTGGATCATATGGGAGTATCGTGAAAGTAAAAGATCAGTGGGGAGGTCACTGAAATCCTCGTCAGAAATTACTTCGTCCTCATCAGTACTCATCTCTGATTCATCGGAGGCTGTCTCCTCAGGCTCAGAGTCGAGGCATCCATTAGATTGACTAGGATGGTAGGTGCGTCCCCAGCTCATTCTGATCAAAGCTTCACCCTCATATGCGTTGGGCTCCTTAGTAATTTCTGCCTCAGGTAGCATATTTATTTCTTCGTTCAAGTCATCCATAGCTACTTCTGGTCTTCGGGTGTCAGGATCAGGGATAGAAAGTGTCATCTCAGAATCTCTAGCATCCAAATTAGGGATGTAGGTGAAAGAAGAAGAGTGCAGATCAGAAGATGTTAGCTCTAGCACAGGTTCACCTACAATGGGAAGTGGCCTAGATTGATCATTCGTGTCACATGTAATGTTTGCCTCAAGATATATATCCTCAACTAGATCTACTTCCCTTATCTTAGTTGGGTTTCCTAACCCATGTGGTATCTCCCAGGATTTAGGATAATCCGATTGTGGATCAGTCCTGGAGATATCAGTCCTTTCCTCCTCAATTTCTTGAATGGAGTTCTCAGATGAATCCATTCGGCATGCTTCCTGCTCTTGTCTCATATCCAAGCTAGATTCTTTTTGCCTTGAATTATCTTCCAGCATCTGTTACTGAGAATCTCCTGTGTGTCCTTCTAGCGTAGTTGTTTCAGATTCTTCAAGGTCTTCAAGGCTATTTTCCACTTGATATCTCAAAAGCAGTAGTTCTTGAGTTTCCTAATTCTGTCCAATTAGCCTTGTTATCCCTACTGTTCCATGAAGGAGCTCCATTATAGCTTGATACAGAATTCAGCTTTATCTTTGGTTTGGCTCAGTGATAGCTTGAATTTCGTGTAGATAGGATGCGACCTTTTCCTTAGTGATAGCTATAGCTCTCTGTATTCTGTAATGCAGTCGCATATGCATTGGTAGTTCTTCAGGGGTTCTAAGGGGTGAATCAGGTCTACCCATATTCCATGGGTGAGAAGCAGGCGTATGAAATCCATATCCTGGGTTATAAGATGCGATCCTTTGAGGGATCGACTGGCATGGGTCATAATATCCAGGGTTAGGATATGGGTTAACCATTTTGGTAACCCGAGGAGAAGGATCAGCCGAAGCGAAAGGTCGTCTTCACCACATTGGGTTCTGATCCCAAGGTTGAGCTGATTCAGTGACTTAGGCTCCCAGATAAGCTCGTGGGTCCAACTCTTCTGGATCCTGATTAGGTCTAGAACCAGGGTTAACCATTGCAGTTAAGGGAGTAGAAGAAGAAGGTGGGGGAGAAGATGGTCTGGACAAGGTGACTCACCTCCTTGGGAGTGGCTCCCAAGGTCCAACCAGTTGAGGTCTAAGTGACCTCCTTCTTTGCGTACACCACCCAACCCCTGGGTTGGTGTAGCCAAGTAGACAACGCTAAGGCCTTGTCAATCAGATGGTCCTTATGATCGGGTGACCATATTTTTTTTGTTCTAAGTTTGAATTCCTGAAGAAAAATTCATTGTACAACCGACTAAAAGCGATTCTCGCCTCTCAAGCTAACCTAGCCAAGAGGTTGAAAGTATCCAGTAGTATGACAATGAATTCGGGTTGATTTTGTGTTTTAGAATTATTTTTTAGCCCATTTTTCCTCAGTTGGGGTTTGTGGTGAGTGGCCCACAAGGTGACCAAGCTCACCGGCTAAGCACTAGACTTCATTAAGTCTAGTCTAGCCCAAATGTGGTCTCTAGATTGTAACCCTAAAGATGTAACCTAGGGTTCATGCAATTCTAGGGCTTTTTTGTTCTTTTGTTTGTTCTTCTTCAGTAGACCACAAGAATAACAATAGTTCTCTAAATAAAATTGGAATCCAATTAAATTGAAATTTGGCAAGTATATTCCTTTTTTAATTATCTTTTCGGAGAATATTTTTTTGTAATTTTTATTGTTTCAATCGAATTTATAAAGATTTTCAAATGTCAAAGGGTCAGATCTAGAATTTTGACACCTGGTCAATTTTTCAAATTAAAATAGTATCAAATGATTTTCAAAAATTCATGAAAAATATGGACGTTAAAGCCAATGAGATTAGCTTTCAAACCCCATAGTTTTTAGTCAAAACAGATTCACAGATTGCTCGAAATTGCTTTTTGAAATTTGAAAAATCTCAAGTCTGGGTTAGTCTGAGCCCCTTGCACTTCGTAAATTCTTAAAAAAATCTTTCTTGGAATTTTTTTAAATGAACAATGGAATTTGAAAGATGGTTTGAAAATTAATATCTAGCCCAAATTTCAGAAGTTTTCATGCACTAATTTTTTGGCAATTGAATTTTTAAAATGGACCTTGAAGTCTGGTCGAAAATCAGAGGGTGGTGGAAAAGCTTTTAAAAGGTGTTTGAGTTTAAAAATCAAATTTTCTGCCAAAAAACCCCTTTTTTTTACAAAAAAAATTAAATTTTTTTTTTCAAGAAGAATTTTTTCTTTTCAAGGGATTCTCAAATTTTTTTTTTTTTGCTTTTTCAAAACTAACCTAGGATTCAAAAGGAAACATAATCTAACTACCTAGATTTTTTTTTGATTTTTTTTCTTTTTCACTAAAATGAATAGGTTTTTTTTTTTCTTCAAATGAAATTGGTGGAAGCAAATCTAACCTAGGGTTCAAAAGAAAACCTAGACTAAGGTAGATATGATGTGCACTTGGAATTTTTTTTCCACACTTGTTGTGTGCATAGGCCCCATTTTTTTCCTATTTTTCCTACACATCCAAAGACAAGCAGAAGAAGATTTGTCAGTGATAGCTCAAAAGATCGAAATCAAAAAATGTCGTTGCCTCCTCGGCAACGGCGATTAAACTTAACACAAGTTTAATTGAATGGGTGTGAACCTAATTGAGAGTGACATCACTCAATTAGGTTAGGCTTAGGTCAATTGGACTCTCACTGAGTCCAATTGGACTTGTATGGGTTGAGATCTGAGCTCAATCGGACCTTATGAGTCTAATTGACTAGGCAATGGTAATTGACTATGATATAAGTCAATTAGGTTTAGTGAGGACCTAATTAGGTCCTCAGGGAGGTCTAGAGGTGATGTACTAGGGTTAGGGTACCTTAATTTAGGTTCCTATGGGGTTGGAATTGGGTTTAGGGAGCTAGAGATCCAAGATCAAGGCTTGAATCTCAAAACAGGGACTGGAGAACAGTTCCAGACGTCCAATAATAGCATTAGACAACTTATACTCAAAAATCAGAAGTCCAAACTTCAATCCTGGACGTCTAATCAGAGTCAGGAAGGATTCTAGGTTCTATCTTGGGTATTCTACAGAAATTAGACGTCTGACCAAGTGTTTAGACGTCCAATAACACTGCAGAAGTGGGTTTAAAGTGTGCGGGAGTTGGCTAAGGGTTCTGGACATCCTATAATCTATTTGGACGTCCAGATAGAGGTTGAAATTAAGGTTTAAAGGTTTCCTAGGGTGAAGTGACCTAATCTAAGGGTGGCTAAGGCTTGGGAAAGCTTCTAGGCTGTCCTAGGGCTAGGATGGACCTAAGTTCTTCACATTTTACTACTTTATTCCTATTTAATAGAATAGCATACCTTAACTCCCTTACATTATTATCTACTACATCTTATTCTAGGTCTTTTGCTCCAGCTCTGCTGCAACACCAATTATTCCTTTATTCTTCTGATTCAACTTTAGATCCAGCTTCAGATCTACCTTCTGATCAGCTTATTACCTGCAATTGACACAATGCACCTAATCAGTACATTATAGCATTATTTTATGCATAGCTAAAATAAAGTAGTAAAGATGCAGATAAAGCTTATGCATTTGTGAATTACCCTAATTTATGCTAAGTCCTAGCCTAATTTTGAACAATTACGACCTATGATTGCTGCACAATCACCCACCCAAATGATATGATTCTGGCTCAACCAAAAATCATAAGACCAAACCCACATCCAACTCTGACTCAGACTCTAGGGAAAAAAAGAAGAAAAAGGCTTCTAAAGTTGATTTGACCTATTTACCCTTTCCTGAGGCCTTAAAGAAAGAGTCACAAAAGAAGAAAAAGACTTGCACACCTAAAGAGGTTTTTTTATCAGCTAATATAATTGCATTTGTTGCAGGCACTCTACC
Organism: Thalassia testudinum; assembly: GCA_037157565.1. Taxonomy (NCBI): domain Eukaryota; kingdom Viridiplantae; phylum Streptophyta; class Magnoliopsida; order Alismatales; family Hydrocharitaceae; genus Thalassia; species Thalassia testudinum. The sequence goes on from JAZHRO010000024.1 coordinate 116,288,033, forward strand.
ACCCAAAATGATCGACCCTGGAAAACTTTTCATATCTTGTGCCATTAAGAGATTCACCTTTAACAAAGCCCTTGTGGATCTAGGATCTTCCATTAGCTTGATTCCTACCGCACTTTTTGACCACACCAGACTTGGAGATCTACACCACACACCTGTCACCATTAGAATGGCAGATGGCTCCATCAAAACACCTAAGGGGGTAGTTCAAGATGTGATTATTAAAGTGCAAGGTCTTAGCTTTCCAGCTGATTTTATTATTTTGGACATGGATATACTTGAAAAGCTAAGTAATTCACCCATCATTCTGGGTCGACCTTTCTTGGCTACGGCCAATGCATGGATTGACTGTTACTTAGGATGTATGGAGATGAGTAGCGGTAATGAGAAGATTCACTTTGATATTTATGCAGCTGCTAAGAAAATGAAGTCAGGGTATTTTCTGGATGACACGGAAAATGATGCGAAGGGCAATTCAGAAGAAACTATGGCAATTGACACATGGGTAGGACCACATGACCAGAATCAAGAATCCACTAGATCACATAAGTCAACCTTAATACTAGATCAAATCATTGATAGTATGGTTGACTATTTTGATCGACTTAGCCCAATTCAAACCCCTGCCCCTTGCAATGAATCGCAGATTACTCAATTGATCAAAATGATTCATGAATTAAAAGAAGCTAGTGTAAGAGAATATGATAATATAAGGAAAGAGCTTCATAGAATCCGGGACGAGCAACAAAAATCAGAAATGTTTGAATTTGGGTCAGGTGTGTCACAACCGATTTGTGATTCGGTGGTGGTCATGCAGGATTCTATTGATCAAACAGCCAAGGTGGATGATATTGATAATCCTATTGAAGTTGGGAATGGAGATTTATTCGAGAATCTTGATCATGATTTAGGGCCTGAGTACCAATCATTTCATTTTGAGGAACCAAGTATTAATGGACCTGAATATGATTTTGTTGTATTTGAGAATATCCATGGAGACATTGATGAATTAATTAAAATGATCTCATACACGGAGCATCAAAATCAAAAAGACTATAACAACTCCTCAATCAATGATTCAGCCCATTCCACTTTCATAGAGGGACTCACTATTGAATCTAACGATCAATTTCATCTGAGTGAGAAGAAGGAAATATCCCCCTATGAAAAGGATATTCAAGAGATTGAAATACTATTGGGGACTTCATATGATGAGTTATCGGAGGAAGCAAAAAATTTTGGGGAATCATGTGATAATTGGGAATTAGAATTGAAAATATTTGAAGAGATAAAAGAAGATGATACCCAAACATCTTTGGTAGAGACAGAGACTAATCACTGGACCTTGATTTCTAGATCTGACTACACTACTTAGGTCATGCCTTCCATTCATCATCATTATCAGGACCCATATGACTTTACCCCACACGACTCTATCCATATCCTACCACCCACATTCTCCATCACCTCTTTGGGATGCCTTCACCTTCATTTCTTCGAGGCACCTGTAATTATCCATCTTTCTTCTGTAGCATCTGGCTGCAGATTTTCTCAAGCCCCACCATAATATTTTTTTGATTATTTGGGCTCGGAATTCATGGATAGCTAATCCACCTTTGTGGCCCGCTGTTGGTGAATGAGACTAAAATTCTTATCATCTTACTTGTCATTCTCAATACTGTATTGATATATCCTTTTTGAGTGTATGCCCAGCTAGAGGCGTTAATCTCAGGATTTATATATAACATATTTTATTTGGCATATTTTCTTGCATATTCAATTTTAGGTGTTGGAATAAGAGGAACATCAAAATTCAGGAGCTATTCCAGGTGATTTCTAACCTTTTACTCCCTATCTTAATTTATTTTTGGTTATATTCATGCATGACGACATGCAAGAAAGTAGGCATGGGGGGCATAGTAATTGTAAACTGAAAATTTTTCTGCCAACACCTAGGAAAAACCTTTCGTACAACATACTAATCTCACTTTAGGATCCTTAAATTAAGAACAACCGACTCCACCTCCAATGTTAGCATTGGAGCTGAAAATCGTTCGCAACAACCACTTTCTACTCATCCATTCACCTTTTTGTTCTAAATTTAGGGTCAAGCTGAATATAACCCGAATTAGGAAAATTTTCAAAGTGCAACTTTTGAAAGGTTATACATAGCATGTATATATATTGCATTCATGAATAAGATTTTTATCAAAAGAATGTATTTGGGATTTTATCCTCTAGTTGATTCATATAATTTGGAATCCAATACAATTTTCACTCACATGTAGATTTTGCAATGGATTTATGGTGAAGGTTGATAAACATTATTAGTCTGTTGAGAAGAAGCAGTGCTTCTTCTCCTGAACCCTTGGACAGTGTTTTGGGAGTCAGGCAGACTTTCTTCTAAAAATCCACCAAATAGTGTGAGATGAGAGTAGAGTGTACTAGTTCTCTAAGATTAGTGCAAGGAATCTAGAATCCTAGATAATTAGGTAATGATACTCAGAGATTAGGCATAGTTGTCGCTCTCAGATCCTGCGTATACATTTTTGCGTGAAATTTTGGGAGCCACCAAATAAGGCAAATATGCAGAGAGCGAGTTTTCATAAAGCTAGGGCTAAGGTGAATGGTTACAACCATTCTTTACGGAATCCTAGGCTGAAGGAGGGTATTAATGTCAAGGTCAGAAAAACATGGTCCTATCTGTCTCTCTTGATTTCGTGAGTAGGCACTTCTACCAAATAAGCCACCCAATGTCTCTTGAGTTCCACAAATCCTTTATAATGCCTCCTCAATAAAGTTCATGAATGTATGCTAGCTTGTGTTGTGTTGAAAAAAATTATACATAGAAAAAAAATGAGAAAAAGAAAAAAAAAAGAGAAAAAAAGAAAAAAGGAAAAAGAAAAAAAATTTAGAAAAAAAAAGAAGAAAAAGAGTTTATGAGTATGTAGTGTTTTCAATTGCACTGAGGCAATACCACCAAATAAATTTGAGATCCACCAAATATGGCCTTAACCCACCTTGTGTTTCTGACCGCCCAAATACTTGCTAAGAAATTCTAACTTAGTGTTAGAGTTATGGGAACTCAATTAAAGTTTTAATGCCAAGTGAGACCAACAAATATGGATCATACTTGAGAATCTGGTGAGATTGTGAGCTCTAAGAAAAGGAAAGAAAAGAAAAGGAAAAAAAAAACAGAGAGAGAAAAAGAGAGAATGAATACAAAGGAACCAAAAGAGAGCATAGTTTTTCTCGTCTTTTTTTGGGTTGAGTTACATAATAATTTGGGAATCTAGATTCTATAGTACTAATTTTTATGTAGCACCAAGTGAGAGTGAGCCACCAATTAAACACATCCATTTCCCTCTGGCATTCTTTACCTAAGCTTAAAGCTGGGATGAAATTCATAGAATTCTTGAATACCCCGAGGGAAGAAGTTTGCCTATCCCGCTAGAATTTTACTAGGGGGCAAGTATAGGATTTATATGTGAATCATGTCTTTCACTTGAATCCGTTGCAAAAGCTACATAGCTGCACTTTCACATTTGTCTGAATTTCTAGAACATAGGATGAAAATGAAAAGGAGAAAAATCTCTAGGTGTACACTTGATAAAATAATCACTCTCATAGATACCCTTATGTGAGTAATTTAGTCTTGCATTTGCTAGGGACTAGCGAAGCTTAGGCATGGGGGTATGATTGCACTGCAATCATGGCTCCTAATCAACCTAAATAATGTTTGAACCTAGGTTAAGTTGTGGATATCACACTCATATCTTGCATATCATGCATTGTATCAGTTTATTTAGAATAAGATGAGATATCCTGCTATTTAGTGGTTTTTATTACTACTTGCAGGTAATAAAGTGATCCATGATGAAGATAGTGGAATAAAGAAATAAAGGAAGAAGAAGATCGACCCAGATAAGAGAAGTGAGGATGATAGCCTTATCCCTACCCTTAGAAACCCTAGGACAGCCTTCCCAAACCCAAAACAAACTCCATTTGGGCACCTTAGACTCAAAACCCAAACATGGATAGCACTATCCATGTTCTAGTCCACCCTATCCCTCTCCCAAACACTTAGGAACCAAAACCCACCTTAGAAAACCTAAAACCCACTCTCCAGCACCTTTTAAGACATCTAGACTTCTTGCTGGATGTCTAATTTCTGCAAAATAACAATCTAGGAAGCCAAAACTCATACTAACACAGAATTGGATGTCCAATTTATTGTCCAGACATCCAATTTTATAGTATAAGATGTCTGACCACTATCTTGGATGTCTAATACTGCTCTCTAGTTCCTAATTTTGGTGTTGGAAGCCTTAGCTTGCCTATTTTGACCTAGGAACCCCACCGACACCCTAGGAAACCTAATTATAGATCTCCCAAGCCTAGTCCACTATCCATTACCCTACTTATCCTATCCCTAACCCAGTTGAACCATCCCATACCTAATTGGGTGCATCTACAGTTGATTGGGTGCACCTGAGCCCAGTTAGATCTACCCAAGATCTAATTGACTCATAACTATTAGGGTTACCCTAGCCTAATCACATGCACACATCTAATTAGACTTGACCTAGACCTAATTAGGTTCACTCCTATCCAATTAGACTTTCCTAAGCCTAATTAGGCCCACACGCACTTCATGTTGGGCAACCTAACCTAGATTTACCAAATCCCACACAACATCACTCTACAAAATTCAAATCATACACACACACCTTCCTAAATCCTACCTTCCTATTCTACCCCTACCAACCCACGCACACCCACTCTTGGAAACCCTAAAACCTATGTGTCAAACCTAGATCCTAAATAAGTGGTGTACGCTATTTTTGGAGCCACCGAAAGTGGCAACCAAATGAAGCCTTCCCATAAGGACAATGGGAGAGCCACGAAATTGACCATCTTCACCACTCTCTTCCTGTCAACTTGCGACCACATCTCATCCTCTCCCTCTCAAGGCCATCCTCCTCCTCTAAGGCTCCCTCCATGGATGACTAGGAAGAAGCTCTCCTCCAAGCTTCTTCAAGGGTGGCAAGAAGAAGAGCATAAGGATGAAACACCTTCTCCTTTCTTCTTGTGGGCATGCCCTCTTCTTCCACCATAGAGGATCCATGCCCCCATTTTCTTTTCCTCTTAGATGGCCATAGAGAAGACCCCCCTTAAGGTCTTCTGAAGGTCAGTCATTGGTAGAGAAAGGGTGCAACACCCTCCTCTCTCCACTTGGGTGCACACACCCATCCTCCTCTCTTTAGTGGACGACCAAGAAGGCTTCTTCTTAGCCTCTCTTGGTTGATCCCTTTCTTTAGTTTATCTTTATTTCCATGTATCTGGATTTTATAATGACTTAATTTTTGATGCATGATACTCTTGTCTAATTGTTTTATATGCATGCTATTATCTTTACGGCTTACAACTTTGATGCATGCTTTCATTTCGTGTTTCAAAATAAAGATCAAAAACACAAAAAGAAAAAAAATTAGGTTAAATTAGTTTTAGGTTAGATTAAGTCGATTCAAATCTCGACTTGCTTGTACGCCTCCCAGAGACGAACGACCGGGACTTAAGTTCCAAAAGGAAAAGAAATCTTTGCGAGTTTCGTTATTATAAATATTTTTGTCAAGGGGATTTCATGACTATACTATGATTTTCGACGATTTCAAAATACGTGATTTCTACGCCTGTTAGGGCATGATAAACACTCATGAATTCATGATAAAATGCTTATTTATGATAGTTCTTAGGCTTAGCATTGCATATCATGTTATACATACTGCATAACATCCATTACATGGCATTTAGGATAGTGGTGTATTATGTACATTAATTCTTCCACTTTACACGGCCAGGAGGTAGTGCGACGTATTTATAGGCTTCAGATGAAGAATTAGACCGTATGGATGAATCCAGAGCGACGATTGCAGTCCATCAATGCAAAAATCACCCTGATCAGAGCTTTGTAGCACCCTCTACAAGAAGATGAAGACGGATGGCCCAGATGGCACCATGTGGCGCCATCCAAGCCGCCCCCCACCTAAGCCGCCGCCCCCACCTGAGCCTCTGCACCTGGCCTCAAGCAAGGATGCACCTCGACTATTGGATCTTCATCCAACGGCCAAGGTGCATGCAACTGCGTCACCCTCCACTCGACAAAGTGCCGCTTTGGCGCAATGGTGAAGACGAGTGCTCTCAAATAGAGAGCGCTAGTTTGAGTTGCAATTCGCCACTCCCTCTACAACGCTAGCTGAAACAGGGTTGCTCAATCTCGATCAAGCAGTTGAGATTCTCTACGCATGATTTGACATTGCCTACCGATGTGAAGGTGCATGCCAGATCGCATACGCACCATTTGGGGTGTGCATTTAAGACGACCAGGAGCTGCGCCTGCCGTTCAATCCTCGCAATCGCGCGAGGTGCAGGATTCAAATCAAAGCATGTGTGATCTGCAGGCAAGCCTCGACCATGTGATGCATCATTCGACGGCTACCATCGCACGTACCAGTGTGCAGATTTTAAATGTGGGCGAGCGAGTGCTCTCTTCTCGTGATCATAGCCATCCACGCCTAATCCAACGGCCGACGATCGCTGCGGCCTATGCCAGCTGTGGCCAAGCTTCTAAGCAACAGCCAAGGCTCATGAATGCTTTAGTGACGTCTCTGGCAGGTCTTTACTGATGTCTTAAATGTCACTAATGGACCATGCACGCAAACCACCTCCATTCCACCACTATATAAACACCCCTACACCCCCTGTTCCTCTTCATCTCTACTTACTCTTCTCCCACCTACTCTGAAACTCTAGTGATTGGAACACAATCATGAGTCATAACTAGATTATTTTGATCCAATTAAGTTAGTAAATGCTCCTACATAATTGCTAGAGAGCCATAAGTCACTGCATAACCATTTTGAGAGAAATACAAGAAAATAAGGTTAAAAATGCAAATTTGCCATCATATCATGATTGCAGTACAATCATGGGTTTTCCTAGAGTGTAATTAAGGATCAAATAGTCCTAAAAGTCAAACAAGTGGGTTAGAACAAACAGAAAAGGGTTTGCACGGGTTTTGAGAATTAAATGACTTTTGAAATCCTAAAAACAGATCTGCTTAATTAACTAAGGTTCTAGCCAGGGTAAAATTCACCTAAACCCTCTGAAATTCATATAAAAGTATTCTCTGGGGTTTGGAACCTTTAATTTGACCATCATAACCCGTCTTGACCCAAAATAGAGTACTAGACTGACATTTGCCCTAATTTGGGTTTTTGAATAAATTACTCATTCAAACACGGCAAAAACCTAAATCGAACTTCCCCATTGGATTCATTAAATCTAAATTAGGTTCGTATCAAAATATGGGCCTATTCTGAGATCATCTTTACCAAGTTTGCATTTTGGTCCAGTTGACTCTTTCTATCTCATTCAGGCTCCTACCTTTTGAATTTTCTTATGAATAGCCCCCAAACTTCTTTACCTTCTTCACAAGTAGGTCCTCGTGCCATTTTGGGAAGGTGAAACCTTCACCGTCGAGTTTCGAGCGAGGATTTATCACTCGATTCTCAACTAATCCTTCTCAAAATTGATATGGGGATTCCTTGGGAAGTCTCCTTCCATTTGAGCCATTCCTTGGGCTTTAAGTCCTTCCCAAAAGGTCATGTGAACCTTTCAAAGGTTTGAGTATCCATTATTGCAACCACCTTCCAAGCTTGAAAGCTTCTTTCCAAGCTTGGAAGGGCATCCTATTGTTGGTGCTAGAGCACCACGATCATTTGTTTTGATGATAACAAAACACGTGTTATTTAACATTTGCACTTGGAGTCTTAGATTTCAGGTCAATTGCAAATGTAGACGTGATTAGACTGAATTCGAGCTCGCATCCAGGATGGATTGGAGGAGCTTGATGGAAAACAGAGATTCGCGAGGAGCGATAGATTGAAGAAGGAAGGAGATGAAGAATAGGATAGATTTCCTTCTCTTGTACTCCTTGTATTTTTCATTTCTTCTATTGCTCTTTATTTTTGTTACTTAGATTCATGTTAAGGAGCCTCAAAGTACCCTAACAGTAGTCCTAGGAACACCGGCACAACCCTAGGATACTTAGGTTTTCTGTAGAGAACTTAGAAAACCAATGTAGGGTTCAAACAGAGTTTTCAAATGTCTAATTCCCAAATCAGACGTCTAATAAAGTGTTTTAAGACGTCTGACTGTTGATTCAGACGTCTGATAACTTTTAGGCTGGACATAGTTAGTTCTGTCTGATGAAATCAGACGTCCATACCTTAGACTAGACGTCTTAGGAGATGTCTGATGAATTTGTCAGATGTCCAATTAGTGGACCGTTAGGCTGGCTTAGCAAACACTGAAGATCTGACCGTTAGAGCCTTATCAGACGTCCTTAATCCCTTCCAGGCGTCTGATAATTGATCGTTTTGCCTCGACTGACCCAAAAATCTCTTCTCAGAGATTTTCTAGCCGTTGCAAATCCATTCCCACGAAAAAGTAGGTTTCCAGACGTCCAGACATAGTGCCAGACGTCCTGTCTGTCGTCTGATGGACTTGCACTAGAACCCTGTTTAGATCTTATTCAAGTAAGGAAGGAACCCGCACGAAATCAGACGTCTGACCTTGAAATCTGACATCTTAAAGTGGTCTTCCAGACGTCTGATGCCAGAATTAGACGTCTGATAACCCTGTCAGTACAATGATTGTTCCTGATTTCGGGTTGATTCACTTGGGCTTTGCACCCAACGGCTATGGAGCCTTTCCTAAGCCATCCAAAGCCTTCCTAAGGCCTCTATAAATAGAGGGGAACCTCTTGCACTCAAACAAACACCTAGAAACACAAGACACACCCAAGCAACATACTTTCTACCATTTTGTGTCTCTCTTGCTCTCAAAGCTCAAGTTCTACATCTTGAGAGCATCAAGCTTTGCGCACCCGCACTCCCGCCATAGTTCACGAGAGTGACGTAGCGCCGTCGTGTTGTTCACGCGTCCGCGTCGCCGACGCACTCCTTGCAAAGGGGAGTTTTCTTAATTCCTATAGAAGCTTAGGTTTAAAATTACTTTGTTGGCTCTATAGGATTGTTTATCTTTGTTATTTGGTTGGGTATTCGCTTTGCGAATTCCCGTCTCCTTCGTGGGACAAAATCCTTCTCGTGGAGAGAAGGGGTTGAGGAACGCTACCCTCGCACTTGTAGCGTGGTTGTAATTGAGGTTGAATCACCCTCGTTTAAAGTGATTCGTTTAGTGGATTTTGATCAACTTGGTTGATCGGAAAATCCTAACTTGAGAGGGTTAGGTGGTGGTTTTCACCCAGTTTGGGTTTCCACCTAAAAATAATTGTGTACTCGCGTGATTGATATTTTGTGAGATTGTTTGATATTTCAATTCCGCATTTTTTACGTCACGCTGATCTCACCCCCTCCGAGTAGGTAAACTACACCTATGGCCTATAAAAGAGACCCTAGAACACAGCTGTGCTCTTGAGCTAGTTTTGAGGCCAAAAACCCTCTTCCTAACCCAACCTTTGGCCTCCTCCAACCTAGATCTGGTGAGGTCCTCCACTGTCGTCCTCCAGTCTCTCAACGGCCAAATTGGGAGCATCTTCTTTCTCCCTGACTTCCTCCACCTCTCGATAGCGAACTTAGAGGTGCCCTAGCCCCTTCATCCTCATCGTCTCCTTCATCGAAGAACCTTTCATCCACGATGCCGGCCAACCACAGCCAATGCTGCCCTACCCATTTCATCATGAGATTAGGTTCCAAGATTCCCTCGTCTCCTGATTAGCCCATAGTTGTGGGCTATTTAAGTATTTAAGTGCCTAGACATTAGGTTAATTCTAACATTTATTTAGCATAAATTAGGATGTAAATAGATTAATTCATATTTTTAATTTAATTACATAATCCATGCATTGCATTCATATTTTAAGTGCATTTAGAATTAGCTTAGAATGACATTCATCTAATTAGTTAACCAATTAGGTACATTGTTTTCATTAACATAAAAGTTGAGGGTCTGTATATAAATGACCATATTATTTTAACATTATTTTCTTTATTCTTCTTCTTGCAGGAACAACTTGCTGCCGCTCCAACGCCACCAGCTGCCGCAGTGAAGAACCCATTCAAGGAGGAGAGGATGTGTTGGATCTGGTCGGGCAGTTGATTTCAAATTTGTGCAGGCCACTACAAAAGGAGGAGAGAGGATGCTGAGTGGGGGGGGGCCTCCACCACCGATCCACCACTGTGCAGAGATATCTCCTCTCTTCCATTCCACACCGCCGGCCTCAACCGTGGTGGCGAGTCTCCACCACCGTAGGCGTGTGGTGTGACAGGCCACACCGCCATCCGAAGCTCGTCCGCATTACCGTGAACACCTTAGAGTGCATCTCCCTCGCCGTCGTAATCAACAACCACCACCGCAGCCACTGTGCAATCACCCTCTCAGTTAGTTAACACGTCTGGGAAATTTCCCGGACGTCTGAAGCCACCCGCTCACCTTCCGCCTGCAACCTCATCGCGACCCCCTGCCTGCGCACCAGTCTGAAGTCCACCAGCATTCGCACAACCACATCCGCCCACTTCACCTCCCATGCCATCTCCACGCCCACCAGCCTGCGCACCCGTCTGAAGCCACCCGCTCACCTTCAGCCTGCACCTCACCGCTCACCCACGCGCACTAGCCTGCGCACATGTCTGAAGCCACCCCCACCATTCCAGCAGCGCCTCACCGCTCACGCCCACTCACTCCACCTTCCGCGCATGCCCTCCTCCCACGCCTGTAGCCTTCGCCATCTCCACGCCCTCCAGCCTATGCACCCACTCCAAAAGAGCACACAACTGCTCGCAATCCTGTAGCAGAGCCAAACCAGCTGCAGCAGCCGCCCGCATAACCGCGCACACCCTCCTCCCGCACTTGCAGCACCCGCTCTCACCGCCAACAGAGCGCGCAGCAGTCCGCCCATGCCTCCAGCCAGCGTGCACCACGCCCACCAACAGCAGCTACAGCACCAGCTGTAGCCACCTCCGACCGCTGCGCGACACGCCGCCACCACCGTTTCGAAGCCCTCGGTCCAAGGGACTTCCTCCGAGCTTCCCACGTCCAGCCGTCCACTCCTCGTCGTGCACGCCAAAGGGGAAAAAATCCCATGTTTTGCTACAGTAACCGGGCCATTAAAAATTACATTTTCTGCCATTGCCAATTTTTAATAATATTTTATTGATTCTGCATTGCGACAAATATCCTCTAGTTACTCATAATTGCAATTTCAGCATTGTTTCTTGTTTCAACCTTAATCTGAAGGCAATTCTGGCTTGATTCTTGTCCAAACTAACTATGAGCAAACATTTTTAACTGGTGCAAATTTAAATATGTCATTGCCTCGCTGTGGATACGACCCGCTCTTCTACAAGTGGTTATTTCTTTTTAAATATTGATTAGTTCATTTTTCCACCACATAAAACTGCAAACGACTTTAAAGTGAAAAATCAACTAGTCAAATGGTGCCGTTGCTGGGGAGGCAACAGACGCAATAATTTCACTTGATTTTATTTTGATCATTTGTCAATTGCACAATGATTTGACTATTTATTATTTTCTTTTCTATGCGAGAAAATTTATGCAAGAATCAGCCACTGTGAGAGGCGACCCTTGACGTTTCCAGAGGAGAATTGGACAAGAAATTTTGAAAGGAGGAGAAGAACGAGGATGCGACAGACATCATTGTATATTTAGTCACTAGTTAGAATAGAATTAAGACTTTAGATTTAATTTTTCATTGCATTTGGTTTGAAACCCTTGTTTTGGGGTATATTTTGAGGGGTTTGTTCCCCGATTTTGTTTTGGGCCCGTGTTGGGTAATTTTTGGGAGCCTGTTCCCTTTTCTTTAGATTTAGGTTTTTAGTTTATTGATTACTTTTATTTGCTTGTGCATAAGTAGTTTAAAAATTAAAAAAATAAAAAAATGAGCTGCTTGCTAGAAGCTGCCTGCCCTAGGACGAACCATTTAGGTCTATATGAGCAGCCTCTAGATTTATTTCTCTGCATTACGTGCATTCTTGCATCGTTGATTGCTAGAAGCAAGGTACGCATTTTCTGACTTTGCATCCTATTCTTGATCACACATTGCATTTGGGATTTAATTCAAAGGCCACAAAGTTTGTCTTGAAGCTATTTAACAAGTGGTCACATATTTTCTAAAAAAAAGGACTAATTAAAGGAAGGACATTTTAAAAATCAAGGACTTGATTGTAAAACGTGGTGTGCGATTCAAAATTCAAAATCCTTTTGCGGTGAATGCACACTTATATCTGTGCACCACAGCACTCATTTAGACACTCCTAAGTCTTGAAATGACTAGGACAAGAGCCCTCCTACTGTTGGAATCTGAAGTGTTCGGAACTTGAGATCAAAGGTTTTGTAAATCCAAAGAGGGGGATACCTTGTCACGGATTTTTGGGGGTAGTTGAGAAGCACCACGAAAGCACAGCTTCAAAGGAAGGCTTAGGCCTACTTGCATCCCTCGATCTTCCGTCTGTGGATTTACTTGACCATTTGAGATTTAGGGAAGAATACCTAAGCTCCAACTTGGTCTTTCTAGTCATTTTGAAGGTTGACAATAGGCACGTAATTGATTGGGCAACTTGTTTTGTCACCTACAATTTGAACTAAAGTCAAAAGCCTAAATCTGTAAAGACCAAACAAGTCCTTTTGAATTGTGTTTGTAGTGCATGGTTGGTAGGCGTTCTCTTAGGAGATAACTTGTATTTGATCCTGAACCTGAAAGAATCCTAAGAAGAGACCTTCCAAGGGTAGATATGGCTAGTCAAAGGAGCCTTAAGGAATATTTCATCCCAACCAATCAAGTTGGCCCTGCACTACGTAGACCTGGAGGGGACAATCCGTATGAGATCAAAAGTAGTACCATATCCTTGCTACCCTCCTTTTATGGTACTACTAGGGAAGACCCTTACAGGCATATTGATGAATTCACCGAGGTCTGTTCCACGGTGAAGCTGCAGGGAGTTACTGATGACGCTCAAATGCGGACCCTCTTTCCCTTCTCCCTAAAGGACAAAGCTAAGTATTGGTATCACACCCTTGATAATATAAATACTGGGGATGCCCTGAAGAAGGAGTTTTTGAAGAAGTACTTCCCCATGAGCAAAACAAATCACTTTAGGAGGGAAATTATGAGTTTTGTTCAAAAGGATGGGGAAGCATTTCATGATGCGTGGGAGCACTTTAACGATTTGCTGAGACTTTGCCCACATCACCAAGTGCCTAAATGACAACTTGTTGAAAGGTTCTACACTGGAGTTAATGATTCGCATAGGCAAACTGTGGATGGTGCCTGTGTAGGAACCTTTCTATCTAAGACTAAGGATGAAGCTTGGAACTTATTTGATACTTTGAGTGAGAATTCTATTCACTTGAATTCTGCCTACATGGATAGAAAGCCCACTCTCATGCAAAGAAAGTTGGAGGCGAATGAGGCAAGGGACACCCAGAATTTAGCCTATCAGATTCAATTATTGAATCAAAACATGGAAAGGCTTATGTCGAACCCGAGTTCATTCGTACCTAACACCTCCACATCCCAAGCTTTCGAATGCGTAATTTGTCAAGGCAATACACACGCCACTGTGGATTGCCACTTGGCCTCCCAATTGACTGAGCTTGTACAAGCGGATTTGAATGCCGCTCAAGGGTTCCGTCCAAGACCTCGTAATGACCCTTTCTCCAACACTTATAATGAGGGATGGAGGAACCACCCAAACTTTTCATGGAGACAAGGAAATGTCTCAAATTCAGGGAATTACAAACCGAAATCCTTTCAAAACCATCAAATGAACCAACCTCAGACCTTTGCCCAACCTAAAACCTCTGAGATGGATGAATTGAAGGCGATGTTGAAAACTATGCAAGAAAGTCAAAGTGCCATCATCCAATCTCATGACAAGGCTATACATGAGATGAAATCACAAATTGGATACCTTGTTGAGGCTGTTAGACAGAGGGAGATTGGGAAGTTCCCCAGTGCTGCTGAGGAAAATCCTAAAGGAAAAGGGATTGCCTTTAGGGAGCATGCTCAGGCGGTGACTATTCTGAGGAGTGGGAAAGAAATTTCCAAACCCGATGCTCCTATAGTCTCACCCCCTAAAAAACCATCGACCCTGACTTTCACCCCCATCGGAGAAGACTTGCCCAAATCTTCTCCTCTTGAAATCACCTCACCGGAAGAAGTTGCCCCCATTCCACCCCTTACTCGACATGACAACCCTTCCACCCAGAGATCGAGAGTGCCTTTTCCAGAGCGCTTATCCACCTCTGGGCTGACTTCTGCTGGCTCATCTAGAGCCAAAGATAAGACGGATGAGATTATGGAAACTTTCAAGCAAGTGCAGATTAACTTTCCTTTGCTTGAAGCTATCAGGCAGATTCCATCTTATGCCCGCTTCTTAAAGGACCTGTGCACGAAAAAGCGACAATCTAGAAAACAGGTCCAATCAAAAGTTATCTTGCCTGATTCTATTAGCTCAATTGTTCAACATGGCACACCCCCGAAACTTAATGACCCAGGAGCCCCATACATCTCTGTAGTTGTTGGTGACTTACAAATTGATGAGGCTCTACTTGATCTGGGTGCGGGGGTGAACATCGTTCCAAGCTACGTGTATGAACAACTTGGGGGAGGCAATCTGAAGCCTAGCCCTGTAATCCTTCAAGTTGCTGATCGATCACTTAAGACACCACGGGGAATTTTGAAAGATGTCCTCATAAGAGTGGAGGATTTCTTCTTTCCCGTGGACTTCTTAGTTTTGGACACTGACCCTACAAACAGGCCAACCAAACCCTCCATCATTTTGGGCCACCCCTTCCTTGCAACTTCTCATGCTTCAATTAATTGCAATACTGGGGCATTGAAAATGGGCCTTGGGAACAGGAAAATCCAGCTTAATGTGTTTGATGCTTACAAACAAGCCGGACTTGAGGATTGTTCTCATGTTGAGGTAATAGATGACCTGATTGAAGAGGCAACTCCTGCAATGTTATGTGATGACCCCCTTCAGCATGTCATGCTAAATGAGCATTCCCATCTCTTGGAGGAATGTGAAGGGGATATACTAGAACTAGAGGAATTGCTAGGAGTTTCTGTTGAGTCTCTTCCCCCATCATTTCCGTCGAAGGTAGATTTGCTACCTGAGATGGGGACATCTATTATGAAACCCTCATCCGTACAAGCCCCCGACCTTAAGTTAAAACCCCTCCCCGTTATCATTTCGGCTGTGCTATCTGAGGCACAGGAGGGAGCCTTGATTGAATGCTTGTCTAGGCACAAGGAAGCTATTGCTTGGAGCATTGCTGACATTAAGGGTATAGACTCTACACTCTGCATGCACCACATTTATACTGATGATTCCATCAAGCCTTTTAGGGACATGCAGAGACGTCTGAACCCTAAAATGAGGGAGGTTGTAAAAAAGGAAATCCTAAAGTGGTTGGACGCTAGGATCATATATCCCACTGCTGACAGTAAATGGGTCAGTCCCATTCATGTGGTGCCAAAGAAGGCAGGCTTTACTGTGGAACTCAACGACCAAGGTGAACAAGTTGTCACTAGACCCTCAACTGGATGGAGGGTCTGTATTGATTACCTCAAGCTGAACACCGCTACCCAGAAGGATCACTTTCCTTTGCCTTTTATTTATCAAATTCTCGAAAAATTGGCAGGGAATAAGTATTATTGCTTTCTCGATGGATATTCTGGGTACAATCAGGTGGCAGTCTTTCCTGATGACCAGGAAAAGATGACATTCACGAATCCTTATGGTACTTCTGCATTCAGGCGTATGCCGTCTGGATTATGTAATGCCCTTGCAACTTTCCAGCGGTGTATGATGTCTATCTTTTTGGACATGATTGACGAGTGTGTTGAAGTGTTTATGGATGACTTCTCTATTTATGGCTCGTCTTTCGACCAGTGTCTCCTGCACCTGGAGAATGTGTTGAAACGATGTAAGGAGACTGGTTTAGTCCTCAGCTGGGAGAAAAGTCACTTCATGGTACAGAAAGGAATTGTACTTGGGCATGTTGTATCCGAGCAAGGTTTGGAAGTAGATAAAGCCAAGATTGATTCTATTTCCAAACTTCCATTGCCTACGAATGTCAAACAGATTAGATCCTTTCTGGGCCATGCTGGCTTTCATAGGCACTTTATTAAAAATTTTAGTAAGATTTCTAGGCCACTTTGTGACTTGTTGGCGAAGGAATCTTCCTTCAGTTTTGATTCAAAGTGTGCCGAGGCCTTTCAGACTCAAAAGGAGGCCTTGATCTCTGCGCCTATTCTCCAAGCTCCTGATTGGACACTCCCATTTGAGCTTATGTGTGATGCTTCGGATTATGCAGTGGGAGCAGTCCTTAGACAATGGGTTGAGGGAAGACCTCATGTGCTGCATTATGCAAGCAAGACTTTAACCGAACCTCAGCAAAACTACGCCGTCACTGAAAAAGAATTACTTACTGTAGTTTTTGCTCTGGAGAAGTTTAGGTCTTATCTACTTGGGTCTAAGGTGGTTATTTTTACTGATCATGCAGCAGTGAAACATCTCATTGCTAAGAAATATTCTAAGCCACGTCTGATTAGGTGGATCTTACTCCTTCAAGAATTTGACTTGGAAATACGTGAAAAGAAAGGAGTAGAAAATGTTGTGGCTGACCACCTGTCTCGCCTTCCTCTTAATGACTCTCTTTCTGGAGACATTTGCAAGACATTTCCTGATGAAACTCTGATGGTGGTAACACCAACTTTACCTTGGTATGCAGACACTGTAAATTACTTGGTCACCGGACAAACTCCTGGCTCTTGGGATGAGCAGAAAAGAAAGAGATTCATTTCTCAAGCAAGATATTTTCATTGGGAAGAGCTAGAATTATTTATAATTGGACAAGACCAAGTATTGAGACGTTGTGTGCCTGAAGAGGAATAACAAAGTGTGCTGAGTTTTTGCCATGAACTTCATTGTGGAGGATGCTTTGGTGCTAAGAAAACTGCTTTTAAGGTTCTTCAGTCTGATTTTTGGTGGCTGATGAGAGCCTCATCATGAGCCATAACTAGCTCATTTTGACATAATAAAGAAAATAAAAGCTCCTACATAACCTAGAAGAGGGCTTAATTGGAGAAATAAGTGTTCTGAGAAGAAAACATGAAATAAAGGTTAAAACTGCAATTTTACCATTGCAGTACATAAATGGGATTTCTCAGAGGCAAAACATAGGTCAAATGGTCTAAATAAGATAAAAAGTGGGTTGAGTAAATCAGAAATGGGTTTATGTGCAATCCAGGAATTAAATGACATTTGATAACCCTAAAACACACCCGCTTAAATCAACAAGGTTCCGGTCAGGATAAAAATCAAGTAAAGCCTCTAAAAATCTTGGAAAAATATCCTCTAGGGTTTGGAACATTCAATTTGGCCTTTGGAACCCAGTTTGACCTAGATTAGGGTCTTAGTTCATCAATTAACCTAATTTGGGATTTTACGCAAAATATCCAGTCAAACGGGGTCAAACCTAAAATCCAACATCACCATTGGATTCCTTAGGTCCAAATTAGGTTTGTACCAAAATTTGGACCTAAGGGGAGGTCATCTTGACCTACTTTACAATTCAGTACACCCAAATCACAATTTGGTCCCTATCTTTTGAAAATCATCGCAGAGAGCCCCCTAACTTCCTCACCACCTTTGCAATCAGGTCCTTCCACCATTATTGGGGTAGAATCCTTCTCTGGCGAGGATTAGAGAGGGAATACTCTCTGATTCCTCAGAGATCCCCTCCCAGAAATGGAAGGGAGATCCTCTGAGGAATTCCCTTCCATCTGAGGCCAGTCATGATCCCTGATTTGATCCCAATCTCTCGTGTGAACGCACAAGGGATTTGGGTATCCACCCACTTTCCTTCTCCGCCGAGCCATCGGAGACAAAGGAGTGCCCTCCAAGCTCTGAACACACGGCCCAATGCCTATAAAAGAACCCCTAAACCCAGCCGCTCATTTTCAGCTCGACCTGGCCGGGGTTTCACCTCAGATTCGTCTCTTCCTTCCCGGCCAGGGTACCCAGCGAGCTCCGGCGAGCTTTCTTTCCTTTCCTCTTTGCTCTGCCACAAAACTAGTGGTAGAGACTTCTTCCTGATTCTCCTCCGCATCGCGCAATACCCGCGCACGCTGCCTCAGACCCGTCGTCGCCGCTATCCTGCCTCCACTAGGCATCTTCTTCTCCGGCGACAGCAAGTACGGCTGCCCGCCTCTCTGCCCCCTTTCGTCCCTACAATTAGGTTAGAACTACTCCCCGTATTCCCCTCTTTCTTTTCCTCACTGTATTTCACTCAATCGACCTCTCGACCGTCGCTATCCACCGTCATCTTCCTCGCCTCTGGCCAACCTCTGGCGAATCGCTCCCGTCGCTCCACACTTCCGCACGACTCGTCGACCAACTCAGAGGCTCCGCCTCACCTCGCTGAACAACCTCCGCCCACCCACTACCGCTCTACACCCACTCAACGCTCCCCCAAACTCACCCACACCTCCGGTCACAGGGCGACCTAGGCACGCATGCCTAGGTCACCTCACGGCCTGCCACCTTGCCCTTCACCTTCGCCGTGACAAGGCGAAGGTCCTCCGGTGATCTGATTAAGCTGAGAGGCTTGTTTTGTGTTCGACAGTTTTCAAGCCCCTACCGCCATTGATGGTGATGCGAAGTAGCTCCAGGCTTCAGGACGGCCAGGCTTTAGATGCAGCTGACTTAGGCAAGCACTGCGAAGCTATCTGACCCAGTGGACAATGCAACGAAGTCCGCAGCTTGGGCAATCGACAAAGAATCTTCCTACGGGCACGTGCGAGAGAAGGCCGGGATTAATAGTCCCACATCGGTAAATTACAAAGCACTGGCATGCTTTATATTATTTTTGTGATATCATTTTAGTGCCTCCAAACACACATGGGGTGAGGTCCCTCAACTTACCCACGCCTGCCTCGTCCGCGGTTTCACCTCGCGGATCTGGCGGGATCCGACCCGACCTTATCTGAGCACACCTCGCGCATCACCCTCACGCCAGTGCGCCTGGTCCCAGGTGCGCTAGCCGACCCGATTACCCGTGGCTCTGGGAGAGCGTCCTGTGAGCAATTTGCAGAGAAAGGGAGAGAGATGTGCGGGTAGAGGGACAGGGTAGGTTTTTCTCCTTGTGCAGGCAGGCTGAGAGTTGAAGAGAAGAGACTTAGCCGCGGGAAGGAGAAGAGAAGAAGGAGAAGAGAAGGAGCAGAAGAAGAAACTCTGAAGAAGAGGCGAAGACAGAAACCAAGGAAGAAGAAAAAGAAAGGCTGCAGAGAAGAGAAAGAAAGCAAGATCAGAAGAAGAAGAAGCCTTCGCAGAAGAGAGAAGAGAAGGAAGAAGAGAGAGACTGCAGAGAAAGAAGAAGAAAGGCCAAGACAGAAGAGAAAGAAGCAAAGTGAAGGCTGCAGAAGAAAGAAAGCAAGATCAGAAGAAGAAAAATAATTGAAGAAGGGAAAACACTTTTAGGACGTCTGATCTTGTGATCAGACGTCCAATTTTACTCTTTTGCCTGTATTACTTTTTAAATGCATTTGAATTAAACTTTTGAGTAAATTATAGTGTTCAATTACATTTGAGATTAGTAGTAAATTCCAATTGCTCCCTGTGTTCGACCTCGGATACTCTGGTTTTCGAGTAATAAAAACTTTTATTTGTTGACGACGCTTGATCACCTATACTACGACGCAATAACTGTTAAAACATGATCGAGTCAGTCGCGCGTCAACAAAATGGCACCGTTGCCGGGGAGCAACGCGCAATTTATCACTAGTCTCTACATTCTTTTTATCGTATTGAACACTAACTTGCCCTACTTTACTTTGTTTTGATCTTGCAGGTATTTCATGAGAAAATCCCTCCCGCAAGTCAACCACTCCAGGGCAGGTAAGTTCTTTTCTTCCTTAAACCATCCCCTAATCCTGAAAGGACAAAAGGAAGAAATCAATTTAGTAATCAATTGCCTTCTTTATATAGTAATCACCATCTTTAAGGCAAACATTTCCTAATTTTGCGAAAATTTTTTAATTCTTCTTGAAGTTGGAGCGATTTTCTTTTAGATTCTATCCCACAAATTCATGTGCCTAATAGAAATAACGCTTAATCTCTACGGACAACACACTTCTTGCTTTCAAGTCCAAAGAGTATTTCTGTGAAAAAGAAAAAAGGATTGGAAATAGAACTGAATTAGGGTTTCTACAGTAGGATCTTGGAGTGTTAGTCACACATGCCTGCATAAAAGGAAATAAACCTTCTCGCATCAGTGTGTCACCGAAGACCTTGATTGAAGAGATCTAAACAAGACAAACCCTAAAAAAACAAGAAGCTCTAAAATCACTTGAATCTTAAAATTTTTGGACCTAATAACCTGGGAGTCAAATCAGGGTGACCTCTAGGCTCCAAACCTAGAATCATTCTGCCATCTATAGGACAGGTCAGGTGAAGTTGACCCCTTGGGTTAACCAACCTCCAAATTAGGTCACAACATCAAGCTATCTAAAGTTCAAGTGAGAACCCTAAAGCACCTGTGAAATAAAAGTGGTAGACTTAAGAGGTCAAGGTCCCCATTCTGGTCTACCTGGAATCTCAGTGACAAGAGAGGTCGGGTGGGGGAAACCCTGTAACCCGTGGGGATGCTCTATCGTGTAGGGGTCTTTGCGGGACTCTCCCTCTCTGGCTGCCCAGGTAATTCTCAGGTGGACGATCTTCTGATCCAGGGGTCCATCCGCCCCGAACCTCCATAGTCATCCAAACGTCTTTGGGTGTCTTGATTGGGTCAAAAACATCTCCAGTCCCTCATCTTTTCTTTTTAGAGCACACATACACATTTTCAGTGGGACTCGTTATTCAGATCTGATCGCTTCATAACTTGATTCTACATCTTGATTCAAACTCTGATTCTACATCTGGATTCCACCACCTGATCTAAATATGCAGCCAAACCACTTAGGACTACCAGTCAAGAAACCTGAATATCAGAGATCCATGAGAGATAAAATGATTGAGGATGCCATGAAATTCTATGAAAATGAAGAAACCTCAACACCAGTAGGAAACATTCAGGTTGATGTCCCAACAACCACAACCTTTATCATAACTTGTGCCCAAGTACTATTAGCAAAAGCCACAAAAGGATCAACCTGTGACTTGATCATTACTACATACATTGAGATAGAAAAACTACACAATATTAAATACCTTCAATGTATGACAAATCCTCGACTTTGGAAGCAACACCAAGATAGTCTTGAAAAATGGGAAGAGATAATGAGATTAGTAAAACAAGTTATTGATTAGAAATACCCGTATACACCACAAACAGAGGATGAACCATCTAGGGACAACATCGAGGATAAATCTGATCTCGGGTTTGAGGCACAAAATGGTTGTGGATTCCCAACCCAGATGGAGTATAATGTGCCTGATATTGAAGAAGGTTGGGAAGCTCCAATTGCAGGAAAATGCCATGATGAGCCCATTCTAGAATCCCAAAACTCCTGCAAGTATGAGAGTAGAACTGAACCTCTCGAGGGTGTAAATTCCATCCCTTATTCTGATAAGGTGACCCTCGAAGGTTATTCAGACCTAGATTCTAGTAATTCAACCCACATCCGAAACCTAGAATCTAGATCTGAAACCTATTTTGAAGATTTCAAGGCCCCATATGAAGAAGATCAATCTTTCAATGAAGTATATGACTTTGGGCCTCGATTTGATGAATATCCCTCGCCAACATCCTCAGAGGAACTAATTGATTTTTCGGAAGTCATGCCAATCTACGACACAGAAACCGAGGAGTTGGACAAGTGGGGTTTCAATTGGGTCTGCCCTACTAGCTTAGAACCTGAGCCTCTACCAAATAGGGACACCCTTTTAAGCTCAGAATTAACATTTAGGCTAGACCCCAGTCAGGCTGCTGAGTATACAACATATGATTTATTCTATGGTGGAACTCATGATCTTGAATCTCATTCAGACTTTGATTTTCGCAAACTCTCCAACGATTTCGAATCTGACCATAACATTGGAGGAAATCTGCTTCTTGATTATAACAAGCCAATTTTCTTTGAAGCCACCTGCTCCACATATACAGAACCAATCAAAACCCGTTCTCTACCTTGACCAGCAATTGGACTCAATTTCTATTTCGATTCACCTCTCACTGAGCCGTTTGCAGATGATTCAACTCCATATCTATACCGGGTATCGGGCATTGATCAGATCAAAAAATAGGAGCCGTCATTCTGTGATCACCCCTATAGGGATTCCACACCTGACATTGATTATTTTTCGGAACCCTACTCTGACCAGGCTGATTCGACTCAGCCTAAACCCGAGTTTTCACTTCCATATCCATTAGAACTTCACTACATATGGTGGGTTCCGCATCTGCTGATCTACATCTATCAACCCACCCAACTCATTGGGTTTGGGCTGCATCATCAGCCTACTGATCTCAACAAGCACCTGGTTGGTCCAACCAGGCGCTTAATCAAGGTACTTGTTTTACAAAATTCCACTGATTTGACCACTCCCTCTCCTCCCCATTTTACGCTTGGCTGAAGGCATTAAATTTAGCGCTTAACCTGAGGCAACCCGTCATCCCAAAAATAGAGACTCGTCTGATTATCCGTCTGTACTCCACATCCATTGCACCTTGAGTTCAGCCTTAGACAGTTGATCCCACCTCTGGTACACATACCAAAGCTTGAAATCATCCGCATAAGTCATTCCCGACCCATTCACCCACCTGATGTATCCTATTCTAAGTCCCTGACCTCAACACTATTTCACACCCTCCGTTTACAATGAGGACATTGCAAAACTTAGGCATGGGGGGGTGATAAAGTGCATACATACAGAACCAAGAAAAAGTTAGGAGTCTCACACAAAAAATTTGCATATGTCAAAAACACAAAAAAATTGAAAAATTATGAAAAAGAACAAAAAATGGGGGAGGGAGGAAATTTTGTGAGCCACATATTCATAAGGAGAAAAAGAGCAAAAATGACAAAAGGAGCACAAAATGAAAAAGGAAAAGAAATAGTCATTAGTAAAAGATTAAGGAATTAACTGAAGTTCTAGACCAGATCAAGAAAAGAAATAAAAGAAAAGTGCTAAGGAGACATAACAAGAGATTAGCGGGAATGCTGATTTTAGGCCTCTTGGGCTAGATTCTTTAGCTTAAAAATTCACGTATTCGCTAAAATCTGGATAATCCTCAAGAGGTTGGGGAAAATGCGAAGCTTAAGTATTAGGTCTAAGGCTTAGGAAGTATTCAGCCTCGATAACTGACCTCCGATTTGCGGGATTCGGTAACCTAAGCACCCCAAATTCACACACAATCTGGTTCAGTGCTCATAAACATCCAAATCACGCAAAAGTGTTCAATGTTCTACAAAAGTCACCTAGATTAGGAGCGGCCAATCAACACAAGTTGATTTGGACGAGTTCCCGGCGCGGAGAGGTGGGAATTCCCCTCGAAGATGCGTAACAACATATCGTCTCCTCGGTGCTTGTCTCTTAGGATATTTAAATATCCTACTGGGGGCATGTAAGCACTCTGCTGGTTCAGATACCATGGGCGGCATTATCGCAAAATGTCGATTGCTAGGGTCTGAATTCGGCCACGGAATGCCATGGGCGGGATTATCTCGAATCTCGAAAGCCAGGGTTCTGGGGGATGCCATGGGCGAGATTATCTCGAAATCTCGAAAGCTAGGGACCCTTGAGGATTAATGATGGGGACGAGGAATCCAATACAGACTGTGTTGAGAAGCTAATCCGAAGCTAGAAATAAAAATAAAAAGAGAGAGAAAAGTTCTCCAAACAAATAAATCCTCTATCTCTCTTACAAAAGCGCACTGCAAACTGAACTTAGGCTAAGAATGTCTCAAGCATGGGTGCTTTAACCGCGGAGTCCAACAAACCCTAGGTTAGTTTCTGTGGGCCTTAGAAACCTTTGCGGAGGACTAACGCTAAAGCGGAACAGGTCCGGATTTTGGTTGGTACTTGAATACCTCTAGGCCTATTGTCGGCATTCCTACCTAATCACAAAAGAAAAAGAAAAGCACTTACACTCAGGGTCTAGAACAGAAGTTAAAACCTTGAAATTTTGCTAAGGGACTAGCAAAAGCTAGGCATGGGGGTATGATGAGAGCCTCATCATGAGCCATAACTAGCTCATTTTGACATAATAAAGAGAATAAAAGCTCCTACATAACCTAGAAGATGGCTTAATTGGAGAAATAAGTGTTCTGAGAAGAAAACATGAAATAAAGGTTAAAACTGCAATTTTACCATTGTAGTACATAAATGGGATTTCTCAGAGGCAAAACATAGGTCAAATGGTCTAAATAAGATAAAAAGTGGGTTGAGTAAATCAGAAATGGGTTTATGTGCAATCCAGGAATTAAATGACATTTGATAACCCTAAAACACACCCGCTTAAATCAACAAGGTTCCGGTCAGGATAAAAATCAAGTAAAGCCTCTAAAAATCTTGGAAAAATATCCTCTAGGGTTTGGAACATTCAATTTGGCCTTTGGAACCCAGTTTGACCTAGATTAGGGTCTTAGTTCATCAATTAACCTAATTTGGGATTTGACGCAAAATATCCAGTCAAACGGGGTCAAACCTAAAATCCAACATCACCATTGGATTCCTTAGGTCCAAATTAGGTTTGTACCAAAATTTGGACCTAAGGGGAGGTCATCTTGACCTACTTTGCAATTCAGTACACCCAAATCACAATTTGGTCCCTATCTTTTGAAATTATCGCAGAGCGCCCCCTAACTTCCTCGCCACCTTTGCAATCAGGTCCTTCCACCATTATTGGGGCAGAATCCTTCTCCGGCGAGGATTAAAGAGGGAATACTCTCTGATTCCTCAGAGATCCCCTCCCCGAAATGGAAGGGAGATTCTCTGAGGAATTCCCTTCCATCTGAGGCCAGTCATGATCCCTGATTTGATCCCAATCTCTCGTGCGAACGCACGAGGGATTTGGGTATCCACCCACTTTCCTTCTCCGGCAAGCCATCGGAGACAAAGGCGTGCCCTCCAAGCTCTGAACACACGACCCAATGCCTATAAAAGAACCCCCAAACCCGGCTGCTCATTTTCAGCTCAACCTGGCCGGGGTTTCACCTCAGATTCGTCTCTTCCTTCCCAGCCAGGGTACTCAGCGAGCTCCGGCGAGCTTTATTTCCTTTCCTCTTCGCTCTGCCACAAAACCAGTGGTAGAGACTTCTTCCTGATTCTCCTCCACATCGCGCAATACCCGCGCACGCTGCCTCAGACCCGTCGTCGCCGCCATCCTCCCTCCACTGGGCATCTTCTTCTCCGGTGACAGCTGGTACGGCTGCCATCCTCTCCGCCCCCTTTCGTCCCTACAATTAGGTTAGAACTACTCCCCGTATTCCCCTCTTTCTTTTCCTCACTGTATTTCACTCAATCGACCCCTCGACCGTCGCTGTCCACCGTCATCTTCCTCACCTCCGGCCAACCTCCGGCGAATCGCTCCCGTCGCTCCACACTTCTGCACGACTCGCCGACCAACTCAAAGGCTCTGCCTCACCTCGCTGAACAACCTCCGCCCACCCACTGCCACTCTACACCCACTCAACGCTCCCCCAAACACACCCACACCTCCGGTCACAGGGCAACCTAGGAACGCACGCCTAGGCCGCCCCGCGGCCTACCACCTTGCCCTTCACCTTCGTCGTGACAAGGCGAATGTCCTCCGGTGATCTGATTAAGCCGAGAGGCTTGTTTTGTGTCTGACAGTTTTCAAGCCCCTGCTGCCATTGACGGTGATGCGAAGCAGCTCCAGGCTTCAGGACGGCCAGGCTTCAGGTGCAGCTGACTTGGGCAAGCACTGCGAAGCTATCTGACCCAGTGGACGACGCAACGAAGTCCGCAGCTTGGGCAATCGACGAAGAATCTTCCTACGGGCACGTGCGAGAGAAGGTCGGGACTAATAATCCCACATTGGTAACTTACAAAGCACTGGCATGCTTTATATTATTTTTGTGATATCGTTTTAGTGCCTCCGAACGCACATGGGGTGAGGTCCCTCACCTTACCCACGCCCGCCTCGTCCGCGGTTTCACCTCGCGGATCTGGCGGGGTTCGACCTGACCTTATCTGGGCACACCTCGCCAGTGCGCCTGGTCCCGGGTGTGCTACCCGACCCGATTACCTGCGGCTCTGGGAGAGCATCCTGTGAGCGATTTGCAGAGAGAGGGAGAGAGACATGCGGGTAGAGGGACGGGGTAGGTTTTGCTTGTTGTGCAGGTAGGTTGAGAGTTGAAGAGAAGAGACTTAGCCGCGGGAAGGAGAAGAGAAGAAGGAGAAGAGGAGTAGAAGAAGCAGAAACTCTGAAGAAGAGGAAAAGACAGAAACCAAGGAAGAAGAAGAAGAAAAAAGGCTAGAGAGAAGAGAAAGAAAGCAAGATCAGAAGAAGAAGAAGCCTTCGTAGAAGAGAGAAGAGAAGGAAGAAGAGAGAGACTGCAGAGAAAGAAGAAGAAAGGCCAAGACAGAAGAGAAAGAAGCAAAGTGAAGGCTGCAGAAGAAAGAAAGCAAGATCAGAAGAAGAAAAATAATCGAAGAAGGGAAAACACTTTTAGGACGTCTGATCTTGTGATTAGACATCCAATTTTACTCTTTTGCCTGGATTACTTTTTAAATGCATTTGAATTAAACTTTTGAGTAAATTAGAGTGCTCAATTACATTTGAGATTAGTAGTAAATTCCGATTGGTCCCTATGTTCGACCTCGGATACTCTGGTTTTCGAGTAATAAAAACTTTTATTTGTTGACGACACTTGATCACCTATACTACGACGCAATAATTGTTAAAACACGATCGAGTCAGTCGCTTCAACGGTGGCCTTCCTTATTTAAGGATTCTCATAATTTTGTTAAAGCCTGTATTAGATGTCAACGGACTGGAACAATTGGGAAGAAGAATGAAATGCCTCAACATCTTATTCAATCTGTTGAAAGTTTTGATGTGTGGGGAATTGACTTTATGGGCCCCTTCCCGTCGTTCCATGGTTTTGAATATATCTTGGTGGCAGTTGATTATGTCTCTAAGTGGATAGAGGCCATTCCTATGCGCATAAATGACCACTCTATGGTTTTGAAATTTGTGAAGGCCAATATCATATCCCGTTTCGGCTGCCCCAAGACTATTATAATTGATGGGGGACGTCATTTCCGAAACCACCACTTCAATCGGTTAATCAAGAGTTTGGGAGTGACTCACAAGGTTGCTACCCCTTACCACCCTCAGACAAGTGGTCAGGTTGAAGTATCAAATAGGGAGATAAAAAATATTTTGGAAAAGACCGTTAGACCTGATAGGAAAGACTGGTCCCAAAAGCTCGATGATGCTTTGTGGGCTTATCGAACGGCCTATAAGACCCCTTTGGGTACTTCTCCCTTTCGGATGGTGTATGGAAAAGCATGCCATTTACCTGTTGAGTTGGAACATAAAGCACTTTGGGCTATTCGAAGTGTTAACATGGATTTAGAGAAGGTAGGTAAGGCACGACTTCTAGAATTAAATGAGCTTGAGGAGCTGAGGAATGATGCTTATGACACCTCTCAAGCTTATATAGAAAGAACTAAGGTCTTGCATGATAAGTTTATTCTTCGAAAGACCTTTGAGCCCAACCAACAAGTCTGGCTTTTCAATTCCAGACTTAAGCTTTTTCCTGGGAAGTTAAAATCTCGTTGCTATGGGCCTTACATAATCACCAAAGTATTTCCGCATGGAGCTGTGGAGATAAAAAATCCTTCCTCTTCAGCAACTACCTTTATTGTCAATAGTCAATGGTTAAAACCGTACATAACTTTAGATGGCCATCTGGTTGACGAAGTCACTCTTGAGGAGCCTTAGCTCCTACCATTCTCTGCCTCAGGTAATATCTTCCTTTAGCTATTTTTGTTTTCAATGAGGACATTATTTGAACCAGGCATGGGGAGAGGACCTGAGGCATTTTGTTTATAGAATGCATATAAAAAAAAAGAAGAGAAAATGAAAAAAAAAAAAATTTGAGCTTAACTGGCTAAGTTCTGTAGTCTTAAGCAAATCAGAACTCTAGGGCAGACTAAGTTAATTCTAGGGTCAAACTTTAGAAGCTAAATGAGCTACTAGCTTTAGACCTTTAGGGTCCTTTGTGGACTTAAAAACTTAAGTAGGAGTTAAGTTGTGGACCATTCCTCAAGAGGTTGAGGAAGGGAAGCTAGGGTTTGAGTTAAATGGTGGGGTAGTACCTGGAGTCTTATTCTACCTTTTGGTTTACGGGTCCTTGTAACCCAAGCATCCAAATTTCACACACTTGGTCTAGTAATTAGCTTAATTTTTGTCTTTCTGAAAAGAGATTTGGTTCTCGTAGTTTTGACTTAGGAGAGGCTTGAAAACACATTTTGATTGGAAGAGTTCCCGCCGTAGGAGAGGTGGAGTATATGCTCACCTTGAGGATGCGATGATAACATATTACCTCCTCAGTGCTTGTCTCTTAGGATATCCATTCTACTGGGGGCATGTAAGCGCATTGTGCGGTTTAGGTACCATGGGTGGCCCTATCTCGAAGTGCCGATTGCCATAGGCCTGAATTCGCTTAAGAAATCCATGGGCGATACTACCTCAAAGTGTCGATTGCCAGGAGTTCTTGTGGTCGTTATGGGCGGTGCTATCTCGAAGCATCGAAAGCCAGGCACCCTTCGAGGTATGGTAATGGGGACAATGAATCCGACACAAACCAAGTTGATAGCTGATCTGAGGTTAGACTTAGAAGAATAAAAAATAATAATAATAAAATAAAAAAAATATATATATATAAATTCTTTAACTCAAATAACTTAGACCAATGCACAGGCACGAATGCTTTAATCTCAGGGATCAATAAACTTTAGGGTAGAGTCAAAATTAGGGAAACTTGTGCCTGCAACTCGTCTTTAGCCGACCTAATCTGTAACTTAGCAACTACTTAGGAACCTTGGGTCTAGAGTCTAAACTTAATATGCTTCTGAAGGAAGACTAAGTGAGTTGACTAGTCTACATGGAGTGCTAGGTTTCGCTTAATTTTGCTAGGGACTAGCAAAAACTAGGCATGGGGGTATTTGATTAGCCTATAGTTGTGGGCTATTTAAGTATTTAACTGCCTAGACATTAGGTTAATTCTAATATTTATTTAGCATAAATTAAGATATAAATATATTAATTCATATTTTTAATTTAATTACATAATCCATGCATTGCATTCATATTTTAAGTGCATTTAGAATTAGCTTAGAATGACATTCATCTAATTAGTTAACCAATTAGGTACATTGTTTTCATTAACATAAAAGTTGAGGGTCTATATATAAATGACCATAATATTTTAACATTATTTTCTTTATTCTTCTTCTTGTAGGAACGACTGGTTGCCACTCCAACGCCACCAGCTGCTGCAGTGAAGAACCCATTCAAGGAGGAGCGGATGTGTTGGATTTAGTCGGGCAGCTGACTTCAAATTTGTGCAGGCCACTACAAAAGGAGGAGAGAGGATGCTGAGCGGGGGGGGGGGGGGCTCCACCACCAACCCACCACTGTGCAGAGAGATCTCCTCTCTTCCATTGCACACCACCGACCTCAACCGTGGTGGCGAGTCTCCACCACCATAGGCGTGTGGTGTGACAGGCCACACCGCCATCCGGAGCTCGTCTACATTACCGTGAACACCTTAGAGTGCATCTCCCTCGCCATCGTAATCAACAACCACCGCCGCAGCCACTGTGCAATCACCCTCTCAATCAGTTAAGACGTCCGGGAAATTTCTCGGACGTCTGAAGCCACCTGCTCACCTTCCGCCTGCAACCTCATCGCGACCCCCCGCCTGCGCACCCGTCTTAAGTCCACCCGCACCTGCACAACCACATCCACCCACTTCACCTCCAACACCATCTCCACGCCCTCCAGCCTGCGCACCCATCTGAAGCCACCCACTCACCTTTAGCCTGCACCTCACCGCTCACCCGTGCACACCAGCCTGCGCACACGTCTGAAGACACCCCCACCATTCCAGCAGCGCCTCACCGCTCACGCCCGCTCACTCCACCCTCCGCGCATGCCCTCCTCCCGCACCTGCAGCCTTCGCCATCTCCACGCCCTCCAACCTACGCACCCACTCCAACAGAGCGCGCAACTGCCCGATCGCCTGCAGCAGAGCCAAACCAGCTGCAGCAGCCGCCCGCACAACTGCGCACACCCTCCTCCCGCACCTACAGCACCCGCTCTCACTGCCAACAGAGCGCGCAGCAGTCCGCCCATGCCTCCAGCTAGCGTGCGCCACGCCCGCCAACAGCAGCTGCAGCACCGGCTGCAGCCACCTCTGCCAAAGGTCGTCCAGCTGCCTCCGGCCGCTGCGTGACACACCGCCACCACCGTTTCAAAGCCCTCGGTCCAAGGGACTTCCTCCGAGATTCCCACGTCCGGCCATCCACTCCTCGTCATGCAAGCCAAAGGGGAAAAAATCCCCTATTTTGCTACAGTAACCAGGCCATTAAAAATTACATTTTCTGCCATTGTCAATTTTTAATAATATTTTATTGATTCTGCATTGCGACAAATATCCTCTAGTTACTCATAATTGCTATTTCAGCATTGTTTCTTGTTTCAACCTTAATCTGAAGGCAATTTTGGCTTGATTCTTGTCCAAACTAACTACGAACAAACATTTTTAACTGGTGCAAATTTAAATACGTCATTGCCTCCCTGTGGATACGACCCACTCTTCTGCGAGTGGTTATTTCTTTTTAAATATTGATTAGTCGATTTTTCCACCACATAAAACTGCAAACGACTTTAAAGTTAAAAATCGACTAGACATCTCCCTTACTCTTTTTCCCCTATTTATCCTTTGATTTTGATCCCTCGACATTCCGTTCAACTCCATCATCCTCACCTCCAGCCACTCCTTCGGCGAGCCCATATCACCACCACAGACCACCAATCAACTCATCGACAAGTCGACAACCTTCACCTCTCCACCCTCGTCAAAACCCCTCTTCCCATTCACTACTTTGCTCACCCAAACTCACCCCCAAACACACCCACTCTCACACGCACAATTCGACACCGCCTCACGCACAGACCTCGCCACGCCACACAACCACCTCCGTCGCATTCATTGTGGTCCGACGATCCTTCCTAAGCCTTCTAACTCAACCGAAAGGCCTTCTTGTCGATTTCAGGTGCTCGTCCCCTCTGCCATTGGAGTAGCTTCTTCAAGGAAGCTTCAAGTCTACTTCAAGGTGCCTTCGCTCTAGGCTTCAACTCTACGTCATGCGGAAACATCTCACAAACACACCCAGGTCCTTGATTGAGGATGTGAGCCTCAGTAGTTGCCTTGATTTGGAAGGCATTTCAGCGCAGACACACACGAATAAGAGGCAGTATCTTTAGTGCCACATCGTTAACTGAAGAGTGCCTCGTGGCACAAAAATTGAAAAAGTGTCCAAGGCTATTTGCCTCAGACACTAGGGATGAGGTCCCCGCTCACCCACTCGCTCACTTGCGCCTCGCCTGTGACCCTGTCCCCCATGGGCCTGGTGAAAGAAAGATCTTCATTTTCGTTGAAAACTTTAACATAAAATGATGTTGTTGTATTTAATTGCATGGTAGAAAATCGCTTTTCAAAACATTTTTAATTTTCAGAATCTAACCACGAATAGTTAGGTTGTCTCCATAGGGAGGAATTAGCCTATTTAAACGAGTAAATAGTGTCTTGTTTATTAGGGAATCTCAATGGATTTGCATATTCCGTAGTGCAACTTGTTACCCTCATGAATTCTCATTCTAAGCAATTAATTAAAATTGAAGGGGTTTATATGCAAAATTATCACAATATAATATTCTAATGATCTTGGTAATGATAATCAAGGTAAGTACTAATTTCCCGTAAAACATTCCTTATTAACGATAATCAATGTGGCATGCTATTGTCTAATTCATGAAATACTCAATCAGAAGCAATTTATAAAGAATAGAGAGATATGCATGCAAATTCACCTTAATATATTAATTTGGTAAATAAATGAATAGGAAGTTTCACAATGGCATTTTCCGTAATTACTAATTGAATGAAAAACAGAGGTTTTTGCCTCTCTCTTCCGTGCGCAAGCATGGGTCAATGGCTGATGGCGAGGTCGCACATAGAGATGCGTCTCGAAGAGTGCTTCACAACAGTGGCAGCGGCACGTCGCGAGGAGGTCAGTGGTGGCCAGCCAGCGGAGATGAACACAGGTGACATCGATGGCGGGTGGCGCTTCATGGAGGGTGGCTTCCTTCCTTCAGACGGGGTGGCCGAGTTTTTGAGGGTCCAGCGAATCTGTTAGAGTAAACGGCGCATTGAACGACGGACAGAGGGGCCGACTGCATGTGGGGATCTCTTGCCGATGATGGGTTCTTCTTCATTGAGCAGTGGAAGAATGAGGAGGACGAAGAAGACGAAGTGGAAGAGGCACGTGTGTGGCTGCTGGCCATGTAAGGGCACGGCTATGGTGCTCATGGTGAAGGCGACTGTGCGATGGGCGCGCGGACAAGGGCGCGCGAGGGCGCTTGCTGCCGGCTGGCGTGTTGCTGCCTACAGGCGTGCTACCTATGGGCCATCTTGGCCATGCATGGTGAAGGCGATCCATGCACTTGCAGGGGCTGTGGTGGGAGGACGGTGCAGGCGCATGGAGGTTGTGGTAGTGGCATGCTTGCGGGGCTGGAAGGGCGCACTTGCGGTCGGCTGCACTGTAGGGCATGGTGTAAGGTGCTTGCGGTGGGAATGCTGGAGAGAGCACTTGGTGCAGGCTGGCATGGGTGCACGCCTGTAGGATACGCAAGGGTAGGTGAAGGTGCTAAGGCAGTGCAGTGAAGGCGGTGGAAGGTGTTGCATGCGCATAAGAGGGTACGTGGCCTGCGGGTGCGTGGTGCTGTGCGTGTGCGCTTGCAGTGAGAGGACTGCTGCTATGAGGCGCGATGGCGTTGGTGCTGGC
This sequence comes from Thalassia testudinum, assembly GCA_037157565.1. Taxonomy (NCBI): domain Eukaryota; kingdom Viridiplantae; phylum Streptophyta; class Magnoliopsida; order Alismatales; family Hydrocharitaceae; genus Thalassia; species Thalassia testudinum. The sequence goes on from JAZHRO010000024.1 coordinate 116,321,188, forward strand.
ATGGGTGGGGAGGCTGCAAGCTGGAAGGGTGCGGTGGATGCAGTGCGGAAAAGGGTGCTTGGTGCAGCCTGATGTAGCGCTTACTGTGCAGCAACGTGATGGCAGTAGAAGGTGACTTCAGTGCATGCTTGGTTCATAGGGTCAGCCCTCTCCACATTGGAGAAGGTGGAGATAATTCCCCGCCAGGGGAAGGAAGAAGATGCCCCTCATCCAACTTTTTCCAACCTCTTTATCTGCTCTCCCTGCGTGCGTGAGTTAAGGGATTTTCAAATCCCTTTGCTATTTCTGGCCAGCGGCTGTTGAGGGTGGCTGGAGGATGGGGAAAAAAAATGCCACCAGTTGTTTGAAAGGGGAATTTACCCTCCCCTCCTTATTCTTTTCCCAATATTCTTCCTGCACATAAAAACATTAAATCATTACATATTAAGTTATAGAATACTATAAATTAGATGTAAACTTAAGTCATGATGCATGCAAACATTCTATAACTTAATGCAGTTATTAACAAACCTAAAAGGTACGATTAAAGCTACGTAGGCGTAGTATTAGTCCATTAAAATGGACTCATCACCTGGCACAGATCCGACCTGCCTAACCCGTTCCACTCCTCGGCTGCGATCACGCCCGCAGCCTTGGACCGGGTGCACTCTAGGTTCGAAAATTAATTACCCGGTACTGTGGAAGGCTCTAGGAGAGCATAACCTATAGAGAGAAAGAGAGAGCACATGGGGACAGGGGGTTTTGCTACAGGAAGTATCTGCTGACACTTGGCCATTTGAAGGATCTTCCCCCTCTACGTGAAGAAGGAGAATTGAGAAGAAAGAAAGAAAGAAAGGAGAAGAGTAGAAGAACAAAAGGAAGAGAACAAGAAGAAAAGGAGAAGTTTAGAGAAAGAAAGAAGAAGAGAAGAGAAGCGCAGGAGAAGCCCAGAAGCAGAGAGACCCTTGAGTCTCTAAACAGCACTGTAGCACAGGGCTATTTAGGACGTTTGATACATTTGATTACATCTATTTGAGGCTTTGGTTTAAGTGTTATTTGTGAGGAGTAATTGGTGATTTAAATCACCATTTTACTCCATTCTTTTTGCATATTGATCTTGACATTATTCTTATTGCAATCTCTATTTTTAATTTAAATTGTGATCTTGAGTTTTGAATTCCTATTGCTCCTTATGTTCGACCTTGGACTTAAAATTTGAGTAATAAATTTATTTATTTTTAAAGCGATTTTGGCTATATTACAATGTAGTTTTTAACCTCGATTTTGCCGCGCAAACATTTTGGCACTGTTGCCGAGGAGCAACGCGCAATTCCGATCTCTTGGTTGCGATATCCGAGTTAATACTAACTTGCTCTATCTATTTTGACTTTGATCTATTTCTGGGGATCCATTGAGGAAGAGCAGCCATTCATCAACCACTCCAGGGGCAAGTAAGCTCCATTTACCTTCTTCCAAACCCCTGAATCTGAAAAACTTAAAAATGGAAGAAATCAATTAGGGCCACTTGCATTATATTCTTAGATTAATCATCAAGTTGCCTGATTTTATACATTCTATTTAGACAAACATTCAAACCCTGATCTGTGCACCCATTTGAAGCTAAGGTATCTAGGGCTATCACATTCTTGTTTGATCCCTAGGTACCACATTTTGACAAACTAAATTGGACCAAATTAGAGTCAATTAAGGATTCCAGTTTGGGGTTTTAGAGACACACTTGCTTAATCAAGAATTTATCTCTCCAAAACAATGTGTTCTTAGATCTTGATTGAACTGATCTATTCAAGCAAAACCCTAAAAATCAGGCTCTTAAATTCATTTGAACACTAAAAGAAGGAACTAAATTTCTCAAGAGGAGAATACAGGTGATGTTGACCTACCATGTTGGGTTAACCAATCTTCAAATTAGGTCAGTTTTTCACAAAAGCATCTTAAAAGTTCAAGTGAAATCCTAAGCACCCTTGCTATTAATTAAAACTGGTAGACTTAACAGGTCAAGTTCCCATTCTGGTTTACCTGGAACATCAGTGACAAGAGAGGTCGGGTATGGGAAACCCTGTAACTCGTGGGGGTGCTCTACCGTGTAGGGATCTTTGCGGCACTCTCCTTCTCTGGCTACCCAGATAATTCTCAAGTGGATGTCTTTCTGATAAGGGGTATCATCCGCCCCGAACCTCTATAGTCATCCAAAATTTTTGGGTGTCTTGATTGGGTACATCACATTCTACCTCTCATTTACTCCATCGATGCATGTTCGGGAGGAGGTCTCTAAGACCATCCTTGAGGCTTCCTTTAGCTACTCATTCACGTCGAGGCCAAGCCTCGACCTCCTTGTTTGTGCAACAACCCAATCCAATCAATATTTCTTCTGATTCATCTGAACCTAATTCTCCTTCATCCACCATTATGGCACAACCAGCAGAAGAAAATAATCTTGAAAATCAGCTTCAGCACCTCAATGATCGATTTCAAGCCTATGTAAACACACCGCAGCATCCAATGATGTATGATCACTACAATCCCACTGCGGTGGTGATCGCGTTTTTGCGCAGTTTGTTAATTTAGGGTTTTAAGTCGTTGCAACGCACAAAAACGAATTCGCTTTTAAAGTTATGTTCCTAGATAGTGGGGTATCTAGGGTTGTCCAAGGAGGCAAGTTTGCAAAAATTAAATCTCTTGCTTGGAAAATAAATCTCAACTTTCTTTTTGGTATTTTTGCATATATAGTTTTTATGATTTTTGAAATAAAGGCAACATGCAAGTTTTTGTTGAAAGCTAGAAAACAACTAATACCTAATTCAAGAAACCTACCCTATGGTGACAGGTAGAGCCTCTCCCTAAGCTCACCCTAGGCACGTGGAGGCCTAGAATAATTAGGGAGAGGGAGTGAAACAATTGCTAGGCAAAATTTGTAACAAGCTATGGAACATAAATTGAAAGAAGGCAATTTGCATTAAATCAAAATTGTGCACACAAAACCTATAGAGGAATGCTTCTACTCTACTTGAAAATACAAGAAAAATAAAACACAAATCCTCTAGATAGATGGTGAAGAAGAGGGCTTCTTGCTCCAAGCCAAGTAGCTCCTTGACTTGAAAAGACAACTCCTTCTTCTTGGCGTGAGATGCTCCTCCAATTGATGTCCTCCAAGGTGGTAGCTACCACCTTTAATTGATGTCCACCCTAGGTTCTTCTCCTTTTCCCGGCCATCCTCCTTGAAGTGGAAAGCTCCTCCTCCTTAGCGTGGCCCATGTTGAAGAGAGTGGGGAGAAGAAGGCACCAAAGGGGCTGGTGATGTGCCCCTTTAATCTTCTTCTCTACTCCTACTTGGCCGTAGGTATAGGTGGATGTATGTGGAAGTAAACACTAATGGAGGATGGTTTGAATGGTGGTGGGTAGTTATGGGTGGCCAAGGGACACCTAAAAGTGGCGGCAACCATGGAGAGGTGCCATGGGTTGGTGCCAACTTCTAGGCTTCTAGAAGGGGGTTGAGGTGGATGGTAGAGATGGCTTGGAGGGGTTATGTGTAGGATGGATATGGGGGTTGAGGTTGGTGCCAAAAGGGAGGTAGTTAGGGTTGGTTTTGGTGCCAACTTTAGGTGTCTTTTGGTGGTTAGTTGAGGGGTGAAAGGTGGTGAAGAGGTGGCGCCAACTTTTAGTAGAGGTGGAGCTAGCTTAAGTAGGCTTAGGTGGACTTGGGGTGGTAGGTTATGTCGGTGGAGTTAGGGTTAGGTTTTGGTGCCATGGAGGTGGATGCTAGCTAAGCTAGCTTAGCTAGCTATAGAGTAGAGGAATATGCATGTGGAGCTTAGGGTTTGACGAGAGGAGCTCTGGAGGAGAAGCCTGGAGCTGAACTGGAGCTGGCAGCTGCTGAAGAGGGTGGCATGGAGCTACTCTAGCTAGCTTAGCTTGCTAGTTCTTTGCTAGCTGCTAAGCCAAGCTAAGGTAAGCTGGCTTCTAACATAATGAGCTGAGGTGAGCTGGGTCTGGTGCTCCCGGGGAGGATCAAGCTGGTTGAGGCAACTAAGGTAGCTTAGATCAACTAAGTTGAGCTAAGCTGAGTCCCCGGGAGCTGGACTTGAGCTTCCTGAGCTGGGATGAATTCATGTTCAGCTGGCTGGAGTCGAGTGGAGCTGGATGTAGCTGGAACTGTGCTAGGGTGAACTCCAGTCAACTCAGCTGAGCTAGCTAGAGCTCCTCATGGACTAGTGGGAGTTGAGATTAGCTAGACTCAACGAAGTTGAGCTCGATCTGAGCTGACCTGAGCTAGGGTGAGCTAAGATGAGCTCTCCTGAGCTGCCATTCAGCTGAGATTAGCTGAATGGAGCTGGGATGAGCTAACCCTAGTCTAAGTAAGCTAGGTTCCAGCTGTGGTGAGCTGGATCAAGCTGTGTTCCATTTAGTCTGAGCTCCTCCTTCACCATTTGCCTTCTTAAGTGCTCGGGTTTTAGAGATCTGTATATCTATTCATCCCTAACATTCACAAAAACACATCAAAAAGATAATAAAAAAATGCAATGCATTCCTAACCTAATTAATGCCTCAATGTAGCCCAAAAACCCGTTTGCGGAGTAAAATCCTAAGAGCTTGGTTTGTTTTAATGCATAAGAATGATGATAAACTGGTGTTTATCACACTCCAATGCTTATCTTTTGCAGTCTGTTAGCAAAACTTTAATTTTTTGGAAAACGAATTTTTTTGGGAAATTGAATTTTTTCAACTTTTGAGGAGAAAAAGATTAAGGGACTTGGTGCTCCACAAAAGAGTTTGACGACGGAGTAGTGGGAGGATGGTGATGGTGGCAGGTGGTCTCAGGGCGGCAACGGGTGGTATCAGGGCAGCGACTGGTAGAATTAGGGAAGATGAAGGATGGACAACTTGGAGGTCGAGGGCATGGAGGCGAAAGGAGAGGAGATACTCTGATATACATGGTAAAAGGGTGATGGAGGCGAGGTGGACTGATAGAGGGAGTGCAAGGGAGAATAGAAGGATCGTGTGTTTTCGGTGCCGGCGATGGGGCCATATGGCGGCTACCTACCGATCTCCCGTTGTATGTTTAGCGTGTGGGGGATTTGGTCACAAGCGAGATTCCTGCAGAGTTCTTGATGGGCAGATGAAAGATCACCTTTTCCCACGCTCTGAAATTTTGAATTCTAGGGCTCATCCGTTGCCACCACCACCCCCACCCCCTTGTACCTTTGGGGGGTATATGGTTGATGTGGAGGTCCCTATGACAGAGAACATCAAAGTGGCAGAGCTGGTATTGCGAGGGGCGCTGATTGGAGAGGTTATGACCGAGAGACCGATGCCGGAGAACGTACGCAATCTGGTAAGCTCTCTTTCCCCCTCAACCAATTCCTGGCAGTTCACCTTTCTGTCACCTACATGATTTGTTCTATTTGGGTTGGGGATGATGGATGTTGAGAGGCTGCGATTTCAGTCTTTCAATGATGGCCTAACGGTGATCTGGAAATTGGTTTCTCCCTTTGATGGAGCTCTGTTGGAGAGGCCACCACAGAGAGTGGGATCCAGGTCGGGGAAACTTGAGATCAAGGGGTTACATTTACACCTGAGGTCGAAGGAGGTTGTGGCCTCCATGATATTTGGGTTTGCCTCAATGGCAGAAGATGTGGTTGTAGGACTGTTGGAGGGCGACTGGTGTTCGCTAAATGTGATGGTCGATGTGTTTAAAGCTAGTTCAATCCCTGACAGATTGATTTTGAGATGTGGTGGAAGTTCATGGTTGCTACTGTTGAGGTTCACGGTGGGTGACACTGTAGTGAGACAAGATAAGTCGTCTGAATCTGAAGCTGTTGAAGAGGCCATTGCGTAGGATGTGTGTAGGGCTTCTCCTGAAGAATCCCCCTCTTTCAAAAAATGCAAGGACCATCACGTGGGGGAAAGGGGGGAGGCAATGGCTAAAGAGAAGGAGGAATCGGTTAGGATGGAAGCATCGAGGCCAACAGCTGAGGAAGCAAGGAGTGTGCTGCTAGACATTGAGGATGTTGAGGGGCAAGGGGTACAAGAGACTCGGCCTGACTCCTTGAATGACTAGCAGAATCTGTAAGAGATGGAGGGTCTCAATTTTGGTGTTAGATCTTGCTCTAAATATATTAAAGGTAGATCACCCTATAACGTCAGGTAGAGGAAATCAAAGGTTGACCCAATGCCGAATGAAGACAGGATTGCAGAGATTATGTAGGTTTGCAAGTGTCAGAACCACAGGGGGGAGGGATCTTGCAAGGATGGATGAGAATCCTCACTTGGAATGTGCACGGGCTGTGCGATAAGAGTCGGAGGACATCTTTGATGAGGTACTTGAGAGAGTAGGGGATTGAGTGTGCGATCATTCAAGAGATGCACATTGAGAATGACTCTGATAAACTATGGAATGACTTATTGGTTGTGGGGGCGAATGAATGTGTGAAGGTAGATGCACATGGTAGATCAGGGGGCATTGCTATTTGGTGGAGAAATGTTTGGGCACACTATCTGGGAGTTCAAAAGGCAAGACACCTACTGACTAGTAAATTCCAAACTCACCGGGGGCATGACACTATCTAGGTTACTGGGGTGTATGTCCCCTGTGTTGCATTTGCAAGGCAAGAATTGTGGGAGGATTGGGCGGTTGTGGCTGAATTGGTGCAAGGGGAAGCCTAGTTGACAGGAGGTGATTTCAACTGTGTGCTAACAGGGGCAGATAGGCCTTTTGGTGACACAAATAGCTCAGCTATTGGTTTCTAGCTGGTGGTTCAATCTCTTGAACTAGTACCCTTCTGCTGGTGCTGAATTTACTTGGCGCAATGGTTGGTTGCTCTCCAAAATTGATAGATATTTTGGGAATGTGAACATCCTTGAAAGATTTTAGCTGTCGACTGTTATTGGCTTGGACAGACCATTCTCTGACCACACCCCTTTGGTTTGGGATAGTGGGGAAGAGATCCAAGTCGTCTCATACTTCAAACTTAGAAGATCATGGCTGAATGAATCGGGGTTCCATCAGATGATTAGTTCATGGTGGCAAGCTAAAAAGGTGGAGGGTTCTACTACTATTAGATTGGCATCCAAGCTGGCAGCCTTGCGCATAATCTTGAAAGAGTATGGTGCTACCGTGAACACCTTAAGGCAACAAAGGCGGATAGAGGCTTTGAGTAACATCCAAGAGTTGGACTCTAAGGAAGCAGCAGGTCCTCTATCAGAGGAGGAACTTGCAGACAGGAAGATGTGGCAGTGTGTGATATTGGAAGAGGATCTTAAAAAAGAGATTGATTGGAGGGAGAGATCAAGACAATTGTGGCTTAAGGAGGGAGATGATAACACGAAATTCTTCCATCTTGTGGTTAGCTCTAGGAGGCGTGCAAACTTGATCTCTTCTATTCTCAAAGATGGACATAGGATTTCTTCCATTCAGGAGATAAGGTTAGAAGCTATCAAATACTATAGGGGAGCCTCTCGGGTAGTTAAGAGAGGGGAATGGAGAATGGTAGGGAATGATGCACCCAATGTGACAAGAGAATAGGCTTCTCAACTGACAGTAGCCATCTCTGAACAAGAGACCTTGCAGGCAGTAAAAGAGCTTAATATGGAAGGGTCACTAGGCCCTGATCGGATACAAGTATTCTTTTATAGAGAAATGTGGAATGTGGTGGGAAATGAGGTGATGGAAGTCATTAGCGAGTTTGAGAAGGGAAATGCTGGCTTTGAAAAGATCAACAAATCATATATATTCTTATTGCCAAAGACATTGGGAGCAAAGAAGTTTTCAGACTTCAGGCCGATCTCATTATCAAATTCCATCTACCTTATAGTGAGCAAGATACTAGCAAATTGATTGAGAACTGTTCCTCAGAGCCTAATCCATCCTGTGCAGTGTACTTTTTTTCCAGATAGATCACTCCAAGAATCCTTCATATTGGCTCAAGAAATGGTGTGTGGATGGCACAGAAGGAAGTGCAAGGCATTCATGTGGAAAGTTGACTTTCAAAAGGCATATGATTCAATTTCTTGGTCATATATCTGGGAGGTTTTTAAAAGGAGAGGATTCCCTCCTATTTGGATCCAATGGATGAAACATTGTATCACAACTGCCTCCATTTCTCCGTTGATCAATGGGAATACATGTGGTGCTTGGATTCAACGTCAACGTGCGGTTAGACAAGGATGTCCTCTAGCCCCCTTGATCTTTAACCTTGCAGTGGATGGGCTTGCAAGGTATGCATGTAGATTGGCAGAGGTGGGGCTCGTCAGAGGGTATTCTCTGTCTAACAGGAGAACCTTGGCTCCCATTTTGCAATATGCAGATGACACGGTCTTCTTTGTAGAAGGGACCAATCTTGCTGCACATGTTCTAGGGCTCATGGTAAAGATCTTTTGGGACATTTCAGGCCTGAAATTGAATAAGGAAAAGTCTACTCTGATATGTTTTGGCATGAATGAGTAGGAACAGAAGGAGTTGGAGAATACATTGGGTTCACCTCGAGCTAAGCTACCAATGAGGTACCTAGGACTGCCGTTGAGAGATGCAAAGCTGAAGAAAAATGATTGGAATATTTTGTTTGATAAAGTCTCTGGCAAGTTGAAAGGATTGAGTAGTAAATTCTTGTTGAAGGGTGGGAGATTAATCCTCCTTAACTCAGTCATAACATCCATCCTGGTCTTCTATTTTAGCATCTTTAAGGCCCCGAAATCTATTTGGAAATGCTTGGATGTTATGCAGAGAAGATTTTTCTGGAAAGGAGCTGGCCATGAGGGAGGTTTTATGTAGCCCATCAGATGGGAAAAGATATGCAGGCCAAAGGAGATAGGTGGTTTAGGGATTAAGGCACTCAAGGAGTTCAATGAAGCTCTCTTGATCAAGTGGGCCATCAAGATTCTGGATTGTAAGGATGGGTTAGTGACAGACTTAATCAAAGAAAGCTATGGTGGTTCTAATAGTGCATTGAAGAGGCTACAACCAGTGTAGCCTTCCCCTTTTTGGTGGTCTGTTACCCTTGCAATCAGCAGCAATTGGCATCTGCTACAGCCTAGACTTGGAGATGGCCGTGATTTCAGTCTGTGGAATGAGCAGTGGTCAGGTTTGGGGATTCTGAAAGATGCATACCCAAGGGCATATGCTGTTGCTGCAGATAAGAAGGCCAATGTCAGCAGTTTGTGGTCTGCTGCAGAGGGGTGCTGGAGGCTGGAAGGTCATGAGCAATGTAGAGCTGGCACTCAGTTATGGGAGGATAGGCATAATTTGTTGGATGCACTACAATAGATGCATCTTAGGCAGAATGTGGTTGATACTTATGGCTGAAATGGGGTCTTCTCAGTGTAGCAGGCCTATGAGAAGATCATCAGATCAAACTCTGAGATGGAGAGTGATCCAATTGACAGGAAAATATGGCTATTGAAAATCCCCTTGAAGGTTCAAATTTTCTTGTGGCTTTGCAGGTGGGAAGGCTTGATCACTAGCGATCTTAGACACAGAAGAATGGGGACTACTTTGAATGCTTGTCATCTCTGTGGTTTACACACTGACAGTGCGTCGCATATTTTTTCTTCTTGCCTGGTCACAGACAAACTTTGGAGGAAGATTTGTCTGGAACCTCTACCTACCTGGGACTCCCTTTCGCAGAGGTTCGACACTCCTAGATGGCTGTATAGGTGCATGGCTGCGACCCTGGGGTGTGTGTGGAGGGCGTGAAACGAAAAGTTGTTTCAGGAGAGACTGGTTAGATGTGAAAAAATTGTAAATGAGTACTGGTCCCTCATACATAGTTGGGGATCTATTTTTTAATGTTTTGTTTGTTTTGAAATATACTGCCCTCCGGATTGCTATCGTCTAACGATAGCTTTCCTCACTGTTTCAAAAAAAAAAAAGGATTAAGGGACCTTGGTTGATCTTAACACAGGAGGCACGGGATTTGTTAAGGATAAAAACTGGGATTTATTTTTGGATCCAGCCATTAGACAAAATGGGATTAATATATCCTCCAGAAAATTCACAAATTAACCCCTTGTTAATTCAGATGACTTGAAATTTTTGTTTTTAGGATTTTTCTAGCTCATGAATTTGATTCGCAACTTGTAAAATCCTTTAAAACCATGTGTCTGTGCTTGTGAAAAGCCAACATTTATATAGACGTGTTTATTTATTTATTTATTTATTTTTCTCTCCCCCATGCTTATTTTTAGCTTAGTCTTACAACAGATGTGTCAAGATCATCATTCTCGTTACCAATCCTCGAAGGGGCCTTTGGCGCTAGTACTTCGGGATAGCACTATCCATGACACCACCCAGGAGCTCACAACCCCAAAACACAATGCAGTGTAATGGGGTGCTCCAAGAAAACTCAAGCTCTTGCTCTGACACTATAGGTAGAGCACCGTCCAAGATACTTGAGCTACTAAAATGTGCTTTAATGCTCTGTCTAAAGATATGAAATATAGATATGGAGCAGCGCCGAGGCGATAACATGTTGACATCTCATCCTCAAAGGAGGCATTTTCCTCCTTCTCGGTGGTGGGAACTCAAACCAATGATCTGCTTCAGACTTTTACTAAGTCCAAACAAGGGAGTTTTTCAAATTTTAGTTGTTTTTAACTGTTGGCTTGTGTGTGAAAATTGACACAAGAAGTTCCTCAAGAAATGCAAGCTTTTGAATAAGAAACTAAGTCAAATACTTTCCATATTACAAAATAGGATCAAGTCACCTGAACTATCATGAGTTTAGGTGGAATTTTAGAGGACATCTAATCTAGTCTAAAAATAGACCCTGAAATTCTAATGATCAGATCCACATCCTCATCCTTAGTTTGTTAAAGATTAAATCCCATTGTATCCAAAAGTGAAATTTTCAACCTTAGTCCTGATTTCAAAATTTTTCCTCAAAAAGTTTTTAACATTTTTATTTTTCTAGGTATGCAAGCAAAAAAATAAAATAACTAAAGAAAAATGCATGCTTTTAGGTTTTGAAAATCCTAAATCGATCGTCAAATTTTAGAAACAGCCCCCCATGCTTAAGATATGCAATGTCCTCATGCATTAGGAGGGAAAAGGGATCACCTTAGTGAAAGGCGGCAGGGTTAAGGATGGTCAAAACCTGAAAAAAAGAAGGAAAAAAGAAAGCAGGAAAAGAAATGATAGGTTACCTCCCATCCAGTGCTATCTTTTACGCCATTCAGCCGGGCGTGAAGGTATGCACGGAAGACGGAAAATCATGTAAAAAGTTGGACAGTTGAATGTCTTTAATAAAAGTGTCTTCCTCAAGATCCCTAAAAAGATGAGTGGTAAAGATAAAAGGATCAAAATAAAATAGAGAAATGGAAAAAGGACCCCAGTCTGGCCATGGTTTGAATTGATGATGAAAGCCAAACTCAGGTGGATCAGGTGGTAGGTCCAATAGAAAAGGGAGGGGAAAGGAGTTAGTGAGATGCAAGTTGGGTGAAGTTAGCATGGATATTTTTGGCGAAAAATCAGGAAGATGAAAACGGGGGAAAGTCAAACCCTAGTTGATCTGGAAAGTCTCGGACCACAAAATCATCCTTAGAATAAGAATCAATAAAATCTAGATCCATAGTGGTCAAAGCTGAGTAGGATTTGATCAACAAAGATTTCTCACAAATTGCCTCCATTGTATTATCTGTGTCCTTGAAAATTTTATGATCAATGGACCTCTTGGAAGCTTGAAATAAATCTAATGAGAAAATTTGGTTACCACAACTTATATTCATTTTCCCAGTGTGAGAGTGGATATTAGCTATTGCGGTAATCAAAAGGGGTCTTCCAAGAATGGTATTAATGAGAGCCTTAGGTACCTCTATGTCAAAGAACAGAAAATTTACCGGAAATAGACAATTCGAGACCTTGATAATACTATCCTCAACAACTCCCCGCGGTTGAATGGTAGATCGGTCTTCCAATTGAAATTGAACCTTAGTAGGTTTTAAATCACTGAATCGAAATTCCTCAAATAAGATCGGGGGGATGAGATTACTAGAGGTACCTAATTCGAGAGGGGCACAAAAAAAAATGGTGTCAGTTATGACAACTGAGATGAGTGATGTGCCCTGGTCCTTTTGTGTGAAAGGCAGCTTGATCTGAAAACCTGAGCTGGTTGTCTTTGAAAGGACCAACCTTTCTAGATTCTGATCATGCCCTTTTGAAGTACATTTTTTAGAGGCATGGGGAGAATCTAGAAAGGGAATATTCCTCTCGATTTGCTCAAATAAGTCCAAAGGATTGTGGTCAGAGGGCTCTGATTTTGGATTGCTGGATTGCAGTTTTTGAGAGTGGGAAATAGGGTTTGAATTAGGTGTTTTTGGGATTTCTTTTTCTTCTTCCTTATTGAGGTTAGGGGAGTCAATCTGCATTGGTTGAGAATCAGTTTCATCATTTGAATGTGAAGGCCTTAAACCAATGGTGGTTTCCTCACTCCTCAAAGTCTCTGCATACATAGCTTGGTGATCACTGGGAGGAGGTGGAGGGGCTTGATGTTGATAGAAATTGGGTTGGTGCTGTGATATTGGGTTAATATAAGGCTGAATCATGTGGTTCTGATGTTGGTATCCACCCGGGTGTTGGTTCCTGTGATTAATAAAGTTTGGTGTGGGTTGGGATGGTGAGTGTCCTGTAGGTCTGAGTCGGAATATCCCCAATTTGATCATTGAGATTGTTAATAAGATGGGTTGTTTCCTTTGTTTTTCTTTGTAACTCGTATAGGATTTTCATCATCTAGGCATTAATGTCTTCTTGAGATTGCACAGATTGATAAGTCTGATTTGAACCATACCCTCCAAACGGGTTCTGTTGTTGGTGTGGAACCGGATTGGTCTAGGAGTGAGCTGGATAATTCCCCCCATTAGAGGAATTTTTCAATTTCTCCTGGAAAGTAGGGACATTTTGGGTGGGGTGATGATTGGGATAAACATAATTCCCTGTTGAACCATAGAAAGCCTCAGAATAATAATTATACTCAACACGGGATTTATGTAGATTTTCTCTCTTGCGGGTGTTAAGAAAGGTGAGATGTAGAATGTGTGGAGCTTGGGCAGGTGTGGTGGGACTCCCTTGGTTGGCTAGGTTTGTTAAATCCTTATGCAACTGTTGTTGCTTAATTTGTAGCTGAGCCATGATAGAGTAGAGATTAGGTGGAGGGGCCTGATTAAGTAGCTCCTGGGTGGAAAAATAGGGGAAAGAAAAATTAGCATGCGGGTTAGAGGACCAATTTTGATTTTCCATTTTGAAAGAAGAGGAAGAATGCAGGAAAAGTTTTTTTGGGGAGGCAAAATCAAGTGGTCCCTCCAAGTGTGGAGTTTTGGACTACCGCCCGTGCGAAATGGAAGAAACGAGAGGGGAGGAGAAGAGATGGAGATGAGAGAAGTGTGCACACAAGCAATCAAATTCTACACCTAACTTAATTGTGACTACCTAGAAATTGACCTAAGACTTGGTCTACTAAGGAAATAAGTAATCAACAGTGAATACCCATTCTATCAACAAATCTAGCCAAGTTGCTTAAGGGGAGGTCCTAAGCGTTTCCCAGGAAAATCCCCAGGTGCTTGTACAAACCCATGTCTAGTCGTTTGACATGGCCCCTCGGCCTGAACACCAGATATAGATGACAGAATTGGTATTAACTATAGAAAACTTAAGACCTATAGCAAGCCTAAGTTGATGAAATCCTTAGTGGTCAAATTGTTACCAATTTTAATTAGGTCTAGGATACTAGTGTGCACATAGAAGGTGGAGGACGTTAATTGGTTGTTGCCCTGTTATTTCAATTTTTAGTGTATGTGCAAGAATTGGAAAGTGGTTCCAATGAAAACAAGTTGTCACACAATTATTGTATTTCTGTCTTTTAGGATTGAATTTAAGTTGGTGTATTTTTAGGATTTTCTTTTCAAATTTTCAAACAAGTTTGAAACTCCACAATCAAAGGAAAAACAAGTTGTATTGGTGATGGTTAATTTCCTTTAATGTGAGTCTCTAAAAAGAAAGAAAGAAACCCTAAGCCAATTGTCCCTAAGAAAATTACTACCAATGAATTATCTTTAGGCTTTCTGTATTATGTAGTGGTCCAAACAATTCAAACAACACCACTACTTTGAAGAGAATCAAACAAGAATTCCAGAGAATATTTTTGTAAGATTTTAGGAATTTGTTTGATAATTATTTTGAATTTTTATTTGTATTGGTGTCAAAGTTTAGAAATGATACCCATGGGTATTTTAGACTTTTCAATATTACCACTAACCTCAGAAAATTTTGATGATTTTATATGATGTGTAAATTTCACAAGGATTATAGAAAGATAAATTTCACAAAAATTAGATGAGTATAAAAATTCGCGGATAGTAGCAAAATAGGAAGATTAGAGGGTGTGATCCCTCTGTAGTCCACGAATTTTTCAAACCTAAATAGAAAGCCAATTGATCTAAAATTTGGAACAGATGTTCCTAACTTAATTTGGAATCACTATATGAAAGTTTATGATTTTAGAAGGCCAGTGGTGTTGGGACTTGATTTTTCTAGTCTGGACACCAGCACTAGGATTGGAGTGGTGTTTAGTGAAGCATACAAGCAAACAATGGATTTTTATGGGCACCACTCCACTTAATTAAAGTTTAGGGTCCTGAAAGCCAAGTTTAATATTTTTTTTGGTAGTCTTTTAGCCTAAATGTGACAAGAATTGGGGAACCAACCTGAAATCGTGGGAAGAAAAGGAACTTTGAGCTTTCGCTTCTCAATTCCCACTTTCTTGCTGTCGTTCTTGGACAAACTAGAGAAAAGAAAGAGAAGGGGATGAGATCCACTTCAAGCAAAAGAAAAAAAAATTAAGCAAAGCCGTGCCTCCTCGGCAACGGTGCCAAAAAGTGATCATGTTTTTGCTCGATTTGTTAATTTAGGGTTTTAAGTCATTGCAACGCATAAAAATGGATTCGCTTTTAAATTTATATTCCTAGATAGTGGAGTATCTAGGGTCGACCAAGGAGGCAAGTTTCCAAAAATTAAATCTCTTGCTTGGAAAATAAATCTCAACTTTCTTTTTGGTATTTGTGCATATATAATTTTTATGATTTTTGAAATAATGGCAACATGCAAGTTTTTGTTGAAAGCTAGAAAACAACTAATACCTAATTCAAGAAACCTACCCTAAGGTGATAGGTAGAGCCTCTCCCTAAGCTCACCCTAGGCACATGGAGGCCTAGAATAATTAGGGAGAGGGAGTGAAACAATTGCTAGGCAAAATTTGTAACAAGCTATGGAACAGAAATTGAAAGAAGGCAATTTGCATTAAATCAAAATTGTGCACACAAAACCTATAGAGGAATGCTTCTACTCTACTTGAAAATACAAGAAAAATAAAACACAAATCCTCTAGATAGATGGTGAAGAAGAGGGCTTCTTGCTCCAAGCCAAGTAGCTCCTTGACTTGAAAAGACAACTCCTTCTTCTGCTTGGCGTGAGATGCTCCTCCAATTGATGTCCTCCAAGGTGGTAGCTACCACCTTTAATTCTCCTCCTCCAAGGGTGGACGTCCACCCTAGGTTTTTCTCCTTTTCCTGGCCATCCTCTTTGAAGTGGAAAGCTCCTCCTCCTTAGCATGGCCCAAGTTGAAGAGAGTGGGGAGAAGAAGGCACCAAAGGGGCTGGTGATGTGCCCCTTTAATCTTCTTCTCTATTCCTTCTTCTTGGCCGTAGGTATAGGTGGATGTAGGTGGAAGTAAACACTAATGGAGGATGGTTTGAATGGTGGTGGGTAGTGGTCTTTTTAAAGGGTAGGATGAGGGGTTAAGGTGACTCTTGAAATGGAGGGCTAAGATGGGAGGATGGAGGTGGTTAGGTGATCCTTGGGTTAAGGATGGTTGGCGCCACCTAAGGGGTGTAAGGGGGGTAGTTATGGGTGGCCAAGGGACACCTAAAAGTGGTGCCAACCATGGAGAGGTGCCACGGGTTGGCCCCAACTTCTAGGCTTCTGAAGGGGGTTGAGGTGGATGGTGGAGATGGCTTGGAGGGGTTATGTGTAGGATGGATATGGGGGTTGAGGTTGGCACCAAAAGGGAGGTAGTTAGGGTTGGTTTTGGTGCCAACTTTAGGTGTCTTTTGGTGGTTAGTTGAGGGGTGAAAGGCGGTGAAGTGGTGGTGCCAACTTTTAGTAGAGGTGGAACTAACTTAAGTAGGCTTAGGTGGACTTGGAGTGGTAGGTTATGTTGGTGGAGTTAGGGTTAGGTTTTTGGTGCCATGGAGGTGGATGCTAGCTAAGCTAGCTTAGCTAGCTATAGAGTAGAGGAATATGCATGTGGAGTTTAGGGTTTGAGGAGAGGAGCTGAGGAGGATAAGCCTGGAGCTGAACTGGAGCTGGTAGCTGCTGAAGAGGGTGGCATGGAGCTGCTCTAGCTGGCTTAGCTTGCTAGTTCTTTGCTAGCTGCTAAGCCAAGCTAAAGTAAGCTGGCTTCTAACATAATGAGCTGAGGTGAGCTAGGTCTGGTGCTCCCGGGGAGGATCAAGCTGGTTGAGGCAGCTAAGGTAGCTTAGATCAACTAAGTTGAGCTAAGCTGAGTCCCCAGGAGCTGGACTTGAGCTTCCTGAGCTGGGATGAATTCATGTTCAGCTGGCTGGAGTCGAGTGGAGCTGGATGTAGCTGGAACTGAGCTAGGGTGAACTCTAGTCAACTCAGCTGAGCTAGCTAGAGCTCCTTGTGGACTAGTGGGAGTTGAGATGAGCTAGACTCAACAAAGTTGAGCTCGATCTGAGCTGACCTGAGCTAGGGTGAGCTAAGATGAGCTCTCTTGAGCTGCCATTCAGCTGAGATTAGCTGAATGGAGCTGGGATGAGCTAACCCTAGTCCATGTGAGATAGGTTCCAGCTGTGGTGAGCTGGATCAAGCTGAGTTCCAGTTAGTTTGAGCTCCTCCACCATTTGCCTTCTTGAGTGCTCGGGCTTTAGAGATCTGTATGTCTGTTCATCCCTAACACTCACAAAAACACATCAAAAAGACAATAAAAAAATGCAATGCATGCCTAACCTAATTAATGCCTAAATGCAGCCCAAAAACCTATTTGTAGAGTAAAATCCTAATAGCTAGGTTTGCTTTAATGCATAAGAATGATGATAAACTGGCACTTTTCAGGTGGCAATTGAACCTCGAGTAGAAATCCCCATTGGAGGACTTGACACTGAACTCTAGCCCAACATGATTCATGCCATTCCCAAATTCCATGGGCATAATTTCGAAGATCCTTTCCAGCATATCAAGCAACTCAAGCACCTGGACCAGACCTTCGGGTCAGAAGCTCAAAATCAAGATGTTCTACTCATGAACATGTTCTCCTTCTCTCTCATGGATAAAGCTACTCACTATTACCAAACCCAAACGCGTCCAATCAACACCTGGGTGAAACTTCAATCCGAGTTTTTGATAAAGTTCTTCCCTGTTGGTCGGACAAATGCTTTACGGCACCAAATCACACATTTCACACAACAAGCAGGAGAACCACTCCATGAGGCATGGGATCAATTTTTGGATCTCATGCAAAAGTGCCCCCACCACGGAGTTCCTAATTGGGAACGAGTCCAGTCTTTTTACTAGGGACTCCATGAAGATATTCGATTATTCATCAATGCGACCTGCGGAGGAAACATCATGGGTCAACGTGAAGACACAGTGTGGGAAATTCTCGAGAATATGTGTGAGAACTCCATCAATAATGAATCCATGGGCATGTTCAATCGGACGAATCCCGGTGCATTGGCAAATCTAAGGGGAGAAGATGAGACACAAGGCCTATCCTCTTCATCGACTTGGAATTGATGGCCAGTCATCTGGACAAGGTCTCTATTATTGAGAAGAAGGTGGATCAGCTAACTCAACACTTGCAGCGAGCCACCTCTGTGCAAAACCCGTTCATGCAACCACCCTCTGGTAGGGAGGTTGTGCACAACATCTATCACCAACCTTCTCAGGGGATGGGCCCGTATCAACCCCTATCTGATTCTGGGTTCGGAGGAAACTCTGGACCCACTTACTCTAGTTGAAGGAACTCTGAACCCTCGTATTCCGATTTTTCCGAGGTTCCTTAAACCTACGAGGACCTCAACACCATTCAGAATGATCCATTCTCCAACACTTACAACCCTAGATGGTGCAATCATCCCAATTTCACGTGGTCAGGTAATAATCAAAATCAGAGACCTTAATATCAACCTCGACCACAAGCCCCTCCTCCATATCAGTCGCCTCAACCTCGGCCTAACCCAACTTATCAATTCGGGCCGACTCATACAAATCAAATGACTCTTATCCTTCAGACTCTGGCTGACATTCAGATTATGAATGCGGCTATGCGAAAATAGCATAGAGATGAGATCATCGAGGTTTGCAATCAACTTTCCTAGATAGCAAACCCTCGCCAACCTGATGCACTTCCTTCACAACCTTTGCCTAATCCGAATAACGTGCCAAACCAGAGGTGTGTTATGAACCTAAATCCGAGCGAAGCTCACTTTGTTTATCAGGCCCCTTCTACTCCATCACCCGATGGGATGGAGGCTTCGACATCATATATGGGTTACCAGCAGCAAGCACCTCTTTTACCCACACCAAACCAGAACCAAGCAGGATTGAATTCTGTTACTAACCGTAGTGGCAAAACAACACAAGACCCACTTTATCCAAGCCACTCCCAACCTGGTAATACAACCCTTAACCCTAGGATAGTCATCCAGGATACCTCTATCCCAGATCAAGAACTTAGACCTATTCTAGAGGAACCATCTAAGGTTCCATTTCCCCAAGCCTTAACCAAGGGAAAAAGGATAACCAAAATTGTGGCACCTGAGGAGGACCTGGTCAAACTCTTTTAGCAGGTCCATATAGACATCCCCTTAATGGATGTGATACGCCACGTACCGGCTTACGCACGATTTCTAAAAGACGTATGTACACCTAAATGAAAGTCACGAACCAAAGATGGGAATCCGATCGTACTGTCGGAGCAAGCTAGCTCCATCATTTTGAGCAAACTCCGGCCTAAGGCAAAAGACCCAGGAACCCCTCTAATCTCCTGTGAAATCGGTGATATAAAATTTGATCGAGCTTTATTAGACTTAGGAGCCTCCATAAATTTGATACCTACATCCCTACAAGACTACTTCGAGGAATCTGAGTTTAAACTGACTGAAATGACTTTACAACTAGCCAACCGATCAACTAAGTCACCAAAAGGAATTCTTGAGGATGTCATAGTTAGGGTACATGATTTCTATTTTCCAGTGAATTTTATCATCTTAGACATGGATGCTCCTGAGAATGTGAAGAATACATCGATCATACTTGGGAGACCCTTTCTGGCCACTGCTGGGGCCAATATCAATTATGAGGAGGGCCAAATTGAATTAAAATTTGCCAGCAAGACACTAAAGATCGACATCTTTAAGGCCCAAAAAGGAATTAATTATGTAGTCATATAATAGATTTGCGATATTGAAGCTGTGGTTGACAACTCTATTGAGGAAAAACCAACTATTTTCGATCAACCACAAGAGGATCAAAACCTGCAATTAGAGGATCCCAAACTCAACCTAGACACACCCATAGCTCCCTCCTTTGCTCTTGACACCCACCCTGAACCACTCGTTGCTGACAACCCGGTTAAGGAATTAAAGCCTCTTCCCGATCATCTCAGGTATGCCATTTTGGGTTCCAATCAGACATTTCCTGTGATTATCAACTCCCAACTCATACTTGATTAGGAAACACGCCTGATTTCTATTCTCCAGCAACATCGAAGAACCATTGGATGGACTCTCGATGATCTGACTGGTATCAACCCTTCATACTACACACATCACATCTACACTGAAGAGGGCTCACGACCATCCTGTGAAATGTAGAGACGCCTGAATCCAAATCTACAGGATGTTGTGAAAAAGGAGATCATCAAGTGGTTAGATGTAGGGATCATCTACCCAATCTTCGACCGTCGGTGGGTGAGCCCAATCCAAGTTGTGCCTAAGAAGGCAGAGCTCACCGTCATCACGACTAAAATTGGGGAAACCATACCGACCTGTATAGCAAACTCATGGAGAGTCTGCATTGATTATAGAAGACTCAATTCCTCCACAAAGATGGATCATTTCCCACTACCGTTCATTGATCAGATTCTCGAAAGACTAGCTAGAAATCGATTCTTCTGCTTTTTGGATGGGTACTTCGGTTACAATTAGGTCACAATCCATCCCGAGGACTAAGAGAAAACCACCTTCACCTGCCCCTTCGGAACATACGCATTCTGAATGATGCCGTCCGGTCTTTGCAATGCACCTGCTACTTTTCACCGGTGCATGCTTGTCATATTCTATGATATGGTAGGTGAATACCTTGAAGTCTTCATGGATGACTTCTCGGTATTTAGTGAATCATTTGACGATTGCCTCCAGCACTTGGTCCAGATCCTCAAGCGATGCATCGATGTGAACTTGGTTCTTTCTTGGGAAAAGAGCCACTTCATGGTACTTGAGGGAATTGTCCTAGGACATCCCATCTATGAAAAAGGCATCCAGGTTGATCGAGCCAAGGTGAATTTGATTTCCAAACTCCCTATGCCTAGCTCGGTCAAAGACATCCGATCCTTCCTAGGGCACATTGGTTTTTACCGTCGATTCATTCCTGATTTCTCAAAAATCGCGTGCCCCCTAACTAATCTACTATCTAAGGATGTCCCCTTTGAAATCTCCATGGAGTGCGCTCAAGCATTTGAGATCCCATGTGATCAAGTTACCCAAGCACCTATCCTACAATCCCTTGGTTGGTCTCAACCCTTTGAGATCATGTGCGATGCATCTGATTATGCTGTAGGAACAGTACTTGGGCAGAAAATAGATGAGAAACTCGTAGTCATTTACTACGCTAGCAAGACACTTGATGAGGCTTAGCGTAACTATATAGTTATTGAGAAAGAGCTGCTAGTAGTAGTATTTGCCCTGAAAAAATTCAGATCATATCTTTTGGGTTCCCAGGTTATCATATACTCAGATCACACTGCCGTGAGGCACCTTCTTGCGAAGAAGGATGCAAAACCTTGACTAATCCGTTGGATCTTACTATTGCAAGAATTCAACCTCGAGATTCGTGACAAAGCAGGAAAACAGAATGTGATAGCTGACCACTTGTCCCATCTTCCTTCTTCCATCATCGACCCATCTGGTCCAATCACCGAGCATTTTCTGGATCAGCACCTGTTAGCCATTCACAATCTCCCTTGGTTTGCTGATATTGTGAACTACTTGGTTACGGGGAAAGTTCTACTAGATTGGCCGACTTCCAAACGGGATAAGTTGATTGCTGAGGCCAAGTACTATATTTGGGAGGAACCATACCTTTTCCACATTGGCAATGATCAGGTGATTCGGAGATGCATTCTTGACGATGAGGTCAATGACGTAATGTCAATCTGTCATGACTAGGCCTATGGTGGGCATTTCTCTAGGTGTAAAACTATAACAAAAATTCTCCAGTGTGGGTTCTTTTGGCCCACTTTGTTCAAAGATGCTCAGATGTACTATAGGGCATGCGCTCGTTGTCAGACCCTCAGCAACATGGGCTTACAGAATATGATGCCCTTGAACCTGATTATTGTGTGCGAAATCTTTGACATATGGGGAATTGATTTCATGGGACCCTTTCCCAAATCTAACGGCTTCGAATACATTCTACTCACTATTGATTATGTCTCTAAATGGGTCGAAGCCGTCCTATTGAACATCGGGTCGCTACACTAACGTGTTCGATTTTGAAAAACCTGTCGTTGTAGCTTGAAAGCGAAGAACTCGTGTTCAACAAATAAAATTTATACCGAAATTGAAATTCCAGGTCAAACACAGGGAGGCGGACGCTTGATTTAGAAACTACTCATTTGATTTTATTTGTCACGAAGTAATTCAATTGATTAAAACTAGCTAACTATTTACAATAAATAGTAGAGAGAGAGAGTAAGAGAGAGAGAGAATATTACAAGTAGAAATCAAAATGAGATGTAGAATAAACAGGGAATTCATCATTAAGGAGATTGTTTGTTTCACTATTACAACTAGAAAGTAGAAAACAATTACACTAGAAAGCAATAAATTTACTCTAGAAAGCATTAAAAGAATGGAGAGAGAAATATCCTTCTAGACGGTCTCTTGGAGGACGAGCTGAACTACTCTAGAAAGTAGTAAATCTATTCTAGAAAGCAGTAAAAAGAATGGGGAGAGAGTTATCCTCCTCGACGGTCGCTTGGAGGACAAGCCAGACGGGGCGACGCCTGGACGAAGGAGGATGAAGCAGGATGAAGGAGGACGAAGCAAAAGAATGGGAACGGGGTAGCACGTCGTTGTCGTTGCGGGATCCACTTCTGAAGGGGGATGAAAATTTGGACTTTATCTCACGAGAAGCATCCTGGGTGTGGAACAAGCTTTTCTTGAGCTTTGGAGAGGGAGAGAAGAGAAGGAAGGGATGAGAATTTCGTGTGGAGGGGTTCTCCTTTTATAGTTGCAAGGAGTGGAGGCAAATTGGTCATTACATCTTTAAAACATTAAATAAGGGGTCTTTAGTGACGAATAAAACCGTCGCTAAAGCCCCATCGTGGGCGTACTGGGCGTTGAAAGTGCGGCTGCTGGCTTCCACGCACGCCTAATGCTCGCCGCAATTCCAAATGATTTTAGCCATCCGATCGTGAGATCGGACGGCTTAAATCGCGCCTTCGCCAGCCTCGCTTCGCGCTTGCCCGCGTTCGATGGCGCATCCTCGCCTCGCATTAAATAGCACGTGGGCTCTATTGGATGATTTGAGCTGCCCACAGCCGATCGGGTGGTTACCTTTAATCGCACGCGCTCGCAGATCATGAGTCGAACCCGCACCTTGTGAACGCACAACGCCTCGTGACCGTTGCGCTACGCGAAGGAATGTGTCGTGCGGACGATTTGAGGCGCATGCATCCACAGCCGTTGGATCAAGATCCAACAACTGAGAAGGGTGGATACGGGGGCTTCAGCGGTTGCGTGCGGGCAATTGGGTGGTTGAGATGGCGCAACGTGGCACCATCTTAGCCGTCCATCTTATGGATGATGTAGATGGTGCCACGGGTGTCGGATTGACTCGATTTTTGTGTCGTTAGGCTGCGATCGTCGATATGAATCTATCCCTGCGGTCAGATTTGTCGTTTGTAGTGCGGATTTCACCATCTTGGCTTTTGATCTTCTAAGGTTCCCCGGTTACTATCTGATGCTACAGATGCCTGATTAGGGCGATCTTGGAGTCGTTGAACTCTAATCGTCTCCCTGATCACATCTGTACGGTTGGATCTTCGATCCGAGGCCCTGATAAAATGTTTTCCCTATCCAAGCACATAAAAGGAGACAATTAAACTCCATTTTATTCAAACTACTCTAAATGCAAGATGATGCATGTTATGCAACATTTATAGCATGCAATGCAATCCTATGCTTAAGAACATTCATAAATAGACATTTTAAGTAGTGTAATTGTGTTTACATCATACCCTCATGCCTATCTTTTACTAGTCCCTAGCAAAAACTATATGTTATTTATAAAAGAATTAGGTTAAATTATTTGGGCATAAGTTATTTTCAATCATTAATAAATTATCTACTTAAGATCTAAACTTTCAAAAACACAATAGTGCCCGAGTATCTGCCAAAATGTAGACTACCTCAAACCTTCGCCTTATTCAAAGAAAAATTTCTTTTTCTTTTTTTCCTCTTTTCTAATTTTTTTGGATTTTCAAATTTTAGGGTTTAAGAGTGGCTTTCTACGGCCATTCAACTCACCCAAGATTTGATGAGAACCCTAAGTTTTAAGCATCTTATTGTGAATGTGATAGACTTGTTGACCGACAATTAAAACAGACTTCATATTTCTATGCCTCTAGGTGACCTCAAAAAGAATTCTGCCTAAAGGTGTATCTTTACAACCGGTAGCTTTCTCCCTACTTTTTTTTTTTTTTTTTACGGGGTCAACGCAAGGGTGAATCCAGTGTATATCTCCCTGGTTTATTCTACTTCTCCGCTTCTTCCTAAGTGTTTTGGGAATTTTTAGTGCATTTACTAAGCTGGGTTCTGGACAACCAGTCGATGAGCTATTACCACCGAGAACTTGCCAGCCATACTCGTGCGACGAAGTGTGGCTTATTTCTTTTTTTTCTTTTCTCCTTTTATTTTTGATTTTTTTTTCTTTTTTTTAAAGTAGGTAGCCTCCCTGGTCTAAGATTTACCTAAGGGCAGCAAAAAGAGAAAGGTCCAGTGACTAGGCTCTGAACAACCTACCTATGGGCTGTTACCCACGATAACTTGCTAGCCATATCACCCTAGAAGGTTCATTAGCTACCCAATTTTCGTTAAAATCGTCGAACAACGAGTTAGTGCAAAGAAAGTGTGTAGATGCTAAAAACTCAAAGTTCCCTCAAATCAGAGGGTGGGTTGATAAGTCGTGTACTTATCACCCAAACTTATTTACTCCAATTAAAATAGAATTTAGGTTGGCGAGGACTCGAAAACAAATCCACATTTTAGTGGATACACAGGCTGATTAAGTCTAAATACCTGAAGGGTCTTTGTGTTCAAATCATAATGTAGTATTTCCTAAGATTGAAAATTTTCTTAAACCCAAGTTCTCTTTCCTAATTCAAAATTTTTTTTTATAAAAGAAAATAAAACAAATCTTCGTAGTTGACGAATGAATTCAGAGATGAATATCCATCCCCCATTCCTATCTAATGCAATGTCCTCATTGTATTAAAAAGACATAAAATAGAGTGGAAAAGCGTAGAAAGCACCTGAATTGCGTGAATGTCAGGTCTGCTCCGAGATGAAAACTAAAAGGAACTGTATAAGTGTTGAATTTAGTGCCTTCAACTAGGCACACTATACAAAGAAAAGAAATGAAGAATTCACAGGTGCAGGTCAGAATCAAAATAAACAGAAGAAGCCTCCGACCTGTCAGCAGAGGTCCATAGATGTGGACCAGATTATGGTGCAGACCCATACCCCATAATCGAGAATATCTTAGGTTTTGGATAAAAATTACCCAAAACCTAAAATCAATATGCAAGCGGGGTCGGGCCTGCGATTTATGAGGATGCAACCCAAGACCAAAAAGTCGGGTTACAGAGAATTGAAGCTCAAAAGGATAATCATTGAATGTGTGCTTGGGTTTGACATCCTCAAAACAAATGTCGTAAGGGTCCTTGTTTGATGGTTTCAGCTTAATAGGCACCCTTCGACTCATTCATGTAATTCCTCCAGAACTAGCTTCCCAAATCAGAACTTCCCAGCTCCTATCCTCCTCATCTAGCATGTCAAATTCCAGGACCTCTTCTATATTAATCACGCCATCAGAAATCTCCAAGTCTAAATGATGTGACTGAATCAAAATTGACTTGGGTCTAATTATCTCAGAAACAGAATCATCGATAAACTCAATGGGGTGTAACTGACAATCAGGGAATTGAATTGAATCCTCCAAAAAATGCGATTCTGGATCCGTAATGTGTGCCCCAATAAGATCAGTTTTCTCAATTATTGGGCTATCAAATGATCTATTAGATTCCTCAGCCCAATCGTCTCACAAAAATCATGTTCTGAAAACTCGTGTTAGACTTTGCAACTTGAATCTTCACCATCAAAGAAATCAGGATCCGTATCAATGTATGTCCCAAAATCATTTGTCACTTTCTGATCCATTGAGACATACGTTTCTTCGTACCCCGGCTCAGGGATCTTAGGTGAAGAAATCAGATCATCTTTAATTAGTTGCTCTAATTCAAGCTAGTTAGCCTCGTAACACGTGTCCCTCCTAATAGGTGCCTGAACGGGTTCTGTCATTGGCTTTCCTGAAGGGAGTTCATCCTGGGAATCATCCCATGATTGAATCAAAGCAACCACGAATCTCATCCTCAATTTAACTAATTTCCCAAGTAGAAACTCACCCGGGTTCTTATCCTTAACATCCTGGAGCCAATCCAACAAAGACTTATTCAAATCATCAATCATTTCAATCAGGGGCTCCAATCTCTCAATGCAAGGTGTTGGCTAAACTTCTAAAGATTGAATGATATTCATCAAGTTAGCAAGAACCTTAACTTGAACCTAATTACCCTGAACCAAATGAGTTGGTTCAAGGTTGGGCGGGTTTGGGATCAATGCAGGGGAATTAACGAATTGAGGTTTGTTATACCCTTCATGATAATAGGTCATTTTAGATTGTTCAAAACATGGTAATGACCTAAAGGCAGTGTAATCAGAGGATGGGTAAGGATCAGTGTATCCTTCTTGATTGTAGATTGTATTAG
Organism: Thalassia testudinum; assembly: GCA_037157565.1. Lineage (NCBI taxonomy): Eukaryota > Viridiplantae > Streptophyta > Magnoliopsida > Alismatales > Hydrocharitaceae > Thalassia > Thalassia testudinum. Next base: position 116,347,518 of record JAZHRO010000024.1, read on the forward strand.
GTTGTTCATGAAAAGATGACGATCTATAATCGATGTGGCTTTGAGAAGGATAGAAATCACAATCAAAGTGTTCAGGGTTTGACCCTAAACATGGAGGTCCTGAACTATATCCCCAATCCGAGTTATCCCAACTAACTGATGGTTGATTACAGTACGAGTCAGGATAATCGTCATGTTGAGGATAATTCGAAACAGGAGGGAAAGAGCGGGAATGCGTGTAATATGTGGAAGGATTCATGATAAGCGGGAGGAAGAAAGGCACCCTGCAATACAAATAGTCAAACCTATCCTTAAGTAGGTTAGCCTACAGACCAACAGACTCCCAAAACCCATCTTGAGATAGAGAAACGATTTGATCTACTTCTATCTGTTCAATCCAACCAGTTAGAAGGAGGGACTGGGGAGAAGGTTCTTCCTTTGGCTTGCACCTCCAGTTCCTAGTGTACCCCCCAGCCGCGATCGTTTGATTCTACTCCCCTAGCTAGACATCAGATTGAACAGTAGAAACAAACTAATAAAAAATAATCTCGTTCTGGGCTCTGAAGAGCGAGTCCAATCCTTAAGGCCAACGTCTACTCTATTTTATTTAGGGTTAGGTTTGAAAGTGCTTTGGAATGTGATGGGCCCTTTATATGGGTTGTGCCCTTAATGATTGATTGATTTGTGTGTGCGTGCACAACCAGTGGCTTTCAAGCAAGATTATTTTTGATGTGGTGAATTTTAGAGTTCAAATCTTGCTTAGTAGCTTTTAGGATTCAACTTTAGATGTTTTCAAACAAGTTTCGTTGGCACACCAAGTTTTGCAAGCACAGGTGAAGATGTTTTCCTTTAAATCTTAAAAAGAATGTGGAGTGCCTGGTAAATCATTAAGAGTTGAACCTAAGTGGCAGCTACTTGATGAGTTGATTTTAATTGAAGTGGTGCGACCCAATCAACTCAAACAATCGGCCTGTTGCACCACTTTATTAGGCACACAAGTGATTACCTAATCTGATTTCTACTCAATTATGTGTTTGGATGTGTGTACCGGCTCGAAAGATCGGTTTACCGGTTGAGTTTGAAAATCAGATGAGGTTGTGTACCTCTGTGAGATTTTTTTAATTTTTTCTTTTTTTTTAATGTGGGAGTTCGGGTAGGTGTGAATGTCAAACAACAAACAATCTAACCCTTGAGTTTATATGATGTTTGTGTTATTATGTTGTGGAATGAAATCTAATGGGTGGGATGTGGGGGATAACTTACAAAACCTTCCATAGCACTTTACTCCAATCTACCACTTTTGCCTATCTCGAAAGAGTACCTACAATCACAATAAGAAAGGAGAGAAGTGAGGTAAATGATTTGTAAGTTAGAAAATGCGAAGAGAAATCAAAGAGCGTCGCCTCCTCGGCAACGGCGCCAAAATGTTGAACGTCGGGTTGCTACGCTAACGTGTTCGATTTTGAAAAACCTATTACTGTAGTTTGAAAGCGAAGAACTCATGTTCAAAAAATAAAATTTATACCGAAATTGAAATTCCGGGTCGAACACAGGGAGGCAGATGTTTGATTTAAAAACTACGTGTTTGATTTTATTTGTCACGAAGTAATTTAATTGATTAAAACTAGCTAACTATTTACAATAAATAGTAGAGAGAGAGTGTAAGAGAGAGAGAGAATATTACAAACAGAAATCAAAACGAGATGTAGAATAAACAGGGAATTCATCATTAAGGAGATTGTTTGTTTCACTATTACAACTAGAAAGTAGAAAATAATTACACTAGAAAGCATTAAAAGAATGGAGAGAGAAATATCCTCCTCGACGGTCACTTGGAGGACGAGCTGAACTACTCTAGAAAGAAGTAAATCTATTCTAGAAAGTAGTAAAAAGAATGGGGAGAGAGTTATCCTCCTCGATGGCCGCTTGGACGACGAGCTGGATGAGACGATGCCCGGACGAAGGAGGACGAAGTAGGATGAAGGAGAACAAAGCAGAAGAACGGGAACGGGGTAGCACATCGTCGTCGTCGCGGGATCCACTTTCGAAGGGGGACGAAAATTTGGACTTTATCTCGCGAGAAGCATTCCAGGTGTGGGACAAGCTTCTCTTGAGCTTTGGAGAGGGAGATAAGAGAAGGAAGGGATGAGAATTTCATGTGGAGGGGGTCTCCTTTTATAGTTGCAAGGAGTGGGGGCAAATTGGTCATTACATCTTTAAAACATTAAATAAGGGGTCTTTAGTGACGGATAAAATCGTCGCTAAAGCCCCATCGTGGGCGTAGTGGGCGTTGAACGCGTAGCTGCTGGCTTCCATGCACGCCTAATGCTGGCCGCACATCCAGATGATTTCAACCGTCCGATCGTGAGATCGGACGGCTTGAATTGCGCCTTCGCCTACCTCGCTGCGCGCTCGCCTACTGTCGGTGCTGTGTCCTCGCCTTGCGTGAAATAGCGCGTGGGCGCTATTGCATGATCTGAGCCGCCCACAACCGATCAGGCGGTCACCTTTAATCGTGCTCGCCCGCAGATCGTGAGTCGAACCCGCGTCTTGTGAACGTGCAACGCCTCGAGACCGCTACGCTACGCGAAGGAATGTGTCACGCGGACGATTTGAGGTGCATGCGTCCATAGCCGTTGGATCAAGATCCAACGGTGGAGAAGGCCGGATGTGGGGGCTTCAGCGGTTGCGTGCGGGCAATTGGGTGGTCGAGATGGTGCCACATGGCGCCATCTTGGCCATCTATCTTCTGGATGATGTAGATGGTGCCATGGGTGTCGGATTGACTCGATTTTTGTGTTGTTAGGCTACGATCGTCGATCCGAATCCATCCATGCAGTCGGATTTGTTGTTTGAAGTGTGAATTTACACCATCTTGGCTCTTGATCTTCTAGGGTTCCTCGGTTACTATCTGATGCTACAGATGCCTGATTAGGACTATCTTGGAGTCATTGAACTCCAATCGTCGCCCTGATCACATCTGTACGGTTGGATCTTCGATCTGAGGCCCTGATAAAAATTTGCCCTATCCAAGCGCATAAAAGTAGATAATTAACCTCCATTTTTTTCAAACTACTCTAAATGCAAGATGATGCATGTTATGCAATATTTATAGCATGCAATGCAATCCTATGCTTAAGAACATGCATAAATAGACATTTTAAGTAGTGTAAATGTGTTTACATCACGTCCCCACTAGAACGAGTGATCACAAAGTTGTCCTCTGATTTATCCAGGAGAACATCTTTACCAGATTTGGGGTTCCTAAGGCCATCATCAATGATGGCGAGTCTCATTTTACCAATGTGCACTTCCAATCCTTGATGAAAAGGTACGAGGTCTTGCAACATATCTCGACTCCTTACCACCCCCAGACTAATGGACTGGCAGAACTATCGAAACGAGAGCTCAAGAAGATCCTTCATGTCATTGTTCGGCCTGATCGAAAAGATTGGTCTACTCGACTTCCAGAAGCCTTGTGGACCAATAGGACTGCCCACAAGACCTAATTAGGTATGTCTCCCTTTAGATTAGTGTATGGTAAGGTATGTCACCTTCCCATCAAAATGGAGCACAAGGCTTATTGGGCAGTACAGAAGTGCAATCTGGATCTAGTGAAGGCTGGAATACACCGCCGGTTGCAATTGAGAGAGATTAAGGAACTACGCAATGATGCATATGAGAACTCGCGTATCTACAAAGAGCGGGTTAAAGCCTTCCATGATTGGCACATTGTGCGAAAATCTTTCCACCCTGGTCAGAAAGTTCTACTTTTTGATGCCAAACTCAAACTTTTCCTAGGAAAACTCAGATCAAAATGGATTGGACCATATCTTATCAAACAAATCTTTTGAAATGGAGCCGTAGAAATCAACCAACCTAGCCTTGATTTAGAACCCTTTGTCGTGAACAGTTTGTGACTTAAGCTGTTCATTGAACTCACCGATACAAACATGGTTGAGGTATCTTTTGATCTCCATTCTGCCTGAGCTTATTGTATCCAATTGATGGCGTTAAACTCAGTGCTTAACGGGAGGCAACCCGTCATCTTTGTGAAAAAATCGAAACCCTTCTTGGCACATCTTATGCTAAATTCATATTGCACTTTAGGGTTCATCCATTAAGAACAACTGACTCTACCTTTAGTACCCATACCTGAGCTTGAAATCATCCGCAACAGTCATCCCGACCCATCCACCCACCCAACACCTGTTCTAATGAATGATCTAAGCTGAACTCGAACCTACCTAATTTACAATGAGGGCATTGCAAATCGTAGGCATGGGGGGGTATTAAAAAATAAAATGTTGTGAAAATTACTTCACAAGGGTTTCATTAAAAAAAATCACATATTCCAAAAAACCAAGAAAATAAAAAATTGAAAAAGAACAAAAATAGGAGAAGGAAGGAAATTCTGAATTGATTGCATATCATTTTTGAGGAAAAAAGGGGACGAGATAAAAATGTTAAAAGGAGCACAATTTGAAAAGAAAAGAGAAAAAGAGATTGTCATTAGTAAAAGATTAAGGAATTGACTCAATTCTAGACCAAATCAAAAGAAAGAAAATGAAAGACAAAAATTTCTAAGAAACAAAAAGAGATTAGTAGGAACGCTGATCTTAGGCCTCTTGGGCTTGATCCTAGGCTTAAAAATTCAAGTATCTGCTAAGATCTGGATAGTCCTCAAGAGGTTGGGGAAAATGCGAAGCTTAAGTATTAGGTCTAAGGCTTAGGGGTTATTCGGCCTCGTTAACTGACCTCTTGTTTGTGGACTCGATAACCTAAGCACCCCAATCCAGACACAGTCTGGTTCAGTGCGCTTAAGTATCAAAATCATGCAAATGCATTAAACATGATCTGGAAAAGTTACATAGATTAGGAGCAGTTGATCAACACAAGTTGATTTGGGCGAGTTCCTGGCACGGAGAGGCGGGAAATTCTCCTCGAAGATGCGTAATAGCATATCGTCTCCTCAGTGCTTGTCTCCTAGGATATCTAAATATCCTACCAGGGGCATGTAAGCACCTTATGCTGGTTCAGATGCCATGGGTGGCATTATCTCGAAATGTCGATTGCTAGCATCTGGATTTAGCTACAAAATGCCATGGGTGGGATTATCTTGAAATCTCGAAAGCCAGGGTTCTAGGGGTTGCCATGGGCGATGTTATCTCGAAGCATCGATTATTAGGGACCCTGCGAGGATTGATGGTGGGAACTAGGAATCTGATATAGATCGTCATGGTGGATTGAGGCTAGAGCTCGTCAAGTCTAGATCTTGGTTGGTACTTAAGTGCCTCTAGGCCTACAATTGGCATTCTGACCTGATCTACAAAAGAAAGCACACATAAGAGTTTTGAGCATAGAAAGGCATCTGGTAAAGAATTAAAGTTAATTCCATAAGATTTTGCTAAGGGACTAGCAAAAGCTATGCATGGGGATATGATGGAAACGCCATAATAAGCCATAACTAGCTCATTTTGATCTAATTAAGTTAGTAATTGCTCCTACATAACTACCAGAGAGCCATAAGTCACTACATAACCATTCTGAGGGAAATACAAGAAAAAAGGGTTAAAATTGTAATTTTACCATCATATCATGAATGTAGTACAATCATGGGTCTTCCCAAGGGGTAATTAATGGTCAAATATTCCTAAAAGTCTAACAAGTGGGTTAGAACAAACAGAAAAGGTTTGCACGAATTTTGAGAATTAAATGATTTTTGAAACCCTAAAAATAGACCCGCTTAATTAAATGAGGTTCTCATTAGGATAAAATTCACCTAAACCCTCTAAAATTCATAGAAAAATATTCTCTAAGGTTTGGAACCTTTAATTTGACCACCAATACCCTTCTTGACCCAAAATAGAGTCTTAGATCGATATTTGTCGTAATTTGGGTTTTTACATAAATTACCCAGTCATATGCGGATAAAACCTAAATCTAACTTCATCGTTAGATTCCTTGGGTCTAAATTAGGTTTATATGAAAATATGGGCCCATTCTGAGATCATCTTGACCAAGTTTGCATTTTGATCCAGTCAGACTCTTTCTTTCTCATTCAGACCCTTAAGTTTTGAATTTTCTTTCGAATAGCCCCCAACTTCTTTACCTTCTTCACAAGCAAGTCCTCACACCATTTTTGGAAGGTGAAACCTTCACCGTTGCTTTCGATTCTCAATCAATCCTTCTCAAAATTAATACAGGGATTCCATGGGAAGTCTCCTTCCATTTGAGCCATTCCTTGGGCTCTAAGTCCTTCCCAAAAGGTCATGCGAAGCTTTCAAAGGTTTAGGTATCCATTGTTGCAACCACCTTCCAAGCTTGAAAGCTTCTTTCCAAGCTTGGAAGAGCATCCTATGGACTATAAAAGTGACTCGAGGGCACAGCTGTGCGCTTGAGCTAGTTTTGAGGCCAAAAACCCTCTTCCCAAGCCAACCTCTGGCCTCCTTCGAGCTAGCTCCAGTGAGCTCCTCCACTATCGTCCTACGGCCTCCCAATGGCCAAATTGGGAGTGTCTTCATCCTTGCCATCTCCCTTATCGGAGAACCTTTCGTCCACGGTGCCAGTCAACCACAGTCGATGCCGCCTTACCCCTTTCATCTTGAGATTAGCTTCCAACGTTCCCTTGTCTCCCCTACTCTTTTTCCCCTTATTTATCCTTTGATTTTGATCCCTTGACATGCCATTCATCTCCATCATCCTCACCTATGCCACTCCTCCAGCAAGCCCATCTCACCACCATAGACCACCAATCAACTCATTGACAAGCCCACAACCTTCACCTCTCCACCCTCTTCAAAACGTCTCTTCTCATTCACTACTTCGCTCACCCAAACTTACCCCCGAACAGACCCACTCTCACACGCATAGTCTGACTCTGCCTCGCACGCACAGACCTCGCCACGCCACACAACCACTACCGTCGCATTTGCCATGGTCCGACGATCCTTCCTGAGCCTTCTGACTTGGCCGAAAGGCCTTCTTGCTGATTTCAGGTGCTCGTGTCCTCTGCCATTAGAGTAGCTTCTTCAAGCAAGCTTCAAGGCTGCTCCAGGGTGCGTTCACTCTAGGCTTCAACTCCAGGTCACGCGGAAACATCTTGCGAACACACCCAGGTCCTTGATTGAGGACATAAGCCTCAGTAGTTGCCTTGATTTGGAAGGCATTATAGCTCAAATGCATGCGAAGAAGAGGCACTATCTTTAGTGCCACATTATCAGCTGAAGAGCGCCTTGCGACACATAAATTGAAAAAGTGTCCAAGGTTGTTTGCCTCAAACACTGGGGGTGAGGTCCCCGCTCACCCACTTGCTCACCTACACCTTGCCTGTGATCCTGTCCCCCGTGGGGCTGGCGCAGATCCGACTCGCCTAATCCATTCCACTCCTCGGCTACGATCACAGCCGCAGCCTTGGACCGAGGTGCACTCTAGGTCTGAAACCTGATTACCCAGTATTGTGGAAGGCTCTGGGAGAGCATAACCCATAGAGAGAAAGAGAGATAGCGCGTGGGGGTAGGGGGTTTTGCTATAGGAAGCATCAGCTGACACTTAGCCATTTAAAGGATCTTCCCCCTCTGCGTGAAGAAGGAGAATTGAGAAGAAAGAAAGAAAGAATGGAGAAGTGTACAAGAATAGAAGAAAAAGAATAAGAAGAAAAGGGGAAGCACAGAGAAAGGAAGAATAAGAGAAGAGAAGCGCAGGAGAAGCCCAAAAGCAGAGAGACCCTTGACTCTCTAAACAGCACTGTAGCACAAGGCTATTTAAGACATTTGATACATTTGATTACATCTATTTGAGGCTTTGGTTTAAGTGTTATTTGTGAGGAGTAATTGATGATTTAAATCACCATTTTACTCCACTCTTTTTGCATATTGATCCTGGCATTATTCTTATTGCAATCTCTATTCTTGATTTAAATTGTGATCATGAGTTTTGAATTCGATATTGCTCCCTGTGTTCAACCTCAAACTTAAAATTCAAGTAATAAATTTATTTATTTTCAAAGTGATTTTGACTATATTACAATGCAGTTTTTAACCTCGATTTCGCCGTGTAAACATCTAGTAGCCTACCAAAGCTCTATTAGAGCTTACTCTCAAGCTCCAAAGGCCTCCTATTAGTGTAGCATTCCTTTATCCCACTAAATATGCATCCCTCATCCCATTACCTTCATAGGTTACCTTGGAGCCGTCCTCCCACCTCCATTCCAGTAGCAGATCGCCTTTTCCTCCTCACCTCCATTCCAGAGCCTCAGTGAAGCATTCCTCTAGGCGTCCTCCTACATCTCACCTCTGTTGTCCTGCTCCTCAACTCCTTCGTCCAAGCTTCCACCAAGCACTATCGTCTCGCCGAACAACCTATTCGAGAGATTTCTTCTCACCTCTCTCTCTTTTATGCTTTCGTAGATTATTGTAATAGACATTTGTGCAATATATCATATTTGATTCCATCAATATTGTGATCCATCTTATTTGCATCCTATATAAAAACAACAAAAAAAATGTATATATATAACAAAATACCAAAAAGAAACAAAATGAAGTGTGGTTTTCAAGTGAAGTAAATGTCGCCTCCTTATGTTCGACTCGGGACTCCCTTGGAGTTTCGGTAAAATTGTATTTGATAACAAGTTTTGTGACTATGGCGATGGGTTCCTCCAAACCCCGATTTCTACCACTCGAAACACGTTGATCAGCGAGTTTTGCTACCTTAGGATTTGAGCCCCCTCCTCTCTCAACACTTAGCCTCTATCATCTTTGTGTGAGGCCCTTGAGCCTTTGTTGCTACTGCTGCTATGTTCTTCTGAGGCTCTTAAGAGAGTGAGAGCCTTGAGCTCTTGTGAGGTCCTTGAGCCTCTTCTGTTAAGGCGTTTGAAACCTGTGGTTGATATCTAAGGCATTCTTCTAGTTACTATTGGAATATTTGAATAACTTGATTGATGTGGATTATTGATTGTGGTTTACTGTTCATTTATTTGAATGCTTGTGAGCTTAAACTTAAAGGGTTAATTTGGTGATTCAAATCACCATTTTAACCCAATCTTTTTACACTGTTCTTCTAATTATTATTGAAATATCATTTTTGAACATCTTATTTATTTCAATTGCATATCATTTCTTATATTGTATCAGTGGATTGAAATTGTCATCTCTGCTCATTGCGATTGTCCTTGGACTCAACTTTTTGAATCTGAGATTACAAATTTAAATGTTTTGAGTGATTTTGTACTATACTACGACGTATATCTTAAATAACGATGATTTCATGCAAACAAAGTTCAAACAAATGAAAGGAATCGATTATTTCAATACCTATTCTATAGTAACTAGGATAACTACTATCCGAATGCTTATTGCATTGGTTTCCATTTATGATCTCATTATCCACAAAATGGATGTGAAGAACACCATTCTTCATGGCGATCTTGAGGAGGAGATCTTTATGGACCAGCCTGAGAGATTTGTAGCTCTTGGAAATGAGAAAAAGGTTTGCAATCTTTTTAATTTTTTTTATGGTTTGAAACAAGCACCCAACTAGTGGCATCAAAAGTTTGATAAGATTATACAGTCTCTTGGATTTGTAGGTCACAAATCTGACATTTGTGTCTACTCTATGATTAAGGGTGATATATGTATTGTCCTATGACTATAAGTAGATGATATATTATTGTTTGGATTAGACATTAGAATTCGGAATGAAACTAAGTTATTCTTGAGTAGCAAGTTTGAGATGAAGGATATAGGTGTTGCAAATGTGATCCTATGCCTCAAATTAATTTGGTCAGTAGAGGGGATAGCTATTTCTCAATCTCATTATGTTGAGAAGGTTCTTGAGAAATATGGTTATGAAGATTGCAAGGCTGTAGGCACTCCTTTTGATTCATTAAAAACTCTCTGTAAGAATAAGAGTGGAACACCTATTTCACAACTATGATTTTAATAGATTATAGGAAGCTTGAAGTATTTGGCTAACTGTACTAAACTGGTGATGAGTCCATTTTAATGGACTAATATTATGCCTAAGTAACTTTAATCTTACCTTTTAGGTTTGTTAATAACTACATTGAGTTATAGAATGTTTGCATGCATCATGATTTAAGTTTATATCTATTTTATAGCATTCTATAACTTAATATGTAATGATTTTATGTTTTTATGTGCAAAAATGATATTTAGAAAGAACAAGGAGGGGGGAATAAATTTCCCCAACAAACAGGTTCAATCCCTCCCTTATCCTCCGGCCAGCCGCAACTCTTCCCTCAACAAATGCAAACCGTCGCCAGCTAAAATTGGAAAAAGGATTTTGAAAATCCCTTATAGCTCGGAAGAGAGGAGTTAAGAGGAGGAGGAGCACAGGAGAGGATCATCTTCTTCTCCCATTGGTGGGGACTCAATTTGGAGAGGACCGTGCACTGTGGGAAGCCACTTGCACTGTGTACCATCACTGCTCCCCAACACCTCCCACCAATACTCAACACAAGCGCACACCCCTTTCCAGCCTCACCGCCCTTCAAGCCTGTGCCCGTGCCATCACCTGTGTCCAACAAATGCACTTCTCAGCCTTCTACCCACAGGCACCGCACCCGTAGGCATCATGCCCTCTCCACTGCAGGCTCCTCGGCAACGGCACCATTTTGACGGAGAGATTTTCGCTTACTTATGATAGCAATAGAAGAATATGTTGTTGTAATTAATGTGGTGGAAATCTCTCAATCAGAAATTAACATAGATATGAATTTAAACCACAATAAATGATGTCGTTTCCACAGGGAGGAATAGACCAATAAATTCACGAGTCAAGGAATACATAGTTCACAAACTTTTCTGCAACTTTAATGCGAGGAATATGCTATCTTAAATGAAGCTTGCAATTTCCTTAAAGGTTCAGGGGCATTTATACAGTTTTCATGTCAGGAATTAAGATCCAAAAATATGTGTATAATGCATGTGTAATGGCTTATCATGTAAATTCAACCTTCATGCAATTTTGATTTGAAATTCAAGGTAGAATCATGCACATAACACAAGTAAAATAATTTTAGGAAAGTCTAAGTGCATCAGTGCAATGTGGCCTGAATAAAATATTAATATAAAATTGCAATGGCATTGAATGTAACTATTAATGGAGACAAAAACAGAGGATTTCTCTTCTCTCCTCCTCGCATGTGCGGCCGTGCACGGTTGGTTGCGAGAGTTGGCGGGGAGGTGCGCCTTGGCGAGGGCTACGCAACTGCGGTGATGCAGCGGCCGGAGGTGGCCAGCGGTGGCCGACCGACGGAGGAGGGCTGCCGGCTTGTTGGAGGAGGATGGCCGCTCCTGCAGCCGCGTGGGTAGCTGCGCGCTAGACGTGCAGGCGTAGGTGCACGTGGGTGCACACCTGCAAGGAGCTGGTGGTGAGGCAGAGCGCCTACGGGCATTGGGCGCGGGTGCAGGCGCTTGGTGAGGGCGCGGGTGCCTGCAGGGCACTGGTGGCTAGGGTGCAGGCGCCTGCAGGGTGCTGGTGGCGAGGCAGAGCACCTGTGGTCATTGGGTGCAAGTGCAGGCACTTGGTGAGGGCGCAGGTGGGGCGGTGCGCCTGAACAGGCCTGCAGGCGATGGAGGGGGCATGCTACAGTGGGTGTTGGAGGGAGCACGCTGCAGGTGGGAGTGCAGGGGGGCGCATACAGGCGGTGGTGAAGTCGCACAGCGCCTGCAGGCATGGGTTCGCTTGCAGGATTGAAGGGGTGCCTGCGGGCTTGAAGGCGAACGCCTGCGGTGCTTGGCGTGCAGCACCTGTGGGGGGCCTGCAATGGAGAGGGTGCAGTGCCTACAAGCACGGTGCTTGTGGACAGAAGGCTGAGAAGAGCGTTGGTTGGACATAGGCGATGGCACGGGCGCAGGCTTGAAGGGCGGTGAGGCTGGAAAGGGGTGTGCGCTTGTGTTTCGTATTGGTGGGAGGCATTGGGGAGCAGTGATGGTACATAGTGCAAGCGGCTTCCCACAGTGCACACTCCTCTCCCAATTGGGTCCCTGCCAAGGGGAGAAGAAGATGATCCTCTCCTGTGCTCCTCCTCCTCTTAACTCCTCTCTTTCACGCTACAAGGGATTTTCAAAATCCTTTTTCCAATTTTAGCCGACGACGGTTTGCATTTGTTGAGGGAAGAGTTGCGGCTAGCCGGAGGATGAGGGAGGGATTGAACCTGTTTGTTGGGGAAATTTATTCTCCCCTCCTTGTTCTTTCTAAATATCATTCCTGCACATAAAAACATAAAATCATTACATATTAAGTTATAGAATGCTATAAAATAGATGTAAACTTAAATCATGATGCATGCAAACATTATATAGCTTAATGTAGTTATTTACAAACATAAAAGGTAAGATTAAAGTTACTTAGGCGTAATATTAGTCCATTAAAATGGACTCATCAAATGCCCCCATGCCTAAGATTTGCTAGTTCCTAGCAAAAATGAAAAATAATAGAAGTAATCAGAAGATTTCTTCTTTTTTTATTTCAAAACTTTAGAGATCCAGACAAATGTGATGTGATGATAGCCTAGGTAACAGATCAAAGTGCAAAAGCCAATTCGCATTTGGAGTTCATACTTCACCCTTGGTAAATATTGCTGTCGGGATAGGCAACTACTTCCCTCGGGGATAAAGCAGAAGATAATATGTAATTTGACCCCGACGTTTGGCTTAGGTAGGAGATATCGAGTTGAATGGATTTGTATTTGGTGGCACACACTCATCTGGTGCTACATGTAGTCTAGTACTATAGATTCTAGATCTCTTGACTATTAGATAAGTCAACTCGGAGAGAGGCTAAACAACAATGCTCTCTTGATGTTCCTGGGCTCTCACTCTTTTCTTTCTTTTCTTTCTGAGATCACAAATCTCACCAGACTTACTAATTGTACTCACTGTTTGGTGGCCTCACATGGCATCCACACTTCAATTAAAGTCCCAATAACTCTAGAACTAAGTTAGAGTCCTCAACCAGTATTTAGGCGATCAGAAATACTAAAAGGTAGGTATGGGTCATATTTGGTGGAATGCGGTAGGTGTTCTGTTGCCTCAGAAACAATGTTACATTATAAACTTGGACTTTTTTTTTTAAATATTATGAGTTGCACGGTTATCTGATCATATTTTTTCTTATTGTGCGAGGAATCTGACACGGCGACAGGCGTAATAGAGCGACGACATTGAAATTGAACAATGCGCACGGCGAAGACGATCTTTTTAGTGGACCTTGACGCCACGTGGAGGCCAGCAACTGGAACACGTGGGCCTTGATCCCATGCACATAGGCTTACGGAGAAGCCTATTTCTGATTTAGTCAATAGACTTAGTTAGATTTAGTTTAGATAGACATTAGAATTTAATTTTTGTCTTTTGGACCCTTGTCGGGTATTTTTGGGAACGTGTTCCCAGTGCCTCTTTATTTCATATCGCTCTTGTAGGTGGGAGGGTATTTTCGGGAGCATGTTCCAATTTATTTAGATTATAGGATTATTTGCATTGTTTGAAATGCATTTCGGTTAGTTAGTTAGATTAGGTATGTTTATTTATTATTATTGTTAAAAAAAAAAATTCAAACTGCCTGTTAGAAGTTGCATATCTATAGGGCGACCATCTAGGACTGAATGAGCAGCATCTAGTTTATTTTTACTGCATGGCATACATTGCACAAAGAAAGCTGGAGTAAGGTACGCCTTCTCTTGAGCATCAATTACCTGCTATGCATATGCATTGAACTTAAATCTAAGACCACTAAGTGCTGGAATCAAATTAATTCAGTGATCACTTTAAAAATTGGGACTGTTAAGAGGTTGGACTTTAAAATCTGTGACTGAAAATTGTGTGCAAAAGGATCCTGTTTGCGAAATTTCAAAAATCAAAACACGATCGTATGCTTGCACACTTGAGACACTGTGCACCTCACACATAAGGTCACCAGATAGATTTCTACCTCTCCTCTTTTGCACCACAAGGGAAGTTAGTTAGAAATCAACAAGCCTATCTACCAAGTTACTTCGGTTCCTCGTGTGTGGGCTCGATTCGAGACTTCCATCCCTTGTGAGTAGGTTATAGGCACCAGTGAAGGTTGTCCTAGGAAGCGTAATTTTTTGCAAAACATGTTTGGCCACCAACTAAACATATAATTCTAAGACCTACAATCTACTAAAAACAGATCCCATTGAATTTGCGCTTGCTTTGACAGTAGAACTCTCTAAGAAGTTTCTGCTTGTATTCTGAATTCTTCTAAATCCTAAGAGTTAAAATTATTTTGCTTAAAGAAATGGATCACCCTTACTCCTATCAGTCAGATTATCAGAGTTAATACTTCCCATCTTTTAATCAGGATCCCATGCCCCGAGCGTATCCATCCTTTGATGGGTACATTGATAATTCATGGGATCATTCTTATTCTTATCCTGGGAGTACTGGCTTGATAACTCCCACTTTTGAGCAAAGCTTAGGAGCGGGATTTTCCAACCCTGAAATCCCTACTTCCATGCAAACACCCAACCCTCCCACCCTTCATGATTTTTCGTATCGAGGTTGGACCGATACCCTTAGGCAACTAGAGCCTGAAATTGACTATCCTCCCCAACTTGATAATAGTAGCCTCTCCTTTTTTATGATAGAAATGCAAAAATAGCAAAAGGAAATGATGGAATCAATGGGAGAGATGTTGAGGAATAGTCAATAGTTAAATGAAGAAATAAGACAACTTATCTACATACTTCCCAGTAATTTTGATCCCTACCCATACGACCCTGATCATGAAAATAATTCGGAGGAACCCATTGACAATAGGGATCCAATTTTATGTAGCTATCACTTGGACTCTCTCAATGAGACATGGCCACGAGAGAAGAATGATCATAGTGATTATCCACCTGACTATATTGGAGTCAAAAGTAAGGGAAGATGGTACCTCTTGTGGACCTTGACCCCAATGATAGTATTCTCCTTACCCCTACCAACCCAGGTTAAGGTCGTATTATTCCTATCACTTCCCCTATTGATTATTTGGTGAAATCCCATTCTACCTTTAGTGAGCCTACTCCTGACCCTCCACTTAGGGAATCAACACCTACCATTCAGCATCCTGATTTAAATGCACCTAATGAAGGTGACCCTAAGGGAATAGAGGATGATCAATTTTGGTCTCAGGGATATGAAGAGTCTATTTCAGAGGATGGGGATGCCCCAATAGAGGAACCTGGACTGAAAATCTGGAGTGAATCATAGGGGAATTATTTATCATTTGAGGATTTACCTCCAAAGGATATAAACCATATGGTGAAATCCAGATTCCTCCTTTCTTTTGAGAGTCATCCTCCATCAAAGTAGGAGTTGATATTAGAGGAGGGAAAACAAAATAACGAGAAGTCTATGGGAGACTCTCGGGAACAAAACACGTCAATTGAGGATTTATACCCCGAGAAGAATGATGAATTCAATGATATAGGCTTGCTCCAAAATATTAAAACTGATCTTCCTTTAGGAATAATTAAGGATTTTGATCCAACTCTTGTCTTTATTAATGAATCACATATACACCCCGACAAAAATTTGAGTGAACCAAACGAATCTGGGGATGAACTGAATAATAATGATTTTGACATTTTGACCCTGCCATCAAAGAGTTGTAATTGGGAGTCTACCCTGGATTCAAATATGACTCTGATCATTAATGCTACGCTGGGTAACCTGTTGTCTACAACTGTTAGGGAGTATACACAATCTGAATCATTGTTGGAATTAGACCTAACACCGACTAAGCCCTCATTGGACTTAACCATTACCTTCCAACACTACAAACAATCCTTATACTCCCTAATCGATCCTTGGCTCAGATCTCTGCTCATGTACATTGTTTCTTGAGAACATATCAGGCCAGTACATCCTCGGGTAGAATGGCGAGTGTGGATTGATGCTTGTACTTTTACATCTCTCCATTCAAGGGTTTAAACTAATAATGTGTATATCTTTTAAAACCCATCTTGCTCTGGAGGATCCTTGTTATTCTCCACTTATTTTGTTTCGGGAGGTCCCTTTTCATATTCCGTTTATTATTCCTAAACCTCCCAAGGTAGCCAACGCGATTATTCACTTTCATATCTTATGGCGAGCATTTGGTATTACGTTGCATCATCAGCTCACCAACATCCAGGGCTACCTATTTTCTAGGCCCGCACTGTTACGCATATTTTTAGGGCCTAACTTTTTCTGTCTGGAACCAGACTTACATGTTCCTTCTAAGTCTAGCTACTGACCGAAAATGCAGCGCTTGTTGGGAGGCAACCCAGCGGTCTGAATTACACCGTCATCAGGTGATTTCTTTCCTTTTTCCTCTTGTTTTAATTTTATAATGGGGACATTGTATGATTTAGGCATGGGGGGTGCATTTGCATTTTAGGAAGTATTCATGCATTTAAGTTAGCATATAAAAAAAAAATCTCTTTTCTTGAGCTGAATGGGTAGTCCCTAGTAGAATACCATTGTCATTGGAGGTTTTTCTTCTTAAAATTATTTCTTAAGTTTAGAATCCAGTACATTTATTTCACGTGCACGTAGACTTGGTAATAGATCCTTAAAGGATACCAATAAGCATTTGTAGTCTTCTAAACCCTTGGACAGTTCATAGGGAGTTAGGCATACTATCTTCTAGTAGATCCACCTCATATTTGTGAGAAGAAAGTAGAGAGATTACTGGTGCAATAAGGCTAGTGCAAGGACTCTTAAGTTTTGGACAATTAAATGATAATACTTCAGAGTTAGGCGTAGTTTTCACTCTCTGTTCCTGTGTGTGTACTTTGTGTGAATTCCTGAGATTCACCAAATAAGGCAGATACACAAAGATTGAGTCTTAATAAAGCTATAACTATGGTGGATGGTTACGACTGTCCTTCATAGAGTTCTCGGCTGAAGGAGGGTAATAGTGTCAAAGGTCATAAATATGTCTGTCCTATCCATTCCATCACGGTGCCGAGAATAGGCACTTCCACCAAATAAGCCACACAATATCCTCTTGACCATCATCATCCCTAATAATGCCTCATAAATAAAAGTCTGTGTCAATTTATAAAAATAAAAAGGAAAAGGGGAGAAAAGAAAAGAAAAAGAAAAAAAGAAGAAACAGTTATATTACGAAAAAAAAGTCCAAGTTAATAATGTAACATTGATTCTGAGGCAATAGAACACCTATCGCATTCCACCAAATATGACCCATACCTACCTTTTACTATTTCTAATCGCCCGAATACTAGTTGAGGACTTTAACTTAGTTGTAGAGTTATTGGGACATTAATTGAAGTGTGGATGCCATGTGAGGCCACCAAACAGTGAGAACAATTACTAAGTCTTGCGAGATTTGTGATCTCAGAAAGAAAAGAAAGAAAAGAGTGAGCGCCCAGGAACATCAAGAGACCACAGTTTAGCCTCTCTTTGAGTTTACTTGTCTAATAGTCTAGAGATCTAGAGTTTGTAGTACTAGACTACATGTAGCACCAGATGAATGTGTGCCACCAAATACAAATCCATTCAACTCGATATCTCCTACCTAAGCTAAACGCCAGGGTTAAATTACAGATTATCTTCTGCTTTATCCCCGAGGGAAGTAGTTGCCTCTCCCGACAACAATATTTACCAAGGGTGAAGTACGAACTCCCAATGCGAATTGGTTGGATCTGTTATCTAGGCTATCATAACTTCACATTTGTCTAGATCTCTAAAGTTTTGAAATAAGAAAAGAAGAAATCTTCTGATTACTTCTATTATTTTTCATTTTTGCTAGGGACTAGCAAATCTTAGGCATGAGGGTATTTGATGAGTCCATTTTAATGGACTAATATTACGCCTAAGTAACTTTAATCTTAACTTTTATGTTTGTTAATAACTACATTAAGTTATATAATGTTTGCATGCATCATGATTTAACTTTACGTCTATTTTATAACATTCTATAACTTAATATGTAATGATTTTATGTTTTTTTGTACAGGAATGATATTTAGAAAGAACAAGGAGGGGGGAATAAATTTCCCCAACAAACAGGTTCAATCCCTCCCTCATCCTCCAGCCAACCGCAACTCTTCCCTCAACAAATGCAAACCGCCGCTAGCTAAAATTGGAAAAAGGATTTTGAAAATCCCTTGTAGCGCGGAAGAGAGGAGTTAAGAGGAGGAGGAGCACAGGAGAGGATCATCTTCTTCTCCCCCTGGTGGGGACCCAATTGGGAGAGGAGCGTGCACTGTGGGAAGCCGCTTGCACTGTGTACCATCACTGCTCCCCAACGCCTCCCACCAATACTTACACAAGTTCACACCCCTTTCCAGCCTCACCTCCCTTCAAGCCTGCGCCCGTGCCATCGCTTGTGTCCAACCAACGCTCTTCTCAACTTTCTACCCGCAGGCATCGCACCCTCTCCACTGTAAGCCCCCCGCAGGCGCTGCACTCCAAGCACCACAGGTGCTTGCCTTCAAGCTCGCAGGCACCCCTTCAAGCCTGCAGGCGAACCCATGCCCGCAGGCACTATGTGCCTTCATCATCACCTGTACGTGCCCCCTTGCACTACCGCCTGCAGTGCGCTCCCTCCAGTGCCCACCGCAGCACGCCCCCTCCTCCATCGCCTGCAGGCTTGTTCAGGCGCACCGCCCTACCTGCACCCTCACCAAGCACCTGCACTCGTGCCCAACGCCCGCAGGCACTCTACCTCGCCACCAGCACCCTACAGGTGCCTGCGCCCTCGCCACCAGTGCTCTGCAGGCGTTTGCGCCCTCACCAAGCGCTTTCACCCGCACCTAACGCCTGCAGGTGCTCCACCTCGCCACCAGCTCCCTGCAGGCGTGCACCTGCGTGCACCTATGCCTGCGCGTCCAGCGCGTAGCCAGTCGCATGGCTGTAGCAGCGGCCATCCTCCTCCAACTGGCCGGCGGCCCTTCTTCGCCGGTCGGCCACCGCTGGCCCCCTCCGAATGCCGCGTCACCGTAGTTGCGAAGCCCTCGCCAAGGCGCACCTCCCCACCGACTCTCACAGCCAACCGTGCACGGCCGCACATGCGAGGGGGAGAGAGGAGAAATCCTCTATTTTTATCTCCATTAATAATTACATTCAATGCCATTGTAATTTTATATTAATATTTTATTCATGCCACATTGCACTGATGCACTTAGACTTTCCTAAAATTATTTTACTTGTGTTATGTGCATGATTCTGCCATGAATTTCAAATCAGAATTACATGAAGGTTGAATTTACATGATAAGCCATTACACATGCATCATACACATATTTTTGGAGCTTAATTCCTGACATGAAAACTACATAAATACCCCTGAACCTTTAAGGAAATTGCAGGCTTCATTTAAAATAGCATATTCCTCGCATTAAAGTTGCAGTAAAGTTTGCGAACTGTGTATTCCTTGATTCATGAATTTATTGGTCTATTCCTCCTTGTGGATACGACATCCTTTATTGTGGTTGAAATTCATATCTATGTTAATTTCTAATTGAGAGATTTCCACCACATTAATTACAACGACATATTCTTCTTTTGCTATCATAAGTAAGCGAAAATCTCTCCGTCAATTGGGTTTTTTTTTTCGTGTCTAAGTTGAGTAGAAGCACAAGCTATCCTGACCAAACACATTGGGATGCCTTAGATCGAGTACTTAGGTACTTAAAAGGAACTGTTTCCCCTAATGTGTATTATGGTAAATATCCTTCAATTTTAGAAGGATATAGTGATGCAAGTTTGATCGGTCAAATGGAGGATTACGAGAGTAATGGTGTTATAGGGTATGTCTTTACCCTTGGAGGTGGTGCAGTCTCCTGGCGGTCTGCAAAATAGACCATTTTAGCCCACTCTACCTTTTAGGCTGAGTATGTGCTTTGGACACCATTAGAATTGAGGTTGAATGGCGAAAGAGATTTCTTATAGAAATCCCTATGGTGGGTAAGCCAATTCCTACGATATCTTTGCATTATGATAGCATGACTGCTATAACAAAGATTAAGAGTTCAAAGTTCACTACAACAAAGAAGGGTTTTGGTCATGGTTAAAAATCGTGACCAAAGGATTTAGAATTGTGACCAATTCTCATCAGCAAAAGTTGCGTGGTGAAAGGGTCTTTGGTAACAGTTCTAGCCAAAACCATAACTACAAGCTTTGGTCACGGTTCCACCCACAACCGTGACAAAATCCACCACCATTAGCTACATTCAAAAGTGTGTGGTCATTGCTATAAACCGTGACCAAAGACTTTTATTCACTGTTGTAAAATCGCTAGCAATGAGAGAGCTTTGGTCACAGTTCTCTAATTATCATCAAAGGATCCCTTTAGTCACGATTTATTAATCGTAATCAAAGGGATCACCATGACCAAAGACACCACTTTGGTCATAGTTGGTTAAGTGTGACCAAAGGTCTCTTAAAACAAAAATAAATCAATGTAAATATCCTTAATGGGGAAATAGCTGAAATATCTAAAAAAAAAATTTATGGTGCCAACAAAATAAAATGTAAATATTTGCAGCTTTATGATTATATCTTACAGCCTTGTAAAACGGATGCATACTTCAGTTTTCAATAAACAAGATCATTATAAGAATAATTAATGATCAGTAGCAAAGTTGATCATTAGAATACTTTACTATTCAATGTAGCTACATAGTATAGCAAAGTTTCTCATATAGTTACCAGATCTCACCTCATCGTCGACTTGTCCCTTGTCTTGGATCTACTTCTTAAGCACCCAGAGGACCAAAACCCACCAATAAATGTGGATGACTATTGATGAGTCCATTTTAATGAACTATTGTTATGCCTAAGTTAACTTTAATCTTACCTTTTAGGTTTGTTAATAACTACATTAAGTTATAGAATGTTTGCATGCATCATTGTTTAAGTTTACATTTATTTTATCGCATTCTATAACTTAATATGCAATGATTTTATGTTTTTATGTTGCAGGAATGATATTGGGAAAGAATAAGGAGGGGGGAAAATTTCCCCAACAAATAGCTGGCTCAATCTCTTCCTGATCCTCCAACCAGGTTCAGCACATCCCTCAACAAATGCAAACAGTTGCGGCCAAAATTAGAAAAGGGCTTTTGAAAATCCCTTGAGAGGCGAAGAGAGGAGATAAATGAGGCACTTGAGAGGAGATGATCTTTATCTTCGAGATCTTCTTCCTCCCCATGGCGGGGGAATTATCTCCACCTTCTCAACCGTGGAGAGGGCGGACCCTGTGAACCAAGCGTGCACTGAAGCCAAACAACACTCAACACTAGCACCGCACACACCTTTCCAGCCTCACCGCCCCTCGCCTGCGTCCAACTAGCGCTGCACCCACCGCCCGCAGGAACAACCCCCTGCAGCGCCTTACGTGACATCTACAGGTGCCCATGCCCCTGCAGGCGCCCGTGCCCCTACCTGCAGGAACAACCCCTCACTCAACCAAGCGTGCACTGAAGGGACCTTCTTGAGGCACGGTCCATCAAGAGGTGAGGGGCGGTGAAGCCACTCTTCTGTGAGTGGTAATTTTTTTTGTAATTATTTTTTTAAGCGATTTTCCACCACTTTGTTACTAAAACGACAGATCATCTTAATCACATTATTTGAAAGCGAAAACCAACTTATCAAAATGTCGTCGTTGCTGTGGAGGCAACGACACAATAGATTCACATTATTAATTTTTGAATATTCTGAGTTGCGCAATCATATAATCATTTTTTTTATTATGTGAGGAATTTGGCACGGTGACAAGCACAGTAGAGCGACAACATTGAACCTGAACGACGTGCACGGTGGAGACAATCTTTTTGGTGGACCTTGACGCCACCTGGAGGCCAGCAACAGGAACACGTGGGCCTTGATCCCACGCGCATAGGCTTACGGAGAAGACTATTTCTTATTTAGTCAGTAGATCTTAGTTAGATTTAGTTTAGATAGACATTAGAATTTAATTTCTGTCTTTTAGACCCTTGTCGGGTATTTTTGGGAACGTGTTCCCAGTGCCTCTTTATTTCTTTTCACTCTTGTATGTGGGAGCATATTTTCGGGAGTGTGTTCTCATTTATTTAGATTATAAGATTATTTGCATTGTTTGAACTGCATTTCGGATAGTTAGTTAGATTAGGTCTATTTGTTTATTATTATTATTAAAAAAAAAAATCAAACTCCCTACTAGAAGCTGCATATCTATAGGATGACCATCTAGGACTGAATGAGCAGCATCTAGTTTATTTTTACTGCATTGCATACATTGCACGAAGAAAGCTGGAGTAAGGTATGTCTTCTCTTGAGCATCAATTACCTGTCATGCATATGCATTGAACCTAAATCTAAGACCACTAAAGTGCTTGAATTAAATTAATTCAGTGGTCACTTTAAAAATTAGGACTACTAAGAGGTTGGACTTTAAAATTAGTGACTAAAAATTGTGTGCAAAAGGATCCTGTTTGCGAAATTTCAAAAATCAAAACACGATCGTATGTTTGCACACTTAGACACTGTGCATCTCACACATAAGGTCACTAGATAAATTTCAACCTCTCCTCTTTTGCACCACAAGGGAAGTTAGTTGGAAATCAACAAGCCTATCCACTAAGTTACTTCGGTTCCTCGTGTGTGGGCTCGATTTGAGACTTCCATCCCATGCGAGTAGGTTATAGGCACCAGCGAAGGTTGGCCTAGGAAGAGTAATTTTTTGCAAAACTTGATTGGCCACCAACTGAACATTTAATTCTATGACCTACAATCTACTAAAAACAAGATCCCACTGAATTTGCATTTGCTTTGACAGTGGAACTCTCTAGGAAGTTTCTACTTGTATTCTGAATTCTTCTAAATACTAAGAGAGTTAAAACTGTTTTGCTTAAAGAAATGGATCACCCTTACTCCTATCATTTAGATTATCAGAGTCAATACTTCCCATCTTTTAATCAGGATCCCATTCCCTGAGCGTATCCATCCTTTGATGGGTACATTGACAATTCATGGGATCATTCTTATTCTTATCCTGGGAGTACTAGCTTGATAACTCCCACTTTTCAGTAGAGCCTACGAGAAGGATTTTCCAACCCTGGAATCCCTACTTCTATGCAAACACCCAACCCTCCAACCCTTCATGATTTTCCATATCGAGGTTGGACCGATACCCCTAGGCAACCAGAGCCTGAAATTGACTATCCTCCCCAACCTGATAATAGTAGCCTCTCCTCTTTTATGATAGAAATGCAAAAACAATAAAAGGAAATGATGGAATCAATAGGAGAGATATTGAGGAATAGTCAACAGTTAAATGAAGAAATAAGATAGCTTAGCTACACACTTCCTAGTAATTCTGATCCCTACCAAGACGACCATCATCATGCAAATAATTCTCAGGAACCTAATGACAATAGGGATCCAATTTTATGTAGCTCTCACTTAGACTCTTCCAATGAGACACGACCACTAGAGAAGAATGATCATAGTGATTATCCACCTGAACTATATTGGAGTCAAAAGTAAGGGAAGATGGTACCTCTTGAGGACCTTGACCCCAATGATAGTATTCTCCTTACCCCTACCAACCTGGGTCAAGGTTGTATTATTCCTATCACTTCCCCTATTGATTATTTGGTGGAATCCCATTCTACCCTTAGTTAGCCTACTCGTGACCATCCACATAGGGAATCAACACCTACCATTCAGCATCCTGAGGATTTAAATGCACCCAATGAAGGTGACCCTAACGGAATGGAGGATGAATTAGATCAATTTTGGTCTCAGGGATATGAAGAGTCTATTTCAGAGGATGAGGATACCCCAATAAAGGAACCTGAATTGAAAATCTAGAGTGAATCACAAGGGAATTATTTATTATTTGACGATTTACCTCCAGAGGATATAAATAATATGGTTAAATCCAGATTCCTCCCTTCTTTTGAGCGTCATCCTCCATCAAAACAGGAGTTGCTATTAGAGGAGGAAAAACAAAATAGTAAGAAGTCTATGGGAGACTCTCGGGGACAAAACACGTCAATTGAGAATTTATACCCTGAGAAGAATAATAAATTCAGTGATATAGGCTTGCTCCAAAACATTAAGACTGATCCTCCTTTGGGAATAATTGAGGATACTGATCCAACTCCTAATGAATCACATATACACCCCGACAAAAATTTGAGTAAACCAAACGAATCCGGGGATAAGCTTAATGATAAGGATTCTGACATTCGGACCTGGCCATCAAAGAGTTGTAATTTAGAGTCTACCCTTGATTCAAATATGACTCCAATCATTAATGTTAGGCATGGTAAACTGAAGTTGTCTACAACTGTTAGGGAGTATACACAATCTGAATCATTGTTGGAATTATACCTAACACCGACTAAGCCCTCATTGGACTTAACCATTACATTCCAACACTACAAACAACCCTTATACTCCCTAACCGATCCTTGGCTCAGATCTCTGCTCATGTACATTCTTTCTAGAGAACATATCAGGCAGTACATCCTTGGGTAGAATGGCGAGTGTGGATTGATGCTTGTACTTTTAGTCTCACCATTCAAGGGTTTGAACTAATAATGTTTATATCTTTTAAAACTCGTCCTGCAATGGAGGATCCTTGTTATCTTCCACTTATTCATGTTCGGGAAGTCCCTTTTCATATTTCATTTATTATTCCTAGACCTCCCAAGGTAGCCAACGAGGTTCTTCGCTTTCATATCTTCTGGCGAGCATTTGGTATTACATTGCATCATCAACTCGCCAACATCCGTGGCTACCTGTTTTCTAGGCCTGCACTGTTACACAAATTTTTAGGGCCTAACTTTTCCTGTTTGGAACCAGACTTACAGGTTCCTTCTATGTCTGGCTACAGACAGAAAGTGTGGCGCTTGTTGGGAGGCAACCCAGCAGTCGGAATAACACTGTTGTCAGGTGATGTCTTTCCTTTCTCCTCCTGTTTTAATTTTATATTGGGGACATTGTATGATTTAGGCATGGGGGTGTATTTGCATTTTAGGATGTATTCATGCATTTAGGTTAGCATATAAAAAAAAAATCCTCTTTTCTTGAGCTGAATGGGTTAGTCCCTAGTAGAATACCTTTGTCATTGGAGGTTTTTCTTCTTGAATTATTTCTTAAGTTTAGAATCCAGTACATTTATTTCAAGTGCACGTAGACTGGGTAATGGATCCTTGAGGAAAACTAATAAGCATTTGTAGTCTACTAAACCCTTTGACAGTTCATAGGGAGTCAGGCATACTATCTTCTAGTAGATCCACCTCATATTTGTGAGATGAAAGTAGAGAGATTACTGGTGCGCTAAGTCTAGTGCAAGGACTCTTAAGTTTTGGACAATTAGATGATGATACTTCAAAGTTAGGCATAGTTTTCGCTCTTTGTTCCTGTGTGCGTACTTTGTGTGAATTCCTGGGAGTCACCAAAGAAGGCAGATACACAGAGATTGAGTTTTAATAAAGCTATGACTATGGTGGATGGTTATGACCGTCCTTCATAGAGTCCTCGGCTGAAGGAGGGTAATAGTGTAAAAGGCCAAAAATACGCCTGTCCTATCCATTCCTTCCCGGTGTCGAGAATAGGCACTTCCACCAAATAAGCCACACAACATCCTCTTAACCATCATCAACCCTAATAATGCCTCATAAATAAAAGTCTATGTCATATTATGTTGATTTATAAAAAAAAAAAGAAAAGAATAAAAAGAAGAAACAAAAAGAAGAAAAAGAAAAATAGTTATATTACAAAAAAAAAAGAATGTCCAAGTTTATAATGTAACATTGTTTCTGAGGCAACAGAACACCTATCGCATTGCACCAAATATTACCCATACCTACCTTTTAGTATTTCTGATAGCCTGAATACTGGTTGAGGACTCTAACTTAGTTGTAGAGTTATTAGGACTTTAATTGAAGTGTGGATGCCATGTGAGGCCACCAAACAGTGAGTACAATTACTAGATCTAGCGAGATTTGTGATCTCGAAAAGGAAAGAAAGAAAAGAGTGAGCGCCCAGGAACATCAAGAGAGCACAGTTGTTTAGCCTCTCTCTGAGTTGACTTTTCTAATTGTCTAGAGATCTATAGTCTGTAGTACTAGATTACATGTAGCACCAGATGAGTGTATGCCACTAAACACAAACCCATTCAACTTGATATCTCCTACCTAAGCCAAAAGCCGGGGTCCAATTACAGATTATCTTCTGCTTTATCCTTGAGGGAAGTAGTTGCCTATCCTGACAGAAATATTTACCATGGGTAAAGTACGAACTCCCAATGCGAATTGGCTTTTCACATTGATCTCTTAAACTATCATCACTTCAAATTTGTTTGGATCTCTAAAGTTTTGAAATAAGAAAAGAAGAAATCTTTTGATTACTTTTATTATTTTTCATTTTTTGCTAGGGACTAGAAAATCTTAGGCATGGGGGTATTTGATGAGTCCATTTTAATGAACTATTGTTACGCCGAAGTTAACTTTAATCTTACCTTTTAGGTTTGTTAATAACTACATTAAGTTATAAAATGTTTGCATGCATCATTATTTAAGTTTACATGTATTTTATTGCATTCTATAACTTAATATGTAATGATTTTATGTTTTTATGTTGCAGGAATGATATTGGGAAAGAATAAGGAGGGGGGATAAATTTCCCCAACAAACAGCGGGCTCAATCTCTTCCTCATCCTCCAGCCAGGTTCAGCACATCCCTCAACAAATGCAAACAGTCGCTAGCCAAAATTAGAAAAGGGTTTTTGAAAATCCCTTGAGAGGTAGAGAGAGGAGATAAAAGAGGCACTTGAGAGGAGATGATCTTTATCTTCGGGATCTTCTTCCACCCCCTGGCGGGGCAATTATCTCCACCTTCTCCACCGTGGAGAGGGCAGACCCTGTGAACCAAGCGTGCACTGAAGACACCATCACCTCCTCCCAATGCCTCCAACCAACACTCAACACCAGTGCCGCACACACCTTTCTAGCCTCACCAGCCCTCGCCTGCATCCAACCAGCACTGCACCCACCGGCCATAGGCACAACCCCCTCTAGCGCCTTGTGCGACCTCTGTAGGCACCGGCGCCCCTTCAGCGCCCCCCACCAGTGCTCCTACCTGCAGCACACTGACAAAAAGCCATTTTCGCACATTTGAAAGTTGTCGGAAATCGTAATATAGTCGCACAAAAACGTTCGTCAAAAATTGATTTCTAAAGATAATGAGACTTGAGTCCTAGTCGTTCGTCTCTGGGAGGTGTTACTTTTACTTTTGAAATCGATCTTTTTGCCGCTCTACTTTGTTTAGAATCGCATGCCGGTTCGTGATTATTATGTATTTACGTACGACATGCTTAGTTGCAAGAATATTAATAGTTAGAAACAGGCAACATTAATCATGCAAAAGATAATAGCAATCATTAAGCTCATGGTGATTTCAAACAGATAGAGATATATATATATATATAAAAATGTGTTTTCATTCATTCATTTGGGAGTTGTTGCACAAGGAATCTACAGGAAAGCTTGTACATAAATGCATGAAAATTAAATCTAGCTACCAGAAAATGATCGCATAGAAGAATCGATGGGGGGATTTCGCATGCATCATTCAGGGAGAAGTAAGACTACACTACTAAGCAGTAAATAAAAGCAGTAAATATACGAAGAGCATAATCTGAATCTAGCAGAATGGAAGGGCATTCAGGGGTGGTCCCCGATGGCCTTTGAGTGGTTGAGAGAAGAAGGAGGAGCGGCCAATGGAACTTAGGCTGACCCTTGGAGAGAGGTTGGGGAGCTGATCCAGCTTCCTGGCGTGGAGATGGTGGCCTCCATGGTGGTGCTCAACTCATGGAGGTGGAGTGGAGATGGAAGTGGCTATTCTAAGTGGAATGGATGCCAAGGAAGTGAATGGGTGCAAATGGCCACCAAAGGGGTCTTTTTATAGACCTAAGGGAAGCTCTCTAGAGAATTATGGAATTCTCTAGAGAGGCCTATGGTGGGAGCTCGTGGGAGAGTGAGAGAGAGAGGGTGGATGGTGGTCTTTAGATCCACCAAATGTGGATCTAAAAATTGAATGGCTCTTGGATACTATTTTTGGCAACCAAGGCAACCACACATGGTAGAGAGTTCTAGAGAACTCTAGGCTAGATATTTTCGTGTGGATGGTGTGTGTGGGTCGAAACTTAGGTGGCTAGGTTGATTAGGTTGGGTTCTAGTGGGTTTAGGTCAAGGTAGGTCACAAATTAGGGTTATAAACCCTAATTCACTAAGGTAAAGTGCAATTAAACTTAATACAAGTTTAATTGGGTGTGTGGAAACTTAGTTGAGAGTAAAACAACTCAATTAAGACAGGTCTAGGTCAATTGGACTCTCACTGAGTCCAATTGGACAGAGTGTGCTGAGATCAAGGCTCAATTGGACTCAATGAGTCCAATTGAATAGGCTGATGGAATTGACAGAGATCCAAGTCAATTAGGTTTAGTGAGGACCTAATTAGATCCTTAGGGAGGTTTAGAGGTGATGTACTAGGGTTAGGGCACCTTAATTTATGTTCCTCTAGGGTTGGAATTGGGTTTAGGGACCTAGAGATCCAAGATCAAGGCTTAAATCTCAAAACAGGAATTGGAGAGCAGTATTAGACGTCTAATAATAGAATCAAACACCTTATACTCAAAAATCAAAAGTCCAGACTTGTTGTCTGGACGTCCAATCAGAGTTAGGAAGGATTTCGGGTTCTGTTTTGGGTATTCTGGGAAAATTAGACGTCTGACAAAGTGTTTGGATGTCCAATAACACTGTAGAAGTGGGTTTGAAGTGTGCGGGATTTGGCTAAGGGTCTTGGACGTCTTAAAACTTATCTGGACGTCCAGAGAAGGGATGGAACTAGGGTTTTAGGGCTTCCTAGGGTGTTGTGACCTAATCTAAGGGTGGCTAAGGCTTGGGGAAGTCTCTAGGCTATCCTAAGGCTAGGATGGACCTAAGCTCTTCACATTTTACTGCTTTATTCCTACTTAATAGAATAGCAAACTATTAACCCCCTTACATTATTATTCCTACATCTAAATTAGGCCTTCTGCTCTAGCTCTGCTACAACTCCTATTATTCCTGATCTAGCTTCAGATCCAGCTCCTGATCAGCTTATTCCCTGCAATCGACATAATGCACTTAATCAGTGATTAGCCCATAGTTGTGGGCTGTTTAAGTATTTAAGTGCCTATACATTAGATTAATTCTAACATTTATTTAGTACAAATTAGGATGTAAATAGATCAATTCATAGTTTTAATCTAATTACATAATCCATACATTGCATTCATATCTTAAGTGCATTTAGAATTAACTTAGAATAGCATTCATCTAATTAGATAACCAATTAGGTATATTATTTTTATTAACATAGAAGTTGAGGGTCTGTACATAAATAACCCTAATATTTTAATAATATTTTCTTTATTCTTCTTCTTTCAGAACGGCTGGCTGCCGCTCCAACGCCCGGCTGCTGCAGTGATGAAGCCATTCAAGGGGGAGCGGATGTGGTGGATCTTGTCGGCGGCTGATTTCAAAATTGTTCAAGACACTACAAAAGGAGCACGGAGGCAGCCGAGCTCAGGAGGCCTCCACCACCGACCCACCACTGTGCAGAGAGAACCTCTCTCTTCCACTCCACACTGCCGGCCTCTACCGTGGCGGCGAGTCTCCACCACCGTGGGCGTGTGGTGTGACAGGCCACACCGCCATCCGGAGCTCGCCCGCATTACCGTGAGCACATCAGCGTGCATCTCCCTCGCCGTCGTCACCAACCACCACCGCCGAGCCACTGTACAATCACCCTTTCAGTCACTTAAGACGTCCGGGAAATTTCCCGGACGTCTGAAGTCCACCCGCAGCACCTTCCCACACCGACTGCAGTGCGCGCCCCACCATCTGCAACAGCACCTGCAGAACCACCCCCCTACGCCCTCTCGCCAGCAGTCCCGCGCACGCCTCACTACACACGCCCTCTTCCCCGCGCCTGCAGACCACCGCAGCCACGCCTCCGCGCGCCAGTGCCCTCAGCAGACCCTCCGCGCGCCCACGCACAGCCATCTGCAGACCGCCCGACCGACCACCGCTCACTTCACCGCACACGCCAGCCGCAGCAGCCACCCCTGCAGCAGCAGCAGGCGGCGGACTTCACGCCAACCGGCTGCGCAAGCTGCCGGCTGCAGCACCTCCGCCGGAGCTCGTCCGACCACCTCCGACCGCCGCGCGACTCGCCGCCACCACCGATTCGAAGCCCTTGATCCAAGGGACCTCCTCCGAGCTTCCCGCGCCCAGCCATCGGCTCCTCGTCGCGCAAGACAACGGGGAACAATTCCCCTATTTTGCTACAGTAAAACGTTGATTAAAATTTACATTTTCTGCCATTGCCAGATTTTATTCATATTCTATTCACTCTGCATTGCGGAAAATATCCTGTAGTTTCTCATAATTGCCATTTCAGCATTACTTCTTGCTTAAACCTTAATCTAAAGGCAATCTTGGCTTGGTTCTTGTCCAAATTGACTCCGAACAAACATTTTTAAGTGGCGCGAATTTTAATACGTTATTGTCTCCCTGTGGAAACGACCCGCTCCTCTGCGAGTGGTTATTTCTTGTTAAAAATTGATTAGTCGATTTTTCCACCACATTAAACTACAAACGACTTAAAAGCGAAAGATCGACTCGGTCAAATGGCGCCGTTGCCGGGGAGGCAACAGACGCAATAATTTCGCCTAATTTTATTTTGATTATTTGTCAATTGCACAGAGATTTGACCATTCATTATTTTCTTTTCTGTGCGAGAAAATTTATGCAAGAATCAGCCACTGTGAGAGGCGACCCTTGACGTCGCCAGACGAGAAGTGGACAAGCAATTTTGAAAGGAGGAGAAGGACGAGGACGCGACGGACACCATTGTATTTAATCGCTAATTTAATTAGAATAGAATTAAGACTGAAGACTTAATTTTTCATTACAGTTAGTTTGAAACCCTTGTTTTGGGGTAAATTTTGAGGGGTTTGTTCCCCGATTTTGTTTTGGACTCGTGTTGGGTAATTTTTGGGAGCCTGTTCCCTTTTCTTTAGATTTAGGTTTATTTATTTTTTTTTTATTATTTCTTTTATTTGCTTGTGCATAAGTAGTTCTAAAAAAAAAATAGAAAAAGAAAAAAAAAATGAGCTGCCTGCTAGAAGTTGCCTGCCCTAGGACGAACCATTTAGGTCTGTATGAGCAGCCTCTAGATTTGCTTTTCTGCATTGCGTGCATTTTTGCATCGAAGATCGCTGGAGGCAAGGTACGCATTCTCTTACTTTGCACCCTATTTTTGATCACGCATTGCATTTGGGATTTAATGCGAAGACCACCTAATCTGTACTGAATAAATCTAACAAGTGGTCACATATTTTCTTTAGAAAAAGGACTAATTAAAGGAAGGACATTTTAAAAACCAAGGATTTGATTTTCAAACTTGGCGTGCGATTCAAAGTTCAAAATCTTTGACGGTGTATGCACACTTATTTCACTTGCACCACGGCACGTTTCTAGACACTCCTTAGGTTTGGAAATACTAGGACAAGAGCCCTCCTTTCGTTGGATTTTGAAGTGCTCGGAACTTGAGATCAAAGGTTTTGTAAATCCAAAGAGGGGGATACCCTGTCACGGATTTTTGGGGGTAGTTGAGGAGCACCGCGAAAGCACAGCTTCAAAGGAAGGCTTAGGCCTACTTGCATCCCTCGATCTTCCGTCTTTGGATTTACTTGACCATTTGAGATTTAGGGAAGAACACCTAAGCTCCAACTAGGTCTTTTTAGGCGAGCCGTAGGTCGACAATAGGCGCGTAAATTGATTGAACAAATTGTATTGTCACCTGCAATCTGACTTAAAATAAAAAGCCTAAATTGGGAAAGACCTAAAAGGTCCTTTTTGAATTGTGTCTTGTTTGGGGAATTCTGATTGAAGTGTGAGTTAGAATGGACCACATTGATTTTCATCCTTTCACATCTTGCCCACACCCTCACCCCCACTTTGCATCCTTCGATCCCAGACGCCGAGATGGTCCATTCCTTGATGGACATAATGACAATCATTGGGATCCGTTTTACTCCTATTATAGGAGTATTGGCCTAGTTAAGCCCCAAATTAGTGAGCAGAACTCAGGAGCGGGATTTGCTTTGGCCAATATCTCACATACCAAAGAAATACCCAACCCACCCTCCCTGAAAACTTATAATGGTTGGACAAACACTCCTGGGTACTATAAGCCTGAGCCTGACTTCTCTTATGATAGAAATGACCTCTCCTCTTTGAAGATGGAAATACAGAAAATGCAAAATGAAATGAGTGAATTGTTAGGAGAATCTTTGAGAGCAGGCCAACAAGAAAGAGATGAAATTAGCCACCCAATCTGCCCCATTGACGATGACTTACACCCCTCTACAATAGATGCATCTCCCGTGGGAAAGCTACACTTTAAGGTGAAGGGAAATTCTGGGGAGAATAGCTACTTTTCGAGGATCGATTTTGAAACCTCCCCATTAGATGACACTTCCTTGAGAGATCTACACTTTAGGTGGGAGAAAAAAACACATGAAAGTAGCTATGCATTGGATGAAGAATGGTGGCAACCCAAGGAAGATGATAATAAGGTTGAGTATCCACCTGAATTATATTGGAGTCAAAAGAAGGGAATGATGGTGCCATTGGAAGACCTCGACCCAGATGATAGTATTTTCGTGACATTTGATGAAGTGGGTCAAAGTCAAGCTGTTAATCCTACCCTCCCTTCTGATCACGATATGGAACTCAAACCCACCCTTAGGGAACCTAACCCTAAAGAAATTGACCTATCTGAGGAGTCTGATGTAACCAATGTAAATAATTTACCTCAGATAGAGCACCCTAGGGGATCTGCTGAGATATTAAATGATTCTAGACCTCGGGTACATGATGAATTGTGTGATGAGGAGGAAGACGAATTATATGAGGAACCTACATTCAAGATTTGGAGTGACACTAAGGGTGATTATGTCTTATTTGAAGAGTTAGCCCCTGAGGATGTCACAAATTTGACCAAATTAGGTTTCCTTGGCACACCCATTGATGATATTTCTCCTCATGATAAAATGATGGAAAATTTGGAAGCAATTTCTAAGATTTATGTGGATTCACATATAGACTCCGGGGAAGATTTGAGTAAAGAACAAAAACCCGGGGATGACATTGATAGGATAATCCCTAGATCTGTTGCTTCCAACCTGCCTTCATTCACTTCGAAGTCACCCTCTGATTCGCTTATATCTGAAAGCGAAATTGTGACTCCTGATGAAGAGCAGGAAGATCCACGTGATGGTGCAAGGAATGCTAGGGATGAAATTGAGGATTTAGAAAGAGTGTTTGGGATGGACACCAAGCTGATTAAACCCAACCTAGATCTTATGGCCATCCCACAACCTCGTAACTTGGACACCCTAGATGATCCTTGCCTTAGAGAATTGCTCATTTTTGTTCTGACTAGGGGGCTTAACAGACCAATATTTTCTGTAATGGAGTATCGGGTATGGATTGATGATTTCTTTAGTCAGTCCATTACCCTGGGGGTTTATCTCTATACCATTCCTTCCCCATTCTTTTTGGAGGATCCTTGTCATCCTACCCCTACCCCTTTGGAGGTTATTTTAACTGTTTATCCTTTAGAACCTCTTCTGGTGACCTGGGAAGATTTCATTCCCATTTTAGTTGGGCGAGCATTTGCTATCGGGATTCATCATCAGCTCGCCAACATCCTAGGTTACCTATTTTCTAGGCCAACTTTGCTTTGCTCATTTTTAGGGCCTATTTCTGCAATTCTTGAACCTGATTTGCAGGTTCTTCGGCTATTCAGCCCAGCTTTGACCCAGGTAATATCCTTCTATGCAATGAGGACATTGCAGATTTTAGGCATGGGGGGGTGTACTTGGGGATATACATAGCATAATTGCATACATTTGTACATATAAAAAAAAAAAAAGTTTTGAGCTTAACTGGCTAAGTCCTGCATTCTTAAGCAAATCAGAACTCTAGCGTAGACTAAGTTAATTCTAGGGTCAAACTTTAGAAGCTAAATAAGCTACTAGCTTTAGACCTTTAGGGTCCTTTGTGGACTTAAAAACTTAAGTAGGAGTTAAGTTGCGGACCATTCTTCAAGAGGTTGAGGAAGGGAAGCTAGGGTTTGAGTTAAAAGGTGGGGTAGTACCTGGAGTCTTATTCTACCTTTTGGTTTACGGGTCCTTGTAACCCAAGCATCCAAAATTTTCACACTTGGTCTGGTAATTAACTTAATTTCTGAAAAGAGATTTGGTTCTCTTAGTTTTGGCTTAAGAGAGGCTTGAAAACACATTTTGATTGGAAGAGTTCCTGCCGCAGGAGAGGTGGAGTATATACTCACCTTGAGGATGCGATGGTAACATATTACCTCCTCGGTGCTTGTCTCTTAGGATATCCATCCTACTGGGGGCATGTAAGCGCATTGCGCGGTTCAGGTACCATGGGCGGCCCTATCTCGAAGTGCCGATTGCCATAGGCCTGAATTCGCTTAAGAAATCCATGGGCGATACTATCTCGAAGTGTCGATTGCCAGGAGTTCTTGGGGTCGTTATGGGCGGTGCTATCTCGAAGTATCGAAAGCCAGGCACCCTTCAAGGTATGGTAATGGGGACAATGAATCCGACACAGACCGTGTTGATAGCTGATCTGAGGTTAGACTTAGAAGAATCAAACAAAAAAAAAAAGTATATATATTAAAAAAAAAAAAAAAATTCCTTTAACTCAAATAACTCGGACCAATGCAAAAGCACGGATGCTTTAATCTCAGGGATTAATAAACTTTAGGGTAGAGTCAGAAATCAGGGAAACTTGTGCCTGCAACTTGTCTTTAGCCGACCTAGTCTGTAACTTAGCAACTACTTAGGAACCTTGGGTTTAGAACCTGAACTTAATATGCTTCTGAAGGAAGACTAAGTGAGTTGACTAGTCTACTTAGAGTGCTAGGTTTCGCTTAATTTTGCTAGGGACTAGCAAAAACTAGGCATGGGGGTATTTGATTAGCCCATAGTTGTGGGCTATTTAAGTATTTAAGTGCCTATACATTAGATTAATTCTAACATTTATTTAGTATAAATTAGGATGTAAATAGATCAATTCATAGTTTTAATCTAATTACATAATCCATACATTGCATTCATATCTTAAGTGCATTTAGAATTAACTTAGAATAGCATTCATCTAATTAGATAACCAATTAGGTATATTATTTTTATTAACATAGAAGTTGAGGGTCTGTACATAAATAACCCTAATATTTTAATAATATTTTCTTTATTCTTCTTCTTTCAGAACGGCTGGCTGCCGCTCCAACGCCCGGCTGCTGCAGTGATGAAGCCATTCAAGGGGGAGCGGATGTGGTGGATCTGGTCGGCGGCTGATTTCAAAATTGTTCAAGACACTACAAAAGGAGCACGGAGGCAGCCGAGCTCAGGAGGCCTCCGCCACCGACCCACCACTGTGCAGAGAGAACCTCTCTCTTCCACTCCACACTGCCGGCCTCTACCGTGGCGGAGAGTCTCCACCACCGTGGGCGTGTGGTGTGACAGGCCACACCGCCATCCGGAGCTCGCCCGCATTACCGTGAGCACATCAGCGTGCATCTCCCTCGCCGTCGTCACCAACCACCACCGCCGAGCCACTGTGCAATCACCCTTTCAGTCACTTAAGACGTCCGGGAAATTTCCCGGACGTCTGAAGTCCACCCGCAGCACCTTCCCGCACCGACTGCAGTGCGCGCCCCACCATCTGCAACAGCACCTGCAGAACCACCCCCCTACGCCCTCTCGCCAGCAGTCCCGCACACGCCTCACTACACACGCCCTCTTCCCCGCGCCTGCAGACCACCGCAGCCACGCCTCCGCGCGCCAGCGCCCTTAGCAGACCCTCCGCGCGCCCACGCACAGCCATCTGCAGACCGGCCAACCGACCACCGCTCACTTCACCGCACACGCCAGCCGCAGCAGCCACCCCTGCAGCAGCAGCAGGCGGCGGACTTCACGCCAACCGGCTGCGCAAGCTGCCGGCTGCAGTACCTCCGTCGGAGCTCGTCCGGCCACCTCCGACCGCCGCGCGACTCGCCGCCACCACCGATTCGAAGCCCTTGATCCAAGGGACCTCCTCCGAGCTTCCCGCGCCCAGCCATCGGCTCCTCGTCGCGCAAGACAACGGGGAACAATTCCCCTGTTTTGCTACAGTAAAACGTTGATTAAAATTTACATTTTCTGCCATTGCCAGATTTTATTCATATTCTATTCACTCTGCATTGCGGAAAATATCCTGTAGTTTCTCATAATTGCCATTTCAGCATTACTTCTTGCTTAAACCTTAATCTAAAGGCAATCTTGGCTTGGTTCTTGTCCAAATTGACTCTGAACAAACATTTTTAAGTGGCGCGAATTTTAATACGTTATTGTCTCCCTGTGGAAACGACCCGCTCCTCTGCGAGTGGTTATTTCTTGTTAAAAATTGATTAGTCGATTTTTCCACCACATTAAACTACAAACGACTTAAAAGCGAAAGATCGACTCGGCCAATCTGCACATTATAACATTATTTTATGCATATCTAAAGGAAAGCAGTAAAGATGCAGATAATGTGTATGCATGCATGAATAACCCTAACTTATGCTAACTCCTAGCCTAATTTAGGTCAATTAAGACCTATGATTACTGCGTAATCACACGCTACTGCCTGCAGCGCACCCTCGCCACCAGCACACTCCCGCCTTGCGTGACCTCTGCAGGCGCCTGCCCCCCACAGCGCTCCTATGCCACCACCTCTCCCTGCAGGCACGCCCCCTCCAACGCCTTTCACTACAGGCGCCATACGCCCACAGGCACTGCCTCGCGCCAGCCCACAGGCGATGCACCGCTCCTCTGTAGGCGTGCACCCACGCGTACCTGCACCATCACCCAGCGTCGCACCCACCATCCACCGCTTCCTCGAACCGTGCCCATAGGCGCTGCACAGCAGGAAGCAGCGAGGCCGCACTCGCACGCACCTACGCTAGTGCTCAGCGCGTGGGTGCGCCCAACACGCAGCTGCGCGGGCTATAGTAGTGGCCTCCTCCTCGAACAGGTCGACGGCCATCCTCCTCCGTCTAGTTGTCGCCGACCACCTGCGGTTGTCGCGTAGCCCTCGTCGAGGCACACCTCCCCGTCGACTCTCGAAGCCAACCGTGCCCGGCTGCACAAGCGAGGAAGAGGGAGGATAAATCCTCTGTTTTCTTTCCCATTAATAATTACATTCAATGCGATTTCCACCAAAATCAATTTTAATTTATGATTATTTTATTATGGTGAAATTGTGACTGCATACTCATACTTTCTGATAATTGGGTGGTTAGTTATATTCCCATGTTTAACATTTGTTTTGGGATTAAGATGTGCACCAATTTTCTCTAATACATGTCAATTGGAAATTACATAAAATCATCACATATTTATTGAATATTTCAATGAGGAAAAATTGCATGTATACCCTTATATTTTTGAGTTATTATGCATCTTCTTTCCATCGCATTTCATGTCGAATTTGATTATGGATTTCGCAATTGATTGAAAGAATACGAAGTAATAGAGATTTTATTACATCATTGCCTCCCTGTGGACACGACCCGCTCTTCTATGAGTGGTAATTTTTATTGTAATTATTTTGTTAAGCGATTTTCCACCACTTTGTTACTGAAATGATAGATCATCTTAATCACATTATTCGAAAGCGAAAACTGACTTATCAACTAACAATGAGAAGAGAAGAGTGTTGAACACAATAATATATTGGTCCTACAATTTTGTGTTTCTCTTTGTCCAAGAACACAATAATTTCATAACTGTCAAAAGAACCAAAAAGATTAGCCTACAATGCCCAAGTACCTCTCAATAATAAGTTAAACTAATGAATGGAAATAAGTGTGCATGGATGGGTCGATGGTAGGTAGGTGTAGTGATTCCTTCTACTAAAAGTAAGGTTAAAAATCTGATAATTGTTATTGACCAAGACTTTAAAACCCCATGTCCCTTCACAACTATCAAAGATAATTGCCAAGAGGTAAGGATATCATCCAATATGCAAATTGCAATTGATATAGTATCTTTCAAGCAAACGTAGATATGAAATTTACATATATGAATGAAAGTGGATATAATTTTTCATTAGAAAGAATTCCAAATTAGTAACCACCTTTCCATTTCAAATATGATTTCAAATCTATGAATATAATTGTCACTGCATTTTATACTTCTGATTTTGGTACATTTTACATCGGTGTTAAGGAACCAAAGTTCCAAGTTGGTAGACGTTGTAGAATTGGCTTCAGGAGGACGGGTGTCACACTGGTCATAGCGGCCTCTAGAAAAGCCTCACCTTACATTATTTCCTCTTTTTCCCCCTCCAGTAGAATGCATACCAAGTTGAGTGGACTGAGAAGAAGACATATTGGCTAAAGCATCATGTCTCATCGATTGTTTTTCATGTGATAGTAACCTACCAACTGCCCCCTCATAAGAAATATGATCAGCTTTACTAACTAGGATGCTAACAACATAATGAAAATCAGGCCCTAACCCATTTAATATAGCAAGTAGCAAGTTGCAGATCATCAACCTTAAGTGGATTTCCTAGAGCAGCTAGACAAATAGTTAAGGACTTGGCCTTAGCAACAAAATCTGACACTAACATATCTCCTTTCTTTAAGGAGTTTTGTTTTATTGAAAAATTTTAGCTTTTGTTTGTGTGGCAAAGCATGTCTCCAAGAAACTCTAGACAGATCGAGTAGATGTAAGGTCAAACCACCAAAGAAGATATCTCCCCACAAATGGATAGGTTGGCATTTTCTGTACCTTGTCAGATATTAATTCCTCATTGAGAATGGTCATACGTATAGCATGATCGGTAACAAATTTGGGTGGTGGATGAAGGGAACCATCAACAAAATCAATTAAGCCATAGGCATTCAAAATACGCATCAAATCAATTGCAAGAACCACAAGAGCAAATCACCAAATTGAACAAAGGAAAAAGAACAATGCCAAGTGTGCTAACAGATCACTAGAATCGAATGCAAGAATAGAGTAGAAACAGAGCACCAAAATAGTTGATCTAACTATCCTGTTGACCCGAAGATGAAGATAAGAAGCAAAAAGTAAGAGATTGGCTAAATTATTCAATGAGAAATGCCATTAGTTTTGTGGGCCAACATCTCAAAGTCACTCTCGACTAAGTTATTAGGAGTATCACCAAGATGAACCTTTTGTACACCCAACAAGGGGGAGTTATTATATGTTAATAGAAGTCCAATGTTAAAGCTGACTGAAATTATATACTAGTGAGAGATATATAGTATGTTGAGTTTTAGTTGATTCAATGTATAAAAAATCTGTATGTGATGTAATAAAGCTACTAAAAGTAGAATTTCATGATGTGCATACAAATTCATGCATCTATAAATTTTCGATTCTTTTCAAACTTAAAAATTATGTTAACAATCTCCACTACCTTGTACATGTGCTACCTAGCTTTTAAATCTGGTAGAGGAATGTAAATCCTCTTGTCAAAATGCCTACGGATTGCCTATAGGATTCGTCAATGAGTAAGAATTTTTGATATCTCAAGGAAACAAGAGAATAAAAATTATTGCCTCTGTTATTTGGTTGGGAGTCTAGTGTGTTACGAGTCATGACTCTACTTATCCTAGAATTAAAATTCCAATATTAAGTGGGAAAAATGAGCAAGTCACATACTCCTACCTTGTTTCTCCCTCCCACCACTTACAGCCCATAGAAACATAGCATACAACTAAATAAGAAATAGGATTACCCTACTTGCAATAAGTTGTCTAGGAATGATAAACCCCACAAAAAATAGGCCTAAGAACTGCAGGGAAAGCCTGTATTACCTGATCAAGCGCATATGGAGTATTTGTAGCAGTGAGAATAAGAACCTTTTGGTCATTATTACCAACACCTTGAGGAGAAAAGATGATTATTATAAAGTAACAAAATATGATTATAAAAATATACAATTTGAAGCTATTATGATATAGGAAAAAATGACCATAGGTTTAACCAATTTCCATAACAACATACAGCTGTATGTTGGATGTGAATTCAAAAGGGTTAACTATGCTAGAATTTAAAAGTTCCTTATTGGAAGTCAAAATCGAGGGAATAATTTCAGTCCTAGGTTATATAATAACTAACATTATTTTAAGGCACTACTTGGAATCATATTGGATGTAGGAATTTAAACACACACACACACCCTCAAGAAGAAGGAACAAAAGTAGGATTGATACACATGGTATGTCTAATCATTTTAAAGTAGGTATTTGGCAAATAATTGATCACCATAACGATATGACAACTATTTGTTATCCTACATGACTTATTTGATACTAACCACTAAGAACGCACAAATGTAATTTTAGTAACTTGTTGCAATTACTTTAGGCCTAGTTATCCCAACCTATCTTATTGGTAAATGTGCTTGCCATCAGTACATGCATCTCATGCATCCATAGAACCTTGGTTGGAAGTCTCGCCTCTCTAGTATCCCTTCTTTTACCTGTGAAACAAAAATTTTCATATAAGAAGAATTAAAAAGAAAAAAAAGGCAAGCAAAACAAGCTAGACTCGCACCATAGCCAGTATGGTGCCCCTTCTTCTTTGCTTCCAAAGCCCTCCTTGCCCGGGAGCAAGAATGGATCTTCTATGGCTTCCTAATGATAAAACCATCCTTGACCAATTTCCTAATGTTCTGGCCTGAGATATGATTCAAAAAACAAAGACTAGCACACAAACATTCACGGATACTAACAAACACAAACTGAAGGTAGCCAATATCATGTCATGTGGCCAACTAAAATAGCCCTTCAACAATAAATTGAGACTATCCACATCTAATATGTAAGTTCTGATTGGTAGCATGGATAGATTATGTGTGATAACCCTTTTATGGCTGGGTTATCCTGCATTTCCGCTGCTGAAGAAGATTGGGTTGTCCACAATCTTTGTTGAGCTCATGTTAGACTGTCACTATGCAAAAAAAAAAGCCTAGAAATAGATTGCGAGCAATCAATATATAAGAGGAATTAACTGTTTGCATGCACGCAATACCATATACCATATTAATTTTCTTAACCAATCATTAATGGATTGGATATAACCAGAGAGATCAAATAAACTTTGATAAGCATCAAATATGCTATGTAGCATCTTCATGCTCATGAAATTATAGCAATGGGAGAGCACAACCCTTCTTACAGTGTTCTAACAAATTTGCTGGTCTTGTGGCTCTTAGCTTCAGGAAGGAGCCTCACCAACTCAAAATTCATGATTTTTGGCCGAAAGTCCTCATTGAGAAGTATGATGCTTGGCTTTATATCACGGTGTATGACACAGAGTGTAACTCATCATGCAAATAAGCAAGCCCTCGAGTCATTCCAAGAATTATGTTGAATCTTTGTTTCTAGTTAAGGGATCCATGCCATTCACCTATAAGGTTAGTGAAATTTCTATGAGAATCATGAAAAAACAATTGAAATACTTGAATATTTATAATAATGCAACCAAAGAATTTCTTAGGGGATTCAGATGTGGCTTATACATACTTTTGTGAAACAACCAAAGATTTTCATCCTTGAGTCAAAAGATTCTCTAGGATTTTCATCCTAGAAAAGAAAAGCAAGCTTATCATCAAACAGGGTACATAAATAAACCACGAAAATGTGATTTACAATAATAAATGGCAGCCAACACATGAGGTACCACATCAACTGCTGCAGCAGCAGCAGCTGCAAATGCATCCCCCACACTCTTACATGCCCTCTAACCACCTGCAGCAGAAAAAGGTGGCTGTTTGCTGAATAAAGATGGAAAAGAAGCAAATATATATAATACCTTCTAAGCCCCGAAATCTATGTATCTACCTTTGTGAAAACAAAAGTCAAGGTAGTAGCCGCGTGAACAAACTTTGCATCAATCTAGAATGGCGGGCATTCAGGTGAAATCGTCCCTGTTTAACAAATGTGTTGTAGTATAGGATAAAATCGCCCAAATCATTTAAATTTATGAACTCTGATTCAGAAAATGGAGTTCGAGATCGTTTACAAGGAGCAAGAATGCAATTTTAATTCACCAATCATAAGAAATATAAGTAATTCAAATCAATGATATCCAAAATGATATTTCAATAAAATTAGAATTATGTTGCAAAAAGATTGGGTTAAAATGGTGATTTGAATCACCAAATTAACCCCTCAAAGTTAAGCTCACAAATATTCAAATAAATGCACAGTAATGATAATCAATTTTCCATGTCAATTAAGTATCCACAGTAACCAATAGAGGGCCTCATACATTGTCCTTATGTATCAGATTGCTTAAGTGTTAAGCCTCAACAAGCACAACACCACAGGAGGTAGCAAGAGCATAAGGCTCTCTCCCTCTCAACAACACAGTAGCAACAGCAACCAAGGATTGTAACGACCCGGTTCCCGAGTCCCTACGAGACACGAGAACCGGACTGACTCGACTAATCCCAAGACCTAGTCGTCCAACGAGGAAGTAACCAAAAGACAGTAAAATAAACCACATTCAGCATGAATATAACTAACAGTAAGAAAGTACAGCAGTAAGGAAAGAAGCTACTACAGTAGGTACCACCACAACAGTAAAACAGCATTTATCATATAACAAGAACTGCAGGTAAAGAAGGTACAACGGAAACAAAAACTACTCACTAGAACAGAAACAAAAGAGGTACAAAAGGCTGTGGTAACTCTACTGGGCCCTACTCGGCCCAGCGTCCTCTGCAGCCGCCGACCCTGGCTGCTCAACACCTGGTCTTGAAAAAGGTAACGAGTGTAACACGTCAGCAAAACGCTGAGTAGAGTGGCAGACTAACTAAAGGCAACAGTAGAGTGTACAGTAGCTGTTATGTTCTATTACTTCCTTTATTCACATCTTTCAATTTTTCTCACTATTTCATCTGTTTCTCAGATCCTTTACTTGATCTCGAATGTCCTCGTGGGAACGATCTTGATTGCAGTCTTTTCCAAAAGTAGAAGTAGCACGTGGTGCTCTCCTGGCTGGGAGAGTCCCCCGTGGTGATCCTACCCTCAGTCAACCACCCCAAGGTCACTGACAGACGTAACGGTGACTACGGCACGCGCGATAAACGCACAGGTAGCTAGCCCACACTGGCACGCGGTCAGTCGTTTCCGTTAACGGGTGCGCCCAAAGCACAGCACGGAACCAGGGCAGAGCCCTCTCAGTAACAAGGGTCCAACCCCTCCACAGTAACCAAACCGGGGCCTTGCCCCTCCACAGTCCGCGCACCCTCGCCTGACTACCCTGGTTTGCCCTAGTGGGCCTAACAAGTCGGTGAAGGAGGCTAGCAGAACCCCGGGGCCCGTGGGGTAGCTAGTACTCTCCTAACACTACTAGCTCTCCTCGGTACTACGTACACGAGGGCCAACAAGTCGGTACAGAGCGGCCAATCCTAACCCCGGATCCCTGGGGCGGCTGGCCCCACTCTGCACTAAACAGGTACAGGTACTTCCCTTGGTACTGCGTACCCAAGAGACAGTACAAACTACATCTCAGTTTCCATTCTTTT
Source organism: Thalassia testudinum (assembly GCA_037157565.1). Lineage (NCBI taxonomy): Eukaryota > Viridiplantae > Streptophyta > Magnoliopsida > Alismatales > Hydrocharitaceae > Thalassia > Thalassia testudinum. The sequence continues at coordinate 116,391,217 of JAZHRO010000024.1, forward strand.
TCTTTCCAGGAGTTCCACTCCTAATTCCCCGTAGGGTTCCAGCTCTTTATCTCAGAACATCATATGTTTCACTTTCCAGATTCATGTTCTCAAAATCCATGATCTCAATCATGTTTCTTTATTCATAACAGACAGCTATTAATTCAAATTACAGGCAGCTTTATATTCCTTTCCCTTTTTTTTTTTCCAAGACTGCAGTATTATACATTCCACTAGTTCTTCCATCCTAGGGTTCATGTCACATCCTAGGATCTAGCATACAACTAGTTTTCCAGCCCTAGGATTCATGCATCACCTAGGAGCTATCGTTCCATACATTTCTCATTCCTAGGATTCATGCAATGTCCTAGCTTCTAGTTATGGTTCCATACTTTAATAGATTTTATTAATAAACTTAAGCCACTCTACCAGGTACAACGGGAGTAATGGGGGCGTGATCGGGAATCCCACGTGCCTCTACGACTCTCAAGACTGCAACCGAACGAGGTCCTATCACAAGGATCAAACACAAGGAGTATCTCAAAACAGTGTATAGCTACTGTAGACGGGTAGAGGAATTACTTCTGAAAAGAACACAACTCGAATCACGGAAAACGGAGCCCGAACGGGCCCTAAACGGGTCGAAAAAGACGATACTGTGCAAAATCAGACGGGTCGTTACAAGGATCAAGGGCCTCTTTAGAATTTCTCTAAGCATCATGAGAAAGGGCAGGCTTCAAGGTCTTAGCAGAGCAAAACCCACCCCCCTCTCTCTCTCACAAATTCCTCCTCTCAGCTTCTCTCAGACCCGGGCATAATTGGGTTCAGTTTGGGTATTCGGATTCAGGTATGGGATGTAAAGACCCATTCTGTTCTAAGCCCTTTAAGATGTTTGGACGGTCAGTCAGACGTCTGGTCAGATGTCTAGACACATTCCTAGACGTTTGGAAATTGAAAATTGGTACGTGACTTCACGTTTGCATGCGGGTTGCGCACATACAGTACTTCTCTTCTCTTTCTTCCCTCTTCTCACCCCCATCCAAACCCTAACGCACCGCTATAAAACCCCTCTCCCCCTCTTCCTTCTTCCCCACTTCACCAATCCACCTTCTTTCCTCCCTCTCCACTACAGCGATAGGGGCAAGTGCCAGAGAGAGCGCGAGTGCGAGTGACGAGGAGGAGGGGCAGCGTAAGGAGAGGAGGAAGAGCTTGAGTTCGCGAGCTCGTTGGGGCTCGTCAGAGGATGCACGCCCGGAGAAGCGCGTGCGGGGGGAAGGAGCGCATTGGGGGAGTGGTCAGGCATGTTTCGCGCGTTAGAAATCAAGGTTACAACTAACCTATCGTTGTAGTTGCAAAACACATCGATCAGATAAAATTTATACCGAAACTACAAGGGAGTCCTGGGTCGAACACAGGGAGGTGACATTTACTTTACTTGAAAATCGTGCTTCATTTTATTTCATTTGGTATTTTGGGGTTTTGTTATTTTTTTGTATTTTTGAAATAAAAGAAAACAAGCAAATGTATCACAAGATAGAGATGTGGAACAAATATGATATATATTACTTCCAATGTCAATTACAAGAAACTATGAAAGCATATAAAGAGAGGGAGGTGAGAGGAAATCTCCTGAATCGGCTGTTCGGCAAGACAACAGCGCCTGGCGGAATCTCGGACGAAGGAGGTGAGGAGCGGGATGATGGAGGTGAGATGCTGGAGGATGTCGGGTTGAGGAAAGCTTTGGTGTAGCTCTGGAATGGAGGTGAGAAGATGGAGTTGATCTGCTACTGGAATGGAGGTGGGAGGATGGCACCATGGTGACCTATGAAGGGAGATGGGAATTTGGAGTATTTGGTGGGGCAGAGGTTCGCTACACTAATAGGCACCTTGGGAGCTTGAGAACGAGCTCTAATGGAGCATTAGTAGGCTTGCTAGAGCTTGGGAGTAGGTAGGAGTAGAGTAGGTAGAGATGGCTTGGAAGGGAGGGGGTGTAGGTCCTTTTATAGTGGAGGAGAAGAGGCAAAAGTAGGTATGGGACCATTAATGACATCCAGGCTGTTGCTGGAAATGTTGCTATAGGCAGCTCATGCCCGCTGGCGCCCATAGCTGGCTTTGCTGGCATGTAATGAATTACCGACGACTGTAAGCGTCGCTGTAGTCCACCTCACGCTGCGCTAGCGCCGCGCTCCTGCCTTGCCGCGCAAGTACGTGCACCCACGTGCTAGCGCTGCGCTGTGCACATGCGTGCTTGCGCGCCCGCGTGTGCACCCACACTGCTGCGCGCGTGCGGTGCTGCATGCATGTGCTAGCTACCTGGACTGCACCACATGGCGTAGTCTGGGCCATCCATCTTCTTGTTGTAGGGGCTGCTACAGAGGTTGGATTGAGTCAATTTTCACACCGCTATGCAGCGATCGTTGACTTGAATCCATTCGCATGACCAGATTTATCATTTGAAGCTCCGAATTGTCTCCTAGTCCCTTGGCCGTTGATCTTCCTCGGACTGCATATGATGCTATGGGACTTCGATCGAGGCAATTTCAGAGGCGTTGGACTCTGATCGTCGTCTTGATCAGATCCATACGATCGGATCGTCAATCCGAGGCTTCGAAATAAATATCCTTCTCTCCTATCCACAAAAGGATGCATTTAACCTAAATTATATACAACTACTCTAAATGTGGAATGATGCATGCTATGCAATATTTATAACATGAAATGCCAATCTAAGCCTAGGAACATGCATGAATAGATAGTTTACCCTCAATAAATGTGTTTATATCATACCCCCATGCCTATCTTTTGCTAGTCCCTAGCAAAATTAAACTATATGCTATGTATAAAAGTAGAATTAGGATTAGATCGCTTAAGCCTAAGTCGTTTATTAACAATAAAAAGTTTCAACTAAGGTCCTAAACTACAAAAATTCAACAGTACTCAGGTGTCTGCCAGAATGCAGACTGCCCAAGTTCTCGCCTTATTTGAGAAGGGAAGATATATATATTTTTTATTTTTCTTCTTTTCTAATTTTTTTGTACTTTTGGAGTTTGAGAGTTCCAGGATAACCTTTTACGGCTACCCGACTTGCCCAAGACTTGAAAAGGACTCTAAGTACTAAGCATCTTTGTGAAAAGGTGATAGACTCACAAAACGACCGTTAAGACGAACTTCGAGTTTCTACGACCCTAGGTGACCTTGCCTAAAGTTTATCTTTGCAATCGGTAGCTTTCTCCCTACTTTTATTTATGGGGTCAACACAAGGGCGAACCCAGTATATATCTCCTCGGTTTATTCTACTTCCCCACTTCTTCCCTAAGTGTTTTGGGAATTATTGTGCATTTTTTTTTGTGAGCTGGGTTCTGGACAACCGTCCGATAAGCTGTTACTACCAACAACTTGTCAGCCATACTCGTGCGGTGAAGTGTGGTTTTATTTGTTTTTTTATTTTCTCCTTTTTTTTCTCTTCTTTTTTCTTTCTTTTTTACTGTTTCTTTTTTTTATAAGTAGGTGACTTCCCGAATTTAAGATTTACTTAAAGGAAGTATAACGGAAATGGTCTTGTGGCTGGGCTGTGGACAACCGGTCGATGAGCTGTTATCACCGACAACTTGTCAGCCATACCACCCAAGTTGGTCCATTAGCTACCTAATTTCCGTAAAAATCGCTGGAAAGTGAATCAATGCAAAAAATGTGTGCAGATGCTTAGGATTACAGTCCCCCCAAATCAGAGGGCGGGTTGATAAGTCGCATACTTATCATCCTAAATTATTTACCAAATTAAAATAAAATTTAATTGGTGAGGACTAAAGACTAAATCCACATTCGAGTGGACACTCGAGCTAATTAAGCCTGAAGACCTAAAGAGTCTAAGTATTTAGGTCTTCTCGTATCATTTCCTAAAGTTAATAACTTCCAAATGCCTAAGTTCTTTGTTCCTAATTTCTTTCATTTTTTATCTTTCTTCAAATTTTTAATTTTTTTTAAATTTTATAAGAAACTAAAAGAAATTCTATGGAGTTAACATAATGATTTCAGGAATCGATTATCCACCCTCCCATGCCTAAATGATGCAATCTCCTTATTGTAAAAATAAAGACATGAAAAGGGCGGAGTAAACAGAATATCACATAAACATCGCAAGGAATCCGGTCAGCTCTGCAGAGAACGTGAAATATAAACACGTGCTAAATTTACTGCCTTCAGCTAGGCATAAAGTACATACAAGGAAGAAATTGAGAAGTCACAAGTGTGGGTCGGAATCAAAATCAAAAGGTTGATCCTGAAACTTGTCTGCAGAAGATGTCCACAGATGTGGATGAGATTATGGTGCAGACCCATGCCCCAGGGTCGAGTGGTTCTTAGGTTCTGGATGAAAATCACCCAGAACCGAAGGTTGTTGTGTTTGCGGTGCTGGGCCTACGGCTTAGTGGTGTGCAACCCAAGATCAAAGTGTCGGACAATGGGTAAAGATGGTTCAATAGGTGCGGTTGTCCACTTAACATCTAGCTCAGAAAAATAATCAGTTATTCCAAGCTTGGGTCGCACTTGAAAGATATCGTAAGGGTTCTGATTGCGCAGCAATCATAGGTCTTAATTGACCTAGATTAGGCTAGAACTTAGCATAAGTTAGGGAAATTCATGCACGCATAGCCATTTTTTGGATCTTTACTGCTTTACTTTAGCTATGCATAAAATAATGTTATAATGTGCAGATTAAGTATATTATGTCGATTTCAGGCAATAAGCAGATCTGGAGCTGGATCTGGAGCAAGATCTGAAGCTGGATCTGACATAACAGGAGTTGTAGCAAAACTGGAGCAGAAGGCCTAGTTTAGATGTAGGAATAATAATGTAAGGGGGTTAAAGGTTTTCTATTCTATTAAGTAGAAATAAAGCAGCAAAATGTGAAGAGCTTAGGTCCATCCTAGCCCTAGGATAGCCTAGAGACTTCCCCAAGCCTTAGCCACCCTTAGATTAGGTCACCGCACCCTAGGAAGCCCTAAAACCCTAGTTTCAACCCTTCTCTGGACGTCCAGATAAGTTTTAGGACATCTAGGACCCTTAGTCAACTCCCGCACACTTCAAACCCACTTCTGCAGTGTTATTGGACGTCCAGACACTTTGTCAAACGTCCAATTTCTGCAGAATACCCAAAACAGAACCCGAAATCCTTTCTGACTCTGATTGGACATCCAGACAACAAGTCTGAACTTCTGATTTTTGAGTATAAGACGTCTGATTCTATTATTAGATGTCTGATACTGCTTAAGCCTTGATCTTGGATCTCTAGGTCCCTAAACCCAATTCCAACCCCATAGGAACCTAAATTAAGGTGCCCTAACCCTAGTACATTACCTCTAGACTTCCCTAAGGACCTAGTTAGGTTTTCACTAAACCTAATTGACTTGGATCTTAGTCAATTCCATCAGCCTATTCAATTGGACTCATTGAGTCCAAATTGAGCCCTGATCTCAACACACACTGTCCAATTGGACTCAGTGAGAGTCCAATTGACCTAGACCTAAATTAATTGAGTTGCTTTACTCTCAATTAAGTTTTCCCACACCCAATTAAACTTGTATTAATTTTAATTGCACTTTACCTTAGTGAATTAGGGTTTATAACCCTAATTTGAGACATACCATGACCTAAACCCACTAGAACCTAACCTAATCAACCTAGCCACCTAAGTTTCGACCCACACACACCCACACACACCATCCACACGAAAATATCTAGCCTAGAGTTCTCTAGAACTCTCTACCATGTGTGGTTGCCTTGGTTGCCAAAAATAGCAACCAAGAGGCATTCAATTTTTAGATCCACATTTGGTGGATCTAAAAGCCACCATCCACCCTTTCTCTCTCACTCTCCCACGAGCTCCTACCATAGGCCTCTCTGGAGAATTCCATAATTCTCTAGAGTGCTTCCCTTAGGTTTATAAAAAGACCCAACGGGTGGCCATTTGCACCCATTCACTTCCTTGGCATTCATTCCACTTAGGCTAGCCACTTCCATCTCCACTCCACCTCCATGAGTTGATTACCACCTTGGAGGCCACCATCTCCACGCCAAGAAGTTGGATAAGCTCCCCAACCTCTCTCCAAGGGCCAGCCTAAGCTCCATTGGCCGCCCCTCCTTCTCTCAGCCACTCAAAGGCCATCGGAGACCACCTCCGAATGCCCTTCCTTCTACTAGATCAGTAGCTTAGCTTTTCGTATATTTACTACTTTTATTTACTGCTTAGTAGTGTAGTCTTACTTCTCCCTTAATGATGCATGAGAAATCCCCCAATCGATTCTTGTATGCAATCATTTTCTAGTAGTTAGGTTTGATTTTTAAGCATTTATGTATAAGCTTTCATCTATAGTTCTGTTGCAAACAACTCTCTCACTGAATGAATAAAGAAAAATGTTATATATATATATATATCTGTCTCCATGTTATGAAATCACAATGAGCTTATTGATTGCTATCATATTTGCATGATTCAAGTTGCTTGTCATAATTGTCTATCCATTCTGCAACTAAGCATGTTGTACTTAAATACGTAATAATCACGAACCGATATGCGATTCTAAATAAAGTAGAGCTGGATAAGATCGATTTCAAAAGTAAAAGCAACGCCTCCTAGAGATGAACGACCGGGACTCAAAGTCTCGTTATTTTTACAAAACAATATCTTTGTTGGATCGTATTTCGCAACTATACTACGACACTTTTATCAAAAATGTGAGCTATGATTTTTCCCAACAGGTCCTGGTAGAAAGTAGGTGGTTTTAGGTCAATAGGTACCCTTAGATCTAAAATCAAACTTCCCTTAGAATTAGCCTCCCAAATCTTTATTTCAACAATTCTATCCTCCAACATCAAGGGCTCAGGCTTCGAGACCTCTAGCATATTATTCACCCCATATGATTCTACCAAGTCCAGAAATCGTGGCTGAATCAAGATTGACTTGGGCACAAAGATCTCAGAAGTTAGCTCTTCGAGGTGCAGATGAGGACTAGGGTCACTGATTGAATCATCAAGATTCAGATCCTCCAAGTTAACCCCAATCGAATCCAAATCTTCAATAATTGGGCTATCAACTGGTTTGTCAGATTCCTCAAGCCCATTTGTTTCACTAAAATCCTCTTCCTTAAGTTCAAGTGAGACTTCACCAAAAGATTCTTCACCCTCAGAATCAAAGAATCCATGATCCTCATTTATATATTTCTCAAAATCATATTTCATTTCATGGTTCGTGGAGACATATTTTTCCTCGCTCCCTAGCTCGGGGATCTTGGGTGAATCAATCGGTTCATCCTCAAATGGTTGCTCTAGCCCATCTTGGTCATCCCCAGTCTCAGAAAATGTATCCCCCCTGACAGGCCCATAAGCGGGTTCAGACATTGGCTCTCCTGAAGAGGGTTCATCTTGAGAATCATCCCAGGATTTGACTAGTGCAACCACAAATTTCATCCTTAACCTCGACAATTTCCCAAGAAGAAATTCACCCAAGTTCCTATCCCTAACACTTTGGATCAAATCCAAAAGAGAACTATAAAGTTCATCAATCATTTTGATCATAGGCTCTGGTGCTTTAGTGCATGGTGTTGGCTGAGCTTCTAAAGATTGTATAGTGTTCCTCAAATTAGCCAACACCCTATCTTTGATCTGGTTCACCTGAACCGATTGGTTCGGTTCAAGTTTGGGTGGGTTCAGGTTAAATCTATGGGAGTCAAGATGTCGAGGTTCTCGGGTCCCTCCCTGAAAGTAGGTCATTCTAGGTTGTACAAAGGATGGTGGCAACCTATATTCAGTGGAATACTAGGGAGGGTAGGTGTTATAATCATGATATCCTTCCTGATTGTAGATCAGGTTGGTTTGGTCATCAAAGGATGGAGATCCATAATCATTATAGCTCTGGGAAGGATAATAATCATAGTCTTTTCGTTTAGGGTTAGGCCCTGGACACTGAGGTCCGGATTCATATCCCCAATCAAAGCCATCCTGACTAGTGGATGGGTAATTACAAGTCAAGTCAGGATAGTAATCATCTTGGGGATAAGTGGTGGTGGAGGATAGGATGTGAAATGCGTGTAGGATGTGGAAGGGTACATGGTGAAGTAAGGAGGGAAATCAGAAAAGAAAGGAGCCCTGCAATACAAAAATACAATCTTGTCCATTGGTTGGGTAGCCTAAAGGTCTACAGACTCTCAGAATCTGTCCTAAGATTATAGACGATTTACTCTACTTATGTCTAGGCAATCCAACCAGTTAGAAGGAGGGACTGGGGAGAAGGTTCTTCCTTTGGCTTGCGCCTCTGGTTCCTAGTGTACCCCCCAGCCAAGGTCGTTTGACGCTACTCCCTTAGCTAGACATCAGATTGACTAGTATAAGCAGGTTAATCATGAACAATCTCTATCTGGATCCTGATAAGCAAACCAGTCCTTAGGGCCAAGATCTAATCAATTTTAGTTAGGCTTGGGACAATTGTGCTTCAGGAATGTGATGGGCACTTTAGATGGGTTGTGCCCTTAATGATCAATTAAAATGTGTGTGCGTGCACAACCAGGGTTTTCAAACAAGGTTATTTGATGATGTGTCTTTTAGGATTTAACCTTGTTTAGTAGCTTTTAGGGTTTAATTCTTAGGTTGGTTCAATCAAGGTTTAGTAGAACACTCCAAGTTTTGAAAGCACAGGTGATGATATGCTCCTTTAAAAATAAAAAATAATGTGAAGTACTTGGTTTAGCCCTAAGAATCAACCCTAAGTGGCAAGCTACTTGAAGGATCAGTTTTAGATTGAGTGGTGCGGCCCAGACAGCTCATTCATTTGGCTTATTGCACCACTTAGTAAAGGCACACAAGAATGCTTAACCTATTCAGATTTCTACTCACTTATGTGTATTTAGTTGAAGTGTACCAGGTCCACAGGTCAGATCCCGATTAAGTGATAGAATTAGAGTGATTGTGTGCCTTAGGATAAAAAGTTGTGGGTGTTAAGTGTGTAGCTTTCAGAAAATCCCACAATCAGATAACACTTTTTTTTTTATTTATGTCGATGGCGAGGTGAGTGGAGATGGCAAACAAACAACCAAATATATCTAAGGGTTTATAAAAATCACCTAAGTTGATTTGGGTTTGAGTTATTAGGTTATGGAATGAAAACTAAGGTGGGGGTGGTGTGGGGGACACTTACAAAACACTCTACCCACACTTTACCTCAGTCTACCGCACTTGGGTCTCCATGCTAGGGTACCTGCAAGACAGTAGATCAAAGACAAGTAGGGTTAGTGTTATATAAATGCAAAGAAACACAATAAACAATAAAGTAAATTTCGTTGCCTCCCCGACAACGGTGTCAAAATGGTCGGGTTGTCCCTGGCAACGGTGCCAAAATGGTCAGGCGTGTTTCGTGTGTTAGAAATCAAGGTAACAAGTAACCTGTCGTCATAGTTGCAAAACATGTCGATCAGATAAAATTTATACCGAAACTCCAAGGTAGTCCCGGGTCAAAAACAGGGAGGTGACATTTACTTTACTTGAAAACCGTGCTTCATTTTGTTTCTTTTTGTTATTTTAGTGTTTTGTTATTTTTTTGTATTTTTGAAATAAAAGAAAACAAGCAAATGTATCACAAGATAGAGATGTGGAACAAATATGATATATATTACTTCCAATGTCAATTACAAGAAACTATGAAAGCATATAAAGAGAAGGAGGTGAGAGGAAATCTCCCGAATCGGCTGTTCAGTGAGACGACGGCGCCTGGCGGAAGCTCGAACAAAGGAGGTGAGGAGCGGGACGACAAAGGTGAGATTCTGGAGGACGTCGGGTTGAGGAAAGCTTCGACGTAGCTTCAGAATGGAGGTGAGAAGACGGAGTTGATCTGCTACCGGAATGGAGGTGGGAGGACAGCTCCGAGGTGACCTATGAGGGGAGATGGGAAGTTGGAGGAGTATTTGGTGGGGCAGAGGTTCGCTACACTAATAGGCACCTTGGGAGCTTGAGAACAATCTTTAATGGAGCGTTGGTAGGCTTGCTAGAGCTTGGAAGTAGGTGGGAGTAGAGTAGGTAGAGATGGCATGGAAGGGAGGGGGTGTAGGTCCTTTTATAGTGGAGGAGATGCAAAAATAGGTATGGGACCATTAGTGACATCCAGGCCATCCTTGGAAATGTCGCTGTAGGCAGCTCATGCCTGTTAGGACCCACAGCTGGCTTTGCTGGCATGCAATGAATTACCGACAGCTGTAAGCGTCGCTGTAAGTCCAGCTCATGCGTCGCTGTAGTCCACCTCACTCTGCGTCGGCGCCGTGCTCCTGCCTTGCCGCGCGAGCGCGTGCGCCCACGCACTGGCACTACGCTGCGCACATGCGCGCTTGCGCGCCCGCGTGAGCACCTGCACTACTGCGCGCATGCGGTGCTGCGTGCGTGTGCTGGCTGCCTAGATTACGCCATGTGACGCAGTCTGGGCCGTCCATCTTCTTCTTGTTGTAGGGGCTGCTACAGAGGTCGAATTGAGTCAATTTTTATGCCGTTATGCTACGATCGTCGACCAGAATCCATCCGCAGGATCAGATTTATCATTTGAAGCTCTGAATTATGTATCCTAGTCCCTTGGCCGTTGATCTTCCTCAGACTGCATATGGTGCTACGGGACTCCTATCGAGGCGATTTTAGAGGCGTTGGATTCCAATCGTCGTCTTGATCAGATCCATACGATCAGATCTTCAATCCGAGGCTTCAAAATAAATATCCTTCTCTCCTAACCACAAAAAGGATGCATTTATCCTAAATTATATACAAATACTCTAAATGTAGATTGATGCATGCTATGCAATATTTATAACAGAAAATGGCAATCTAAGCCTAGGAGCATGCATGAATAGACATTTTACCCTCAATAAATGTGCTTACATTAGGGAGACGTCCCTGACACTTGCTGCAGCCGGAGCTGCAGGCAAGGGGGTGAGGCCCCGACTGCGTGCGGGGAGGAAGAGCAGCAGGTCATTCTGATTCTGGGTTTTTCCCAGAATCAGACGTCTAGCGTGACGTCCAGACGACGGAGTGGACGTCAGGTGACGACACTGGACATCTAAAAGTAGTATTCCGCGAAGGTACATTCCTCTTGCGGATACAGCCATGCAGGCCGCATCGCAGCCTCGATCTGCATGGCTAAAAGTTTTTGATTTGCCTGTTGTGTGTAGAGATAGCTTCAAGAAGGCACGAGGCACGCCCTTCCATGCATTTCGGACGTCTGGACAGCTTACCAGACGACCGGAAGCACTCCCATACGTCCGAAGGAGAGGTCAAACGTCTGGAGCTGGGTCCAGACGGTCAAGAAGAGGTTCTGGACGTCTGAGGTCAACGCAAAACCTGAGGTGAGACACTGCTTACTTTTAAGATGTCTGGACCTTGTGCCAAACGTCTAATTTAGGTCTATAGCCCTACTTTTGACCCGTTGAGGGTCCGTTTGAGGTTTGTTTTACGTAAACAAAATATCAATGTTTTCCTTGTGAGTTCCTCTACTTGTTAGAAGGCCTTTTCTACTGTTCTGAATGTTCCTTTGTGATGTGTTCCTTGGTATAGGACTTCGATTGGTTGCGAGTTTGGGGCTTGCTGAGGCATATGAGTCTACCTTTCGAGCCCCCAGTACTCCCGGATTGTCTGGTAGAGTGGTTTTCCCCTACTTTTAATTATAAACCCTAAATGCATATGTGAAATTGTATAACTAGAAACCTTGGATGTGGCATGAATCCTAAGACGAGAAGTACTTGCACCATTTGTATGCATGTTTGAAATTGCAGTCATAAATGGATTAATAGAAATGTGAACAACTGGCTGTTAATAAAAAAGAGCTGCCTGTGACATATGAAATGCTGTGTTAGTTAAACAATTACCTATGACATTACTTGTTGTGTATGTTAAATGATGGAAACACGAGCTGCATGTGTATAATCTGAAAATGGAAATGTGAATGATGAAATCTGGTATGGAATGATGATGGGTCGGCCCGAATAGGTTGTTAATATGATATTTTTATCGTTGAAATGTGTATAGTGGTTAACCTAATTTGGACCTAACCATCTCTTTACAAAATTTTTAACCTGGCCTAATTGATTTTATCTTATCACTTTCAAGCCCAGGGTCGAACACAGGGAAGTGGGGTTAAAGTCGAGTTTCTACGTTTTCCTTAAAATGCGTCTCTTTCGTTCATTTATTGTGTTTTTGGTGTTTTTCTTATTTAGGTTTTTTTATGGTAATCCTTGTTCTTGAGGCACACCCTCAAAATTGTGTCCTTGGCTTTTAGCCAAACAGAGTCCCAAAACAAGTCTTGCTACTCGCAAGACGAGGTACCTGCAAGTCAAAGATTATCTTTTCTTTTTTATGTATTTTTTTTATCTTTTTACTAACAGAAAAGCAAATAGACAGAAAGTAAATATAGTATGTATATATATATATATGTAGTATATATATAAAGGGGTGGGGGTGGAGGTGGCGATGGAGTGTAGCACTATGTCGAGTCAGTCGACGTCTAGAGAGACGCAACCAACACGACTAGGTGCCGTGTGGAGTGTGGATGGAGGATGGATGATGTATTGGACCACGCTTTTTTTGTGCGCGTGTATCAGGGAATATCAGCAACTGGTGCAGATATTCCCGCGATACAGCGTATAACAAATAACATGAAAATATATGTACGTATGTATGTATATAAGTAAATATATCTATATATATATATAAATGTATAGTTATATATGTATAGATATATATATATATAGATATATATGTGTATATATATGTATATAAGTATATATATATATTACTATATATATGCATATATATATGTATATAGATATGTATATATATACAAGTATATGTATAAGTATATAGATGTATATATAAGTAGATATATATATATTATATGTATGTGTATGTATACATAACTATATAGATATACTATGTATATATATATATATGTATGTATGTATGTATATATATATTTATATATATGTTACTATAAGTGTGTGAGTGTGTGTGTATGTGTTGGTATAGGTGTGTGTGCGTCGGTGAATGTGTGTGTGTGTGCGTTGCTGTGAGTGTGTGTCTGTTAGTGAGTAAAAAAGAGAGAGAGAGAGAGAGAATACGTGAGAGAGAGCAGGAGCGAGCAGGAGAGATCAGTAGAGAGAGAGAGAGAGCGGGAGAGAGAAAGAGAGCGGACGCGCGAGTTAAGACGTCTGCTCGCGGTGGCGGACGTCTGGAGTCGCGTCATCTGTAGAAGGCAGCGGACGTCTGGAAACGGCGGGTGCGGGCATGCCTTCTTTGCGTAGGGTTCTGCAGGCGTGCGCGAAGTCGACGAGCGGGCTACGGCACGGAGGAGCGAGCGTGGAGGCGGTCTGCAGGTGGTCGCGGAGGGTCGCGGAGGAGGGCAGGGGTCGGTGCGAGGCCGTAGCCGGCCGCTGCAGTGCGCGCGGCGGCGGCTACGGGTGCAATTGCGAGGCGGACAGAACGGAGACGGAGGTGGGGAACGCCCTGCAGACCCGCGCGGAGGCGGTGAGCGGCTGCGGGGACGATCGCGGAGGAGCGGGGAGGACCTGCTGCTGCTGCGTGGCTGCTGCTGCCACGGCTTCAAGCTTTGGAGCTTGGAGCGGCGGCAATGGCGTTAAAGAGAGAAAAAAATGAAACGAGGACGACACCACGCCCACCGGCTCGTCGAAGAGCTGGGCGGTGGTGTCCCCACTGTGGTGGTGTGCACCACAGTGGGTACTCCTGCTCGTCGGGTGCCTCCTCGACGGAGGGCCGACGTATGGGAGGGGAAGACGGTGGAGAAGATGGCTACGAGTTTGTTTCGTGCAGCCGCCTCTGTTGCGAGGATGAAGCTGCAGCTTCTTATGGAGGAGGAGAGGGTGGCGTGCCGGCTGCAGCAGGGAGAGGGTGCGGGAGTTGCAGCTGTAGGGAGCGGCGTTGGCAGGGGGAAGTGACGTGGAGTAAATGCATGCAGCTGCTGCGGGAAGTGCAGCCGCGGGAAGAAGAAAAGAAGAAATCAAGAGAGAAAAAAATAAAAAGAGGTGGAATTTGCAAGGAGGCACTTGGGACAAAATGTAACTATGTAAGCCATTGTTTCACTCCTCTTCTTCTCTTGATTAAATGCATGCATGCAAGCATTTTTACAAATGCGATTACAGGATCCTATTGTGCAATGTTAATGCTAGAAAATAGCACAAGAAGGCGTGATTACAGGCGTGTTTTGAGGTGCAAACATATACCCCCATGCCTATCTTTTGCTAGTCCCTAGCAAAATAGTATTTAGAAATGATCTTAAGCTGAAGATTTTCTTCTGAGGTGATATAGGTGTGTTTATTATCGAATATTGTGAGAACCAATTGTAAAGAAGACTACCAGTACTTTAAGTCTCACATGACATAGATCATCTCTCAACTAACCAGGACTCTTGATATTTAAACCTTAAGTACGATTTCCAGGACCCAGGAGGTTTTTGCCGTACTCGAGAGCTCAAGAGGTTATGGTTTGTGCATAGTGAAGGATCAAGACTGACCAGATGAACATTAAGACTCAATCCCAGGGTTTCACGAATTTTTAAGTACAGGTTGGTCCCAATTTCAGCTCATGTCTTCGGATTGACCCTTAAGATGATGATGGAAAACTCAACTCCCATTTTCTGATTTTTTTTTTTTTTTGCTCACAGGAAAATAACGGATTTGTAACCTGCCCTGACGAACTTCTTGTAGGGCAAAGACTTTATAGACATTTATGAGATATGCTGACTCTTTTGCTTTTTTTTTTTTTTTTGAAACACGTGTCAGTATATCTCTTACAACACATTCAGAAGGAGCACACTTTTTTCTTTTTGGTGGGAGAGTTTCTTTTTGGTGGAAAGAGTCACTCCTAAACACAAGACTAAAGCCTAGGATAAAAAGTCTACCTGCGCGCACAGGTAAGGACTCCACCTTCCCTAATGAACACTAGGGTTGGATCTTATGTTCACCTGGCCTTTCCTGATATGTGTAGTGTGAACCACATTTACTTAAGCTCTCAAGTAAAAGTAAACCAACGGATCTTGTACTTGTGTCTCAGGTACAAGAATACATCCTTAGTTAGGAGAGATCTTGATCTATTTTGTCAATGCTTTAAGTGAATTAAGCCGAGCCTGAGCGAATCAAGCTTTTGTGGCCTGGAAATTCTTCAAAATAGAGGTTGAATATCCATAAACACTTATTGTATTTTTTTGTTTCAGCTTTAGATCATTACTAAAGACAATTTTCCCTCTCTATTTTTTTTTTTTTTTATGTATATATGGAAACTGCATGATACCCTAAAATACCCAAATCCTAAGGATGCCTATCCACCCCCCATGCTAAACAATGCTATGTCCTCATATGCATGCAGGGAAGGGTAGAGAAAGGACGAAAGATCGAGTAGCGAGAGCTGAAGTGCAGGGTATGGATCAGGGTGGTAGGGTGGGTGGATGGTGGGTTGTGAAGTGATCGCGATAGAGGCGTGAAAAGTGATGGTGGATGGTGAGTGCTGTTAGGGTGCCTCCCAACAAGCACTGAATTTAACGTCCCCAGCTGGACTTAGAATGAGGCAAAGAATTAGTTACCCTCTAGCAGGGCAACGGTTTCTCCAACGGGGGCAGGTTCATGAGTCAGGGAGGGTTTCAAACGCTGCCCGTTGACCGTAAATTTACGCCCAGATTTGGGATCTTCGATCTCGACGGCCCCATTGGGGAATGGTCTTGAGACCAGGAAAGGACCAGTCCATTTGGACTTCAATTTCCCAGGAAAGAATTTGAGTCGGGCATTATAGAGCCAAACTTGCTGAGATGGCTCAAATTCCTTCCGCCGAACATGGCTGTCGTGAAAAGCCTTAGTGCGCTGTTTAAAAGTTATAGCAGAATCATAGGCTTCACGACAGAGCTCTTCCAGCTCTTGGAGTTGGAGTTTCCTTTCTCGTTCACACAAGTCTGGGTCGAGGTTACATTGGCGAACTGCCCAATAAGCGCGGTGCTCCAACTCCACAGGCAAATGACAAGGCTTCCCGTAAACGATTCTATATGGAGACATACCAAGGGGAGCCTTGAAGGCGGTCCGATACGCCCAAAGTGCGTCAGTCAGCTTATCGGACCAATCCTTACGGTTAGGCCGAACCGTTTTCTGGAGAATCTGCTTGATTTGCTGGTTCGACACTTCCGCCTGGCCGTTCGTCTGAGGATGATACGGGGATGCGATACGATGGTGGACTCTGTACCTCCTCAGAAGTGCCCGAAAAGAAGCATGGGTAAAGTTGCTTCCTCCATCTGAGATAATGGCCCGAGGGATCCCAAAACGCGCAAAGATATGGTCCTTGACGAATCGGGTGGAGATAACATGGTCAACACGGCGCGCGGGAATAGCCTCGATCCATTTCGAAACATAGTCGACGGCCACGAGGATGAATTCGAAGCCGTTGGATGGAGGAAAGGGACCCATGAAGTCAATTCCCCAGATGTCGAAGATTTTCGCAGCTAGGATGTGTTGCAAGGGCATCATGTCACGATGTGCCATTGACCCTAATGACTGGCACCTAGTGCAATGCTTGGCATAAGTGTGTGCGTCCTGGTGAAGGGAGGGCCAAAAGAAACCGCATTGCAACACCTTGGCTGCAATTTTCCTCCCAGAGAAATGGCCTCCACAGGCCTGATCGTGGCAGAAGGATAGCACACTGGGGAACTCACTGTCAGGAATACAGCGACGGATGATTTGATCAGCACCTATCCGAAAAAGAAGTGGATTATCCCAGAAATAATACTTTGCTTCTGCCATGAGACGCTCGCACTGGTTTTTAGGCCAGCCATGTGGAAGAGATCCAGAAGCAAGGTAATTGGCAATGTCGGCATACCACGGTCCACTTGCCACATTTATTGCCAATAGGTGCTCATCAGGAAAAATTTCATTAATTGGCAGAGTAAGTCCAATATGGTCAGGGTCCAGTCTAGAAAGGTGATCAGCCACAACATTCTGGGCTCCGGCCTTATCACGAATCTGAATGTCAAATTCCTGGAGCAGAAGGATCCAACGAATTAGTCTAGGCTTGGCATCCTTCTTGTGCATGAGATGGCGAATGGCCGCATGATCAGTGAAAACAATAACGTGAGAGCCCAGAAGGTAAGAGTGGAATTTCTCCAACCCAAAGACAACCGCTAGTAGTTCCTTTTCAGTGGTAGTATAATTACGCTGGGCCTCGTCCAACGTCTTACTGGCGTAGTATACCACGAGGGGGTGTCTATCACGTCTTTGTCCCAGGATGGCTCCGACTGCAAGGTCTGAAGCGTCACACATAAGTTCAAAGTCGAGGGACCAATCAGGCGGCTGGAGAACAGGGGCCTTGGTGACAGCATTACGCAGCTGCGTGAATGCTTGTATACAGTCAGGGCCCATGTCGAAGGGCACGTCGGTTGATAGGAGATGAGTTAAGGGTCGAGAAATTTTGGAGAAGTCTTTGATGAATCTCCTATAGAAACCGACGTGTCCCAAGAAGGAGCGGATTTGTTTGACAGAACCAGGCACAGGTAAATCAGCAATGACATCGAGCTTAGCTCTGTCAACCTCGATACCCCTATCGGAGATGATATGTCCAAGAACAATTCCCTCGTGCACCATAAAATGACTTTTTTCCCAGGAAAGCACGAGGTTTACATCAATACATCTCCTAAGGATGCGAGTCAGGTTGGCAAGACATTCGTCGAAAGATGGTCCAAAGACTGAAAAGTCATCCATGAAGACCTTGAGAAAGTCACCCACCATGTCATGAAATATCGCCAGCATGCATCTCTGGAAAGTTGTTGGCACGTTACAAAGTCCGAACGGCATCCTTCTAAAGGTGAAGGTGCCGAAAGGGCAGGAAAAAGTGGTTTTCTCTTGGTCTCGGGGGTCTATTGCCACCTGGTTATATCCTGAGAATCCATCCAGGAAGCAGAAAAATTTATTTCCCTCTAACCACTCCAGGATTTGGTCAATAAATGGTAGCGGGAAGTGATCTTTCTTGGTTGCAGCATTGAGTTTCCTATAATCTACACACACTCTCCAAGATATAGGAGTGCGTGTAGGGATGGATTCGCCCCTGTCATTGACACGGATGGTGAGTCCTGCCTTTTTGGGCACAACGTGAATCGGACTCACCCAGGGGCTATCGCTGATCGGGTAGATTATACCCGCATCCAGCCACTTAATGATTTCATTCTTAACGACCTCCCGCATGTTAGGGTTGAGACGTCGCTGCTGCATCTCGCGAGAAGGTCGAGCCTCCTCCTCCGTATATATACGATGAGTGCAGTAGGAGGGGCTAATACCAGATAAGTCTGATAAAGACCATCCAATAGCTGCCTTGTGTTCTAGGAGGACCTTAGTTAGTTTGGACTCCTGCTCCATGGTTAATTTTGAACTGATGATTACAGGGAGTGTTTCATTTGGTCCCAGGAAAACATACTTGAGTGTATTAGGCAGCACTTTTAGCTCGGGAGTGGATGGGGACGGATCTGGCATTTCTTGGGACGAGAGTGTCCCAGACGGGTAGGAGAACAAGTTAGGAGGAAGAAACTGGCCTTCAGATTGGCCAAGAAGAGGGGCTTCTTGGATAGATGGATCCAAAAATGAATAGCCCCAATGAGAAGTATATGGGCTCAAGGTCCCAGTGTGGATTTGTAAATCCGCCTGATTTGGCGGGGAAGAAAGGGCAATTCAGTCTTCATGAGTGTGGACCGACAATGAGTAGCCCGGATATGACTCAGACCACGTGGTATGGGAAGCGGAGAAAACCTCGTCAGAAGTCTGGCCAGGAGAAGGTACTAGACAAGGGAGGGATTGGGGAACGTCACAGTATGTGTTGGTCAGGTAGTTATCAGTGTTTATAGGTAATCCGCAGCAGTCTGAATAGGTCCCAATTAGTCTGATACACGCATTGACGGCCATGTCCTCGTCAGACGTGTCATCCTCAATGCAATCGCAATCAAAGTTCTTGGCTGCCTTGAATATGTTAAGCTTGAGCTTCTCAGATCCAACGGCAATCTCAATATAGCCCGACTCGCAGTCGATGTGGGCGCGGGCTGTGGCCAAGAAAGGTCGACCGAGGATGATCGGACAATCAGAAAGTGAACTAGGAACTTCCATATCTAAAACAAGAAAGTCAACAGGAAAACAGAGACTGTTGACCCTAACCACCACGTCTTCCACCACACCCTTCGGGATTTTGACAGAACGATCTGCCAACTGTAACGTGACAGGGGTGGGTTTCAGATTTCCCAAGGAAAATTTTTCGAGCATGATGGTCGGTATGAGATTGATGGAAGATCCTAGATCAAGCAGGGCACGGTTAAAACTGCAGCCTTGGATGCTATAGGAAATCAGTGGTGTGCCTGGATCTTTCTGCTTCGGTGGTAAGTTTGACAGTATAGCACAACTCGCATGAGGCGAGAGAACCACCGGATTCTTAGTCTTCTTTGACTATCGCCTGGGTGTTGTGTAGTCTTTGAAAAATCGAGCGACAGTAGGTATGTGGTCGATTGCCTCGAGCAGGGGTACCTTGATTTCTACATCCCTGAACAAATTACGTGGTTGTCAAAGGCCTGCGTATTTTTCTTTTTGCCTTTTGGCTCCCTTAGTAGAGCCTCAGGGAATGGGACTGATTCTGGCACAAGTTTTGGTGCATCATCCTCTCGCAAATGCGGTATGCATCCAGAATGAGAGGGCGAAGAAGAAGACGGGCCAGGATCAGGTCGAGGCGGATCGACGGTCTGCTTACCGCTCCTCGTAGTGATAGCATTGGACGATGCGGGTCCAGTGGGATCATACGGTGGAGGAGGGTTTGCAATGGGGACATAAGAGTGTGGTGCTGCAGCAGGATTAGCCTGAAATCCCGGTGGAATGCTCGGAGCTTGCAGAACTTGATTAACCTGTCCCTGAGAAGGTCGTACCTGTGGTTGAGAACCACGGGGTACGAAATTTCGCGGGTTTGGAACAGGTTGGGCGGGAAGAGTGCCCTGAGATCGAGTCGCCATGCGTAGTTGACTGATCTCGGCGTTCTGTTGCGCCAATTGGTGCTGAAGAGAGGTCATGTTCTCTTCATGGCGCTTTGACATTTCCGTCATCATTCGCATCAATTTGTCAAGAGGGCTTGATGCGTGTTCAGTTTGTGGTACGCAAGGGCCTGATGGCGGATTTGCCATAGGATTAAACTGGACCCTTGGGATGACGGGTGCGGACGGTCGCATTGGTCCACCCGCGAGGTTTTGGCGCTGCGGGTTGTTGGACCATGCGAAGTTCGGATGATTACGCCATCCTGGGTTATAAGTGGCAGAGAATGGGTTGTTCCCTAGGGCGCAAGTGTCTTCTATGCCAAAAGATGCATCCGCATGTAGATATGCGTCCGAGCACACGGAGGCTTGGTCCTCCTTGTCGAAATACTGGCTCGTAGAAGCCAGTTCCACATGACTTACTGAGTCGCTTGGCGCGACACTCGGTAAGGAAGGTCTAACGGGGTTTCTCAGGATAAGCCTGGCATTAGAAGAACTTGGATTGTGACGAAGTGGTGAAGAGGTGGTGTTTGCCATAGATCGGGTGGGGTTGGCCAGAAGCTCGTCCAGCTTCTTGTGCACGACGGAGACTTCATCCAGTTTTTGTGCAATAAGGCTTAGATCAGTGGATGAATGGGAGGGTCCCGTGTCAACTTCGTGGACATTTCGGGGCTGGCTGGTACGATTAAAGGCGACAATGGAAGCATTGTTCATCTAGTTTTCACTCATATTTTCAAACAGTTCGAATGCTCCATTCTCGTCTTTATTCATAAAGTTCCCTCCGCAGGAAGCGTCTGCAATTTGCTTCAAAGTCTCATTTAGCCCATAGTAGAAAATCTGGGCTATATGCCACTTAGGCAGACCGTGGTGCGGACACTTCCTGAGGAGGTCGTTATACCTCTCCCATGCCTCATGAAATTGTTCGCCGTTTTGTTGTGTAAATGAAGTGATAGCACGGCGAAGCGCATTGGTCCGCCCGATTGGGAAGAACTTCTTAAGAAATGCTGTTCGCATCTCTTCCCAAGAATGGATGGTTCTCCCAAGGGTGCGTAACCATTGTGACGCTTTATCCCGCAATGAAAACGGGAACATCTTCATGAGGACTATAGATAACCTGACATTTCTTGGTTTAACGGTTTCAGCAAGTCAGGTTAGGTCTTCCAAGTGGAGAAATGGGTCTTCACTTGCAAGACCATGAAAGTGAAAATTGATTAGGCCAATTATGTTTGGTTTTAATTCAAAGTCGTCCCCGCCCATGGGGAGCTGAATTTGTCTTATGGTCTCTGTAGCAGCGGGATTCTGATAAGAGCTAAGAGACCTAGGCTCCTCCCGTTCGGGAGGGTTCTGCATTTCCTCCAATGTTTCCCGAATGGCTTCGATTTGCTCATTATACATTTCCATTTGGGCTTGGAGGCGGGTTATGGGATCTACGGCTCCACCACCTGGTGGATTCTGAGGGCGGTTTCCTCCCTCGGGATTTGGGGGTGGGCATGCAGCCATGTTTGTGGAGGAGGAGGATGATTCGACTTGTTTTCTAGATTTATCAGTCAATTCAAATAGTTCAGGGTTTTGTGACCTCCTCCCAAACATGCACTACCGCAGGAAGAATTGGGGAGATGAGAAGGGAAAAGGGATGAGAGAAATGACGCCGCAAAGGTACACTTGATTACAAATCAATACAGTCAAGTTCCTAACCTCTACAGTGTGCCCTTAGACCTAAAGATCTAAGTTACCTACCATCACGAACTACGGAACCGAATGCGAGCACCGCGGAACCACCGGGCCAGATTGAAAGGCCGTTTGCCCCAGTCTTAGACACCCGATAGCACGTGGGAACTCTCACCAGCACGTAGTCGCTACACGCAGGTAGTTAGACCTCCAATCCTTAGTAAGGGTCAAGTTGCTACCAGTTTTAATTAGAGGCTTAGGGTCAAGTGCTTTTGGAATGTGAAGGGCGTTGTTTACGGGTAATGCCCAAGTGATTGATTTTAAGAGTGTGTAAGAACAAGCATGCAACGGGGAAATCTCCCCGAATTGAAGTTTTTATTGGCGAATGGTTTTAGAGTTCAGCCTTAAGCAGTATGAATTTTAGGGTTTTGCTGAATTACCAATTCAACCAATCTCTGGGTTTTTGCAAAAATACAGGTTTTCCTTCTAAAACCCAAGAAACCCTTCTTCAATTATCAGTTAGTTAATGCATGCTAAAATGCAATGGGCTACCCTAAATGGAGATTTCTAAGTGTGGATGCACGAATCAGTTTTATATCAATGTGACAGGGAGCCAAAGCACTTCAATTGAAGTGCTCCCAATCACCAGAAATGATTTCCACACACAAGGCTTCAACCAAAAGATAAAGAAATAAAATTGTTGGGGTTGAAGTATTCAGGATCAAATCACAGGCAAGTTTGAAAAGTCGTGGTGGGGTTGGAATCAACTCAATTCCAAGTCTCCCCACCAAAAATGTGATCCTGAATTAAAGATAAGTGAGGCAAAAGAGGGATATAAGCAATCTTTTTCTTTGCCTCAAAGAATACTTCCCTCGGCAAGAAATCCAAGAATCAAGATTCTCGGATTTTCGCTATGCGAAGTGTGGCGGGAAATCCCGGGGCAGTGGGAGTGAATACAACCAATCAAACAAGTGAATTTTAATCCACTTGCCCCAAGAAATCCCAAGAAGTTTTTCTAGTTTTTCTTTTTTTTTTTTTGGGTGGCAAGCTAACCCTAGTTTGCTAAGAAAGAGAAAACCTACTGGTTTGGCAACGTGTGCGAAGCTCCAATGCGGTGTCGGCGTCTTCACGGTCTCGTTCCCACCTTGGATCTGCCCCCGTTCCCGACTTCGTCTGCTTTCCTTCTCCTTCCACCAAGTTCACCTGCGCACCAAAAACAACAATACCCGTGAAGAGGGAAGAGAAAAATTGAAAGGATTTGGATAGAAACTTACTCGAAGGAGCACCTCGCCGGCAACGGCGCCAGAAAAGTTACGATGGGTCGACCCGAATAGGTTGTTAATATGATATTTTTATCGTTGAAATGTGTATAGTGGTTAACCTAATTTGGACCTAACCATCTCTTTACAAAATTTTTAACCTGGCCTAATTGATTTTATCTTATCACTTTCAAGCCCAGGGTCGAACACAGGGAAGTGGGGTTAAAGTCGAGTTTCTACGTTTTCCTTAAAACGCGTCTCTTTCGTTCGTTTATTGTGTTTTTGGTGTTTTTCTTATTTAGGTTTTTTCATGGTAATCCTTGTTCTTGAGGCACACCCTCAAAATTGTGTCCTTGGCTTTTAGCCAAATAGAGTCCCAAAACAAGTCTTGCTACTCGCAAGACGAGGTACCTGCAAGTCAAAGATTATCTTTTCTTTTTTATGTATTTTTTTATCTTTTTACTAACAGAAAAGCAAATAGACAGAAAGTAAATATAGTATGTATATATATATATATATATGTAGTATATATATAAAGGGGTGGGGGTGGAGGTGGCGATGGAGTGTAGCACTATGTCGAGTCAGTCGACGTCTAGAGAGACGCAACCAACACGACTAGGTGCCGCGTGGAGTGTGGATGGAGGATGGATGATGTATGGGACCACGCTTTTTTTGTACGCGTGTATCAGGGAATATCAGCAACTGGTGCAGATATTCCCGCGATATAACGTATAATAAATAACATGAAAATATATGTACATATGTATGTATATAAGTAAATATATCTATATATATATAAATGTATAGTTATATATGTATAGATATATATATATAGATATATATGTGTATATATATGTATATAAGTATATATATATATTACTATATATATGTATATATATATGTATATAGATATGTATATATATATAAGTATATGTATAAGTATATAGATGTATATATAAGTAGATATATATATATATTATATATATATGTATATATATTATATATATGTGTATGTATACATAACTATATAGATATACTTTGTATATATATATATATATGTGTATGTATGTATGTATATATATATTTATATATATGTTACTATAAGTGTGTGAGTGTGTGTGTATGTGTTGGTATAGGTGTGTGTGCGTCGGTGAATGTGTGTGTGTGTGCATTGCTGTGAGTGTGTGTCTATTACTGAGTAAAAGAGAGAGAGAGAGAGAGAGAATACGTGAGAGAGAGCGGGAGCGGGCGGGAGAGATCAGCAGAGAGAGAGAGAGAGCAGGCGAGAGAAAGAGAGAGGACGTGCGAGTTAAGACGTCTGCTCGCGGCGGCGGACGTCTGGAGTCGCGTCGTCTGGAGAAGGCAGCGGATGTCTGGAAACGGCGGGTGCGGGCGCGCCTTCTTTGCGTAGGGTTCTGCAGGCGTGCGCGAAGTCGACGAGCGGGCGATGGCGCGGAGGAGCGAGTGTGGAGGCGGTCTGCAGGTGGTTGCGGAGGGTCGCGGAGGAGGGCAGGGTTCGGCGCGAATCCGTAGCCCGCCGCTGCAGTGCACGCGGCGGCGGCTACGGGTGCAACTGCGAGGCGGACAGAACGGAGACGGAGGCGGGGAACGCCCTGCAGACGCGTGCGGAGGCGGTGAGCGGCTGCTGGGACGGTCGCAGAGGAGCGGGGAGGACCTACTGCTGCTGCGTGGCTGCTGCTGCCGCGGCTTCAAGCTTCGGAGCTTGGAGCGGCGGCAATGGCGTTAAAGAGAGAAAAAAATGAAACGAGGACGACACCACGCCCACCTGCTCGTCGAAGAGCTGGGCGGTGGTGTCCCCACTGTGGTGGTGTGCACCACAGTGGGTACTCCTGCTCGTCGGGTGCCTCCTCGACGGAGGGCCAACGTATGGGAGGGGAAGACGGTGGAGAAGATGGCTACGGGTTTGTTTTGTGCAGCTGCCTCTGTTGCGAGGATGAAGCTGCAGCTTCTTATAGAGGAGGAGAGAGTGGCGTGCCGGCTGCAGCAGGGAGAGGGTGCGGGAGCTGCAGCTGTAGGGAGCGGCGTTGGCAGGGGGAAGTGACGTGGAGTAAATGCATGAAGCTGTTGCGGGAAGAAGTGCAGCCGCTGGAAGAAGAAAAGAAGAAATCAAGAGAGAAAAAAATAAAAAGAGGTGGAATTTGCAAGGAGGAACTTGGGATAAAATGTAACTATGTAAGCCATTGTTTCACTCCTCTTCTTCTCTTGATTAAATGCATGCATGCAAGCATTTTTACAAATGCGATTACAGGATCCTATTATGCAATGTTAATGCTAGAAAATAGCACAAGAAGGCGTTATTACAGGCGTGTTTTGAGGTGCAAACAAATGACATGGGGAATACGAGCCTGAACCCTATGGGGAATTAGGAGTAGAGCTCCTTGGAATAAATGGAATGGATTTGGAAATGGAGTGGGAAGTGTGCTGGCCCTTGTTTGGCCCTCGCATACACTGTACCGGGGAGAGCTACTAGTGTTGGGAGAGAGCTAGCCACCCCATGGGGCCCGGGGTTCAGCTCACCACCCGACATTGACTTGTTAGGCCCACTGGGCAAATCGGGATAGTCAAAAAAGGGTGTGCGGACTGTGGAGGGGCGAGATCCCTGTTTGGTTCTGAGGGGCTAGACCCCTGTTACTGAGAGGGTTTGGCCTTATACTGTTCCGTGCTGTACTTTGGGCGTACCCGTTAGCGGAAACGATTGACCGTGTGCCAGTGCGGGGTAGCTTCCCATGCGCTTATCGCGCGTGCCGTAGTCACTATTACGTCTGTCTGTGACCTTGGGGTGGTTGACTGGGTGTAGGATCACCATGGTGGACTCTCCCGGCCAGGAGAGCACCACGTGTGCCTTCTACTCTTTAGAAAAAACTGCAATCAAGATCGTTCCCACGAGAAACATTCGAGATCAAGAAAGAGCTCTGAGAAATAAACTAATGGGTGAAAAGGAATAACTTGTAAAATAAACTAATTGGAAAAGATAAATTACCTATTAGCTTTTACACCTTTAGTTGGTTTCCACTCTACTAAGCATTTGCTGACTCTATTTACTCATAACCCTTTTCAGGTTCAGGTGTTGAGCAGCCTGAGTCACTGGTTGCAGAGGGTGCTGGGCCCAGTCGAGCCTAGCAGTAGTCTTGTTGTTGTTGTACTTTCTTTTGTTAGTGAGTTCAGACTCTTGTTACCATTTACATTTCTGTACTTTATTTCCACTTTATTGTTGTCGTGGTGATATGTACTATTAGCAGCTTTTACTTCCTTTACTGCTTGTACTCTTTTACTGTTAGTTACCTAACATAGTGAATGTGGTTTACCTTTCTACTTTTTGGTTATTTCTTGTTGGATAGTTGGGTCGTGGGATTAGTCGAGTCAAGTCGGTCTCGGGTCCTATAGGGATTCAGGAACCGGGTCGTAACAAGATGGTATCAGAGCAAGGTCGTCCCGAGAAATGAACCAACTAGCTTGAGAATAACCAATTCATGTGCATGTAACTAGAGTAACCACCACAATGTACCACTTGACATCTGTTCTGAGTTTCCTTCGCTGATGTCCGTTAGAGTTGACTTCTTTCGTCCTATTTGCCGCATCTCCTTGCAGGAGATGCCTCGACGTGGAGTCCTTGAGGCGGGCTGCGGATGCAACCGTGGACGAGGTCGGAGGGGCGGACATGCCGGGTTCGAGGTGTCTATTGACTAGCCACTTCTTCTGAGCGTTCAGGCCTAGGACCTCGCTCAGTTGATACGAGACATAGTACGAGAGGAGCTCCACCTGCCTCCATGAGCACCTCATCCTAGGGACGTGGAGAGGGAGTCCTCTGTGGGGCTGAGAGACCGACGTAGTGCTAGATGAGGTGGAGGGGG
The DNA here is from genome assembly GCA_037157565.1 of Thalassia testudinum. Lineage (NCBI taxonomy): Eukaryota > Viridiplantae > Streptophyta > Magnoliopsida > Alismatales > Hydrocharitaceae > Thalassia > Thalassia testudinum. The sequence goes on from JAZHRO010000024.1 coordinate 116,418,051, forward strand.
TGGTCCTCCACCGCCCCCACTACACTCTGACACTTCTGAGCACGAGCCCTCCTTACTTGGAGGCGTGCCTGTTCCCCCATTGCAGCTGCACTACGAGCTTTTCGGACAGTTCCGGAAGCTGAAGCCCCCCTCTTTCAAGGGGGATGAGGACCCGTCTGAGGTGAAGGATTGGATGGAGCAGATCGAGAAGGTGTTTGACACCCTTCGACCCCCTGCGGAGTGCCGCGTGGCCTTTGCCATGTATCAGCTAGAGAGTGCGGTACACAGGTGGTGGAGGGCAGTCAGAGGCTAGGAGAGGGTAGAGCTGACGTGGGACTAGTTTGTGACCCTCTTCTGTGAGTAGTACTTCCCACAGACTTGGCAGGACCAGAGGAGGCGGAGTTCCACACTTCCCGCCAGGGGACAATGACAGTTAGCGTGTACCGTACGCGCTTCCTAGAGCTGTTACGTTTTGTTGCAACAGCTGTGGCTACTGAGGAGGAGAGCCTGTGGAGGTTCACTGAGGGGCTTCGACCTACCATTCGGGGGTATGTCAAACCCCTAAAGCTGCCGACCTTCGCGAGAGTGGTGGAGGCAGCTATGATGTACTAGGAGACCAACCCAGTCGCAGGAGACACCGACAGCGGATGGAAGAGGCCCTACCAGCCAGAGTACTCACAGGGCTGACGAGAGAGGAGGCATGCGACACTCACAGGAGACCCGTCTCGTTTTGCGGGGCCGTCAGTGGCCTTTGGGGGCCCCTGACAAGGGCTAGCTGCCAGCATTAGACCCCCGCCCAGCCATCAGTAGGGACCTACCAAGGGAGGGAGTCGAGTTCCCCTCTGCTACCAGTGTGGCCAGCCGGGTCACACTAGGAGGGACTACCTGTCTAGGGTTGGAGCACAGCAGATGCTCCCCACACCAGGCACTGGAGGCCAAGGAGGTGGTCGTGGTTCCCAGGCGCGTGGGGGAGGATAGCAGTCGTGGGGAGGGTACCGGCCAGTGTCTACCCATCAGACGCAGAGTGTGGCTGCTTCTTCTGCACTGAGAGCTGAGGGACGTATCAATGCCCTGACACACAGAGATGCCAGGGCATCAGGTTTAGTGGTGGCAGGTATAGTTGCAGTTTTCGACAAATTAGTTTATGTACTTTTTGATTCTGGCACCATGCACTCGTTTGTTGCTGCGAGTTTTGCTGTCAGTTTGGGACAAGACTGCGTGTTGTTAGAGGATCTTTTTGTGATCAAAGGTCCGGGTGGTCAGCTATTTGTAGCTGAGGTCTACACAGACTGAGGTTAGTATTGGGGGATAGCCTCCCCGCTGACCTGATTGTGATACCGATGGAGGATTTTTGCGTGATTCTATGGATGGATTGGTTGTCTGTTTACCATGCCTTAGTGGACTATTTTGAGAGGAAGATTGTCTTCTCCATATCGGAGATGCCTTCCTTTGAGTTTCTCGGGCAGTCGGTGGACGAAGGTTTCATGTGCATTTCTGCACTTCGAGCAGGAAGACTTTTAGGCTAGGGGTGTGAGGGCTTTCTGGCTTATGTAGTGGTAGAGCCCAGCCCCGTGGCAAACTTTCAAAGCATCCCGATGGTCAGAGAGTTCCCCGACGTGTTTCCAGAGGAGCTGCTAGGACTACCACCTAAGCGTGAGATCGAGTTTGAGATCTCACTAGTACCGGGCACCAGCCCCATTTCTACGTCACCGTACAGGATGGCACCACTTGAGCTGTGAGTGCTCAAGTCATAGTTGTAGGACCTGTTGGAGAAGGGCTTTGTGAGGCCCAGTGCATCCCCGTGGGGAGCCTCAGTGTTACTTGTGAAGAAGAAGGATGGTACCCTACGCCTTTGTGTCGACTACAGACAACTGAATAGGGTCACCATCAAGAACAGGTATTTGCTGCCGAGGATTGATGATTTGTTTGACCAGTTATGAGGTGCCACGGTATTCTCCAAGATAGATGCAAGATTAGGCTACCACCAGTTGAGGATCAGGGAGACCGACGTCTCCAAGACAACTTTCCGCACCCGGTACGGACACTATGAGTTTTTGGTTGTGCCATTTGACCTGACCAATGCCCCCGCTGCCTTCATGGATTTGATGAACCGGGTGTTCAGATTGTATCTGGATCGGTTTGTGGTGGTATTTATTGATGATGTGCTCGTTTACTCGCGGGATCAGGCATAGCACAGATAGCACTTGCGGATGGTTCTGGACATGTTGAGATGACGCAGGCTGTATGCCAAATACAGCAAGTGAGAGTTTTGGTTGAGGCAGGTGACCTTCTTGGGCCATGTGATTTCAGGGGATGGCTTGGCTGTGGATCCAGCCATGGTAGAGGCAATACTCAGGTGGGAGAGGCCACCTATAGTGATAGAGATACGTAGTTTCTTGGGATTGGCAGGTTACTACCGGTGGGTTATTAGAGGTTTCTCACAGATTGCGTGTCCTATGATTCAGTTAACCGAAAGGACGTGCCCTTTGCTTGGATAGACACATGTGAGGCGTGTTTTCAGGAGTTGAAGGAGAGGCTGACTTCGGCTCCTACGCTTACCATCCTATATGGCAGTAGCGGTTTTGTTGTCTACACAGATGCTTTGTTGCAAGGGTTAGGGAGATTGCTCATGCAGCTGGGTCACGTTGTCACTTATGCTTCACCGAAACTGAAGCCCCATATGCATAGCTACCCTACCCATGACTTAGAGCTGGTAGTTGTTGTCTTCGTGCTCAAGACATGGAGGCACTACCTTTACAGTGAGACCTTTGGGATTTTCACAAATCATAAGAGCCTCAGGTATTTGTTTAATCAGAAGGAGCTTAACATGAGACAGAGATGTTTGTTAAAGCCCCTGAAGGACTATGACTGCAGCATCTCCTACCATCCGGGGAAGGCCAACGTGGTGGCTGACGCCTTGAGCCAGAAGGCACTCGCCCACTTAGCCAGTTTACAGGCACAAAGTTGGAGACTTATGGAGGAGTTGGGCAGTTGGCGACCCCTAGAGTTACAGGGGCATTGTGGTGTAGTGATAGTGACACGACAGACGAGACCAGAGTTGATAGACTGCATCATCACAAGATAGATGACAGAACTGTACCTGCAGTCGTTGCGAGATACAGTACTATCAGAGGACCCAGGAGACTTCTCTTTTATAGATGAGGTGCTGCGCATGACGGGATGCTTGTGCATTCCCAGGGCCGAGGAGTTGTTGAGAGAGCTCCTGATTGAGGCGCACGGGTCCAGGTTCACCATACATCCCGGGAACATGAAGATGTATCATGATTTGAGACATGACTTTTGGTGGAGGGGGATGAAGCGGGATGTAGGCGAGTTCGTGTAGTAGTGTTTGGTGTGCCAGCAGGTGAAGGCTGAGCATCAAAGGCCTGCAAGGCCGTTGCAGCCACTTCCTATGCCAGAGTGGAAGTGGGAGAGCATCACCATGAACTTGATGGTGGGCTTGCCTGTCACCCAGCGAGGACACGACGCAGTCTAGGTGATTGTGGATAGATTGACAAAGACGGCACGTTTCTTGCCGATCCGAGTCACCTTGGGACCAGTGCAGTTGGCAGAGAGGTATATTCGTGACGTGGCACGTCTGCATGGAGTTCCACGTGAGATTGTATCCGACCGGGATACCCATTTTACTTCCCAATTTTGGGCTGAGTTTCAGCATGCCTTGGGGACACGGTTGAGGTTCAGTACGGCGTACCACCCCTAGACGGTCGGATAGTCAGAGTGCACGATACAGACACTTGAGGACCTTTGCGCGCCTGTGTACTAGACTGGAGGGGCTCTTGGGAGGATCACTTACCCTTGGTAGAGTTTGCATATAATAATAGCTATCACTCGAGTATCAGCATGGCACCCTACGAGGCTTTGTACAGATGGAGGTGTACTGCGCCCTTGAGTTAGGTTAAGGTGGGGACCAAGTGGGAGGTTGGCCCCAGGCTGATCTGGCAGAGTCAGGAGGGATAGAGTAGATTCACAGATGACTTCGCACTGTCAGGAGCAGACAGAAGAGTTATGCTGATCAGAAGCACAGGGAGGTGTAGTTCAAGGTTGGGGATCACGTCTTTCTTCGCATTTTTCCCATGAAGGGCCTGCAGCATTTTGGGGTGAAAGGGAAGCTCGCGCCGAGGTTTGTGGGGCCCTTTGAGGTCCTGGAGCGGGTAGGACCCGTTGATTACAGGCTTGCCCTTCCTCCCCAGCCTTCTGGTGTGCACGACGTGTTCCACGTGTACAACCTCAGGAAGTACGTTGCCGATCCCAGTCATGTTCTGAGCCACGAGACTGTTGAGGTGGGTGACGACCTAACCTACCCCGAGCGACCAGTACAGATACTAGACAGAGCCGTCCAGAGTTTGAGACGGAAGCAGGTACCCCTGGTGAAGGTCTTGTTGAGGAGCCGAGGTACTAGGAGGCTACCTAGGAGCCTGAGGCGGCGATCCGAGAGCGGTACCTGGAATGTTTTGAGGGTACGTCTTTTCGGACCGGCTTCAGTCCTCTTTAAGTTTGTTATGCGTATATATTTCCTTTTTTGCACCCTAGCTAGCTCAAGTTTTGGGGATGAAGCTTCCTTTAAGTTTGTTATGATGTAAAGACCCGTTCTGTTCTGAGCCCTTTAAGGCATCTGGATGGTTGGTCAGACGTCTGGACACATTCCCAGACGTCTGGAAATTGAAAATTGGTACGTGACTTCGCGTCTGTGCACGGGCTGCATGCAGACAGTATCGCTCTTCTCTTTATTCCCTCTTCTCTCCCCCATTCGAACCCTAACGCACCCATATAAAACCCCTCTCCGCCTCTTCCATTCTTCCTGACATCACCAAGCCACCTTCCTTCCTCCCTTTCCACTGCAGCAAGAGGGGTGAGCGCAAGAGAGAGCGACGAGGAGGAGGGGCAGCGTGAGGAGAGGAGGAAGATCTTGAGATCGTGAGCTCGTGGGGGCTCGCCAGAGGACGTACGGCCGAAGCGACGTGTGCCGGGGGGAGGATCACGTCGGGGGAGATGTCCCCGACACTTGCTGAAGCCGGAACTACAGGCGAGGAGGCGAGGCTGTGGCTGCGCGTGGCGAGGGAGAGCAGCAGGTCATTCTGATTCTGGGTTTTTCCCAGAATCAGACGTCTGGTGTGATGTCCAGACGATGGAGTGGACGTCTGGTGACGACACCGGATGTCTGAAAGCAGTATTCCACGAAGGTATGTTCCTCTTGCGGATACAACCATGTAGGCCACACTGTAGCCTCGATCTGCATGGCTAAAAGTGGTTGATTTGCCGGTGATTAGCCCATAGTTGTTGGCTATTTAAGTATTTAAGTGCCTAGACATTAGATTAATTCTAACATTTATTTAGCATAAATTAGGATGTAAATAGATTAATTCATATTTTTAATTTAACTACATATTCCATGCATTGAATTCATATTTTAAATGCATTTAGAATTAGCTTAGAATGGCATTCATTTAATTAGTTAACCAATTAGATACATTGTTTTAGTTAACATAAAAGTTGAGGGTTTGTATACAAATAATCATAATATTTTAATAATAGCCTTTATTCTTCTTCTTCTCAGCAACGGCTCGGCTGCCGCTGCAACGCCTCCTACCGCACTAAAGCCACATTCATGGATCAGTGGAGAAGGTGGATCTGCTCCTGCCTTTCCAATCAAATTCGTGAAGTCAGCTACAAAAAGAAGAGAGAGGCTGCCGAGCGGGCAGGCCTCCACCACTGACCCACCACTATGCAGAGAGTTCTTCTCTCTTCCATTCCACACCGCCGACCTCAACTGCAGCGACGACCCTCCACCACCGTGGGCATGTGGTGTGACAGGCCACACCACCATCTGGAGGTCGTCCGCATTACCGTGAGCACCTCACCGTGCACCTCCCTCGCCGTCATCATCAACAACCATCGTCGCAGCTACTGCAATCACCCCACAGCTAGTTAAGATGTCCGGGAAGTTTCCCAGACGTCTAAAGCTTCGACCTCCCACTCCTGCAACAACCATACTCGCCCGCTCACCTGAACCGCCAGTCCTCACCCGCTCACTCCACGCCTGCTGCATGCCCTCCAGCCACGTGCAAGGCGGGCACGGCTAGCAGTCCTCCTGCACCCTCCAGCCTTTCTGCTCACCCACGCCCAGTGCCAACAGTGCGCGCATCTACCTGCAGTGCCGCACCAGTGCGTGCGCACACCCACGCCAGCGTGCAGCACCGGCTGCAGTGCTCACCCTGACGCAGCAGCAGAGCCGCCCTCCTCTAGTGCACCCAGCGCCTCCCTCCTGTGCATGCAGCAGTAGAGCCGCCCTCCTCCAGCGCGCGCACCCGCCTGCAGCGCCTTTCGCCAACAGGCCGAGCACACTGCCCGCCAATAGTAGCTGCAGCACCGTTTGCAGCCACCTCCGTCGGAGCTCATCCGGTCGGCTCCGGCCACCGCGCGACACGTCGCCACCACCGCTTCGAAGCCCTCAGTCCAAAGAGCTTCCTCCGAGCTTCCCGCATCCGGCCATCACTCTTCTTCGCGCACGGCCAAGGGGAATAAATACCCTGTTTTGCTATAGTAACATTGCCATTAATAATTACATTTTCTGCCATTATCAATTTTTAATGATATTTTATTGATTATGCATTGCAACAAATATCCTCTAGTTATTAAGAATTGCTATTTCAGCATGATTTCTTGATTCAACCTCAATCTGAAGGCAGTTTTGGCTTGATTCTTGTCTAAACTAACTACGAACAAATGTTTTAACTGGTGTGAATTTAAATATGTTATTGCCTCCCTGTGGATATGACCCGCTCTTCTGCGAGTGGTTATTTCTTTTAAAATATTGATTAGTCGATTTTTCCACCACATAAAACTGCAAACGACTTTAAAGTGAACAATCGACACGTCAAATGGCGCTGTTGCCGCAGAGGCCATAGACAATAATTTCACCTGATTTTATTTTGATTATTTATCAATTGCACTGTGATTTGACCATTTACTATTTTCTTTTCTGTGCGAGAAATTTGTGCAAGAATCAGCCATTGTGAGAGGCGACCTTTGACATCGCCAGAGGAGAATTGGATGAGCTATTTTGAAAAGGAGGAGGAGGAGGACGTGACGGTCATCATTGTACATTTAGTTGCTAATCTGATTAGAATAGAATTAAGACTTTAGATTTAATTTTTCATTGCATGTGGTTTGAAACCCTTGTTCTGGGGTATATTTTAAGGGGTTTGTTCCCCGATTTTGTTTTAAGCCCGTGTTGGGTAATTTTTGGGAGCCTGTTCCCTTTTCTTTAGATTTAGGTTTTTAGTTTATTGATTACTTTTATTTGCTTGTGCATAGGTAGTGAAAAAATAAAAAAATAAAAAAATGAGCTGCCTCCCCTAGGACGAACCATTTAGGTTTGTATGAGCAGCCTCTAGATTTATTTCTCTGCATTGTGTGCATTCTTGCATTGTTGATTGCTGGAAGCAAGGTACTCATTCTCTTACTTTGGATCCTATTCTTGATCACGCATTGCATTTGGACTTAATGCGAAGAGCACCTAATCTGTATTGAATAAATTAAACAAGTGGTCACATATTTTCTAGAAAAAAGGACTAATTAAAGGAGGGACATTTTAAAAACCAAGGATTTGATTTTCAAACTTGGCGTGTGATTCAAATTCAAAATCTTTTGCGGTGTATGCACACTTATTTCGCTTGCACCATGGCACGCTTCTAGACATTCCTTAGGTTTGGAAATACTAGGACAAGAGCCCTCCTACCGTTGGATTCTGAAGTGTTCGGAACTTCAGGTCAAAGGTTTTGTAAATCCAAAGAGGGGGATACCCTATCACGGATTTTTGGGGGTAGTTGAGAAGCACCGCGAAAGCACAGCTTCAAAGGAAGGCTTAGGCCTACTTGCATCCCTCGATCTTCCATCTTTGGAGTTGCTCTACCATTTGAGATTTAGGGAAGAACACCTAAGCTCCAACTAGGTCTTCTTAGGCGAGCCGTAGGTTGACAATAGGTGCGTAAATTGATTGAACAAATTGTATTGTCACCTGCAATCTGACTTAAAATCAAAAGCCTAAATTGGGAAAGACCTAAAAGGTCCTTTTTGAATTGTGTTTTGCTTGGGGAATTCTGATTGAGGTGTGAGTTAGAATGGACCACATTGATTTTCATCCTTTCACATCTTGCCCACACCCTCACCCCCACTCTACATCCTTCGATCCTAAACGTCGAGATGGTCCATCTCTTGATGGACATAATGACAATCATTGGGATTCATTTTACTCCTATCATAGGAGTATTGTCCTGGTTAAGCCCCAAATCAGTGAGCAGAACCTAGGAGCAGGATTTGCTTTGCCCAATATCCCACACACCATAGAAATACCCAACCCACCCTCGCTGAAAAATTATTATGGTTGGACAGACACTCCTGGGTACTATAAGCTTGAGCCTGACTTCTCTCATAATAGAAATGACTCTCCTCTTTGAAGATGGAAATACAGAAAATGCAAAACGAAATGATTGAATTGTTAGGAGAATGTTCGAGAGCAGGCCAACAAGAAAGAGATGAAATTAGCCACCCAATCTACCCCATTGAGGATGACGTACACCCCTCTACAATAGATGCATCTCCCGTGGGAGAGCTACACTTTAAGTTGGAGGGAAATTCTGGGGAGAATAGCTACTTTTTGAGGATCGATTTTGAAACCTCCCCATTAGATGACACTTCGTTGAGAAATCCACACCTTAGGTGGGAGGAAGATACACATGAAAGTAGCTATGCATTGGATGAAGAAAGGTGGCAACCCGAGGAAGATGATGATAAGGTTGAGTATCCACCTGAATTATATTGGAGTCAAAAGAAGGGAATGATGGTACCATTGGAAGACCTCGACCCAGATGATAGTATTTTCGTGACATTTGATGAAGTGGGTCAAAGTCAAGTTGTTAATCCTAGCCTCCCTTCTGATCACGATATGGAACTCAAGCCCACCCTTAGGGAACCTAACCCTAAAGAAATTGACCTATTTGAGGAGTCTGATGTTACCAGTGTAAACCATTTACTTCAGATAGAGCACCCTAGGGGATCTACTAAGATATTAAATGATTCTAGACCTCGGGTATATGGTGAATTGTGTGATGAGGAGGAAGACGAATTATATGAGGAATCCAAATTCAATATTTGGAGTGACACTAGGGGTGATTATGTCTTATTTGAAGAGTTAGCCCCTGAGGATGTCACAAATTTGACCAAATTAGGTTTCCTTTGCACACCCATTGATGATATTTCTCCTCATGATGAAATGATGGAAAATTTGGAAGCAATTTCTAAGATTTATGTGGATTCACATATAGACTTCGGGGAAGATTTGAGTAAAGAACAAAAACCTGGGGATGACATTGATAGAATAATCCCTAGATCTGTTGCTTCCAACCTGCCTTCATTCATTTCGAAGTCACCCTCTGATTTGCTTATATCTGAAAGCGAAATTGTGACACCTGATGAAGAGCAGGACGATACATGTGATGGTGCAAGGAATCCTAGGGATGAAATTGAGGATTTAGAAAGAGTGTTAGGGATGGACATCGAGCTGATTAAACCCAACCTAGATCTTTTGGCCATCCCGCAACCTCGTAACTTGGACACCCTAGACGATCCATGCCTTAGAGAATTGCTCACTTTTGTTCTGACTAGGGGGCTTAATGGACCAATATTTCCCGTAATGGAGTATCGGGCATGGATTGATGATTTCTTTAGTCAGTCCATTATCCTGGGGGTTTATCTCTGCACCATTCCTTCCCCATTCTTTTTGGAGGATCCATCTTATCCTCCCCCTAACCCTTTGGAGGTTGTTATACCTGTTTATCCTTTAGAACCTCCTTTGGTGACCTGGGAAGATTTCATTCCCATCATAGTTGGGCGAGCATTTTCTATCGGGATTCATCATTAGCTCACTGATGGCGATTTCATGCGGTTTGTTAGTTAGGTCGTTGTAACACGTAAAACCGATCAACTCTTAAATTTATATTCCTAGATAGGGAACTATCTAGGGTCGTCCAAGGAGGCCAAATGTTTGCAAAATTGATTCTCTTGCTTGGAATAAAAATCTCAACTTTCTTTTTTGGTATCTTTCAATATATCATTTTTTTTTGTTTTTGAATTAAGACAACATGCGAAATGGTGGCGGGAAGGTGATTTACACTTCAAATTTAAAATACTACTTCTAAGTGGCAAGTAGAACCTCTCCTTAAGCTCACTCTAGGCAAGTGGAGGCCTAGAATAATTAGGGAGAGGGAGTGAAGAATGCTAAAAATAAAGCAAGTAGAAATGCAAATAAGAAATTGCAAAGAAGGCAACTAGATTAATGAAAAGTGTTTTTCAAAAAGGCCTAGTAGAGGAATGCTTCTACTGCTATAAAAATTGAAATAAAGAAAAGCAAACACAAATCCTTTAGATAGATGGTGAAGAAGAGGGCTTCTTGCTCCAAGGTTGGTAGCTCCCAATCTTGAAACGAATCCTCCAACTCCTTCCTTGCTGTGCTTCGCCAAGGTGATGTCCTCCAAGGCAAGCCCTAAGGGGGCATGCCCTAAGCTTCTCTCTAAGGGTGGACGTCCACCCTAGGTCCTTCTCCCTTGCCTGGCCATCCTCCTTGAAGTGGAAGAGTCCTCCTCCTTGGCGTGGCCCAAGTTGAAGAGAGTGGGGAGAAGAAGGCACCAAAAGGGCTGGTGATGTGCCCCTTTAATCTCCTTCTCTACTCCTTCTTCTTGGCCATAGGTAGAGGTGGTATAGGTACCAAAATACACTAATGGAGGATGATCTAAAATGGTGGAAGGTGCTGGGTTTATATAGAGTAGGAAGGGGGCTAAGGTGACCTTGGAATGGAGGGCTAAGATGGAGGTGGTTGGGGATCCTAAGGCTAAGGGCAATTGGCGCCAACTCAAGGGGTGTTAAGGGGGTGGTTATGGTGGTGTTGGTGGATTTTGGTGGTGGAGAGACACCACCATTTTGGCGCCATCCTAGGGTCTTCTAGAAGGGGGCTAGGTGGATGGTGGAGATGGATTTAAGGAGAGGTGTATGGTGGAGATGAAGGGAATTTTGGAGGAAAAGTTGGCGCCAAAAAGGAAGGGTTCTAGAAGGTTATTTTGGAGGGAAAATAGGTGGCTTTTGGTAGTGGTGATGGGGTGAAGGGGTGTGATGGTGGTGGCACCAACTTGGAGTAGGATAGCTAGCTTAGGTGAGCTTAGTTGATGGAGCTAGCTAGGGTTGAGTTGAAGGTGGTGGATGGCCAAGGAGTTGGTTGCTAGCTAAGCTAAGCTAAGATAAGCTAAAGCTAAGCTAGCTTAGCTAAAGGTGGAGTAGAGGAGAAGGTGTTGGAGCTAGGGTTTGGAGGGAGGAGCTGAGGAGGAGAAGTCAGGAGCTGGAGCTGGCTGCTGCTGAAGAGGCTGGCATGGGGCTACTCTAGCTGGCTTAGCTTGCTAGTTCTTTGCTAGTTGCTAAGCCAAGCTAAAGTGAGCTAGGTTCTACCATAATGAGCTGAGGTGAGCTTGTTGTGGTGCTCTCGGGGAGAATCAAGCTGGTTGAGGTAGCTAAGGTAGCTTAGCTCAACTAAGTTGAGCTAAGCTAAGTCCCCGGGAGCTAGACTTGAGCTTCCTGAGCTGGGATGAGTTCTTCTTCAGTTGGCTGGAGTTGAGTGGAGTTGGATGTAGCTGGATCTGAGCTGGGGTGAACTCCTGTCAACTCAGCTGAGCTAGCTAGAGCTCCCTGTGGACTAGTGGGAGCTGAGATGAGCTAGACTCAGCTAAGTTGAGCTGGATCTGAGCTGACTTGAGCTAGGGTGAGCTAAGATGAACTCTCTTGAGCTGCCATTTAGCTGAGATTAGCTAAATGGAGTTGGGATGAGCTAACCCTAGTTCAAGTGAGCTAGGTTCCAGCTGTGGTGAGCTGGATCAAGCTGAGTTCCAGCTAGTCTGGGCTTCTCCTT